>CM042140.1:113179021-113269021 GCA_023376005.1 Doryteuthis pealeii
ATTAATTCTTATTCTTAGCCAGTACGAAGAGATAAAAATTGAACAAATGCTAATTTTTGTTAAAATTCAGCAGCTAAAAATCTAAAAAGTCAGTGTGTATCATACATAATAATTTATTTAGTATTATCTGCGTTATTCGGACTATTGTCCTCATCTTCATTGTTATCTGTACAACATTTTGGCCGATATGCCTCCAGTCTTCAGATATTTCTTGTCAGACTTGGAATCCTTCTCGGACTCTGGAACTTTCTTGTCGATTACGACAAGAAAGTTAGTCCGAAAAGAAGGTTCCCGAGTCCGTAAAGGTTCCCAAGTCTGATATGAAATACCTGAAGAAGGCCGGAGGGCATGTTGGCCGAAACGTTGTACAGATAACAATGACGATGAGGACAATAGTTCAAATAACGCAGATAATACTAATCATCAAGCCTCATCTCAAACATTCAGAGAAATAATAATTTATTTTTCCAGAATTTTGTAGACCATCTTGTAAGTGCAGGTTATACATAAGTGAGTGTTATACACAAATAATTATGGTAGTAACAATTGCCATTTTTAACCCTTTGGGGTACATTATTATTTGACAACAAATATTGCAAAATATACAATGTTCAGAAAATTGAAATAAGCGGAAGGGACATTTAACGTTTGTCCACCAATGTCTATTCTCCACATCTGTATGTCTTGGGTAGAAAGATAGTAAAAGTTTTGTAATATTTTGGTAAGTTCAGCAGTTCCAGATTCCTTTGCAAAGGTCATGAAAATGAAGGTAATGATCAACACGGGACTGTGGATATGCAAGCTCACTTGAGTACTCCAAGTACTACTGGACGGATTTTATGGCTTGGAAAATGGCCTTGGAATCCAGTTTTAGGCCTACCTAACCTTGCCTGATTGTGGATGTTCTTGCCACCCAAGCAAAATTTCTTCAGTAATCTAATTACGGTACAATAATCAGCTGCATCTTCACTTTTCCCACAAATGTTTTCAGCTGCTTGCACAACATTATGACTAGGGTTGGGCTGTTTGGCAATTTTGATTTCGGAGTTGATTTCATTTATTTTTCCCTTGATAATATGGTTTTCAGTTCTGTTTTTGGTTTTTAATTTAGTATTTTTTTTTTCTTTCTAAGGAAAACCTTCTTTTTCTTGTGTAATGACATTACACAAGAAATTTTTTCACTAAATATGTATCAAGAAAGTTTTCAAATTTTCTTATAGAATAGTCCAAAGCGGTTTTCATTCAATTCTGTCGGATGTAAAAGATAGGTCAATAATTTTTTACGCAATGATTAAGATAAAATCACAAAAAGAGTATAGTTACTTTTCGCACATAGGTATCTTGTTTCATAATTAATCATATATATATATATATATATATATATATATATATATATATATATATATATATATATATAGAGGAAGAAACATAAATATCTTAACTTTGTTTTCCTTTCACTTCTATTAAAATTGTCTAATAAATTTGAATTACACACCAGCCAGTTTCACAAAATTTATCCTTTAGGAAAACAAGGATTTTTTAGTGCATTTGATAGATGACCTTTGATGCTATTTCCTCAAACAATGGTACAAGTAAAAGATCTAATTTTTGGTATCAATATTCAGTATACTAACATACAACTTTCGCATAGATGGACGATTTGATTATTCATAAAAAGTGAAAAAATTGACATACCCTATTCAATATTGAATTAAAATGTGAAAGACAATCCCGTATAGAATACTTCTTTTTTTAAGTAAAAAAAAAACATAAGAAATCTGGATTAATCTTGATTATATGCACTCCTAAAAATTTCAGGGTTTTTTAGCCAGCCTCGTATGTTTTTTTTTTTTAACATAAACTTGTTTTTTCATCTAAATTCTTAAATAATTTTCTTTTACTTTGGGTATTTTTCAATAAATATGTCTCATTGAAAGTTTTTTTTATTGAAAAAAAAAAAAAAAAAAAGAAGTTAATTCATTGTTAAAAAAAAAAAAATCCATGGAGACATTTATTAAAAAATGACCAAAATAATTTCATAAAAATAGTTTTTAGGCTTTAAAGGTAATTCACTCATAGAATTCATGACTTAGATTAAAGTTTAATTATTAAAATTTTGAATAAATTGTCAACCATATAACAAATACTATATTCATTAAAAATTTAGTAAATATGAAAGAAATCAACACATATGATATCCATGTTTGCGGTTTTAGCTAAAAAAGGAAATCCCTAATGTTTTAAATGCTGAAAAATATGGTAATGCATTTCTGGTACACTAGTCTGTTAATTGGGGATCCGCTTTTACATTTCTTCTAAACATGGAAAATGAATGAGCTTTTTTAGTTTTTTTCTGAATAAATCTGTTTTTATCAAGTGAATAGACCTCAAATCTAATATCAAAAATAACTAAAAGTTTTTAATTTCAATTTTAGAATGTGTATATTTCCAAATTTCTAAGTATTACTTATTCTTTTTTAGATATACATTTTTAAGACTGTTATTAAAAACTATTCTAATTATCATTTCTCTGAATGTTTGAGATGAGGCTTGATGATTAGTATTATCTGCATTATTTGAACTATTGTCCTCATCTTCATTGTTATCTGTACAACGTTTCGGCCAATATGCCCTGAAGAAGGCCAGAGTGCATATCGGCCGAAATGTTGTACAGATAACAATGAATATGAGGACAATAGTCCGAATAACGCAGATAATACAATTCTAATTATTTTCAATACCTAATTTTATGTGTATTTGCCAGATCAAATGATAAAGATATTTGTAGAAATAAAATGAATTAATTCTTATAGTTAAGAAGAATGTTATAAGCAGAACACCACCAAATATTAGAGGCTAACAAAGAATAGTTTTAGTCTGTATTTTAAAAAAAATGACTTGAAGTTTTGAAAATATATACATATTAAAACTTACTTTATTTTTAGATATCTAATTTTAGGGGCATAGAAACATTTTATTTGTAAAAAAACAAAAAAATGCAAAAAACAAAAAATAAAAATAACTTAACTCTAGAGACTCGCATATCTGGAAATATTCATATTTTAACTGAAATAAACTATAAATCTTAATCATTAAAAATATCTAATTTAGGTGAATTCTCAAGATAAAAAGAAATTTATATATTTAAAAAAAAAAAAATCTTTGTTCATTTTTCTTGTTTACAATTTTTTTTTTTAGGTTGGTGTAATGGCTTATCAGAAAAGAATAATCACTTAAAAATTCCGACTTTATAAAATTTAACATTACGGCAAAACTGGTAACAATATTATTATTTTATATAATAAAATTATAAATTATAAAATGATAAATTATAAAAACTGGTAACAATATTATGAATGTTGATAAAATTTGATTTTATTAAAACCTGAAAGTCTTATTCAACTATGTTTCCTTGGATATGACAGTTCAGTAATAATAGTACAAAACTGAACGGTTTTGATTTTGTAAAAAATGTTGGTATGGTTTTCCAGTATTTAGATGAAACTGAAACTGAGCATTTTTATTTAAAGCCCTTCATCTGTAGTTATGACCCAGTTTAAATTTAAAGCATAAATTCCTGATTTAGACTACATTGCACTCATCTGTGTGGATTTAAAATCATTCATGGAGTGAAGAAAATCATAGCATGTCACTGCACCAACTAGCTTGATACTGTCAACGATGGTGCAGATAATTCCATGTTAAATCATCCACCCCCTTCAATTTTTCTAAAATTTGGTCCAGGTGTGGATTATGTTAAAATTAGACAATCCCCAAAATTTGAGCTTCCAATTCAAAAATTGGCAGAGTTATGTCAATTTTTAGCTTTCTAAATTTGGGTGGTATCTAATTTTGTCTGTAAAATGAGTTTTAGAGCTTCCCTACTCCTAAAAATTTGTTTATAAAGCATTTTTGTTGAAGGAACCCATAAATGCTGTCAAAATAGTGTGAAAGTTAATAAGTTTTAAGTTATAAATTATTTCTGATTTGCAAAATTTTAACTGATGTTGTAGCTTCGGTTCTGAGCAAACACCAAACTACCTTTTTGGTACAAATAATGGAATGATAATAGAAAAAAACTTTTGTCATAGTGTTATGTTTTAGGATAGCCGCATTTGTGGCCCGAGTCGAGCCCTATGCAACAATAGATGCAGTGCCACATTGGGATATTGATCTTGCTATGAAAAAATCAGAAATCATCAATAACTTATAACTGATTGAGACTTTTTTGATAGCATTTTTTGATTCCTTGGGTAAAAAAAGTTTTTATAAACCATTTTACAGGTAAAAATAGGTTACAAAAAATTGCCATTTTTCATGACCAACTAGCCAAATTTTTCACGATCCCCCCATATTTGGATAGATAAAGATCGTCATAACTCCGCCAATTTTTGGAATTAGAAGCTCAAACTTTAGGGAGTGTCTAACTTTAACATAGTCAACACATGCATAAAATTTCAGAAAAACTGAAGGGAGTGGGTGACAATTTTACTTTTTTTTCTGGATGTTTTGATATGGAATTGCCCAGGGGCTAGCAGTTTAAATTCCGTATGATTTCACAAATTGAATTGCTTGGGTAACAATTAGCACGTAACAAAATATTTCAAAACTTTTCACCCACCCTAGTACTGCGATAAATTGTCTTGTTAGAGAAATGATGTTAAAATTTAAGGATCCAATTTATCAACAAATGAATTCCAAACTGAGAGATAATCTTCCTGATGAAGACGAAGATGTCCAGCATGGGCCGATACTGGCCAGCTCTTTTCCCAGATTTTATCTCCATGTTTTTCTCTTTGCAAAGCCAGAAAGTCTTTCATAGAATTCACATTGCACATGACGTCATTCTCACAGTAAAAGAATAAAGATGGCACTGACAAGAAATTATCCTTGCAGAATTGAATGCTCTTATCGTAGACATCTTGGGTGTTCCTTCGAGTCAGCTGAATATAAGACAGGGCTAATTTTTTTATACTTCTCTGCAGGAATCTGTTATTTGTCATTGAAATAGCCAAACCCTCAGTCATATTATCGGTACTTCCGATCACAATACTATCAAAGATTTGACCAATAACATTTTCTGATGGAAAACAAGGAACACCTGACCTGGTATTCATTTGTGCTAACGTGTAATTATAAGCTCCAATTGAAAAACAGTGAATGATGAATTTCTTGTAAGAAGGGATTTCTTTCAAGCATTTCTCTAGTTCAAAACCAAGTTTAAAACCATAAGGGGGCCACAGAAAATGCTTAAATGCACCCTTCACCACGAGCACATCCATTCCACGTTGGTGATAAAGATTTGCGTATTTTTGCACAGCAGATGGAGTAGATGTTAGCCATGGAAATATCAGAACTAGTGGTAAGGATTGACTAACTGATTCTACTTTCCATAATTCTACATGTTCAGACATTTTTATTTTTTCCAGTGTGGACTCTGCAAAGGAGGCCTTTGTCCTTAATGATCCATGAAACGGGATACGCAATCTGCTTTTCCCAATACATTTTCGGAAGATTGCAGCCATCACTTTAATCTCCTCCTGTAAGAAAAAAATAAGTCAATTAAATTCAGTATACTTATTATTTTTAGTCTAAATGTCATCAAATAAACACCCTAATTTTTTGTTTGTTTTTATCACTGCATTGTATAAAAACATAATTGTGGTGAGAGAAATTACCACACTGAGACAGTTGAGTTCTGATCTTGCTGACGAGAGTACTGATGTACGATGCGGAAGAAGAGGCGAGTGAGCTTTGGTGGAGGACTACTAGAAAAGATTGTTGCAGGCGGCAAGGACTTGGTCAGGGGACTTTGGCAGCAGGGAGAACATCTTTTTCGTTGGAGAGATCCGGCTATCCGACCCGACAAATTTTCTGTTGACTTAAATTCACAAAATAGCTTTGAAAAAATTAATAAATATATATTTCTGGACATGTATTTATTAAATAATTGTTTAAAAAAAAAAAAAAAGGACCATTTAATAATTCATTGCATTTTATTTTATATTTTACATTGTGAAATTTCTACTAATTTCTAAATTAGACATACAAGCAACAAAAAAAATGCCTTCCGGGCTGTGTAAATAAATATATAATTCTGGACATGTATTTATTAAATAATTATTTTAAAAATATGGACCGTTTAATAATTCATTACATTTTATTTTATATTTTACATTGTGCAATTTCTACTAATAAATAAATTTGCCTAAATTAGACATACAAGCGCTGCATCTAAGCTATGCTTAGTAAATAACTATAAGAGCAATTAATCTGATATGATGAATTTACTTGGGATAATTTACCATGCAATGAATTTTCCAGTGATGGATTTACTTATGGAGATATTTACAACATACCCCAAGTGTATGGGTTAGGCACAAGGCACTATAAATGTGAGACCACCCACAAACCGAAGCTCATGGGAGGCGGGTGCAAAAAAATATGTTGATCCTGTCGGCATTCCCTCTCAAGGAGGCCGTCTCAGGCACCAGGCAATAAACCCAGCCCAGTCCCTTTAAATCAAGCGGGCAGGTGTTACCTGGGTAGAAGGCCCTGTGGGATTAATGCTGTTAATTACTTTAGCAGTCCAGCGACCAAAGTTGACAGGATCCCCGGCTGGGCAAGGTAAGTATGTGCTTATGAAAATTTTGGAACATAAATAAATTTATGAATAGAAAACTTGTTTCAGGTGTTATCCATTGTATTCAAAGTAAGAAAAAAAAATTATTCATAAGAACATTTTTGTTAATACCGTTTTTCTTTGTGAATGAAAGTTTACAGTATATACTGAGGTATTAGATTTTGGTTATTTCCTATAACGCCAACCTAAAAAAGGGGGAACCACTCTGATTGACTGATAAATTATTTATTTTTTTAGGTTGGCGTTACAGGAAATAACCTAGATTCTATATTTCTTTAGAAATATATCAAAATAAAATAATATAATAAAATAAAATAAATATAATTGAAAATAATTAGATATAATTAATATAAAATATAATTAATATAAAATAAATTTAAAAACTACCAATTAAAATAAGAGAAAATAAAATGAATAAACGTATGGGAAGTAACTTATTCAAGGGAAGCCACTCTGTATATATCCTATATTATTCTTGGCATAAAAATCAATTAAAAGTATTTACAAAAGATTTTAATTATTTTATTATAATAAAAAATAATAATAATAATAGTCTTTCTCAAGGTAGACATACTTGTAAATTTCTTACCTGGAGGTCAACGTTCAAACTGAGGTAAATACTAGAATTTCAAAATCAAATATATCCTTAAATGGAAAACAAGTATAACATAATTTTCATGGTTCAATCCCTCCTGTAGGCCATACTCAGCTAAGCTGAATAAAAACAATTAGAGCAGTAGTTTAAAGAGTATTCCTGTGTATGATACTAAAATGCATCAGGAGCACTGCTGCATTCTGGAGCACTGGGGGATACGGAGTTCTTTGTTGTCATTACTTACATGTTCACTTTGAGCTAGAGTGGTAGTACCTGTTAGGGTCCCATGTCTGGGTCAAATAGATGTCAGAAAATTTATAATATATAGGAATACTTGAAACCATATAACTATGTGCAAATTATTTGTATTATATAGGAATATATTTTATTATATAACTGTTTGCAAACAAATTAGTATTATTATTAAAAAGGAACAGTTACTTGAAATCATATAACTATGTATACATTATAAGTATTAATGTCTCTGTGGTGTAATGGTTAGGATCATGGTTAATATCATTTTGTCATTTAGTTTCATTTGTTTTACAGCATATCAACCTCAGTGGGTCATTTAATGCCGACAAAGTTGTGAAATAAATTCATTCTTAATGCACAATACAATTTTTTTATAAGCTCATGTTTTTCTATTCAACCCATAGATGGGACACTAACAGGTACTATGACTCCGGGTCAAAGTGGACCAGGGAGCAATGGCGATGAAGGGGTGCTCCACATTCCCCAAACCTCCAGAACTGGAACCTCACCATCAGATAGAGTTTAACATCATTCCCAGGACATGTAGACCTTCAGTCACCACCTTCTAGCACCCATATGATAAGAAGGATTGGGGCTTGCCATAAGGGCAATAGGTTTGGGGCAATCATATAGGTGCTAGTGCTTGACGTGGCTAGTCGATTGATCGGAGGGGACCTCTCCGACCGCCTGTCTAGCCCTAGAAAAGCCTAAAGTGGAATATTGCAAGTTATGGACTGCTCAGCCACCTGTGTTTTATCTTTAAGCATCACGGTTCGCCATTCACGGCCAACAGGTGGCCCCATTGGGGAAGTCTTACCCCTCTGCAGAGGTGCAGTCTGTGTATTCTAATGCCCCAGCCGACAGGGTGGCGTAGTTAATGTATTTGGTGACCTAAATTTAAATACTGGATGAGGCTAATTGCATTCACATAATACCTGTGGAAATGCTATGAATCCAATTATTTTCACTCCAGCTATGGGTAAATAGTAGGGCAGACTGTATTCTTTAACTTCGGTAAGGCAAACAGTACCTGAGAAGGAAAACTCCGTACTCAAACCACTTAAAAATTACCTTGAGTGACGCCCTTGTCGTTAATCCTTAACTTGTTCCTTGTAAATTCCTACAATAAAATAAACTGAACCCTCATTTTATGTCGGTGTTTTTGCAATAAATATTCTATTTTTCTTGCACCTGTTATTTTAAACTTTTAGAATATACACATTGAAGTGAATATTAAAATAGATAAAGAAAGTATATTTAGTATTGTAAAACGGCTGCAAGAAAAATAAAACATTTATTGCAAAAACACGGACATAAAATGAGGGTTCAGTTTATTTTATAGAAGGAATTTACGAGGAACAAGTTAAGGATTACCCCCTTGTCTTGTTGAGGGTTTGGGTAAATGCATATAATCATAGAATTTTAAGTCCTGGGTTAATTATTGTTTTATTTTGTAAATTAGTTAGTTTTTAAATTTGTGCAAATATATCACTAATTAGGACTGAGCCTATTCTAGTAATGACCAACCAAAGTGGATTTAACAGGTTTGAATTCAGAGTTTTCATTCTCCTAGACTGGTTGGCTAATTAACTTTAAAAGGTAATTTTCACCTTTAGTTTTTAAAATTCCTAGCATAAAATTGTGTGAGCACTTTATCTGAAATGAACTTAATTGTTATTAAGAACACATTTTATGATATTTTTGTGTTAAAGCATGCAGTTGTATTGTTTTCAAAAAGTTACTAAGATTTGTGTATTTCGCACAAAGACTTTCAAAATGGCTACCGGCTTGTTTCAAAGTGAAAGTCAGTTGGCTAAATTCCTAGCATGAAATTATCTGAAATGAACTTAATTGTTATTAAGAACAGATTTTATGATATTTTTGTGTTAAAGCATGCAGTTGTATTGTTTTTGAAAAAGTTTCTATGATTTGTTTATTTCGCACAAAGACTTTCAAAATAGCTAACGGCTTATTTCAAAGTGAAAGTCAAGGGAGGTTACTCTAATTGCCTTATTTGCTAGGAATTTTAACAACTATAGGTGAAAATTACCCTTTAAAGAGCCCAGTCTACCCTATTATTTACCCATAGCTGGAGGGAGAGTAGCTGGATTCATACCTTTCCAAATGGTATTAGCGCTATATGAACTGTATCTTCGTCCAGGATTACACCATGCACCTCTAATGAACCTTCTACTTTGCTTTTCTTTTGTGATACTCTTTTCTTATATCTCTATCTTTAGAAATTGTTGTAATGTTTTGCCAATAGAGCCCAACCGGCCTTTAGGATTTTTTTAAAGCCACTTTTTTTAGGTTTTGGAGGGGGGGGTAATCTTGAAAATTGAACTATAGATTAGTATTATCTGTGTTATTCAGACAATTGTCCCCATCTTCATTGTTATCCATACAGAACGTTCCCGACTACGACAAGAAAGTTCCTAAGTTTGAAAAAAAGGTTCCCGAGTCCGTGAAGGTTCCCGAGTCCGAGAAGAAATACCTAAAGAAGGCCAGAGGGCATATCGGCCGAAATGCTGTACAGATAATAATGAAGATGGGGACAATAGTCCAAATAATGCAGATAATACTAATCATCAAGCCTCATCTCAAATATTCAGAGAAATTGAACTATAGATCTTATGAATCTTACCTACTGTATGGCGAATTAGTAGACGGCACCCGACCAGTAGGGAGACCATGCCACGCTTTAAAGATGTCTGCAAGAAGGACTTGAAGATATGCCACATCAAAACTAACACATGGGAGGTTAGTGCAGAAAACTGAGCGGCCTAGCGCCTCATTGTCAGACAAGGGATGACAAGGCGAGAAAAAGAGAAGAAAGAAGCTGCCATAGAAATGAGAGCCAGAAGGAAGGAGAGACAACAGTAACTCTAGCAAGCATCACTGTTTCGTTTGTAGTCACTGCAGCAGAGATTGCCATTCAAAAACTGGCCTGTTGAGTCACTCACACAGATGTAGTTAGAAAAGAAAAAAACACTATCACATTAAGAAAGACAACCTATATAATTGGGAAGCATTTGTTTTCTTTTTTCTGAAGATGGCTAACTGGCTTGATATAGAGCTACCAAATCTGCTATGATTATCAGGCTCAGAAGAAAATTTTACAAAGCTTTGAAAGAAGAGACCTCCAACGTGTTCCTCATAGGAAAGAAAGGATCTCATCAAGAGGGACCTCTAACGTGTTCCTCATAGGAAAGAAAGGATCTCATCAAGAGGGACCTCTAATGTGTTCCTCATAGGAAAGAAAGGATCTCATCAAAGGGACCTCTAACGTGTTCCTCATAGGAAAGAAAGGATCTCATCAAGAGGGACCTCTAACGTGTTCCTCATAGGAAAGAAAGGATCTCATCAAGAGGGACCTCTAACGTGTTCCTCATAGGAAAGAAAGGATCTCATCAAGAGGGACCTCTAACATGTTCCTCATAGGAAAGAATCTCAAGAGGCAATTTTGGGTCTTACTTGTCAGATTCTTGCTCTGAGCCTCATTAGGGTTTCAATGTAGGTCTTATGGTATTACTTTTTGATTCACCATTGTATTTAATGCCAATTTGTTTTGCATATATGATTTGTATGGGAATAATTTGTAGGTAAATAGTTTGTTTATAAACAAATTGTTAAAGTGCAAAACAACAATTGTTAATCTTATTAGCTTTACAGGTGTATTTTTTTTAGAACTCATTTTTTAACCTATTTAACCCATAGATGGGACCCTAACACTCCAGGGTCAATGTGTACCTTGGAGTAAGAGCAATGAAGGGGTACTCCACGATTCCCAGAGCTCCAAAACTGAAACTTCACCACTAGTTGCATGACACTCAGCTACCACATTCTAACACATATGATAAAATGGGTTGGGGGTTTTGTCATAAGAGCAATAGAGTCAAGATTATCATATAGATGCTAAGGATTAATGTGACCAGCCGATTGATTGGAGGGGGACTCTCCGACATTCTGTCTAGACTAAGTACGGGTCAAAGTGGAGTGTTACATGTCATGGATTACTCAGCCACCAGGATATTGTCTTTAAGCATCACGGGTCGCCACCCATAGCCAACAGATAGCCCCACTGGTGGGGAGTTACCTCTTTACAGAGGTGCATTCTACAGCCCCATACGACAGGGCTGTTCTAGTTCTGTAGGCTCCAGAGTTCTACTTTTTAAACATGTCATGTGTGTGCCTTACTTGCAGCCACAGCAAGTGTCACATAAGGATATTGTTATTTACACCTTTACATCGGGTATACAATGGCGAGAGAGAGTTGGTTTGGTTTGATTTATGGCATATCAACCTCAGTGGGTCATTTAATGCTGACAAAGTTGTGAAATAAATTAATTCTTAATGGATAATAATTGCTTTATAAACTCATTTTTTTCTATTTAATCCATTGATGGGATCCTAACAGATACCACCACTCCAGGTCAGAGTAGACCTGCGAGCAGTGGTGTTGAAGCGGTGCTCCACATTCCTCAAACCTACATAATTGGAACCTCACCATCAAATACCCATGACATGAAGACCCTCAGTCACCGCCTTCTAGCACCCATATGATAAAAAGGGTTCAGGCCTGCCCATAAGGGCAATAGGGTTGGAGCAATCATATAAGTTCTAGGGCTTGACGTGACCAGCCAATTGATCATATCCATGTGTCCCAGTGTTTTTCTCTTTTCTTCCCTCAATATTTCAAGCTAAAGAAATTACACAGGATAGGTTTCAAGGAATGAGTTAGATGGCTTTAGTTGTTTCTGCAAATCATAAATAAAAAAAACCTTCAATTTATTAATAAACTTTATTTGGGACACATGAAATTTCCCAGGGACTCATTCAAAGCAAATATACATGTCCCAGGAAACATTAAATCAAAAAGATATCAGCATCACTGTGCATATATATATATATATATATATATATATATATATATATATATATTCCTTGAAATATATCATTCAGTGCTTTCCTGTATATTTGTCACATATACATAAGTATAGGTCAACAAAATATTTATATATAAGTGGTTACCAAAGTGGGCAGTACCGCCCCCTGGGTGCGGTTTAAAGATTTAAAGGGGGTGAGATAAAAAAAAGGTGGTGAAGTCGATAGGGAGTCATTAGGAGCAGTTATTATATAACTAGTTTTTTTACAAAATCTAAATGACAAAATGCATTTCCTAAATACTAAAGTAAAGGAACACGTATGCAGTTTATACAGAATAAAACTGACTGGTAAGAATTATAAACAAATGCATAGTTTTGTTACGTCGTCTGAAATCAGTCAAAAGTTTTAACATTTGCTTGACACCTGTACGCAACATATACAAGGAGTTACCAGTTACCACATGACATCATTTTCAATTTGAAGTATACCGAAAAGTAGTGTGTGTCTGCACGTGTATATATTGTATGAGCTCTAGGAATCCACTGGGTGGGAAGCTGAGCGGGTGCTAGCCTGAAAAAGGTTGGAATCTAAGGAAATGTATTTATTATTTGCTAACTACACAAGATAAAAGTTTGTTATTTTTTTAATCATGCCTCCATATTTACTCTAGTGATTATATCCATTTCACGACCTACTAAACAGCAATCTTTGTACACTAACCAGATAAGCAAGAAAAATGCTGTAATTGAGCTCTCACTGCAGTGTCAAAAGTCAAGTCCTGATTACGGGACATATTTTGGTATAGAATATTCAGTTACATCAATTTATTATTTCTGAGAAGGGCTACTCGTCGTTACTCGGGTAAAAGGAATAAAAATGTTCACGTACAACAGTATAGTAAGAAATTTGTTCATAAATGTATTTCTTCTAAATTTATTTATGTATTCTGCTATCTTTTATTTAAAAGTGGATCTTAGTAATGTACAAGGAAGAGTAAAAAAATGATGTCTCTTTTGCCATAACATATACAGGGTGTCCCAAAATAATGTATACACTTTTTGAATCACTTGATGTGAACTCATCATTATATGAACATTCTGCCATTACTCCAAGTAGCTTTTATCTTATAAAAGTTAACTTGCTATGTTTTTTGTACATTTTACTCTCAAATTCTTTAAATGTGTATCCTTTCTCTTGTATCAATCTTATTTACAAGTCAAAATACATAAATTGAATAAGTTATAACGATTCAAAGAGTGTATATATTATTTTCGAACACCCTGTATTTATTATAGTCACATTGCATTTTGCACATGCGTGCTTATAGTTAGCACTGTGGTGGTCACATGCTCAAAGTTTAAGCCTGATCATGCCATTTTGCTTGCTGTCTTGACAGTGTAAAAATGGCCGCTTCATAAGCAGTATGCAATAATGATGTAACCAGATTTTTCTGGTCAGAAGGAATGTCAGGGACTGATATTCTTTGGATGCTTTTAGCATAATATGGGACAGTGTACTACTGAGTAAAAGTTTATAGGAATGGATACAGAAGTTTAAAAATAGCTGGACAAGTATGAAACATGAAAAAAGAACAGGATGCCCATGAACCTCCACTACTGATGAGAAGATACAGCAAGCTTGAGAGATGATATTGGCAATCAGATGAGTTATAATCGATGATGTAGCTTGTTCTCTACAGATTAGTCATGGTTCTTAATATCAAATTATCCATGATGAGCTTAGATTCCATAAAACAAAAGTGCAAATAATTTTTTAATCTCCCTTTTGGCTCATTGCTAAATTGACAAAATGAGGAGACATTTCAGAATTTTGTGGAGCCAAGGTTTCAATGTGTGACGGTTGTCTTCGTGAGTTTGTTGGTTTGGAAACCACAACTCAATACTAACAATGTTTAGATGTAATTGAACAAACCTGCACACTTTGTAGTTTAAGCCTGTGTGCAGTAAGGTTATATTCTCATGTGGACATATAGGAAAACAATTCACAACGAATTAACAAGGACAATATTTATTCACTGAGCAAATTTAGGAAAATAGTTTGTTTTTTTCCTAATAATTCAATTACAAAGAGATGTAAAAGTAAAGTAAAGTAAAGTAAAGTCGTCGGGGCGGCCTAATGTCAGTATCAGCCAGACAGCAAGGGAGTCTATCCCCTTTTCACTAACGCTAAACCCAGGAGATTATTTTAGCATCTGAGGTGGAGCGCCACACCTACCATCAGGTCCTTACTTTACCATACAGATTTATGTGCTACTCATACACCGAGTTGGCGAGGGCCAATATCGAACTGGGAACCTTGTGGTTTCTAGCCGAACACTCTACAGACTGAGCTAAACTGGCCTCTATAAAAAGAAATGTCATTTGTTTCAATTGAATCAAATATTAAAAAAGGACATTGCAAAAAATAATTGTAAAGACATGTGATGCGCAGAAGGTCCTCATTGATGGGATGCCTTGCGACATAAGGAACTTGCACTCCATTGTGGGTTGAAGTGCCTCATAGAGGGGTAGTGGTAGTGAATCTTCCACACAGAGTTCAAGAATGATCACCATCAGTGATGCATGTGGTGATTCCCATGAGGCAAGCAGCAACGGACCTGACATAAACACATCAGTTGACACTTCTATAGATGTATTGCCATCAAGGAGTACCAGACAAAAAAATAAAAAATTATTAAAAAAAAATAAAAAAATAAAAATTATAAAATCAAATTTTTGTCCAAAAATATAATTTAAAAAAAAATTTTTTTTAAATCTGGTAATACTTTAATGAAATTTTGACATATTCATTTATAAATAAATTATTTTTTGAAATAGGATATGTGTGAGAAATATTAGAATTATTTTTTTTATTATCGGTAAAAATATTTACCCTAAATAATTTTTTTAACAAATAATAATTATTACTATAAAAGATAGGTGTCTTATAAATCAGTAGTTATGTAACATCACCATATACAGATTTAAAAAAAAAAAAATCAACCTACAGTAAAAATTGAAAAAAATATATATAAGAAACATCGATTTAAAAAGTTTAGCTATTTATTTTATTAAAATATATTCCTAAATTTATAAATGTTAAAAAAAGAATATTTAAAATGATGAAAATAATTTTTGAAAATTTCTTTTATGATTTTTATTCTTAATTTTTTATTTAATCACTACTTTTTATATTATATAAACCAAAAGTCGATATATACTATTTTTCAATAAAAAAATATTAGTTTACCCAATTCAAAAAAATGTTATAAAATGAAAATCAGAGACTATTTTTTAAAATATAATTTTGAATATTTTTTAAAATATAATTTTGAATATTTTTAATAAACATAAATAAGATTGTTTAAAAAGTATGGTGTTCCTTAAATGAAATAATTATGTTGCATATTTCCATTGAATGATTTTTTTTAAATTAATTTTTTTCATTCATACATTACTTTTAATAAACAAATTAATATATTTTTTTAAAGTTTCTAAAAAATTACATTAAGCCAATTATTTAAATTATATACATGAAGTAAATAATTTAAATAATTAACTTAATATGATCATTTAAAACAACAAAATTAAAATTCAATTTAAATTCATGGATGTTAAATGTTGTTAAAAAAATATACCATTTGTGAACATTTAAAAAAAGAAAGTTATTTTTAATTCAATTTTTTTTTTTTAATTGATATCAATTATGTTTTCAAATAAAAAAAGAAGAATTTTTGTCATCCATATTTCAAAATGATGCACACTAAAAGTGATTCTAGTCTTTATTTACATTCAGTGTCAACGAAAAATCGGATCTATGTTATATATAGAATTGATGTATCTTCTTTCTGTTTAAGGGTAATCATTATTTTTTTTTTTTAATCATGTAATTGAAAATTCAATGAAACAATTTGGTTTATAAATAGTTTATATTAAGATTAATTGATGTTTTGGAGACTTTGGAGAAAATTGGATATTTTTAAAATCTGAGAAAATTGGATATTTTTAAAATTGGAGATTGAGTTTTTTTTTCCGACTGATTACTAATAATGGCCTATTTTTTCAAAATATGGTGTATTTCTTACAAAAGTTTTAAAAGTTTTAAAACTGGTTTGAATGGAAAAATATGCATTTTTTCTTTTGATTGTGATTAATTTTATGCTTTTATCCAGTGATTGAAGCTATGTTTTTTTTAATGAAAAATGACTTTAAATATTTGAGAAATTTTTAAAAATTTTATCGTCAAAATTGCACACACCTGTTTTGGACATCCGTATGTTATGGTGACACAATGTAACTTTTTTGTAAGAAATTTTTACACATGTAGACTTCCATAACTTTTTCTAAATTGTAAATCAACATTATTGATATATTCTGAAAGGTAACTAGGGACCTCTAAAATCATGTCACGTGATCGGTTTATGCTATTTTCAAGCAACAATCCAATATTTATTTGAACTTTTTTTTAAAACTCCCACCAGAAAAATTATCAACATAAAAAGTTGTTGCATACAAAAACAGTTAATTTAAAAATCAAATTATCTGATTGGGAAAAAAATTATTCGCCATTATCTTGAAAAATATGTAAAAAATACAGTTTTTGTCAAGGTGGATGCTTTTTTACAGCACTAATTTACATATTTGTTCCCTTGGACGATTTTACTTTTCAATATATGGGTGACTATAATCAACATTACAATTGTTTTCTTGTGCATTATGCAATAATCGATTATTATTAAAGAATTCATTATTCTTTCCTTTTCTTTTTTTAAACAGTAGTAAAACTGCAATTAATTTGTGAAAAAATTCAAGAAAGATAACAAATGTTCAATGATAAAATGGACTTTCGTATATTCTAGGAAGCAAACATTGTTAATCAGAATTCTAAAATTCACCATTTTATTATATTAAAAGATTAGTGAAAAATTGGATTCATATACAAGAAAAATAGATTTTCAAACATTAAAAAATCAAAATTATTTAATAACAAAGGAGGGTCATTCCATGTCAAAACATCGGAAAAATTTGAAATCTGCACCCACCGACACCGAATTACTTGAAATTTGGCACAAATGTTCCCCTTCATGAGTTAGGAAAGTGTGCCAAATTATTTTGTCTTAAACCCTACAGTTCCGATTTTAGAGGGGGGGATATAGTTTTGCTATTTTGCCTCAAAATTAAGGCTGTGCGGTGTCGCAAAATCTCAGTGTATTTTTTTAATTTAAAAAAAATACTTTCATACATTCAATATTTCTGAAATTTGGTATGTAAGGCAAATAAGGACTGTAGAATCCAAATATCCAACTATTTTAACACTATACCTCACAGAAAATTGTATTTTGCCCACCCAAATGCATGACTTTTTGACTCACTCTCGTATTTAATTTTTTTTTTTTTTAATTGATAAAAACAATATTATTGAATAGTTTAAGAAGTCACTGAGCACAATATCAACATTTGAGAGTTCATGGAGCATTAAGATGAGTGTCCTTAATTATAATCTTTCACTGAAATCCTGCACGTACATAGGAAAAAAACTCTGAACTTGGCAGGCTCATATCTTCTAAAGTAGACTTGACCCCCTCATGAAATTCTTTGGTGAACTTAGGCAGACATAGTAGATGTTAAGAAAAAAATATTATGAAAATTGAAGAGGACATATTTGTCGATAGACTGACCGTAAGCTACATGGGTGAAAAGTTGTTGATTTTGGAGTCATGCATTTGGGTGGGCAAAATACAATTTTCTGTGAGGTATAGGGTTAAAATAGTTAGATATTTGGATTCTACAGTCCTTATTTGCCTTACATACCAAATTTCAGAAATATTGAATGTATGAAAGTATTTTTTAAAAATTAAAAAAAAAACACTTAGATTTTGCGACACCGCACAGCCTTAATTTTGAGGCAAAATAGCAAAACTATATCCCCCACCTCTAAAATCGGAACTGTAAGGTTTAAGACAAAATAATTTGGCACACTTTCCTAACTCATGAAGGGGTACATTAGTGCCACATTTCAAGTAATTCGGTGTCGGTGGGTGTAACACCCCGGTGAATTGACATGGAATGACCCAGGAATTAAAATCTTAAAAATTGATTTCTTTGAAAACAATTTTTTTCTTGGGAATTCAATAGAATATAGTATATATTAATTAAAAAAGCAAGTAAAACTTTTCAAAGAATAATATTGACATTTTTTAAGCACTTTTTATTTCAGAATTTATTGATTTTTTACTAAGATAATATCAGTGGTAGTAAATTTATAAAATCTTCTGGTATAATTATTTAGATTATTATCTTTATAGAAAAAAAATTTAAAAATCGTTTGAATAGTTAATATAGTTGAAATAAACAGAGTACTCTCTTAAGACGATTTAAGGGTTTAGAAGCCAACTTTATTTTTCAGATTTCATAAAAGGAAAAGTGGGGGTAAACCTCATAAAAAAAATATTTCCTGTAATATATTTTAGGAAAATTCATCTAAAGATGAATAAGTATAAAAATTTTCATTAAAATTTGAAACTTAATTGATTTTCATAGAATTTTTTAAAAGCCTGTAGGCATAACATGTATGTGGTCACGTTAAAATTCAATCGATTTAATGGTGGGAAAATGTAAACATTGTTTTCCTTCATAATTTTCATTATTTCTGTAAGCTAAAACAAAAAAAAAAAAAGTTAAAATCAACAGTTATTTTTTGTGCATATTACATAAATGTGTCCTGGTCTCTTGCCCTAACAAAGCTAAGCGGCGCCTGATGAAAAATTGTGCCTGCTGAAAAACAAACCGATTGAACTCACTAGCTGTTTCAAGATATTTTTTTTTCCTAAAAAGTCAATGCAATATGAAAGTGATATTTTACCCCTCCCCCAATTTCATACTCGACAAGAAAATGTTAGGTACTGGCAAAAAAATCATCTGCTAAAAGTTTTAAAAGCGAATTAAAAATAATTAAATCTATTATTAAGGTCAAACTTTGTCTAAATCGATAAGTAGTAATAGTCATTATGACCATCATTAAAAATAGAAAAATATCATTACATTAGCAATTTATTTTTGATATATTTAAAATGATTTGTTTTGGTCAATTTTGTTCACCGACGCCATTTTTAGTTCTTTTAAGTGGTTTGTTTACAATTTTAATGTAACATTTGCAATTGCAAAAAAAATTTACCAAAAATCGGGTAATTATCCGATATTTTAATGAAATTTACAGTATTGATTTATCAATTAATGAATTTTATAATGCATCAGTTATTTTATTTGGAAACTTTAATTTAGTATTTTTGCTATGAAAAATTAATATATAAAATTCATTTAAAATATGAAAAGCCTGATGTTAAGTTAAAAATGTTATATTTTTAGATTCTAGAAATAAATATCTATTTAATGCAAAACTTATTTTATTACATTATGGTAATAGGTAGGGCAGTTTGATGTCGATATTTAATAAAAGTGTTCAAATATTTAAAGACCAAAAACAATCAAGCAGATGGCATAGAAGACAAAACTCTTGATTAAACAAACAAAACTGTATTAACAAAATGTATACAAAAAGGTAGCATCGAATACTGGGCGAGGTTCCGCCAAATGTTCTTTTTTTTAAAGTTCAAATGTAAAATGTAAGATAATATTTTACAATTCAGTAAATGAGAAAGAACGTTAAAGTTTTTATGTCACAATAATCATCAGTCAAGCTGTATTTGTACTGATATTTAGTTTGTCTCTTAAAGCGGTGATTATTTAAAGAGAGAGAGATAGATACCTTCAGCATGTGTGAGAAATGTTCTTAAAATGGGTGATGTGAATTCCCTTAGACAAGTGAGATCTTTCTGGTTAGGATCCGAAAAGTTGGCTTTTTATAGTTCTGGATAGGCTCCGCGAGGCTCCATTCGATAATTTTTCTTTTTAAGCGGGAACGCCTGATTGGTTGAATTTTACGAATTTTATTTTTACTAAGGTGCGCAGTCCACATGTGCAAACTACTTATTTTTGTCATTCGATCTCTGTCTGTTGAAGCGATAACTTCCGGCTCGCCACAACATCAAAGTATACTTTTTGAAGAAAAACTCGATTGAAAATGTAACCCGCCGTTTTAAAGAGAAAAAATATCGCTGTATAATTTTTTCTTTTACAAGATAATAGCCAATTAAATAATTATCGAAATGAGTACAAAAGAAATCTCCAAAAAATTAATTATTTATTATTTTTTTACATTTTATTTTCCGATTTTTGGTACTTATTTTCTCATAGTAAAGTCACTTCTTTTTTTTTATTCATAACTTTCGTCTTCTCTTTATTTATACTATAATTAGAAAACTTAAAGACCAACTGGAAAAAATGGGGGGCGGGAATTAATTGACCTGAAAAAAAAAGAGAAAGTTTTGAAATAAAATAAATAATGCATTATAAAGAGCATTCATTGATAAATAAACACTGAAAATTTCATTAAAATCCGGTAATTCCCTGATTTTTGGTAAATTATTTTCTCGGGGGGGGGGTAAAGTCATTTTTTCAAAAACGCATTTTAGGCTCATTTTGCCAGTACCTAGTAAGTAAATGTAAATATTATAACCCTCCCCCACTTTTGAATATGTTTATTTAGCAATTTGAAGGCGTTTTTATTGACAAATAACTTTTTTTCTTTTTTTTAGTTAGGCGTTAAGAGTAAGCCAGCACCCAGGTTTTTTTATCGACAAGTAAATTTTACACTCTATAAATATCTTTTCTTTTTTTTCTTTTTCTTTTTGATTTTCGTTTCATGAAAACGCCTTCAAACAGCAAGGATGTTTAATAATAGCGTGGGTTGGTTTTCAGCAGGGGTTTTTTTTCAATGTTTCTTCTTTTGAATGGTCCAAAAAAATTTGGACGATAACATAATTTTAGTAAATATAGGCGGGGGGTAAATTTTACACGTCGAATTAGAGGATCGCCTTCTTGATTAGACGTCCCTAAAGATAACCTTATAAAAACCTTGAGTTATCCCCCTTTTTGCCTATACCTAAATAATATTGTTGTTTTATTGTAATGTATTGACTTGGTAGTTTCGTATCCACGTGCTTGTATATTTATTTCTGACAATTCTGTACCACACAGCAGCCTTATAATCTCCAGCTTTTTTTTTTTTTAATTAATTGGAAAATGTCTTCAGCAATATGCTCTATTTTAATACGGCATATTATCGAAAATATTAGATACACGGCCAACCATTAATACTATTCAAGACAATATCCTTGTATTGGATAGGCGATTTATGATATGCTTAATTTTCTGTATTACATGTGAGACAAACTTTTTTTCTTTTACTTACTTATTTTTGGATATATTTCCTTACTTAAGTAGGATAAAAAAAATTAATGGGGATGGGAGATCAAAATCGAACTTTACCGGGCTGAACTTGCACAAAGGTGTCAAAATTAGGGTGACCCAGAAAAAACAGAACACTATTTATTAATTTTCCCATTAAACTAACCCTATACCCCAACCCCAACCATACCCCCCCCCTAGTTAAAATTAACAGTTTTATTACAAAATTTGTGGGTTCTGTTTTTTCTGTGTCACCTTAATTTTGACACCTCTGTGCAAGTTCAAAGTTCAGCCCTTTACCGTTATAAATTTAAAATTTAATACGGGGAAGCTTAATGTATAACCCAACATTTTGTAATACCAAATCACTATTTCTATTTATCAAAAATATTTACAAAACACAGTTAAAAAATATATATTTAAAATACATCTCTGAAGTAATTTTGGCGCACCCTACAATTTTTCTCTCTCTGCAAACTACTTATTCCTGTTATCGGAAAATACATAAATGAATAGATAATGTATGGAAACCAAAAGTTACTTTCATACAATATTCCTTTACTCAAAACAAAAATAAAATATTACTTTTTAAACAAGTATATCATTCTACATTTAGACAATACGTTCACAGAATTAGAAATAAACCAAAGTAACAAACTAAACCAACTTTTATGCTATGGCCGATCGTAAAGTTTTGAATACACACCAGTATACTTTCCTTTGTTTTTGTTGAAAAAGAACTAACATCCATCGCGGGTTTGATAATAGCAGTACGAGTACTCACTTAAACAAGTAGTGATAACTAGTAGTACAATTAATGAAGATATTTCGAAATACCGACGACCAGTAAAACCTTTCCTCGGTATTATAAAGGAGAGAATTGCTTAAGAAAGTTCGTTAATTATTGAATTAGTAGTGCACTACTCCAACAAAAAAGAATTTAAAGATTAATAATTGACTGCGGTGTCTAAGAATTTAGATGATATTAACATAACATCATAGCAATAAAGGAAACAAAATAAATGGTTCTGCTTTGTCACTTTCAAAGGAAGAAATAATTTTGCGAAATTTGTACAACTCGAAAGTTTTGAGATATAAAATAATCAGATTTAAAAAAGGAAAACAAAAACAAGAAAAGTAACTCTTGAATTTGCTGCAAATTAACTATATTTACTGCCATTAATATTTAAACTAATACATTTGTTTTTTAATTAAAAAAAAAAAAAAAAAAGTCGGGTTAAGGTAAATATTTTCAAAATTAACTAATTATTTCTAATATCTAAAATACATACCTGATTAACATGAATTCGTACGTATCATTGGTAACCTTTGAACAGCCTACGTCTTATCGTCCTAACGTTAATGGAAACAATAAACAAATAAATTAATAAATAGCTTAGTATTTATTTATTTACTTCGATTTCATATATTTTATTTATCTGCGTTAAATGTACTAAAATTTCATGAAAAATTCAGAAAATAATTTTAGAAAAAATATCCTTGTCGTTTATGGCAATTATAATATTGTATAACATTCCCTTAAAATTACGTGGACTTTCGATATTTATGCCTTTGCGTAAAAAAATAAATAAAAAGTAAAAAATAAAAATGGTATGTATGCTCAGTTTCTCTCGGCTTCTGCTAAGTAGGATCACAGGAAATTCTTCTAAAACCATTTAAAATAATCTATCCGATTTTAATAAAACTTTCTGTATATGAAGTAATAAAAGACGAACTTTTATTGTAAATAAATGTTTACTAAATTGAAAAGTTAATAATTTTTTTTGTTAGTTTTTGATTTGCGCATTGGTCCCCCGTACAAATTTCTTGGTAATTTTTTTACTGTATGAAAATAAATTTTACATTTTTGGAAAGATAATTCAATGACGGAACAAAAGGACGTAAAAAAAAATTTTAAAAATTAAAAAATAAAAAAAATTGAATAAATCGATACTAGAACAGGTTTGGTACAAGGACGTCTTAAGTTTCAAATTTTAAGTCTCGTAAATAAATTAAAAATATGTATCTTTTTTTTTTTCTAAATTGTTAGATTATTTTCTAAGGAATTTTATAATAAAAGTTCCTGTTGTCTACTTTTTTTTAGGTATTTTTTTTAAATTTATAAAAGGTAAAATAAATACTTTTGTTTAGTGTTAAAAGTATTTACGGATCCGTAGTTGAAGGCAAATTGTCGGACAAAGAAGGAACAACACAAAAGTAAATGCATACACTGTAAAATGTTGCAAATTTATTGGTATTTGCTACTAGACTTATCTGTGGAGGGATTTCTTGTAGTACTGGAGATAACAGTTTTCTTCTCGTCGGTGGGAAATGTAGTTAAGACGCTTCGTCTCGGTAGTTCTTCCTTTTGTCAGTGTGCGTTCGTACCGGCCTCTGTAGTATGCTGGTACGCGGCCTTAGACGGAATCTGGTTGTAAGGTTCTCGTGATAAATGGCCCCTGTTTGGGGGCTAAGTGGGTGAGAGCGTTTGTTTTTACGTCTCTCGTTGTTAACGGTTCCCTGGTAAGTAGGCCCTGATTTTGGGCTAAGTGAGAGAGCGTGTCTTTTGACGTCTCTCTCCTGTAACAGATCCTTGATGAGTGACGTAGGGTTTTGATTCTCGCGCCAATACCCCATTGGCGATTCGTCCCCCTAGTGGCAGGGGAAGACAATTCACATGGAATTTCTGACAGTGTATAGCAAAATCGTATTTATCTAATTAAAGAAAATATTGTATAAAAATATTTAGCTAAAAATAATGACATAATATAGTACAGTCTTTATAAATAAAAAGATATTGAAAATAATGTTTGAATTAAAAATTGTTGTCATTTTTATTAATGGAAGTATGTAGGAGACATAGTATTCTATTCGTCTTCTTTTCTTCTTTTTTTTTTTAATCTGTTGTGGTTGCTGCTGATGCTGTGAATAATTTCAAATAAGTTAAAAAAAAATAAGTTCACCTGTAGAACTGAAACAGTGTTTGAAGAAATTAACTATTATTGAAATCAACAATAAAAAGAATACATTTTTTTTACATGTATAATCCTCCATAGAAAATTAGTTGGGTCTAATTGTTCGCATCAAGATTCGATAACTATGTCAATAAAGATTAAGAATTTACGGCGATTTAATTTAAAATGCAAAAACTTAGGTTATATGTAACAGAAACTTATTTTTTTCTTCTTTTTTTTTTTAACACATACACTTGGAATTATTCTTTATATTAAAAGTAAAAGAAAACATCAAAAAGTTAATTTTCCATTTTTTATTGACGTTTTAAAATATTTTTTTAACAATTTGCGCTCGTGTGATAAGTCCGTAAATTGAGCATCCCTGCACGTAGTTGACAATAAACGAGCGGTTATTTTAATTGCATTCATTTTCATTTACTTTTTTGCTTTAAATGCATGTTTTAACACAAAAATTACATTATTCGTTTCCTTAGTACTTTCTAAATTCATTAAATTCTATGAACACACCAAACATTTCCGTTTTACTTTTCCGACTTACATAGAGCCAGAAATTGATAAAAATAAAAATAGGAACCTAAATATTTGCCATGTACCTGAATCTGATTGTGATAAGCTAAAACTAATTTATAATTCACCAATAAAGCAAAAAAGTAAATGAAAATAAATGCAATTAAAATAACCGCTCGTTTATTGTCAACTACGTGCAGGGATGCTCAATTTACGGACTTATCACACGAGCGCAAATTGTTAAAAAAATATTTTAAAACGTCAATAAAAAATGGAAAATTAACTTTTTGATGTTTTCTTTTACGTTTAATATAAAGAATAATTCCAAGTGTATGTGTTAAAAAAATAAGCCTGGAGGAGACCCTTGTGGACACAGATTTTGAGGCCTGTCATTCGGGACCATTACCATTAATGTTTATTTCTACACCCAAGCCAGTCGACTCAGAAAAATTCCAGGCATAGAATTAGAAGCCCCAGGAAATACAGAGAAACACTGGACACAGAAATATTTCTAGACATAGAAATAGCAGTCGAAGGAAATACAGAAAATGTGGTACTAGAGAAAGCGGCAGTCGACCCAGTAATATTCCCAGATAAAGAACTGGTCACAGTCAGATAAAATCCTGAGATGGTCACAGCAGAACCTACTGCTTTCCTCGTTGAGGAAGACCTCAAAAACGGTTATTTTGTGAAGCTTCCTTGGAGTGAAGATAATATCAAATCTGTCCCCTCCAATTACCATGTAGCTCCAAAATTGATAAAAACAAAAAAATATTTATTTGCAGTTCTCCACAAGCAAAAGTGGATAAAAGGCCAAATTGGAAAAGAAAGAAAAAAGAAATTTAGACTTCCAATTTACTATGAAAGGCTACATCCCTTAAACGCAGGACCAATTAATAAATGGCAACCTCCAACATGGATGAAATAATTTGTCCTGGTGCATGACGTTAAACTGGACCACTACATACAAAACAAATTTGTGTCATGGAGCAGAATGACCCCTGAAATTAAATTAAACTTCAAGTACTCCATCATAGATTTCTCTTTGAAAGGGAGAGCAGAATAATTATTAAGAAAAAAATAATTAATCCTAGATAATACATCACACTCAAAAACTGTTACATACAGGTTTATTATTGCAAAAAATAATTGATCATGGACAATACTACACACACTCAAAACTTAAGTGTTACATACAGGACTGAACATTATCAAAAAATAATTAGTCCCTGACTACATTCACACAAAAGAAAAATTTGTGTCATGGAGCAGAATGACCCCCCTGAAATTAAATTAAACTTCAAGGGCTCCAATATATATTTTCTCTTTGAAAGGGAGAGCAGGATCATTAAGAAAAAATAATTAATCCTAGATAATACATCACACATCCATTGTGGACCACAGAATAGGTCCATTACATACAAACAATTGGATCTGAGATAGCAAACTCTCGAAAGATCACACATCCATGGTGGACCACAGTATAAGTCCGAAACATACAGATATACCATTTTATACATTTACATACCCCCTAATAAATGGGTCCATTACAATAACAAAATATTGTCAAAACAATTTTTAATATGGCTAGAATAATGCCGAAATATCAGGGCAGTCGAGCCCGAAAATATTTCTTAGATCAATTACACATGCATGCAAACATTTCATCATTGCATGTTTCTTCCTTCATCGGGAGAATATTAAGAATTCTTGGGTATGGGGGTTATCGGCCTTTGTCTGCGAGCTCTGTTTCAAACCAACCAATCATGAGCCAGCATACTTTGGCGGCAAAGCCGAATAAGCAAACTCATGCCACCTCTTCTGATTCAACACTCACCGGAGACAGACCTAAAAAAGGGTCGCTCCTATTCATCAACAGACAACTAGAATCGGAGTCAGACGCAAGCAGAAGTCAATCATATCCGAACTTATCAGAAGGCCGTAGCAAAGGGCGTTAATACCCCATATCTCAGGATACACCAGTTAAGTGGCAAATATTATTTGTGCAAACGAAACTAAAGTTTGCAATTGTTCTTTATATGTAATACACTCTTTTATTCATATTTAAGTTGTTCGTTTTACTTCTTTGACTCTTAACCAGTCTGCCTCACTCGTGGTTAACTCCACTACAAACCTTGGAGTACTGCCGCTTGTGTTCTTTTCTTTATAATGTAGCAGCATCTGGTAATACGTGCGAGGGATGTTGTCCAATATGACGGATGCTTCCCTTGTCACTGAACCCTGGTTCGATTTTCCTGAGAGCCGGTTTTCTGCAAGAGATGGTGAAATTTCTATGAAAGAAATATCCTTTGTCGAAGACAGTTGGTGTTCCCTTTTATTTACCGGCGAAAATTCACGGTTGAAGGAAGAAATAATTAGGACAAGACGGTCCTGAAAAACTTCTACCCTAGAAGAACTCCTTATTTATAGTTTGCGTCGGCTGAGAAAGAACCTGAATTCTTAAAAAAAGATATGTAGTGGTTGGTTATGAAAAAAAAAAGTTCCCTTTGTTTGCGCTGGCAGGAAGATAGACTTCGGGGTTGGTGACTAAAGAAAGTACTTATTCAAGAGACTCATCTAAAAAGAACTCTCTGATCTTCATGAGAACTCTTTCTAAGAACTTTATTTAGTAGTTGAGACTACTATTTATGTGACATTACGGTGACCGGGCAGACTGTAAAAAGAAAGGAATAAGTGTTTTATGTTTTTCTTTATTTTCATTGTTTATCGTTTCTGTTTGTATGACTGTATATTTCATTTTTGATAACTTATGTCCGTTGGACTTTTGCAAGCGGAATAATTTCTTGCAATTCTATAAATCTTGTTTTTTAAGGCTCACGGCGACATTTTGTCTTATTTTTCCAAACTCCCTGACTTGCATATTTCTGTAAATTTTGGTTTGTTTCAAGTTCGGTCATTACTACTACGTAATGTTACAATTTTATCTCAGAGAGACGAATTCGAGGTAAAATTCCGACAATATATATATATATATATATATATATATATATATATTAGGGATACCCATTTTTGTCGGCTACTAAGAATTCTAAAAACGAATTAAACATAATTGGCGGGGACCGGTATCGAACTAGGAACCTTGTGGTTCGGTGAGAAAACCACAAGGTTCCTAGTTCGATACCGGTCCCCGCCAACTCAGCGTATGAGTAGCACAGGGATCTGTGCGGTAAAGTAAGGAGCTGATGGTAGGTGTGTCGCTCTACCTCAGATGCTAAAAACAAACTCCTTGGTCTAGTGCTATTGAAAAGGGGATAGACTCCCTCGCTGACTGGCTGATACCGACTTTAGGCTGCCCCGTTGACTTTACTTACTTACTTGTCTAAATCGATAAGTAGTAACATACTGACCATCATTAAAAAAAGAAAAATCATTAAATATGCAATTTATTTTTAATACAATTTATACATTAAAAATCGTCCAAATTTCTAGGAAAAGTTAAGTCGAATTTATTTTGATTTATCGTGTTCAATAATAGTTTAAAAATAGTTTTAAAATACTTATAAACATTTCTTTGTAGAAATAAGTAAGGCGTTACTTTAAATACATATTTATTAAATATTACTGAAATTTTACTCATTCGTTTTAACTTTAACCAAGTAAAATCGTTTTTTTGCATTCAAAAAAATATAGAATATATTCTTTTTGTTTGAAAAGAAAATGTGTATATTCATTTCCGGTTTATTAATACTGTATAGTAAATACGGCGGACCTGAACTTTCGCCCCCACCTCTAAAATTTTCGTTTTTAATTTTTTTTTCAACGGATTATTATCGATTGCACACCAATCTATCAGACTGTAAAAAAAATTCTAAAAAGTTCTTTATTTTTCGAGTTTTCTAGGGTGCTCAAATCCCCGTATAAGTTTATCGTAAATCAATCCCCCATATCGAAACCGCTTAAAAAAATTTTTTTCTTTGTAATTTTTTTTCTTTTTCTTCAATGGATCATTATCGTTTACACACCAATCTATCAGATTGTAAAAAAAAAAAAAAAAATCTAAAAAGTTCTTTATTTTTTGAGTTTTCAGGAGTGCTCATTTCCCCGGCAGCAGAAAATAAAAATTCAAAACGAAAATTTTAGAGCAGGGGGGGGGGGTGTCCGAAAGTTCAGGTCCGCCGTAAATACAAATAATTTTCGATCATTATGTGCAATTTATTGAAAATAAACTTAACTGTTTTAAAATATGAAAATCCTTATTTCAAATTTAAAATGTTATATTTTTATTCTAGAAATAAATATCTATTTAATGCAAACCTTACTTTTTGTTTCTTTTTTTTTTTTTCGAAAAAAGTATACTTTTTGAAGAAAAACTCGATTGAAAATATCCCCCCCCCCCCGCCTTCTTAAGCAGAAAAAATATCGATGTATAATTTTATCTTTTATAAGATAATAGCCAATTAAATAATTATCGAAATGAGTAAAAAAATCTAAAAAATTTTTTTTTCCTTTTTTCAATTTCCGGTACTTATTTTCTCATAGAAAAGCCACCGTAAAAAAAATGTTGTCTTTATTCATAACTTCAGTCTTTTTATCTCATTATTTATACTGTAATTAGTATAGAAAATGACCAACTCGCAAAAATGTTACGCCCCCAACATAAGGGGGGGGGGGTTAAAAATAAGTGACCTAAAGAAAATGAACATTTTGAAATAAAACAAGTAATGCATTATAAAGATCATTCATTGATAGATAAACACTGAAAATTTCATTAAAATCCGATAATTTCCTGATTTTTGGTAAATTATTTTCTCTAAAGTCATTTTGTCAAAAATGCAATTTAGTCTGATTTTGGATATCCTTAGTATATATATATATTGTCGGGAAATAAGAGACGCTTATCCCGATGCAAGGGGAAGGGGCCAACAGCGAGCTTTAGTGAGTGTAGCCACCAGACTAGGTAATAAAGGGGTTGCGAAATTTAGTGGGCGCTGCAGCTAGCCACTTCAAAGACGCGACCCACTTTTACTCGAATTGGGTCAATTATTTAAGTTGGGGGAAAGAAGTAATGTTGAGTTGAACGTATAAACAACTCACTTCAACGTAGATTCAGCTTGTTCAGAACCTTGACCAAGTGGCAGCAGGACTTAAAAAAGTCTTGGTATAAACCACATCGAGGGGGTGTCATTATCAATGGTTTTCCAGGGAATCTATCACAATTACTTCACTTTACCTCACAGATCTGATTACAAAAGGTTTGATATATATGCGCTGAGTGCTAATATTAAATATGGAACCTTGAGGATACTCTACCGAATTAAACCAGCCGCTCTTTAGTTCTAATACGTCCGACTCGGACGAGGGCCCACAGACTAGTGCTGGGGTTTTGATTCTCGTGCCAATATCCCATTGGCGATTTGTCCCTCTAGTGACAGGGGAAGATAATTCACATGGAATTTCTGACAATAATGTGAATATTCAAGAAAGGGAAATGTAACAATCCAGTCGGCGACCACCCCACCAACTCGCTACCAAGAAATAGAAAAATGGGGAGGAGAAAAATAATTCTCACTAATATATATCTCCTTATTCAATTCAATCTTTGTCTTCGATTGTTGTTGAAGATCCAATCCGTGTGACCCGAAAGATTATGGGCACGCAGTACCCCCCCCCAGCGCCAACGCTCAGTTATTTCATTGTGGCACAAAAATTCGAAAAGAATCAGATTTTAACAGAGCTTCACGGCTACCAAACAATTCTTAAAATTTCCTTTTCAAACGGTTCTAGGTAGATTGTGTAATTAGTTGAGTCAATAGAATATTTGACAGATATTAGAACTAAAGAGCGGCTGGTTTAATTCGGTAGAGTATCCTCAAGGTTCCATATTTAATATTAGCACTCAGCGCATATATATCAAACCTTTTGTAATCAGATCTGTGAGGTAAAGTGAAGTAATTGTGATAGATTCCCTGGAAAACCATTGATAATGACAAGAGGTCTCTTCAATGACTTTAATTTTACTCACAAGAGAAAAATAATAAGAGTATTTACGGCTAAGTGAGAGAGCGTGTCTTTTGACGTCTCTCCTCCAGTAACGGTTCTTCGATAAGTAGCCCTGTTTTGGGGGTAAGTGATGAGAGCGTTTCTTTTGACGTCTCTCTCCAGTAACAGATCCTTGATAAGTACGTCCGACTCGGACGAGGGCCCACAGACTAGTGCTGGGGTTTTGATTCTCGTGCCAATATCCCATTGGCGATTTGTCCCTCTAGTGACAGGGGAAGATAATTCACATGGAATTTCTGACAATAATGTGAATATCCACCATGAATTTGACCAGTTTTAAGTAGATTAATGTTTAAAAGCAACACAAAAAAACCAACAGTAAATAAATTAAAAAAACAAAATAAATTTAAAAACGAAATTTACAAAAATGTTTAATCAGATTTGTATGTAAGGCAAAGTTAAAAACAGAAGAAAAAACAGGAAGTAATTTAATATTTTTAAAAAAGTAAAGAAAAGGTATTTGAAATTAATGATTTGAAGAAAGAATCAAACAATTTGATGTGCCAACAATTACCGTATATACTCGTGTAATAAATGACCCCTAATTTTTAGCCACAAAAAGGTGTTTTTTTTATTAATCAGATGATGACCCCTCTCTTCTGACTATGCTAGCCTACAAAAATATTCTTCACCCTCCAATGACACAAAGAGAAAACCCTCAAACACTTATACTTTCAAAAATACTGTAATACAACCAAAATACCGTAAATAAACAATGTAGTCTAGAACTTGATGTAGCGTACTCTATTTAGTTGGATATTTCGAATATACTAAAACCTCACCGCTAATACACAATAGCATTGGTAATATAATTACGTATGTAATTAATTAAATACACCTGGGATTCATTATTTAATCGTTTTAAGTAGACAAAATAACACGATAGCATAGCTAGTGTCTTAAGAAATGCATTTAGTTAAAATAACCTTCTTACGTAACTTTGTCTACTATTTGTTTCTATATGTTCAGGTGTTAGAAATAGAAGTAAAATATTTTATCTATCATCTTAACTATTAGCCTTTGTTTATGTATTTAGCGGAAGGCTAGATATTGAAGACGCAACCTCCGGCCTGGGAGTAATAACACGCGGAAAGCCTTTTGGTTGGGGTGGTTCGCCCACCTAAGACCAATTGGGCGACATAAAAGCTGAGTCTGTCTCTCTCAAATCACCGGTCTTAGCGGGAAGAATCACGTGTCTATGGCACTATTAGTAACAGCACGCGTGTGAGACGCCTAGAAGCTTTTTTTTAAAGAATTGTACAGATCAATGTGGGAACACGTTGGGTCGAAGTTACGGCAAGGTTTGGTTTGTTTTGTTTTACGGCATATCAATCTCAGATCATTTAATACCTGCAAACTTGAAATGAATTTATTCTTAATGGATACTCAATTTTTTTATAAACACATTTTTCTATTTAACCGATAGATGGGACCATAACAGGTACTACCACAGAGCCGACCAGGGAGCAATGGTGATGAAGGGGTGTTCCACATTCCCCAAACCTCCAAAACTTGAACCTCACCATCAGATAGAGTTTAACGTCATTCCCAGGACATGTAGACCCTCAGCCACCGCCTTCTAGCACCCATATGATAAAAAGGGGTTGGGGCTTGCCATAAGGGCAATAGGGTTGGGAAAATCATATAGGTGCTAAGGATTGCTGTGACCAGCCGATTGATCGAAGTGGAGTGTTGCAGGTCATGGACTGCTCATCCCTCAAGACTCCATCCTTAAGCATCACGGGTTGCCACCTACGGCCAACAGGTGGCCCCACTGGGGGAGTCTTAACCCTCTGCAGAGGTGCAGTCAGTGTATTCTAACGCCCCACCGACAGGGCGGACGGCAAGGTTAGGCCTAAAAAGCTTTAACGATTTAAAATCATATCTCGCGTAATGAGGTGAAAAATCGGTCCTAAAAAGTCGTCCATTTCACGAGTATATCCAGTAAATAGGAAATAAATGTTACCTAGTGTTTTGATATTAAATTCATCATTTGTTTGGATTTACAATATATATAAATCTACTCTGGCTTTTTTATCCCTTTGATACATTTACAACAGGAATCAACCGGAAACATTCCAATGGCTTTATAATGAAAAATGCCGTATTCATAAATAGCAGAGACGATGGTACGTTCGACAACGCAGGTACAGTTACACATATTATTCCTCCTATAAAAAGAGAAAGAAAACAAATAAATGAATAAAACAATGAAAATAAAGTGCGGTAAAAACCACAAAAAATATAGTAAATCGCCACTTGGCAGCAAAAATTCCCATGACAAAAGGTTTCACTTTAAATTAGTTCTCTAGACGGCATCCAATCTCGGCATAAAATATTCTATCAAATCTCTATTATAAAATAGAATTATTATAAAAATATAATTTTATAACTCTTATTATATAATCTATTTTATATAACTATTTTATAACTCTTCTTATGAATTTTTTTATAAAATATATCTATTTTATAACTCTTATTATAAAATCTCAATTATAAAATAGAATTATTTCTGTAGATAACTATTATAAAAAATATAGTAATTCGCCACTTGGCAGCAAAAATTTCCATGACAAAAGGTCTCACTCTAAGTTAGTCCTCTAGACGGCATCCAATCTCGTGCGTTATTCGATTTGAAAATTACTATTTAACCCATAGCGGGGAGGATTAGAAGGTTCCAACTTTTGACAATGGTAGTCCGAGAGTGAATGAAATAGAACGATTGCATCGCTCCCATAGCAACTGGAGACTTCCTGATAACAGAAGCGATAACATGACTAGAAGTCAACTCACACTGAAAACCCCTGTTCCACCAGATCACTGATGTTAAGCAACAAAAAATGTGTTCAATTCTTAGATGAGGAATGATTTAGTAAAATCTGGTAGTATAAGCAACGTATGGCCTACTTTTTGTTCTTTTCTAAGCAAAGCTTAGTAAATAAGAAAAAATGACAATAGTTTCCGTTTTGAGTCAAGTATTCAACATTTTAATAGTTAGCTGTGTTGGATTTTGTCAAGTATTCAGCTCTGTTGCAAGTTGAAATCTAAACAATTTCTAGAGTGTGGGCAGGTGGTTTATATAGAGCTTTGGGTTATTTCATTATGAACTCTGGGTTTTGATTGGCTGATGGTATTCAGGGTGAGTAAAGATATGGATAAGTATCCACTCTTCAGCACTCAGTCTGCACTATGCCAGCAGCATGCAAGGACTGTATTTAAGTTACAGCTTGCATGTTGTTCTTGTCTGCTAACTCGACGGTAGTTAGAATCCCACCATGACGGTGAGTATTGTGTTGTTTCTGGGGGATAACTTCTACAAACTGGAGTTTAACACTATCACGTTTTGTTATATTGGACCTGTAGTAGCATTAACCCCTTTTCGTTCTAAAAAAATTCACTGTCTGACTCCCCAACGCGCGATTTTTAAGGCAGTTGTCAGTGTTTTGTCGAAGCTGTGAGGATACAGGGACGGTGTTAGCAATGGAGAAAATAAAAAGATGTTACCGGATCAGTGCAACGACAAGAAAAGCCTAAACATCAGTCATGAATATAGAAAATGTTTATTCACAGCCGAATAGGATATTTTCACGGGGAAACTGATATCTGGTATCCCATGGCCAGCTTCGTTTTCTCTTGTCTTCAAATACATTACTCATGCTATTAATTGGACCATAACGCACAACAGGCCATATCTCCGAGTCCATCGTCGACAACTGTTGTAACTCCAGTATCAGTTAACATATAATTTATTTATACTAGCAACAGAAAACACCCTCTGGGCGTCGTAAAAATTAATTTTTGAAAGACATTGCCTGAGAGGGTGGGAGTTAAAAATTCAATGAAGGACTCTTCCTGGATTCTCTGTAGCTCTGTCGTCACGGCCTTTTTGATGTCGTCACATCCCCCAAACGGCTCCCTTGATGACCCCCTTGAGCTGGGGGGAAGAGGAAAGAATCACATTGAGCCAAGTGGGAATGTTGCTCCAGCTCAGTGATGTTTTTTCTGGGCCAGGAACTCTCGGATACTCAGGGCAATGTGGGCAGGTGAAGCACACACGTGTTGTATTGCTACGTTTCTCGCCTCTTCTCGCGCACAGAACGAAGCAAACGCCGCAGTATCTCTTAGTAGACATGCTGGTTGATCGTCTGACCCTGTGGCCAAAACTCGCAGTGGAAGAATGTGATCATTTTCGGACTTTTCTGACATACCTCGTATATACATATGTATAAAGTTTATTTTATGTTTAACAAATCATATATATATATATATATATGTGTGTGTGTGTTTATAAAAAGAATATGAAAAAAAAATTGGGCATTAAACTCACTAGGGTTGATATGCAATTAATCACAATTATTGTGGAATTACGTCTTTAAATGACGTAATATGAAAATAAAACTTACAAACGGCAGCTATCTTGCTTGAAGAATTGTTTTTTGCCTTTGAATTGTGCCAATTTTCGGTCAGTACCGGAAATGTCCAGCATTGTTGTGGGAGTTATCCATTTCGTGTTTCTAAAATAAAGAAATGAATTACAGGATTTAAATATACCGTAAATTCTCGAGTAAAAAAAAATTACTTTGTGTAATAAACAACAGAAAATTTTTTTTAGGTAAAACAGATGGTGTTTTATCATGTATTCCATGTAATGAAAAACCTCCAACTTTCTTATGCTAAAAAGGGCACTATATGGGGATTTTTGAAGTCTTATCTCCATCAATTCCCAACAGAATGCAAGTTCTTTGGTATAATTTTAATCTACGCATCGAAATCTATAAGAAAAGCCAATACACCTAAAATTTTCACGAAATTGGTAATTTTCAGGCACCATAAGGTCTCATATCTCCGACAATTCTTCGAATTGAGCGCGTTCTTTGACATCTAGGAATTCTACGCATATGAATCTACCAGAAAAGCCTACTGCCTTACATTTTCACCAAAATAGGTAGACTAATAATGCCTTAAAATTGGTGATTTTCAGGCACTCTGGAGGGCGGGGGGTGTTAAGGGCCCATCTCTCCTCCAATATATTTTTGATACCTTGAAGCTTAACTTGTTTTTACGTTTAACTTGCCTAAAAAATAGTTTTTGAGGTGAAAAATTGGTCTTTCATTACACGAGTATTTACAGGTCATACATAAATATAACTAAAGTAAGTAACGTCGGCCTGGTGGACTAAAGTAGGTATAGCTATACAGCGAGGGAGTCTATCCCCCTTTCAATAGCGCTAGACCAAGGAGATTGTTTTTGGCACCTGAGGTGGGGGCGCCACACATACGATCACCTGCTCACTTTACCGCACAAATCCCTGTGCTACTCATACGCTGTGTTGGCGGGGACCGATACATATTTAAAAAAAGCATTCGCCAGACAAAATAAAAGTTAACAGAATGTGCTCGTCGTGCGTTCGTTCCACATCTACTATATTTGCTCTTGTGTAGTGGATATCCTTTGAGAAAATGGATGAGGCCATTCGAGTTCAAATGACTGACGAAGCTGTTTGAATTTCACATAGCGCTAATATAATTGGAAAGGAAGTAATGAGAGAGAATCAAAAGAAGGTAAAGAATTAGGGGAATAGATAATGGGTGTTTTAGAAAAACATGCGAACAAGAAAAGAAAAGGTTATTAGCTGAATGACCATCGCTAAGAACACACACACGAAAGATCAGTCTACGTGTCTCCTAATGATAACTGAATTTATACTCGACGAACCTTAGAACTATCAAAGCTTTCCAATTTTCGTCATAAAACGTGTGATAGCACGTGCAATACCCTGCCTTCACCAGCTGCCTACTAGGAGTGATAACACAGTTTCGGTAGCTAAGGCAGGCCTGCCTCTCCCAGCGCTATCAAGCAGCTTTTGCCACCGGACAGGGTATTAAAAAATAAGATAAAATAATGAAGAAGAAATTATAAGATCCGTTCATCTTAGGAGTTTTGTTAACAGTGCAGTTTGTTATTTAATAACACGTTTGCTTTCGGCCGTTGACGTGATTACGCGCTTGCAGATATTACGTAATAACACGAGGAATGATGATTCCACTCGCGTATCATTCGAGCTTACTACTTTTTAACCTCGACCAGATCCAGCTAGATGCATTTTGCACCGTTGTCCGAAGAAGATGTGAGGCAATTTTCAAACATCGGCCAAATACTACCAAAACTTTACATTCCAGATATCAACAACCACACAACACATGTTTTTTAACCTATTGCTCATTAACGCAAATGATTATATATATATATTTATATATATATATATATATATATACTAGAAAAGATGTGACCCGTTGGGTCACCTATTGAGCTCGGGTTAAATTGTTAAAAATCATAATAAAGTAATTAATTTTTAATACATTTTAAACTATTCTTCGGTCAACTTTGCGCAAATTTGTCGTAAACATGGACGTCAACGCTGTCTAAGATTACGTATAATCTGTATTTTACAAAATTAATTCAGCCTTCCCTCCCGATTGAAAAAAATTACCAAAAATCTGGGAATTTCCCAATTTTAATGAGGTTTTTAGTGTTGATTTATTGATAAATAAATTTTATAATGCATCAGTTATTTTATTTCAAAACCTTCTGACTTAGATAGGTATTTCTGTTATGGTAAATTAATATTTAGAATATGAAAGCCTTATTCTAAGTTTCAAATGTCCTATTTTTAGATTCTAAAAACAAATATCTATTTAATAACTACTTTAGTTATTATTGTTAACTAATAATTTTTGTAGAAACACTAATGAAAATTTAGGACCCCCTCCTTTGTTGTATATGAAAAAATAATTTGTCGATTGAAGGCGTTTTATGGACAATTTTTTTGTGGTTTGAAGGCATTAAAAGTAAGCCATATTTCTAAAAAGTTGAAATATAACACTTATAGTTGTACATAAATTTATTTGTTAATTTTAATGTTTACTTGTTTTATTTAAAATTCATTTAGTCTTTAACGTTTTTAACACTACCAAAATTCACCCGACCACTATAACACCTTGTGCTGCATCCTGTGTGAAGGGGTTGGATAAATACATAAACCTACCAAAGATTATATATTTACTAAAAGATATTATATTTGCAAAAGTTCATAGTGTTGGATATGGAGAATGATATGTTAAAAAAGATTGAAATTTATGAGGTTTTTAAAAGGGAAGCACCTGAGAGAAAAAGAGAAACGGTTGACTGCAAATGACCAGATAAAAAGTAATAAAACATTACAGAATTTAACAGCTAGATGAGCAAGCTAACCGATCCCTCTGATTAAGAATTTATTGAGGTGACAAAAGCATCCAGATTGATGCCATCAACACCAACTGATTAATTAATCCCCAGTCATAAAAACTGACCCCTATGGCGATTGAAGAACTCATATCTAAACTTTCAGGATACCCAAAAATGTATTTGAAGCCACAGGAATTATCTATTTCCAATTTTCAATAAAGTTGTAGTCTGATGACATTCAAATGTATACACAGATACCCGTATGTAGAAACAAGATCATAACCACAAAAATGGCCGATCTTTAAGGCTTTTTTTTTTACTAATTATATTGCTCGTTATGTTTAATAATATTGAATATCGATCTCTTAATTGGACCTGAACAACTAACATTCCGCTGTTGGAACAAATGTCCAACTTAGAATCATCCTAATACCAACTTACCTGGCAACCCATTTATATATATATATATATATATATATATATATATATACATATACATACATGAAGTGTTGTTATGGGCCCAACGGAGAAAATTTAAACATTTTATTTAAAAAAAAAAAAAGTTCCGCAAAAATGGATTAAAAAAAAAAAATTATTATTATTTTACATTTGCGACACGTGATTCAGCTCTTCTAATATCTCCTTCAGGCGTTAATTAACCATATTCTGTCCCAGAATATGGTTAATTAGAACATGAAGAAGACATCAGAAGATCTGAATATATGTTACAAATGTAAAATAATAATACAAATTTTATTTTAAAAAAAATCCATCTTGCGGAAGTTCTTTTTTATGATATATATATATATATATATATATATATATATATATATATATATATGTGTGTGTGTGTGTGTGTGTGTGTGTGTGTGTGAATGAAAATTAAAAAAAACATACGCTTTACAGCAGTCAGTTTTAAGAGCCATTGCGGTGCTGGCGTTAGCAAACGCTTGATTTTCCTTATCGGTTCGAAAAAAAGAGGGAAACCGAATTTCTGTAATGTATTTCTCTGTTTCCATTTCTCGAGCTGGCCTGGAGAAAAGACAGAAAAAAAAAAGAGAGAATAAAGTTCCATGATTTATTTTTTATTATCTTCGATTGTTGTTGTCGTCTTCTTCGTCCGAATTTAATTGCTTATAACTTAGGAAATTATGAGTCCCGCGAAAACATCATACTAGATAAAACCACACACAGGAAGATTATAAATTAAATATTTGTTTTACAAAGTTAGATAGATAGAACCCATCTGTTTAGAAAGAGAGAACAGTTTTCACGCTTTTGAACAGAGGACAGAAGGTTTGACTGTCAGAGGGTAGCCAGGCGATAAAACATTTTTTTTAACCGTCAGAGATTCCTTGAGATTTGCGAAAAATTTATCTCACTCAACTGCTGCAGCTGTTGTTGTTGCTACTCAACAACAACAATATGAATAACAACAATAATAACAACAACAACAATACTACTACAACTAATAATAATAACAAATAACAACAATAATAATAACAACAATAACAATATCCTTTTCATTTAAATACATTAAAAAATATTTTGTAAATAAAAACTGGCTTAGAAACTAGGTGTTTATTGCAGATATGATCCAAAAATTCATAATGGTTGACAATGTTTCACCCATTAAAATTCATGATAAGATCATTAATTGAATAGTTGCAATGAAAGTACCTGTGTTTGTATTCAATAGATATGTTGGATAATATTTTTTTTACAAAAAAAAGCTCACGAATAGTATTATCTGTGTTATTCGGACTATTGTCCTCATCTTCATTTTTCGGCCGATATGCCCTCCAGCCTTCTTCAGGTATTTCTTTGGACTCGGAACCTTCTCGGACTCGGGAACCTGCTTTTCGGACTCGGAACTTTCTTGTCGTAATCAGGAAAACTTCTTGTAATCGGGAGCCATCACGGAACTTTGAACCTAACCCTTTATTTAGTCCACGGGGGGTATCCAGTTCTCATTCCGTTAACCATAGTTGAGGTAGTGTTAATTATTATGCTATGTTACTATTAGTAAGCTGTGTTAATTATTATGCTATGTTACTGCTCCCTTGATCAGGATTGAACCTGCAATCTAGAGATACTGCCCATTAGAACTGTTCTTACCTAACTCCTTTATCCACTAGCCATGTGTTCAATCGGTGACATGACAACGATGGTGGAATTTGGTCCGTTAAGTTCGATTTAACCGGAGTTCACCCTTCTCCGTATCTCTTTTTAGAGAAATCCCCAGCAGTTAAGTTATATGTATATGCCTAGTTATTTGTATACAATAAATAAAATTTTTCAACTAAAGCATACTTACATTTAAGAATTGCTAATTCTGTTATGAATATCGCAAGAAGGCTGCTACGAGCTGCAATACAGAAAAAAAACGTTAAAACCGTGTAGGAAATTAAAATTGTATAAGAATATAGAATGATAGCCAGAAAACACGCTCTACAGGGATTTGAAATTAATCTACCTAATCTGAGTGACTGTGGTAAGATTTCCTATGATTGACAATCCGCCTTAGAAAGCAAGATTTGACCACATGTCTGACATTTCCAACCCTCCAGTTCTCTACATATGACAGTGTAACCCTTTCGAAGTTGACGCTTTAGAGTCAGGCACGATTCTTTCACTCTCAAAACTGGTAGACCCATCAACTACAATGAACACTTCAGTCAGTTCTCTCCAGTGCCAGCTTTACCAGTTGTCAGATTTATTTCTTATTTTTACAAGGTTGTTTTTTAAAGCAATCCTTATACCTCTTCCTAGACTTATGCTACGGCCATTTGCAATCACGCAGCTGACTGTTAAAGAGTTGCTTTAGCAATCTAGCATCACTCATACGCACAACATGACCTTGCCCAACGCATTTGAGCCGTTATGATAAGAGTTTCAATGCTTGAGCATTCTGCCCTTGCAAGGGCTTCTGTGTTAGGTGTGTTGGAATTCCACTTGATGTTTAGAATATGTCGCAAAGTACATTCTGGATACATTCACAAATACTGGTGGGCACCCAACTTTACCCCACATCGTCCAAAGTTCATCCCTGTTGACTGTATCAAAAAACTGATACAGGGGGACCCGTTGCTCAATGCACTTTTACTTGCCTGCCGAAAATATCATGTCGTTGTTTCTCTGCAGACCTAAAACCACTTTTGTGATTCAGGAATGACTACCTGGCAAATGTAAAAAAGCAATCGATTCAATAGCATTCTTGAGATAACCTTGCTAACAGCACCCAGAAGTGTGTTTCCAAGGTAATTATCACAACTACCTTTATCTCCTTTGCCCATATATAAACACACCAAAGCACCATCAATCCATTCATTTAGTAGAGGAGAACCGTTCCAACATTGAGTTAAGAGATCAAACAGAGCAAGATTGACATTAAAACTTTTTACCTTAACAGTCCACTAGAAGGCCATCCAAACCTGGTGCTCTACTAGAATTAATTTGTTTGATAGCCATTTCAAATCCTGTAAAAGATTGTAAATCTTCCATCTCATATTTGGTCTCCTGCTGAGGAAGACTCTGCAGAACATCAGCACTGACTACTGAAGGGTTATTAAATAAATCCGTGAAGTGTTGCTGCCATCGTTCAAGGATTTTTCGGGTCTTTAATCAAGGTGATGTTGTTCTTTGAACTTAAAGGAGCATTGAAAGAAGTTAATAGACCGAGAACTGTATGCATGAGGCTATAGAACAGTTTTAAGTCCTTTTATTAAAGGCCTTCTGGATTTCAAAGGAGATATTAGACCACCACTCATTTTTTCATCCTCCTTATTTCACGCTGTAATATCTGCTTAAACTCAATATATTTCTTCAGGTAGACGGTCTGAGAGATGACTTACTATGAAGTGTACTTATAAAATAAGTTCTTTCTTTTCCAGTAATTGACTTATGCAACTACATTGTCATCAAACCAGTCTTGATATTTCCTGACTCTGAAACCAAGAACAAGCTGCACACAGTGAAATAAACTTGGTCTCTAAAGTTATCCCATGTGCCATTAAACTCCAGACTGTCAAGATGTTTAAACAGTCTTTCTTTCACTTCCATTTACTTGATCTTGTTTAAATCTAAGCACCTTGGCTTTTTACTCCAGGCATGCGAGCCTTTTTTTCGGACACGGAGTTTAAATTTACCTCGCACAAAACTGTGATCTGTGTCGCACTCTGCACTACGCACAACACGCACATTACAGACATCACTAATATCACGGCGGCGAGTTATGATGAAGTCAATCATATGGCCATGTTTTGATCTTGGGTGGGTCAAGTAATTTTATGGATAAGTTTTTGACCGAAAAGAGTATTACAAATGGTTAAGTTGGGCTCAGAACAGAACTCAAGTTGTTTCAGTCCATTGAATTTACCCCATCAATACCATAATGACCAAGTGCATTCCATATCTCAAAATTTCCTGCCAACGCGTGCATTAAAATCACCGAGATAAATCAACTTATCCTCCATTGGTGTAGAGACAATAGCAGTACGAAGTCTTCATAAAAAGTCATGACAGTCTCCTCATAGCATGAAGGGTCGGNGGTCGGCATATCATAAAATAGGTCGTCGTACCGATCCATTACTCAGCTAATACGCAGTTTCATAATGCAATCACTGATGCCAAAAGGAAGCTCCAAATACTTTGCCAGTCTTGTATTCACGGCAAAACCAACACCACCCTCGCGCCGTTCGCCCTTTGGTTTACCAAACCAAATGAGTTTATAGCCCGTTCTGTCAGCTGATCCTCATTTTGACAATCGAGTTTCCGATAGAGCAGCAATATCAATCTGTAAACTCTGAAGTTCCTTTGTCACAAGTGCTGTTCTTCTTTCTGGGCGATATGAAGAATTGCGGTCTAACAAAGTTCTTACATTCCAACAAGAAATGTTAAGTTTAATTCGGTCAAATTGTTTTATATTTATTTTCTTCCTGCAAGAAATGAACCACCGTTAGCCACAGGAAACTAACCAGTGTTGAGGTGACAGGCATTCTTTTTAGTGTACCTTTTCTAGCACCATCCCAATAGTTCGGATGAGCAGTGCTCTCCTAAATAGGGCTGCTCAGGCAAAAGAGTCTCCACCGGGGTTAGTCCCTGTCACGAGTAGATACAACAACGATGTTAAGATAAGACTCCTGCCGCCAATGTGTAGATATGTAACTGCATGCTTCCAACTGGTCAGGTCTGCAAACGTTGCCACACATCCATCGCCATGGGAATTTTTGAGAGGCTGATAGATGAAAGAAAGAAGGGAACATTTGTACATCATGATATTATAGTGGTAAACGCTTGTACAACACGAATACCACTCTCTAAATTTTCCTGATTATTGTCCAGTGACAAGCCTAAGCAAGATAACTGGTAATCATATCAATCGCAGGTGTTAAATAAGGTGTGTCCTTCTCCTAGATGGATAAACTAACAAAAAATAAGGGGTCCAACACTCCCAACACTCCCAACACAAATGTTCTAGATGGCCGTTGAGCTAATAGCTCCCTCCGCCCTTTGAACATGTCTTGTTGTTCGTCCTGCAGGATGTCTAGCCACCCTCCTCATCAGATAAAATCTGTGCGGTTACCGGTTTAGTCACCGATGACCCGACTATGAAACATATATATATATATATATATATATATATATATATATATATATATATATATATATATATATATGGCAATAGCATAATCTTTACAGATCATTGCCGTCCCTCACAATCCCACAACTCCACCACCAGTACCCTTCCTTGCATGAGCCCTCAAATGACTCATCAAACCTGCAGCAGATCCACAAAGTTTGATGCAAATATGACATTGAAAAGACTCCCCCCCCCCCGATGAATGAGATGATTCAGATGAATCAGATGAGTCAGATGATAAAATTTTATGCTTATGCACCACCATATGTCTCTTAAGACCAGAAGCCGACTTACAGACCTTGCCACATATAGCACAAGACACATTGTTTACTCCTGGAATCTGCATGGACTGACCCAGGTGAGATTTCCTATGATTGTCATAGCCAACCCTAGAAAGCAAAACTCGACCACATGTCAGACACTTCCAACCCTCCATGTTCTCTCCAATATGACAGGTGTAACCCTTTCGAAGTTGACGCTTTAGGTTTTCATGCACGATTCTTTCACTCTCACTGCCTATATTATACAAGCAAATTTCCTTGACCAAGAACGTTTTGACAAAATTAAATAGAGCACCAATGTGACATGTTTTTTTTAAAAGGTTTTCATCATGGTCGGTCTCCATACAAACTAGTTCAATTTAAACAATTTTTATTGTGCGAATACTTACGCTGATAACCATTGTATTTTGGCGATGTCTTTCAAAACAATCCTGGCATTCATATTAACCTCACGATCCAGTTTATTAGGTTTAGGTTTCCTTGTTTAATGGCATGTGAACCTTTGTAGGTTATTTAATGCCAAATCTATTCTTATGTATACTACGAAAAATATGCGCACTTCGAACGTAAATATCTAAGTTTTAATGTAATGAAATATACTAAATTAGAAAGACTAACAAATTTAAATAAGAACGCATATACAAAATTACACTTATTTTAATATTTTAATGATGTAGTGACCTAGTTTTGGTTACAGACATACAGACACTGAATCTCCATTATGATAAGATTTACGAATGACTTTTTTTATTATAAGATTTACTCTCCGCACGAGCATGATGTGACACAATGTCAATTTTTAAACGGAATTTAACAGGTGATGACAATTTGGGTTTACTTCCGCGCCGGAATAATTTCTCAGTCGTGCCAAACTGTTAAACCTCTTTATGGCAGACTGTGACCTTAGATGTGGGTAGAGCTAACCAGTTTAAAATAGTGCTCGAATTATTTTCCGACTCGTGGAATTTAATAATTCTCTGTCTCACGTCAACGCCACACTCATTTGTTTTCCCATCGTTTTGTTAACGTAAGAATAACAATGGTGAGACTCTATGCACCACCTGACGTTCTTTGATGGAATCATAACAAATATTCTACTGCATAAATAGTCTAGTAGTCTTTAGCGATAAAATAATTATGTAAATGTATTATACACGAACCAATGAATCTAAAACGATATGTACTAGTATACGAATAATTTTGTCTTTTCCTATTTTGCATATTTCACCGGTCAATTTTGTTGTATCTAGCCTATTGTTCTGAAAATTGAGTTCATCTTCCTTTTTGTGCTTATCAAGTAATAAGAAACTGGCATCGTGCGGGCATCAGATTCTGAGAAATGCATGGAATCATTCCAAATAATTCATTCACTTATACGTAATTGTAATATTAATATATATTAATCGTCAAATAATCAGTACTAACTACTCTTTCTAAAAAAATAAATAAATAAATAAATAAATAAAATGAAATAAAATAAAATCTTTTCATTTTTAAATCCCCAATTCCCCCCCCCCACACACACACACACACCCAAACTTCCATCTCCTCTCTTAATATGAAACATGAAAATTTCTTTTCATGACATCTCCCCTTTACCTCTTACCAATATACACACACACCTCTCCCCTACCTCTTACCAATACACACACACACACACACACATACACACACACACACACACAACCTGCCCCCACGCTAGCTCAAATCGCTGCTTTTATCGTCCCGGGATTCGCGCATTTTCTCCCAACTTCTCGCAAACAACGAGAAGCAAACGATTTAAAGCAGCGCTTCTCTTAACTCCCGGATTTCGATAGTCAACAGAGGGCGAGTACAGGTTTTTCTTTATATCACATTAAACATATAGCAAAAATGGACGAAGATGCAGAAAAATATTCTGAAAACTGATGGATATAGGTACTGGCAAAAAAATCGGCTGCTACTAGATTTAAAAGCGAATTAGAAATAATTAAATCTATTATTTAAGGTTAAACTTTGTCTAAATTGATAAGTAGTAACAAATTGACCATCATTAAAAAAAAAAAATATCATTATATTAGCAATTTATTTTTAATATATTTAAAACGATTTGTTTGGGGCAATTTTGTTCGCCGATACCGTTTTTGGTTCTTTTTAAGTGGTTTTATTGGCTTGTTTACAATTTCAATGTAACATTCGTGATTGCAAGAAAAATTACCAAAAATCAGGTAATTATCCGATTTTAATGAAATTTTCAATTGATAACAATTAATGAATTTTATAATGCATCTGTTATTTATTTCAAAACTTTAATTTAGTATTTTTGCTATGAAAAATTAATATATAACATTCATTTAAAATATAAAAAGCCTAATGTTAAGTTTAAAATGTTATATTTTAGATTCTAGAAATAAATATCTATTTAATGCAAACCTTATTTTTTAAACGAAAGTATATGTTTTGAAGAAAAACTCTATTGAAAATGTACCCCCCACATTTTAAGCAGAAAAATTATCGATGTATTTTTTCTTTTATAAGATAATAGCCAATTAAATAATTACCGAAATGAGTAAAACAATAAATCTCCAAAAAATTAATTAATCATTATTTTTCACATTTTATTTTCCGATTTTCGGTACTTATTTTCTCATAAAAAGGTACTGTATTTTTTTTCTATTCAGAATTTCGGTCTTTTATCTCTTTATTTATACTATAATTAGAAAACTTAAAGACCAACTCGAAAAAATGTTACGCCCCCAACATAAGGGGGGGGGGGGTCAAAATTATGTGAGCTGAAAAAATAAGAAAGTTTTGAAATAAGATAAATAATGCATTATAAAGATCATTCATTGATAAATAAACACTGAACATTTCATTAAAAACCGATAATTCCCTGATTTTTGGTAAATTATTTTCTGTAGGCGGGCGTGGGTGGGCTAAAGTCATTTTTATCGAAAACGCATTTTAGGCTCATTTTGCCGGTACGTAATATTCATTTTTCAACTACAAAGTGAACGAATATTCAACAGGGACATTATAAACATTAAAAAAAAAAAACACTAAAAACCACTAACACACTACGAAAACATATTTTTCCAATAAAAGTAAGGTTGGTTGATGGATTTAATCGGCATTTCAACGCATTCGGGATTAATTCATGCTTAGAGGTTAGGAAACCAATAAAAACAGACTGCATAGGAGCCAAAATTATATATTGAATTAAGATAACAATAACTGATGCTAATTTTGATGGGAGCATTCTTTTAAAAAAATTCTGAAAAATTTAAAAGTATGTACATTGAGAATAGCCCAAATTTATAAATGTTTTGAAGTATTTCAATTTAAATGAAGTAAAGTATTGAATTTAAAAACAAATCAAATTACTTACGAGCTATTACAGAAACGTCGTCTATTCAAGTAAAATCCGTTTATGTGCTTCTCAAGGCCACCCTTTTCAGTATCCTGATTTCGCTTAGGGTTGTTTTCACTGTCAGGCGGATGCGAAAATGACCTAGTTCACTCGCTACTCTCGCAAAAAGTGCAGACACTTCTAGTTGGTATGTTAGATTTCATTGGTCATCAACCAAAATAAGGAACCGGATATCTATATTTTGACTTACTGCATTTCAAGATTATATATTTTCACTCCCAGAAACCGGTAATTTATGAGGAAGTGCGTCCCGGTCCACAGCCTCCAAAATTGCTGCCCGGTGAATTTTAAAATAACAACCCCAACTATTGGCACCACAGCGGTGTTACTTGAAAGAAAACAACCAGCTTAGTGCGTTAAATGTATTTGAGGGGGGTGGGACATTAAACCTTTTTTGGTCGTAATTCGTATTTTTCTTTTTTTGTCGTAATTCTTATTATCGTAATTTGTCGTAATTCTTGTTTATTTATAGAAATTTGTCATATTTCTTGTTTAGATAGTTTTGAACAGACTGAGATAGATAGATAGATAAACAAACAAAACGATGTAGATAGTTAGATAGACAAACAAAACGATATAGATAGATCTATCTAAACAAGAAATATGACAAATTTCTATAAACAAGAATTACGACAAAAAAAAAAAAAGGTTTAATGTTTTCTTTCGAATGGAAAAAATAAATAAACAAGAATTAAGACAAAAAAGCCCTCCCCAACCCTCAAATACATTTAACGCTCTAAGCTGGTTGTTTTCTTTCAAGTAACACCGATGTGGCGCCGATAGTTGGGTTTGTTATTTTAAAATTCACCGGGCAGTAATTTCGGAGGCAGGGGACCGGGACGCACTTCCTCACAAATTACCAATATTTAAATTGGGATAAGTACAGCAATTTTCAAGTTCAGAATTCTGAATTAAAAAACAAGGCAGTAAAACACTAGTATAATTTAAGAATTTTAATAATAGGTATACCCAAAATTTACCAAAAATACGTTTTTGACAAAATGAATTTAGCCGCCAACCTTACAGAAAATAATTTACCAAAAATCAGGAAATTATCGGATTTTAATGAAATGTTCAGTGTTGATTTATCAATGAATGAACTTTATAATGCATTATTTATTTTATTTCAAAACTTTCTGATTTTATTCAGGTCACTTAATCCCCCCCCTTATTTGGGGGGGGGGGGCGTGAGATTTTGGCGAGTTGGTCAGTTTTCTGCACTAATTACAGTATCAATAAAGAGATAAAAGACCGATGTTTAGAAAAACAAATTAAGAGGGATTTTCTATGAGAAAATAAGTACCAAAAATCTAAAAATAAAATGTAAAAAAAAAAAAAAACAAACTTTTTTTTAGATTTCTATTTTACTCATTTCGATAATTATTTAATTGGCTATTCTTATAAAAGAAAACATTATATATCGATATTTTTTCTGTTTAAAAAGAGGGGGGGGTAAATTTTCAATAGAGTTTTTCCTCTAAACTTATTACTTTTTGCACCTAAAATAAGGTTTAAATTAAATAGATATTTCAGGAAAGTATGTCAACCTGTTATATTTTACCAACTAAAATAGTTCATTCACCATATAAGGCTACTGCCTATGTCGTGTTACCAAAACTACATGATAACATTAGTACGCGACGACCACTGGCGCCATGAGAATTGGCGCGTATTTCGTTTTCCCTTTGTCTTTGTTTCCTTGTATAATTCTATTCCGTTTAGTAAAGCTACGTATAAGCACGTGTATAATATACCTCCGTTAAAATACGTCTTGTGTTCTCATCTACTAACACTATGAGTCAACTAACCCACACCACTGCAAGTTGTCATAGACCTTTAAGCTGAACACAACTTATTACTTTATCGGCAGAGACGTAAATTGAATAATTATTTTCCCTGAAAGTCCGTCAATGTATTATTTTTATTGGCAGAGATTGGTTAATGAATTTCTTTCGGGGCTGCTATCTTTACTGCGAGCTCTGTTCGGGTTTTTCTTGAAGTAGATTTCGTAAATTTCTTGGCTGGTTGGTTGCGAGCGAGTAGCAACTTTGCAGTAATTTCCAATTCAGTGTGAGGGAGTTAACTATTTTTGTCTTTATTGTTCTAAGCCGAATTGACCAATGTTGTTTTCTTCATCAACGGATCACAAAGGAGGCCTCGATGACGTAGAGAAAAATAGTAGTACTTGTCGGCGTCTATCAGACTCAGGGTCCTCGGAAACAAGAACTGGAAATAAGCTTTTTAACTGTCACCTCAACTTCAGTCAACTTTCTTTTACATAGTATATATAATTTTTTATAAATTAATTAGCAGTAGTGTCCGAGTGTCCGTGGGGATTAGAATAAAACTGAAATAAAATTAAGATTACAAAAAAAAAACAAATTAACACCCATGGGCCTTCACCCGAAAACCCCTCCACACCTGTGCAAGAAAAGGGACCGACTTCCGACCCCAAGAGAATATCTCGGTCTTTTCTAGTTTAGGTCGTAACTGGGTCTAAGTTTTAGGGGCTACCACATCTGCCTCATTTTCGAGTTTGTTCTGCTCTTTCTCCTCAAATTCTCTTGTCAGGTTAAAAATTCTCTCCTTGCTCAATATACTTCCGCACTCCCTTCGAACGATCCTGGAGAACATATTACTGTCGCCTCAACTAGGCCCAAATGCTATTTTTGTGGCCTCCGCCTACATTCTCGTTTGTCCTGCCCGGCTCGAGACATTAGATGCCGAAACTGTGGCAAACGTGGCAAAAAGGTTTGCCGGTCGGCTTCTTCACAAAAGACCCCCCCCCCAAAAAAAAAAAACAAAAAACAAAAAAAAAAAAAAAACTGTTCAACTACTGTTGTATCACCAATTACTGTATCAGCTGCTTTTCCTGACTGCCTCTCAAAGACAATAGTGAGTGTTAAGATAAACAGATTGACTATCCATGCTCTTATTGGCACAGACAGTACCGAATATCTTATTGATGCCAGTATTGTGAAATCAAACAAATGGAAAATATTTCCTTGCTCAATAAAATATCGATGGTAAATTCATATTTATCTTCTCATTTAATATTGCATAGTTAATCTTCAACTAAAGGAAAACTATCAAGAGATCAAATTATCTGTGATGAAAAACCCCTGTTGCGAGGCAATTTTGGGTCACAATTTCCTAAAAAAACATTCTTGCGTTGAGACCCTTTTGGTGGGTCTAAGCCGGCCATAAACGTATGCGGAATAGTTACTATAAAAATTCATTACCCGTCCCTTTTTGTAAACTCGACTCCTGACTGCAAATCAAAAAGCAGTAAAATCAAGACGCTATTCACAAGTGGACAAGCAGTTCATAGCAGAAGTAACAAAGCTGCTTAATGAGTCCTCGTAACAGCCACTAAAAATTATTAGAAAAGGATGGTCATTGACTACTCCCAAACCATCTACAGATATACATTACTTGACGCCTATCTACTGCCTCGTATCGATGAAATGATTTTTAAACATTACCAAATACCACATTACTCGCAAATACACTTGCACAAGCCGAATCCTTGCTACACAGCCTAGAAAAGGCAGCAGGAAATGTCAGCCTATACATACACTCTGATAAAACTGAGATCATGTCTTTTAAAAACAAAACCGACATCTCAACTATCGATGGCAAACTCCTAAACTAGGTAGAATGATTTAGATACTTAGGCAGTAACATCTCCTCCACCAAAAACGATGTTAATGCACGTATAGGAAAGGCATGGGTCGCTATAAATAAATTATCGACCATATGGAAATTTAATCGCACAGACAAGTTAAAGAGACAGTTTTTCCAGGCTGTTGTCGTGTAAGTACTGCTGTATGGCTGGACCCTAATGAAGCGATTAGAGAATAAACTTGATGGAAGCTGCACAAGAATGCTGCGGGTGATCCTGAACAAGACGTGGAAACAACACCCCACGAGAAAACAGCTGAACGGCCACCTGCCACATATCACCCAAACCATCCGAGTAAGACGGACAAGACACGCGGTAAACTGCTGCAGAAGCAAGGATGAACTCATAAGCGACGTCCTCCAGTGGAAGCCAGCACATGGGCACGCCAGTGTGGGCTGAACAACAAAAACGTACATTGACCAGCTCTGTGTGGATACAGGATGCTGCACAGAGAACCTTCCGAGAAGGATGAGCGATAGGGACGGATGGAGAGAGATTTTCATGGATATCCGTGCTAACAGCACGACATGATGATGAAGTGCCTATCATCAGATACCTATCAAGCCAGATGATAAGCCTTACACTGCATTCGGGCCTGCGGTTGCTTATACCAATTCCATCGAATCCTTTTTGGGGTGAAAAACGTTGAACAATGAAAAAATGGCATTATGATACCGGACCACGAGCAACTGAAACCCCTAATTGAATTACCAATTCCTGGAAACATGTGTGCCTTAGGACGAGCCCTCGGTATGTTTACCTTATGGGTTGCCTCTTTCTCCCCAAAAATACACACATTGATTCAAGTATCTACTTTCTCTTTGTACTGTTCTGCCATCAAAGCATTTCAGTACATAAAAAGGGACATTTCTAATTCTGCCATTTCTGCCGTGAATCCTTGTATCCATGTTTTCGTCGAGACAGATGGGCGAAAGCCGCCTCACTAAGACAGAGCGGTCGTCCTGTAGCTATTTTTTCAAGGACACTTTCGCGGTCCGAGCGTCGACACCCGGTAATAGAAAACGAGGCGTAGGCCATACTTGAGGCATTACCTGATCGGTCAACATTCTGAACTGATCACTGACCAAAGGTCAGTATCGTTTATGTTTAATCCGATAACAACGAGCCATATAAAAAGAACGAGAAGATAGCAAGAAAGTTCCATTTTCCATCTTGCTACTCATTTAACGTCACTTACCCCGCCCTAATAAGGGGAATTCCGCGGTTGACGAACTTTCAAGGTCTAGTAATTAGCTCAGATCTTTACACAAACTCTCGGTTCACAGAACTAGTTTGACCCATCTAGGGGATCCTGCACCATATGCATCAAGCCCAGAAACCCTACAAAATGAATCTGAATATTCCTACAGAGACCAATCTTATTCTAGTTCGGACGACCAATCGTTACCACGAAAGCGGCTCCACACAATATCTGAGACAGATACCCAATCTTTAGACTCTAAGCTGTCGAAGAGCCGAAGAAAACAACATCATTTCCGGGCAAGATCTTTTAGCCAGAAGTCAGCCGAACAAGACAAATCCTGAGGAGCCTAGGCTGGAAATGGATGTCGAGAGCGAACCACGAAGACTCCCCCTAAGAACTCGCAGGGGGCCAGGTCAATGAAAGGACTTTATTCACTATGACTAAGTAGGTCGGTCGGGGTAATATGAATCTTACGCCTCTTTTTGTGTGAATGGGATGGACCAAATGAAAGGCGTCCGTCTTGCATATAAGCTGAGGATTTGTTGTATGAATTAAGTCAGCAAGTAGAAATAAAAGAAAATAAAATTTAAGAATAACCTTATTTCGGCTCCTGTTTTCATTACAATCAACACATTGTCTCTCTTTGTGTCGCGGAAAGAGAAGGTTAACTCTCTCAATAAAAGGAAGTGAGTTTTTTTTTTCTCTTGCCTTCAATCAACATATGTCTATAACTGAAATTGACACTTATACGTTTTATTACTTGAATTAAAAAATGTTCTTTTTTCCTTTCTTTTTAAATATTTTTTATAGATATTGATTCACTGGATTTTAGTAGATAATAAAAAAAAAATAATGATAGGAATCTTAATCTGTTAACGTTAACGTAAAAGGTTTCAAAGATTTATAGTAATTTTTTGTCGGGTAGGTGATATATTCATTTTTGTAGATTCTTAATGTTTCCGACATTATAAAGTAAATTTTTAATCATTTTGACCTGAATTCGACCGGAAATTGATTTTTTAAAGTGCAGATCTTAAACTACTGTTTAATAGAAATAATAAAAAATATTTTTCTTCAATCTTTTATTTATTTCAACACTTTGACCATCTTTCTTTTAGATTAGACAAAGTCAAATGTTGAAAATGCATTTTTAGTTAGCTATCAAGCATAAAAGAAGGAGATACTTTTTAAAAAATTGGAGACTTCTTTGCTATGAACTTCTAAACGTTATTATTTCAAAATCATTTTAATTACTTAAAAGATTTTATTATTGTCATTTTCTGACTAGAGAGGGCACAAATGTTATTGTACACCTGGATCAAGATGGCTTCCTTAGTTCGTCCAGCGAAGCTTGTAATAGCTTATGATATTTATTTTTCTTTTATCTGCATTTCTTTCTATGTTTGTATTATCCCCTATCTTTTTGCCCTTTCCATGTATTATTCCCCTTGTCTTTTTGCCCTTAATGCCTTAAAGGCTTGAAATTTTGAAACATCTGAAAACCTCATGGTTTTTAGGTTAGTAAGTGTTGTTGAGTTCAAGGTTATAATAAGTTGAACAAAACAACTCCGCGCGAGTGTTAAACATAACAAAATGTACTTTAATAAATTAGACAGCATCTGAGGTAACATTTACAACATGAAATACACATACAAGAAAAGGAATTATATACAATAAGAAATGTGACAGAGAACACGAGGTGAGTGGCCCGCCGTATTCTCGAAGGAAGCGGGCTAGGCTTTGCCTGGCATGTGGAATCGAACCCGCGTCATTCGGAATGCGAACGGGCGACACATTGGCACTGAATTCAAGATACTACTGTCCCGGATGTAAGTGCCAGGTGCCCGGATGATGGCCACGAGGATTCCAGCAGCCGGATTGGCTCAGGAATCTCGTGCGTTGGGTGCAGACACCCGGATGTTGAAGGAAAAACTTGTATAAGTAGAAGTGGGGTGACGACAGCAAGCAGTTGCGATTTTTCAGCTGCTGCTGATGATGATATTTGAGCTGGTGATTTGACGACGTCGGATTTTTTGTACTATAGATTTTGTGACGGCGACGACATTGTTGACCCCCCTCTCTTGAACAAGTCGAATTTATTTTCCCCCTCTATTTTCTTTTCTTTTTCATACTAAAAGAAACGTATACATTCGTTCACTACAAGAACATACAAAATAGAGATATGGCTGGAGAGTCCATAATTTCAAGTAAACCTACTAGCGTTGTGTTGGGGGCTGAAACCCCCACACGAGGAGGGTGTAGACAAGTGTCTAACACATGGTTGTCAATTCCCGAAGAGCAAGAGAGAGGAAGAGTTCGAAACAGGCGCTTAAATACAAAAAGACCCTGGCGGTCAAAAACGGGAGCCTAGAGGGAAGATAACTCTTCCAGGCAAAGGAAAGGCAGCTGAACAGTGTGAATGGTCAAAGCCTCAGATCGAATTCCAAATGGAAGCTACTACTCTCCCAATTTGACGACTGCAAGGAGGACATATATTTTTTACAAAAGACCCACTTTAATTCTAACTTCTAAGAAGATATTCTGTCGAGGCTTTACGAACCCTTCTCGGCCTATTTTGATGGTTGTGCTATAGAGGTCTCTTGGCTTATAAACAAAACGTGTTGTTTTATTTTTTTTTTCAGATCCGGCGTGCAGAATTAGCTTGTTGGAGGCTACCATAAATGACAAGACTTTTCGTTTCATTGGGTTTTATGAGCCTAATGTTACTTGTGAACTTCCTGATTTTTGTTTCGGCGCATCCAGCCGTTTGTGATGCCATCAAGGTGAGTAATTTTAGCGGGAGATTAGAACACCGTCCATGATCCTTAGATAGATCGGGGGCATGTGGCCCATATACACACAATTTTGATGTTTTCATCAAAATTGTGTGTATATGGGCCACATGCCCCCGATCTATCTAACTTTCAAGAGTTTGTGAAGACATTCGACAAATTTTGAAAGGGGCAGAAACCAGGCAGCATAGACATAGGGGAGCCCCAGCTCAACGGCTATCTAGACAGTGTTGGTTAGAGTCGACATAAAACTCTTAGGTGGTCCAAGCTTTGGAGATTTTGAAAACCGATAGTAAAATTATCTACCCCTGCCACTAGGGGGCGAATCGCCAACATACGGTGTTGGCGGCAAAATCAAACCCCACCACTTATCTGAAGACTGTCGACATGCAGAGTCACTTTAACAAGGGCTCCATCCACCGCTCACTTCAAAAGGCAGTTAACCAGGTGAGTCGCTTCAAAAAAGCACCCCCTATACTTTTACTTATCGGACGAGAACCGACCAGGATGGACGCGTCTCAACAGCACTCTACAAACACAGGGAGTAGAATCCCTTTCTATCGCTAATTCACCAACGAACTGTTAATTTCACCTCTCAATACAAATCTCGTAGCAAATGCCGTCAAATTTGCAGCATTTTGTATCTTCTGTTTAATACGGGTGTATAATTTCCATTCTGTTGTTTGTCTTCTTTCATCCGAATAATCGCCGACTACCGCGAGAATTAAGAGCTCCCTACGAACCCCGTAATTCCTCTTTAATTCAATTACGATCACAGACTTGCCTAGGTAGGAATTAAATAAAATAGTGTTAAGGTTAGGTGTCTGGTTACTGGAAAATTTCAGTGTCAGCTAGAACTAATATTAAAGCGGGAACGAACGGGGGATATAATTGTTGGACTAAAGAGTAGAATTAGATAATTTGCTGCCGACTACAGTAGACACAATCTAGATAGACTAACGGCACAAATAGATAGGACCGTTAGGGAGGGAGATACTGTAGGAACTAAAATAGCTAAAGCAGAGCTGGCTTCTACACATAACAAAAATTCCAGGCGCTAGTATTTAGAGCTCGGTTAAATGAATGACTTGTGAGGCAACGGATATGGTTCACACCCCAGAGCTACGAGCTAAACCCCATCGAAATATCGCTAGTGTCACCATCGCCAGGCGCCCAACGTCGGACTACAACCGAAGATATTTGCAAGGAGTTTTGTGATTATTTTCTGAAGCTTTTTACTAGGGAGCCCGGACTTGGTTCTGCTCAGTTCGAAACCTCTTCCATCTTCCCTCGACGGTTTTCATAGAAAAAGTCGATGATAAAGCTGTGCGCAATTTATATCAGTCCAAGACATTTCATAGGATGGACCATGCTTTCCCGGAAGCTGTTCTGTTTGCGGTAGGATTTGGAGTGGCTTTTCACAGCTGGATTCGCTTTCTGTATGTATCCCCTGGAGTCGTGGTGGAGGCGAATGGGGTAAAATCTAAATCTTTCATCTTGACTTGATCAGCTCTCACTCATGCTGTACATTCTTGCTTTGGAACCATTCCTTTGTAAGTTAAGCGCGAACCCGGTCCTATGCAATCTTACATTACCTAGTGCTATCACCACGGCCAGGTATACCGTTTATGCTAACGCTGTTACTGAGCTTGTAACGAACAGCGCCGAGATGGAGGTCAGCAAAGATATCGGAAGGTATTAACATGTAACAGGGGCCAAAATTAACCGCGAAAAAAATCGGTGGTTTTGTGGTTGGGTTCGTGGGAGGTTTCTACTCTTACCGGCCAGTTGGACGAAAGAGCCGTGCACAATACTCGGTTTCTGTTTCCGTCCCTATTTCCACCTAGAGGAAAAAATGGAATTGCTGAATAAGGTAATGGGCGCTATCGACATTTTGGTAACGAAGGAGGCTCTCCTTAAAGGGAGCGCCAAGGTGTGTGGCTTCCACATTTACACCCTTGTCCTTTACAGATTGTCAGTATTTCATCTTCAGTGTACCGCTCTAGTTAATCTGTAAAGACCTGTTCCGGATTAGATGGAATAAACGGGCTCCCCTGGTTCGTCGGAAGATTTATTACCTTCATCCTTCCGAAGGCGGCGTGGAGACGCGACATCACACATTACGTTTCAGTCTCTTAGGCTGGATGTGCGCACAAAACAACTAATTTGGTGAATTCTGGAAAGAAGACGCCAAGAAGGCCTTTCCGACTTTGAGAAGTGTGCACTTGGATGATGGAGGGGCAGCTCAACGGCTGCCCAGAAACGAATGCTCTTTTTATAACGAGTGTTGGCATGTCTAAAGTTTTCTCTCGGGTACAAACTGGCCACTCTGACACCCAGCTGTTGGTGCAGATGGTATTTTATCTTATTAGTGATGGGGTCTGTTCGAGACGATCTAATTGAGGAACTTGGCCTTGGACTACCGGGATGAGACACTTCAACAACCAAGAAGCATCGCTCACTTGGCAAATGATTAGAAGCGCCCTCTGGGCCGGTTCTTGCAATTTCGCCAGAATGCATCCAGTATGGTTATCTGGAGGAGACGGTCGTACACGCTTTCTTCCACAACCCGGTCGTACAACCGTTGTGTAAGCTTGTTGAAGGCTTCTTGGTTCGCATACTGCCTGCAAGATTTTTTGTTCTGGAAGACAGTTCTGTATGGAACAATGCGGTTTCATAGCTGGGCACGAAGGATTCCCTGGTTTTCTTTTTTCATATTATTCCGTCTTGTTAAATCCTTAATATTTCATTTTCTTCGGCACATCTATAATAACCTATATGATCATTTACCTTTATTGTTGTTCGTTTTTAGATTTGCAGTCTTTTCTTCATTATCCAATTCCTTTCTTATATTCTTTTGTTTTCTTCATTTCCCTCCCTTTTTTATTTTGCCTATCCTCATCACATTATTACTACTATGACTATTCTTATTACTACTATGACTATTCTTATTACTACTATTATGATGATGATTATGACGATGATTGTGATGAAATTTCTCTGTTTAATTTGCATTATGAGAGTCGTGATTTGGACGATGCGTCAGAAGAGATGTTGCATAATCTATGTGGTGGAATATATATTAATGACAAGCACTTGTAGAATACGGCTTTCAAATCAGAACGTAGGCGGGTAAGGTTACGTGGAAAAAAACACCACACCGTTGGTAAAAGGAGGGAATCTCGCACGTCACGTGATTTGACTTTGGTCAGTTTCAACCAAAATGTGACGCAGTGCAGACGTGTGACTAGGGGCTAAGCTCAATCCGCGCGGTGAATGAAAAGAAGCCCTTAGTTAGGAAATAAAAGCTTTGATCAAAGTAATACAAGTGTTGATAGTTATTACATGACTGTAAAAGACTCAGAAGTTAGTAGAAGCCCAGCTAGACGACAGACACGGCGACCGTCCAATAGAATTAAAGATCCAACAAGGCGACTCAACGAAGATAGAATGAAGAAAAAGTAACGTCTGTATCTATCTGTCTGTCACGCACTCTCTCTCTCTCTCTCTCTCTTTGTTGGTCCACTCTCTCTCTCTCTATATATATATATATATATATATATATCACAAATGTACCCGACGAGGAATGGAGTACATTTTTTGGGTTACTTGGCAATGGCTGAAGAAGCATCAAGAAAATATTTTTTGTTTCTTCTTTATACTTTTTTTTCATTAGAATATTTAATGAAGTGGGAAAAGAAAACTTTTTAAAAAAATCCAGAGAAGTATCGCCAAAAAATCGATTTTTCTAATTGAACAAAATGTTTGTTTTTTTCTTAATTGACTTTCATCGGAAGTAAAGATATATAAAGATTACAGAAATTTTAAACTCCCCCTCCCCTGAACTGTTAGTTACACTGGTAGACTAATCTATCTGACATAATTAGTCAGTGAAGGGGTATCCTTGCTAATGACCATTTTATTTTTTTATCTTGTAAATTTTATTCTATTCATTGCATTTCGCCGGAGTTTACTTTTAATAGTAAACGAAATTCAATCATCCCCCTCCCTCACACTAGGTAAACATGGGATTAGTTTAGACCGCCATTAAGAAACTGGTATGTTTTGGTGATTGTAGTGTGTAAGCGTTTCAGAATAAAAGTAAAGTTGTGGTGAAAGGATTATTATAGTGTATTTTGGGTTCGATAAATGAATCTAATTAAGTTCCTATCCTTCGTGTCACAGCGCTTGTCCATCCTTCTGTCACGCGCTTGCTCTTCGCTTAATAACACTGGTCACCACTGTCAACCAGCCGCATACTGGGAGATGTCCCACGAGCTTTCCACAGAGAGAGAACACCTTCCTCCTGGTAATATCGTCCGGGACGTCCGGCAATTCGTTCCCACGTTTCCAAAGCAGGGCATCCTCTACTCCAAGTACTCGAGCTCCATCCTTTAGTCTCTCCAGAGTTTTGCTGGCCAGTCCAAAGTGTGATAAATGTTCTGCAACTTTGGTTGTGGATGAGACACTTTCATCCACATCCACATCATCGATGTAAGCAGAGGTTGCCCTTTTAATGTGATCATCCTGCGATAAAACTGCATTCACAATGGGCCTCATTATTTGCGGAGCCACGTTTAGTCTAAATCCTAGCCTCGTTAAACAATACTTCCGACCTTGGAAAACCACGGTCTGATAGGGCAAAAGTGGCTCTCCGACACACACTTGAAGATAAGCAGATCGAAGATCCAGCAACGCTACATTTGGCCAGCGCCGTCTCCATTCTCTTAGTTTGCTAGCACAAACAACAGCCTCCGCGGTGTAGGCGGCCACATGAAGGTTGAGCTCCCTGTAGTCCATTACAGGGCGGACTTTAGATTTATTCTGCTGTACGACGGCCATTAACGGGAGCAACCTTCTCGGGGGGTCCAAGCTTCTGTTCGTCATAGGGAGCAAGCCAGCCTTTGTTGATCCATTGCTTCACTTCCTCCTCGGACAGTCTTCTGACTGTTGCCGACATCGAATACTCGGTTTTTCAGCATGCCGGGTGCCTTGCCTTCTGCCCATTTCCACGTCACAGTCCACTCATTCCGTTGTTGGTAAAACTCTGCTCGAAAATCGGGTTCTTCAATGACAAGTGTCGGCGGAGCTGCGCAAACAGACTGGTTCATCAGGAAATTGGACCTCTCCTGACTTCAAGATGGATACTCCGCCTAGAGTTTTTATGGCTTTTATTCCCACCAAAAGGTCAAACCCAAGAGGCTCCCCTATCATTACCAGGACCTCAATAATAATCGCACCCCCAACTCTCGAGTCAGAGGCTGACAGAACCAACTCCACATGTCCTCGTTCTCCCGCTGACAGCGACCACCTCGGTGGTCTGCTTTTGCCAATTTTGGCACACATTCTCGCTCACTATAGTACAGTAGTAGACATAATCAACTAGTGCAGCGCATTCATTCCCGTTCACAGCTATTCTAATGATTGGCAGCACCGAGTTCACATCTTGTCCAGGGAAGAAGCCGATGCATAACGGTCGTCCCCTAACTCGTTTCCCGGACAATTCAGAGAAGTGTGCTCTAGTCCTTTACATCGGGAGCAACGTGCACTACTTTTTCGCAGCTGGTGGTCCCGAGCTTTCCATCTGTCGCGCTGAGCAAGACAATCTCTGGCTAAGTGGTAAATTTCATTACATTTGAAACACCTTATACTGTTGTTCTTCGTCTGGCCTTCCTTGGCGTGCACTGGTCCCACGGTTGGCATAATCAACGCGGGTCCGGGTGGGTCATCTTTCAATATAGCTCTCGCTCGAGCCAGAAGCTGGGAAATGTTCATTTCCTCCATTCAGGCTCGTAGAAGCCGTGGGACATGGTCAGGCTGCTTTAAGGCCTCGCTCTATCATACTATCAAATGGTACAGAAAGTTTTGGCAGGTCCGCCAATTAAACATCCACAGTTTCACCCAGGTGCATACGGCGTACTACAAACTGTGCATATGCTGCATAGGAGTCCAGGGCGAATGTTGTAAGCAAAACTTCCTTTATGGAGGCAAAATTCGCCTTTTTTTCCTCACTCAATAGCTGGTAGACCGCAAAAGCACCACCTGTCAGACACACAGGGACAACATATTCTTTTTTTCCCCACTGAACAAAGCCGAAATACAAGCTAAGCTTTCTCAATCCATTCAATAATGGATTGGCTAGTATCCGCGCCCCTAAACTCCGGTATTAGCTTAATGTCGAATTTATCCGTCATCACGAAGCCGAAAATAGCTTGTAAAAAGTTTTCCAACTGGAGTCTGTTCAAATGACACCAGTAATCACTTTCGTTTCTGCAAACTTCTCTACTGACTGAGCTCGTTCCTCGCCCCTCTTCCTTGTTCACCAAAACACAATAGTAGGCGTCGAATTTAATTTCTCTCGCAGACGCTTGCTTGCATCCGGGTGTCTGGTGCACGGCACAAGCGATTCTTTGTCGTTTATGTCGAGAGATTGGCCAGGCCATGCCCATTACAGGATAGGAAAGTAATGACCAGCCCCCCTTACATTTTTACAACTTTGTGCCATATTTTCATATTTTTACAGTTAATATCAAGACGCTTTTTGAACGTAGTATTGAGGGTATGTTAAAGACTACGGTGTTATTCTTGATAGACTTTATAGTTAGACTTTTGAAATTGCGAAAGCGATTACATAATCAGTTTGCAAACATTAGGATATGAGGATGCACAAAGGAGTGACTGACATGGCTTACTACTTTAAACAATCCCATAAACATTGACCTCAAATTAAATGATTAATGGCAATTGTTTCATTCGGAATCTAAATTGATCCTTATCTTATCACTCCCTGTAAACCTACAACATTTTTCAGTGGATCCTGAATAATATCAATAATTATCATGTTCTAGCTGGATATTTAGTTAATTCCAATAGACCACAATTCAAACCCAGTCATGCTTAGTCTTGCATTCCGTTTGTATTAGTTTGCTGCATTAGTTTATTATTTATCTTCGTCTCTATCTCCACAATGATTAATTTAATGTTAGATTTAATATTAGAAGGTTTCATTAACTATTTCAGAAAATGGGCATTTTGACCAAATAAATATTTCACAGAATGTTATATTTGTATTAGCTTTGCTTCATGAAAATGTGCTTATTTTCTATTTGATAAATACAAAATTGAATATCTTTCTAAACTTACACTTTACCAACTCATTTTTAAAGGAATTTTAACTTGCTAGACTGACAGAGAAGTGAGTAGAAATAGCCACATGTGATACAATTCAAATGGTGTATCATATTATAAATAAACAACACGAGTTGAAAACGTGTCTTTTTTCAATATATTTACCTATGAATTTTTTGGGTCACCAAAATTCTAAACTTAAAAATATGGTTAAGTCACATGTATAATTATAATACGAACAATAGCTACAAACTGATCATAACCTTTAATTTAACCATGGTATTCGATTAACCCATCGTTGCCTAATGCTTAGCTAACTAGTCTTGCAGATCAGTTAGTACTGAGTAGCGAGTCTCATCAGATCTATCTGACTCTTCTGATTATTCTAGCCGATCGTAAAAAAACGTCATTGCCTGGATGGTCTCAATTCTTATGAAATTTCCAGTTACCCCAATATATTTTAAAGACCTTTGGAGATCGTTCCAAAAACCCCAACAACAACAAATATCAAAAAACATTAATTCAAAGTGTAACTGATTATTAAATAAAGAAGTGCACATACATGAAACCAGTCTGAAAAGAAAAAATAATGTCTCCTATTTGAAATATTAAATAGAAAAATTCGAAACTTACTTTAATGACTTTTGCATTTATTTGAAAGGTAAATAATAAATTACGTTAATTATTTTATGTATGGATGTTCAAAATTGAAAGTAATTAATTCTTAAACTGTCCATAAAAACAGTATAACGATAATAAAGAAAGAGATTAAATAAACGAATCTTCATTTAGATATTTACTACAACTTTGAATCAGTAAAAATTTATATTTAATTTAAACTTGATGACTGAAATTGTATCTTTTAATTTGTTACTAATTTCTTGCGTTATTTCTCAATATGTACAAAACAATAAATTTTTTTGAAGATTTAACAATTGTATATTTGATATTTAACCTTTAAAAAGAAACGGAATAATTATAAAAAATCTAAATTAACGCGATTATCTTACAAAGAGTGGCTAACATATTTAAAAAAATAAAGAATTAAAAAAAAATTGATTGTTTTGAGTTTCCGTAATTCATTTGTTTGCATTTTAGCAAGAAACGCGTAATGGCCTATGTAGAAATTTAATGCTAATTTAAGTTTTAAATATCTTCGATAATATAAATCAAATCCTCATTCTATTTGCAAAAATCAAGAGCTAGTAATAGGGAATTTGATTTACTTTTTCGTTAATTGTTTTATTTTCGTAGTTTCATCCCGTCATACACATGGTTAGGCAACCATTCAAGGAGAAAGAAAACTCTGAATTCAAACCTGTCACTACTAGAATATGTACAGTCCTAATTACTGATCTTGAAAACATTCCGTTTAAGACAATCTCTTCATAAAATATGTCAATGACAGATTGTGTGATTTTAACGACATATCAACATGGCAAGGGCTATTTTAAACTCTGATTTCAAACATGGTCACTATTAAAATCGACATAGGCATACTTAATGATCTATTTCAATCAATAAAAACAGCTGGAATTGCTCCGACTTTCGGGGTTTGCCAGATTCGTATGTGGTCTTCCCAGATCTTACTAGCAACATTCGCTAAAACTATACAGTCGTAGGTACTGGTTATGCTTGCTTGCATTACAGACGAAATATTTCAATAAGAATTGAGGTTGGTGAACTCAATAGTTCGCAATCAGTGCACATGAGTCCTTCTTCTCTCTGGAAGTAAAGCAGCTGCGTGTTCCAAGACAAATCGAAAGAACGTAGACGAAAGTTGATCAGTTTAAGCAGCGAATAAATGAGTTTTGTGTAAAATGATACATGGGTGGAATTCTAGACCTAATCGCTGATTGTTAGGCATAAATCTATCGGAGTAAAATTGGATGTCGTTTGTTAAGGTCTACTAGCTGAAGTACACGGCTACGTCGGGGTAGGAAGTTAAAAATTGCCTTGACACATTTTATTTTCCAGATTTATTAAGGAAAAAAATTATACTGAACGGATACACACACTAATTGCTCGGCTCTCTTTCACCTCTCTCACACGCACACAGACGCACACACACACACACACACATATAAATACATATATATTACATCTGTCTGTCTCTGTCTCTCTCCCCCTCTCTCACACTCTCTCTCTCTCTCTCTATATATATATATATATATATATATATATATATATATATATAATAGCATAATCTTTACAGATCATCGCCGTCCCTCACAATCCTATAAATCCACCACCAGAACCCTTCCTTGCATGAGCCCTCAAATGACTCATCAAACCTGCTGATATTGAAAGGACTTCGTTCCCGTTGAATAAGATGATTCAGATGAATCAGATGATAAACTTTGATGCATATGCACCACCATAGTCTCTTAAGACCAGAAGCCGACTTACAGACCTTGCCACAGATAGCACAAGACACATTGTTTGTTCCTGGAGTTTGCATGGAGTGACTGTGGTAAGATTTCCTATGATTGACATATCCAGCCTTAGAAAGCAAGATTTGACCACATGTCTGACATTTCCAACCCTCCATGTTCTCTACAATATGACAGGTGTAACCCTTTCGAAGTTGACGCTTTAGAGTTTCAGGCACGATTCTTTCACTCTCAAAACTGGTAGACCCATCAACTACATGAACACTTCAGTCAGTTCTCTCCAGTGCCAGCTTTTACCAGTTGTCAGGATTTATTCTTATTTTTACAAGGTTGTTTTTTAAGCAATCCTTATACCTCTTCCTAGACTTATGCTACGGCCATTTGCAATCACGCAGCTGACTGTAAAGAGTTGCTTTAGCAATCTAGCATCACTCATACGCACAACATGACCTGCCCAACGCATTTGAGCCGTTATGATAAGAGTTTCAATGCTTGAGCATTCTGCCCTTGCAAGGGCTTCTGTGTTAGGTGTGTTGGAATTCCACTTGATGTTTAGAATATGTCGCAAAGTACATTCTGGAGTACATTCACAAATACTGGTGGGCACCCAACTTTACCCCACATCGTCCAAAGTTCATCCCTGTTGACTGTATCAAAAACCTGATACAGGGGGACCCGTTGCTCAATGCACTTTTACTTGCCTAGCCGAAAATATCATGTCGTTTGTTTCTCTGCCAGACCTAAAACCACTTTGTGATTCAGGAATGACTACCTGGCAAATGTAAAAAAGCAATCGATTCAATAGCATTCTTGAGATAACCTTGCTAACAGCACCCAGAAGTGTGTTTCCAAGGTAATTATCACAACTACCTTTATCTCCTTTGCCCATATATAAACACACCAAAGCACCATCAATCCATTCATTTAGTAGAGGAGAACCGTTCCAACATTGAGTTAAGAGATCAAACAGAGCAAGATTGACATTAAAACTTTTTACCTTCAACAGTTCCACTAGAAGGCCATCCAAACCTGGTGCTCTACTAGAATTAATTTGTTTGATAGCCATTTCAAATCCTGTAAAAGATTGTAAATCTTCCATCTCATATTTGGTCTCCTGCTGAGGAAGACTCTGCAGAACATCAGCACTGACTACTGAAGGGTTATTAAATAAATCCGTGAAGTGTTGCTGCCATCGTTCAAGATTTTTTCGGGTTCTTTAATCAAGGTGATGTTGTTCTTTGAACTTAAAGGAGCATTGAAAGAAGTTAATAGACCGAGAACTGTATGCATGAGGCTATAGAACAGTTTTAAGTCCTTTTTATTAAAGGCCTTCTGGATTTCAAAGGAGATATTAGACCACCACTCATTTTTCATCCTCCTTATTTCACGCTGTAATATCTGCTTAAACTCAATATATTTCTTCAGGGTAGACGGTCTGAGAGATGACTTACTATGAAGTGTACTTATAAAATAAGTTCTTTTCTTTTCAAGTAATTGACTTATGGCAACTACATTGTCATCAAACCAGTCTTGATATTTCCTGACTCTGAAACCAAGAACAGCTGCACCAGTGAAATAAACTTGGTCTCTAAAGTTATCCCATGTGCCATTAAACTCCAGACTGTCAAGATGTTTAAACAGTCTTTCTTTCACTTCCATTTACTTGATCTTGTTTAAATCTAAGCACCTTGGCGTTTTTACTCCAGGCATGCGAGCCTTTTTTCGGACACGGAGTTTAAATTTACCTCGCACAAAACTGTGATCTGTGTCGCACTCTGCACTACGCACAACACGCACATTACAGACATCACTAATATCACGGCGGCGAGTTATGATGAAGTCAATCATATGGCCATGTTTTGATCTTGGGTGGGTCCAAGTAATTTTATGGATAAGTTTTTGACCGAAAAGAGTATTACAAATGGTTAAGTTGGGCTCAGAACAGAACTCAAGTTGTTTCAGTCCATTCGAATTTACCCCATCAATACCATAATGACCAAGTGCATTCCATATCTCAAAATTCCTGCCAACGCGTGCATTAAAATCACCGAGTATAAATCTCCTCAACTTATCCTCCATTGGTGTAAGAGACAATAGCAGTACGAAGGTCTTCATAAAAAGTCATGACAGTCTCCTCATTAGCATGAAGGGTCGGGCATATATAGAAAATAAGGTCGCGTACCGTCCATACTGCAGCTAGATACGCAGTTTCATAATGCAATCACTGATGCCAAAAGGAAGCTCCAAATACTTTTGCCAGTCTTGTATTCACGGCAAAACCAACACCACCCTCGCGCCGTTCGCCCTTTGGTTTACCAAACCAAATGAGTTTATAGCCCCGTTCTGTCAGCTGATCCTCATTTTGACAATCGAGTTTCCGATTAGAGCAGCAATATCAATCTGTAAACTCTGAAGTTCCTTTGTCACAAGTGCTGTTCTTCTTTCTGGGCGATATGAAGAATTGCGGTCTAACAAAGTCTTACATTCCAACAAGAAATGTTAAGTTTAATTCGGTCAAATTGTTTTATATTTATTTTCTCCTGCAAGAAATGAACCACCGTTAGCCCACAGGACTAACCAGTGTTGAGGTGACAGGCATTCTTTTTAGTTGTACCTTTTCTAGCACCATCCCAATAGTTCGGATGAGCAGTGCTCTCCTAAATAGGCTGCTCAGGCAAAAGAGTCTCCACCGGGTTTAGTCCCTGTCACGAGTAGATACAACAACGATGTTAAGATAAGAACTCCTGCCGCCAATGTGTAGATATGTAACTGCAATGCTTCCAACTGGTCAGGTCTGCAAACGTTGCCACACATCCATCGCCATGGGAATTTTTGAGAGGCTGATAGATGAAAGAAAGAAGGGAACATTTGTACATCATGATATTATAGTGGTAAACGCTTGTACAACACGAATACCACTCTCTAAATTTTCCTGATTATTGTCCAGTGACAAGCCTAAGCAAGATAACTGGTAATCATATCAATCGCAGGTGTTAAATAAGGTGTGTCCTTCTCCTAGATGGATAAACTAACAAAAAATAAGGGGTCCACACTCCAACACTCCCACACAAATGTTCTAGATGGCCGTTGAGCTATAAGCTCCCTCCGCCCTTTGAACTGTCTTTTGTTCGTCCTGCAGGATGTCTAGCCACCCTCCTCATCAGATAAAATCTGTGCGGTTACCGTTTAGTCACCGATGACCCGACTATGAAACATATATATATATATATATATTTATATATATATATATATATATATATATATATATATATATAATAGTGGCAATAGCATAATCTTTACAGATCATTGCCGTCCCTCACAATCCCACAACTCCACACCAGTACCCTTCCTTGCATGAGCCCTCAAATGACTCATCAAACCTGCAGAAGATCCACAAAGTTTTGATGCAAATATGACATTGAAAAGACTCCCCCCCCCGATGAATGAGATGATTCAGATGAATCAGATGATCAGATGATAAAATTTTATGCTTATGCACCACCATATGTCTCTTAAGACCAGAAGCCGACTTACAGACCTTGCCACAATAGAACAAGACACATTGTTTACTCCTGGAATCTGCATGGACTGACCCAGGTGAGATTTCCTATGATTGTCCATAGCCAACCCTAGAAAGCAAAACTCGACCACATGTCAGACACTTCCAACCCTCCATGTTTCTCTCCAATATGACAGGTGTAAACCCTTTCGAAGTTGACGCTTTAGGTTTTCATGCACGATTCTTTCACTCTCACTGCCTATATTATACAAGCAAATTTCCTTGACCAAGAACGTTTTACAAAATTAAATAGAGCACCAATGTGACATGTTTTTTTTAAAAGGTTTTCATCATGGTCGGTCTCCATACAAACTAGTTCAATTTAAACAATTTTTATTTGCGAATACTTACGCTGATAACCATTTGTATTTTGGCGATGTCTTTCAAAACAATTCCTGGCATTCAATTAACCTCACGATCCAGTTTATTAGGTTTAGGTTTCCTTGTTTAATGGCATGTGACCTTTGTAGGTTATTTAATGCCAAATCTATTCTTATGTATACTACGAAAAATATGCGCACTTCGAACGTAAATATCTAAGTTTATGTAATGAAATATACTAAATTAGAAGACTAACAAATTTAAATAAGAACGCATATACAAAATTACACTTATTTTAATTATATTTTAATGATGTAGTGACCTAGTTTTGGTTACAGACATACAGACACTGAATCTCCATTATGATAAGATTTACGAATGACTTTTTTTATTATAAGATTTACTCTCCGCACGAGCATGATGTGACACAATGTTCAATTTTTAAACGGAATTTAACAGGTGATGACAATTTGGGTTTACTTCCGCGCCGGAATAATTTCTCAGTCGTGCCAAACTGTTAAACCTCTTTATGGCAGACTGTGACCTTAGATTGTGGGTAGAGCTAACCAGTTTAAAAATAGTGCTCGAATTATTTTTCCGACTCGTGGAATTTAATAATTCTCTGTCTCACGTCAACGCCACACTCATTTGTTTTCCCATCGTTTTTGTAACGTAAGAATAACAATGGTGAGACTCTATGCACCACCTGACGTTCTTTGATGGAATCATAACAAATATTCTACTGCAATAAATAGTCTAGTAGTCTTTAGCGATAACATAATTATGTAATATGTATTATACACGAACCAATGAATCTAAACGATATGTACTAGTATACGAATAATTTGTCTTTTCCTATTTTGCATATTTCACCGGTCAATTTTGTTGTATCTAGCCTATTGTTCTGAAAAATTGAGTTCATCTTCCTTTTTGTGCTTATCAAGTAATAAGAACTGCATCGTGCGGGCATCAGATTCTGGAGAAATGCATGGAATCATTCCAAATAATTCATTCACTTATACGTAATTGTAATATTAATATATATTAATCGTCAAAATATCAGTACTAACTACTCTTTCTAAAAAAAATAAATTAAATAAATAAATAAATAAAATGAAATAAAATAAAATCTTTTCATTTTAAATCCCAATTCCCCCCCCACACACACACACACACAAACTTCCATCTCCTCTCTTAATATGAAACATGAAAATTTCTTTTCATGACATCTCCCCTTTACCTCTTACCAATATACACACACCACCTCTCCCCTACCTCTTACCAATACACACACACACACACACACACATACACACACACACACACACACAACCTGCCCCCACGCTAGCTCAAATCGCTGCTTTTATCGTCCCGGGATTCGCGCATTTTCTCCCCACTTCTCGCAAACAACGAGAAGCAAACGATTTAAAGCAGCGCTTCTCTTAACTCCCGGATTTCGATAGTCACAGAGGGCGAGTACAGGTTTTTTCTTTATATCAACATTAAACATATAGCAAAAAATGGACGAAGATGCAGAAAAATATTCCTGAAAACTGATGGATATAGGTACTGGCAAAAAAATCGCTGCTACTAGATTTAAAAGCGAATTAGAAATAATTAATTATTATTTAGGTATAACTTTTGTCTAAATTGATATGTAAGTGTAACAAATTGACCACATCATTAAAAAAGAAAAATATCATTATATTAGCAATTTATTTTTAAATATATTTAAAACGATTTGTTTGGGGCAATTTTGTTCGCCGATACCGTTTTTGTGTTCTTTTTAAGTGGTTTTATTGGCTTGTTTTACAATTTCAATGTAACATTCGTGATTGCAAGAAAAATTACCAAAATCAGGTAATTATCCGATTTTAATGAAATTTTCAATTGAATACAATTAATGTTTTTATAATGCATCTGTTATTTTATTTCAAAACTTTAATTTAGTATTTTGCTATGAAAAATTAATATATAAAAATTCATTTAAAATATAAAGCCTAATGTTAAGTTTAAAAGTGTTATATTTTTAGATTCTGAAATAAATATCTATTTAATGCAAACCTTATTTTTTAACGAAAGTATATGTTTTGAAGAAAAACTCTATTGAAAATGTACCCCCACATTTTAAGCAGAAAAATTATCGATGTATTTTTTCTTTTATAAGATAATAGAGCCAATTAAATAATTACCGAAATGAGTAAACAATAAATTCCAAAAAATTAATTAATCATTAATTTTTCCACATTTTATTTTCCGATTTTCGGTACTTATTTTCTTCATAAAAAAGGTACTGTATTTTTTTTCTATTCAGAATTTCGGTCTTTTATCTCTTTATTTATACTATAATTAGAAAACTTAAAGACCAACTCGAAAAAATGTTTACGCGCCCCAACATAAGGGGGGGGGGGGTCAAAATTATGTGAGCTGAAAAAATAAGAAGTTTTGAAAATAGATAAATAATGCATTATAAAATCATTCATTGATAAATAAACACTGAACATTTCATTAAAAACCGATAATTCCCTGAGTTTTTGGTAAATTATTTTCTGTAGGCGGGCGTGGGTGGGCTAAAGTCATTTTTATCGAAAACGCATTTTAGGCTCATTTTGCCGGTAACGGTGATGCGCTAACAATCCCGATCNAAATGAGAGAGATAACCGATAACCCCGCCGTCCTGCCGCTCACGTGCCGAAGTGCTAACCCTAATGTGTGAGTGGCCGTGCCAGCCGGGCACCGCCTATGCGCGCACTGCGATCCATTTTTGCATGTCTGGTGTCATGATTACCGGTCATTGTGAAAGGACAAGATAGATACGAGTTCAATATCTCTGGACGAGGCTGGTTTGGAATTTCCACACAGCGCGTGAATGACGACTCGGGATGGATTGATCCAAATACCTCCCTCTAGTACGGGTAAATATTGGTAGGCTGGGCCTCTTGTTTCTTTGGATTGGGCAATCTAGTCTTAGAGAAAGAAAAAATCTGAAACTAAAATACCTGTTAAGTCTGGGTTTTAAAAAAATATCAAACTCCGCACGAACTTCAAACCGGAATGAACCTGTTAGAGCGGAAGAAAAAGGGCGCCACTTTCGACCCACAAGTATAAATTTCCTCCGGCCATTTCGAGCTGAGGGCCTTATGATGGAACTAGAGCCCTACTACTGGGCGCAGGGAGAAATTTCCTTACACGGTTGGTTGCTTGATGACCCGAGAATAAAGCCAGCTCATAAATACTACGTTTTATTCTTGTGTCCCTTTTTTTCAGGCGCGAACCACCAAATAAGATGTTAAAGCAAACCCTAGGAACACGCTCCCAGGAATAAACGAGCTTAACTTTTTAAGGCCTAAAAACATTAAGAACCTCGTTTGCCACCGCCACATAACAAGACACAACCTTGTTTCTTTTGGGTATGTTCATCGTTTTTTTACAAAACCATTATCCAATGAAACTCGTAGAACGATGAAATAGATTAGTAGTTAGATTAAATTTAATATAAGAGTAGCACAACAAGTCATGTAAATATGACACTTCGCTTTGAAAGAAAAACTAGAAGAACTATTTTCTGCGTGTGTGTACATGTGTATTATTATAGTGTATTGTGCAGCGCCGTATCTATGGTATTGTGAGTTATATGTAAGGAATGAGATTAAATTTTTGTCTAACCATTAAATCTGAATCTGGAATCGCTCAAGACTTTTAATACTTATAACTTAAAAATCTTCAAGAGTCATGCAGAATTTGAAAAAAAATAATTTGTTTTTATAGTTGAAATAAGAAGTTCTTAAATCTGGAGACTAGATAAGGAATTAAAATGTTGTGGTGCGGTCCCGTTCCCTGGAAGTAAGAGAGGGGGTATGGAGCCCCCCTGGTCGGAGTATGCCAGTGAGTGGCAGAGAAGACCTAGCAACATATTGAGTGGAAAAATCGGCCCCGAGAGTTGACGTCCCTTCTCGGGTTCCCGTCCATGCCCACTGTTAGTGAGAGTAAAAAATTAATATTAACAATCCTCGGGGGCCCGGATCATATAATGTTGCCGAGTATAAAAATAATATGATTTTTTTATAAGACTACTAGCCTTCAAATGGACGTGTCAAAATTTGAGCCCAATGAATATATAGTTTACCAGTTATCTAGTGAAGCTACTGGTTTGAAAATTCAAAATAATGGGAAAATCTGAATTCGTTGTTGATATATCATTGCCTTCAGATGAGAAAAAGTACTGCTGCATAGCAAAGCAATGCTTTCAGAGTGTTAGTCGGACTCTGTTCCGTCGGAAACAACGTTAAAAAGGTGTAGGCTGACTTAAAGCGTCGTACAGACAGCAAATGAATGTGGTCTCAGGTCACACAAATTCGGCAGTTGTACCGGAAACATCCAGTAGAATTCCACAAACTCCTTTTGCCGATTCTAAAATTGAAGTTGCGTGAGATTGTGCAGAGGATTTGATAGAATATCAGAAGCAGTGTATCACTATTTTGCACGATACAGTTTGTCAATGAAAAAGCTTTGTTCAATGGGGGGTGGTCTCGTTTGCTCACAGTGGATCAGAAAACAACAAACGCGTCGACGATTCAGAGCGTTGTTTCAACTGTTCAACGCAACAGAAAGTAATTTGCGTAGATATGTAAGAATAAATGAAACTTGGATCAATGCACTTTCACTCTAGAGTCAAGATCCAGCATCAGCTGAGTGGACATGTAGTGACCCTAAGAAGAGACTAGTGTGATGACTAAAGTGTAAATTGCCTAAAAGTTGTTTATGTTAGTTTTGGTTTTGTTTGTTTTACGGCATACTATATTTAGAATGCTGATAAAGTTTGAAATAAATCATTCTTAATGATGAATGAAATTTTGTTCATAAATGACATTTTTTCTAGTTTACCATGATGGGCCCTATACAGGTACTGACCATCTCCTGTCAGGAGTGGACCAGGGAAGAAGTGGTGATGAAGGGGTCCTCTCAAACATTCCCCAAACCTCGCAGAAACTGGGAACCGGTATCAGCAGAATAGAGTTAGATGTCTATCTCCAGGACATGTAGTACCCGCAGCCACCGCCTTCTAGCCCATATATAAAAAAAGATTGGGGCTTGTCCATATAGGAACAATTAGGGTTGGGAAATATCATATAAGGTGCTGTGGGCTTGACGTGACCAGCCGATTGTCGGGAAGGGGCCTCTCCGACCGCCCGTCTCAGCCCAAGATAGGGTCAAGTGGAGTATTGCATGTCATGAACTGCTCATCCACCCGGGCCTCTATCCTTAAGAGCATTCAACGGGTCGCCACCCACGGCCAACAGGTGGCCCCATTGGGGGGTCCTAACCCCTCTTGCAGAGGTCAGTCGTGCATTCTAACGCCTCCGCCGACAGGGCGGATTTATTAGTTAGGCCCGGGACCTAATGAGTGATGTGTTATGTATATATATATGTTCCTAGGGTGGTTAGTTTGTCAAAGAGTGGTTTGTTTTGTTAGTTGGTGGGTGGTTAACTGTCTATGGGGGATTGGGAGTGGTGTGGTAGTAGTGGCGGTGTTATTTGGTTTAGTGTTGAGTGTATTTGAGGGCATTTTTCTTGGCGTGTGAGGATGAATGGTCGTGTATTTTAAGTCGCGAGGAAGTTCTCTAAGTGCTTGTATTCATTCTTCTAAGTGTTGAGGCTGCAATGCGTAGTGCTCTTAAAGGATGTAGAAACCAATTATAAGACCTGATTTGAAATCTTGTTGTAGGATTGTAGTAGAAGGTAATGTAGTCATATTTTGTTGCTGGGCTTTGCGGTGACTTGTAGGTGAGTTGTCATTGGGATTTATTAAGTATAGGTGTCGAGGAAAGCAAGGAGGAAAGAGGTAATATTATATATATTATATATAAGTATAGTATATTATAAGTATACATATTTATATATATATACTAGCAAAATATAAAAGACACCCCGAGCGTGTAAACATGATTTTTGAAAATATTGCCTAGGAAGATGGGAGTTGATTCTAATGTCATAGGAGTTGCGTACCATAGTATGTAAAATCGTCAAAATTTTTAAAGGAGAAAAAAAAAGAAGAAAGAAAGAGCAAATTTGAAATGGAAACAGTTCGCGATAACTTTAAATATATATTTGAATAAGAACAATTATATATAAATATAAATGCCTGGCATCTTATTATTGAACAATGAGGATTGCTAACGTTGCATGCTCACAATTTTGAGTATATTATTGTTAGTGCTTATACGTGGATATGTGTGGGTAATGTGACGTAAGCGTGACGGCAATTTGTGTTGACGACAAAAAGCGAATCTCCATTATTAATAATTATATATATATATATTATAGCAAATAATTGACTTGCTATCTTTTAGTAAGATGAAAATAGCAGTTAATATAGTGCAGGGAAATGTGGTACACTGAAATTTTAGCGGGCCTCTTATTTTTACATAATTGTGGATTTCTGTTTATCTTTATATTGAACCGTAAAACTCATCTATCAGGTCGGGGATATCCATGACTCCTTTCTCTCCAAGCAGTCCCTATTGACCAGCCCCACTCGAAGTCTTCTACACGGCATGCTCAATATCCCGCATAAGGGCTGATTGGATGAATATCTTTGCTGGTTGCCTACACTGGTGTGCCAGAGATAGTGTTACAGGAGGACATCACTTCGATGTTCTGTGTAATAGGGGGCAATTGTCCGTATCTGCGCGATACGGGATACTGGCTTGTCCAAGATTTTTAGTGATATGCGCGCAGCATCCTTGTGGTAGCTTCAACTATCTTTTCTCTAAGCGTTTCGTTTAGAGTCCAAAAGGGTGCAGGTCGTACAGTAGCGCTGACCACGGCACAGCTTGGAAAGAACTAGCTCTATCTCACGTAATGATCTAATTTCCGAAATATCGATAATCTGTCTATGCAGCCGCGATGCCTTTCATTTGTTATTGGACATCGCTTCTGTAGATGAGAATACTACTATAAGATTAGTGAAGCCATACTAATTTCAGGGGTTACCTGTCTAGTGTGGAAGATGTCTCCATTTTGACTTATGTTTTATTATGACTTCACATGGAGTCCAATGACTCTTGTCGCCTTCCCCTAGAGATTTATATGAATTGTGGAGAGTGGCCGAACGGCCACAGATGAGTATAGAAGAGAAAAGTAATAACTCGCCAGATTGCGTATTTGGGCACACCCACATTACCCATTCGTTACTGTTTAAAAGGGGAGGTGCCCAGTGTGCCCAACATGCAAAAGTACAACTTACAACTCAAGCATATCCTTATAATTGACAGACTTAAAAAATCCGCGCAAATTACTATCAAGCTAGAACCCTGAAAACATTTTAATTTTATTAAAAAAAGCAAGCCTTTTCAACAAAATTATAACAGATCATAACAGTTATCTCCATAGAACACTACTTAAAGTCTGAAATCCAAAATAACCTTTTTGGCATTAAATGACCCAGAGGTTGATATGCCGTTAAACAAAACTCAAACTCAAATTCTTTGTCTTATAAGATTAAATATGAGTGCGTCAAAATTGATTTATGCTCTGTGGTGAGCAGACAGGATACGAGGCCCCTAATTTCATTTATAGAAGTATGGCTTTTTCTGCAGTTTGGTTTGGTTGTTTTTATTTTGTTTTATGGCATATCCAACCGCGGTGGATCATTTAATGCCGACAAACATTTTGAAATAATTTAATATTAATAGATACTATTTTTTTATAAACATACCTTTACTATTAATGCATAAATGAGACTGCTAACAGGTACTACTACTCCGGCCAGAGTGGACCGGGGAGCAATGGTGGATGGTAAGGGTGTCATCATTTCCTCTGACATCCAGAACTGGAAACTCACCATCAAGACAGAGTTTAACTTCATTCAGCGGACATGCTATCCGAGCTATTATGAATAAAAGGTTGGAGCTTACCATAGGGGCAAAGGTTGGCACAAAATAAAGGTGCTAGGCTTGACGTGACTCATCCGATTGATCTGAGGGGGCCCCTGCCGACCGCCCGTCTAGCCCAAGTAATGGTCCGAAGTGGAATTTTGCATGTCATGGACTGTTCATTACACCAGGATTCCGTCCTTAAGCATCACGGGTCGCACACCGGCCAACAGGTAGCCCTATTGGAGGGGGTCTAACCCCTCTGCAGAGGTGCAGTCGCCTGTATTCTAAAGCTCTAGCTGACAGGTTTCTTTCTGCTGGTACGGAGATAAATTTAGTTACGCGTAAAAAACAGAAACGTTCTCCTTTTTTTTAATCAATAACGCCATTTTGTTAGTGCTGCGTTAGTTTTAACTCTTCTTTATGTTATTAAATTGGAGATTGTGGGTTTTGTCAGTCTGTAACCGAAACTATATACTATACAATCACAATTCCTTTAGTATTTACATCATATTCTTTCCATATTTATTTTTTATTTAAACCTCAATCATTAATAAGATTGTTTACATCTTACACTGTTGACCATATCTACATGATATTTACCGCGTACCCCACTTGTACGGGCAGGCCACAAAGTCCTATTAACGTGGACCACCCACAAGCCGAAGCTCATGGAGTGGCAGTGAAAATTTGCGTCGATCCCGTCGGCATTCCCCCTCAAGGGGGCGCTCAGGCACTGGGCAATAAACCCAGCCTGCCCCTTTAAATCGAGGGGCAGGTGTTGCCTGGGGGGATGGCCCCCTGGGATCAACGCTGTTAATTATATCAATGGGTCCAGAGCCGAGCCTACAGTTGACCCAATCTACATGTATTTTACCGCGTACCCACTTGTACGGGTCAGGCACAAAAAGTCCTATTAACGTGGACCACCCACAAGCCGAGCTCAATGGAGTGGCAGGTGAAAAAATTGCGTCGATCCCGTCGGCAATTCCCCCTCAAGGGGGGCGCCCAGGCACTGGGCAAATAAACCCAGCCCTGCCCCTTTAAATCAAGGGGGCAGGTGTTGCCTGGGGGGGGCCCCCTGGGATCGACGCCGTTAATTGTATCAATGGTCCAGAGGCCGAAGCCACTGTAGACCATATCTACATACTAATAACATGCAATTGTATTTATATATACAACAAAATAGCGGTTCACAGTATGAAGGGGAAAGCCTAATTTGCATATTGATCTTAAAAAAATTGATTTAATAAATATATGCTTAGTATTATTGATTTCTAATTGTTTGGTTTTATCTTATAAATATGAGCAAAAATCTCTTCAATAAATCTTAAAATGAAAATCCCTTAACAAAGAAGAAAATAACTGTAATTATTCTTTACTTCCTATTTTAACTAAACAGTTTAATTAGGAAAAATTTACCAATGAAAGACGGAGTAACGAAAAATGAATGGAAGAGTTAGTTCAAAGTTGTTCATTTTTCAATCATACCCCCTCTGTTTCAAAATCTTTTTATCTACATTCTTATCAGTTCATTAGCCTTTCTAATTTAGATATGATATTTATTATAAAATTTAACTAAAATACTTGCACCCGGAGGGTGCATATATTTGCTAGTTTCTATAATAACGATTGTGCTCAGCGTAAAATTAACATTTGTAATGAAATGACTGACGATAAATAATTTATATATACGTGAACTTTTCTAGGACAAATATTCTTTCTTCTTATCAAGATAAAATATAATTTCGTCCGAATTATTATATTCTGTGATAAGTAGAAAGGGTACGAATGGCCCCTGATTTTATTTATAGAAATGGGTCTTCTACTCATTCGTAGACATATTTAGTTGTCTCGGGATTCAAACCTGATTTATCAGTCCCTTTCTTTAATCAATAAATGGCACTTGTTAATGTTCAAGTTGTCAGTATGATATTAGTGATATCAGTACGGTTTTTCTTTGTACCAAATCCGAAATAATGAACAAATTGGAATTTCCGGTTTCAAGAATAATATTTTGTTCATAACTTAATACCATTGCTATCTCATTGAACACATTTACTGGATTTATTGTTTTACAAACAAAACACTTAAAGAAGACCCACATCTTATTAAAATTAGCCATAAGGCTCAAGTTCAAATGTGGTTTAAGATTGTAGCAATAGATTCAGTTTAAGACCAAATAAAATTCACCCACAGATAAAACAAATAAAAATGGCATTAAAAAAAATAAAGTAAAATTAGATAAACCAACAAATGAGAAAATACATTGGAAGAAGAGAAGAAGAAGAAGAAGAAGAAGAAGAAGAAGAAGAAAGAAGAGAAGGAAGAGAAAGAAGGCAATGACAGAAATATTAAAAGAACTTAACGGGGAAGAAAAGAAAAGAAATAGAAAAAAGAGTAGAAAGACAAGAAGAAAAATATTCATTTACAACGGCAAATTTAAAATATGTTTGTCCAATCTTTATTTGAAATTTTGATGACAATTATAGTTGTAGAATATGAAGAAAACGTCATGGCGATGAGTAGTGAACTGTATGAATCTCAAAGTTCGCGTAGGTCTTACATTATTAGGAAAAAAAATTAAATCAGATATTTTTAATACTTTCTCCATTTTTGGTCAAAGACCCCAAAAAAAAACAAAAACAAAAAAACGAAAACAACAAACACCAAAACACCGCAAACAAACAAACATCAAAACGAGAACAATCGAGATAAGAATCTCTTTTAAAGCAACAATATTTTTTTTTGTATTTAGTTATTAATTTACTGTAATAAAACTACCCAGCGGCCTAGCAGTTTTGAGGCAGAAACCAGGATGGTTACTGCGCAAGAGAACCATTATTGCATTATTCAAGCTATTGTCCTCATCTTCATTGTTATCTGTACAACGTTTTGGCCGATGTGCCCTCTGGTCTTTTCAGGTATTTCTTGTCTGATTGGGAACCTTCTTGAATTGGGGAGCCATCATGGAACTTTGACCTAACCCTTTATTCAGACCACGGATGCATCCTGTTCTCATTCCATTAACCATAGCTGGGGTCAGGTATTAAGCTGTTGTGATTATTATTTTTATGTTACTGCTGCCGCTGACCAGGATTGAACCTGCAGTCTAGAGATAACTGGCATTTAGAACTGTCTTAACCTAACCCTTTTATCCTACTAGAATAAGGGTTCAATTGGAACAATCCAGTTTGTGAATTTTTTTCCATCGCAAAAGTTAACAATTTATTTGTAAAAGCGGAGTTAAGTAGCGTCTTGGCAGGCATCTTGATCGAAAATTGACCGAAAAAATCGTTTTAAGTATATCAAAAATAAATTACATGTGAATATTATTTTACTTTTTTAATTGATGCTCATTATGTTAAATTATGTTTCGACTTAGACAAAAATTTGACCTTAAAATAATCGTTTAAATAATTTGAATTCCTTTTAAATGAAAAGCAGATGAAAATATTTTCGCATATATATATATATATATATATATATATATTATATTATATTATTATATAACCATTTACACCACACACCCACACACACACACACACACACATATATATATTATAATTATAAATATATATAATATAAATAAATAAAAATAAAAGCACGTGTGTAATGGTTAAAGTGCATGGGAAGGTGGACTTGTCGCCCCGAGTTCAAATCCTGGGCGTGGTAATTGCATTTCACTTAGCGCTAATACCCTTGGGAAAGGTAGAATCCTACTCTCCTCCAGCTATGGATAAATAGTAGGCAGACTGGGCTCTTAACCTTGATTAGGCAACCGGTCTAGGAGAAGGAAAACTCTGATTCAAAACCTGTTGAACTCCCGCTTACAAATTGACCGTCTGTCACAAGTCTGCCGTGCGGAGGGGTTGGTAAATATATATAATATATATATATATATATATATATATATTATTGTGTGTGTGTGTGTGTGTGTGTGTATCTATACTCTACTACGTATTTATCCGAGTTTTCATTTACACTTCTTTTATATCACTATTTCCACGTTATAAAGATTTCCAGTTTTATAATATTGGTTTATAGTTCTGATTCAGTTATCTCCCTTACACCAGTTTCTCTAATACACAATTAACATGACGAATTAGTTCCTTGTCGTCATTCAAAAAATCATCTGGGTGCATGAATACCATATACATTAATAAGATTACATACAACACACACACACACGTATATATATATATATTATATATTATATAATATATATAATATATATATATATATATAATTAATATTATTTCTGAGGTTTTATATTTTTATATCGGCTATATAAATGGTAAGTATATTATGCTCTAACCGTATTAAGTAGAGCTGGTAATTTCTGCTTAATTAGCGTTCAGAAATATAATAATATTATAATAATATATATATATATATAATTATATTAGACTAATATATATATATATGAGAGAGAGAGAGAGAGAGAGAGGAGATAGAGAGAGAGAGAGAGAGAGAGAGGGGATGAGAGTGGCATTCATGAGTCAGTACAATTGAGTACTCTACATATATAACTTAGCGCACTAACTTGGACACTAACATACGATACGACGATTATTTTCAGAAGGTTCGGGTGTTCTTTTCCTTAAAAAAAATTCCCCAAATATCTTTACTTATATTTCTCTTTGAAAACTGAAGTTATCGTTTTTTTCACACCGTAGAAGTTTTAGAAATCACACACACACACACACACAACACACACACACACACCACAACACACACACCATCACACATAATATATGATATATATATATATATATATATATATATATATATATATATAGTGTGTGTGTGTGTTTGTGTGTGTATATATATATATCTGTTGACATACCTTCATTGGGTATTTTTCTCCGTAGGCTGGAGGTATTGACGCACACTACGCATCATTTAAAAGCTTGAGCCCTTCTTTCATTCAATCCTGATGACAGATAGAATGGATGACAGGAACCCCCTGAATCCTTGGAAGAGAATAAACTGTATCATGATGATCTGCGCCGGCCAACAAAATAAGGAGATTACGGTTGCTGCCCAATGCTCCCCGAACGCTGGAAAAACACAGGCATGAACTGGAGAAATGCGATAGAGGACTACGAGGCTGTGGCTAGAATAAAGCAAATTAACAGACGATGTGATCGGCGTCCGTACAACAGAATTCATCGAAAATCTGCAGAATGCGTATCAGATTGAATTCAAGACATGCGTGAGTTGCTAAACACCGTAGTCACGCCCTGGATAACAAGGATAGTCCATTGATAGGCCATATGTATGGCAACAAGATTTGACCCCCTCTGCCACATCCTCTGGGAAAAGTAAAAAATGGTCGTCGGCAAAATTTTACGATTACATCAGTCCCAATGTGGCCTGCGAACTCCCCAGATCTTAACTCTATGGATTGTTATGTATGTTGGCGCTGTGAGAAAGACGCAATCGCCGTTGCCAGTACTAAAATGAAGTCCAGTTAATCGACAGAATTGAGGTTGTTTTTTGAGACCCTTCGCAGGGAAACTGTAAGATCAGATTAGCTCAGGTTCCAAAGAATATGATAGTGTGGTTGAAAATTTCATAAGACGACCATGATACATTCATGGAATACGTCCCAATTATATTTATTTTCCAACATAATGACCTTCGTAGTCCACACCATACGCGATATCAAAAGGACATTTAAAGTCATGATATGATTTAGGGTCTTCAAATGTTTCATCTACTCTCTCATATTATATATATATATATATATATATTAATATTATATATATAATATATATATATATTTCACACACACCACACACACATATATATATATGTGTATTATGTTATATGTTTATATTTTCACACACACACACAACCACACACACACACATCATATATATATATATATAATATATATATAATATGTATATCATATGTATGGGAGAAATGAGGAGATTAATCCGACACCATGTGGAAAAACACGGGATGTTTGTAAAAAATGTAGACCTAAAACCAAAATTTACACAAATATACCAAGCAACAAACAGAATGTTAATTGTAAAATTCATCTTCCTAAAATAAATAGATAAATAAATATTTAAAAAATTATATATATATATATATATATATATTATATATATTATATATAGTCTTCTTCTCTCTCTCTCTCTCTATATATATATATATATATATATATATATATATTTATATATATTGCATCAGTTTAAACTGGAGGTCTTTTACTGGAGGTCCTGAGTGACAAGCAGTCTGCTCAAGTCTCCATGACTCTTCTGAGTAGTCTTACCGATCTTATCAATCGCTGTGTTCTGTAGGTCTCATTCTTCTTCAGATTCCAAGTTTTTCTCCAGCATTCAGGAACAGTCGGAAATAAGAACCTGAGGAATTGGAAATCCGAGGAAGAGCTAAGACATCCAAACACTAGCATTGTTAAAATAGCTAGAATACTAAGAAGATTCCCGAAGACTTATGGAGACTTGCTGTCACTCAGACCCCAGTAAACCACTAGCTTAAGCGGATTTGAAAAAAACTCTTTAATGAGGTAATTAATAATAAAATAATAATATATATAGTAATAAAAAAAAAAATAAAAAAAAATTTTTTTTAAATACCCTGTCCGGTGGCGAAAGCCTGCTTGGTAGCGCTAGGAAGTGGGCAGTCCTGTCGTAGCTACCGAAACTGTTATCACTCCTAGTCGACAGCTGACGAGGACAGGTTACGCACGTGCATTCACACGTTGTATGACGAAAATTTGAATACTAAGACTCTCTGGAAAGAAAGATGAACCCATTGGAAAGACAATGTGACTCTCCAGAAAGTTGGAGTGACATCCTGGAAAAGTCAGGACTTCCTTTTTAAACATGAACAGTACAACTAATGAAAAAGCCCTCTGGTGTCTGTAGCGGGAGGGAGAATATAATCACCCGTCATACTTACACAAACGAAAATGACCTGGACCTGTACCCGGTACCAACGTGTGATTGCGGCAGAGAATTTAACAGCTGCGAGATTACGAATCCACAAGGCACGCTGGTGCGAACGACGTAATTCTCCTTAAAAATGTAAATCGAACTATGGCTTATGAACCCAGAACACCCCACAATAAAGGTGTCCCCAGGAGCCCCCCCATTGCTGAGCGGCAGCAACCTGGAGACATTCTAGCAAGCCAAGAATTCAGTGGCCCCCAGGTAATCAGAAAGCTATTGGACTAATTTGACCAGGAGCTTTCTTTTTGCTGCATCCACCCATCTAAGGTTCTATCAACCAACAACTATCATCCTTCTGCAGACAGCACGAATGATACGCGCCGCGGAATCATCATTCCCGTGTTTGCTACGTAACATCTGCAATCGCGTAATCAACTCAACGGCCAAAACAAACGCGTTTCAAATAACAAACTGCACTGATAAAAGAAACATCTCCAATGAACGGATGATATAATCTATTCTCTGTTTATACATATAACAATTTTTTTAATACCCTGTCCGGTGGCGAATAGCTGCTTGGTAGCGCTAGGAAGTGGCAGTCCTGCGTAAGCTACCGAAACTGGTTTTCACTCCTTAGTCGACAGCTGACGAGACAGGGTTGCGCCGGTGCTATCACACGTTGTATGACGAAAAAAAAAAAAGATAATAAAAATAATTTGAAAAATATTTAACCTATTTTTAAAGAAATGAAACCATATTTGCAAAATACAAGTTTCTCATAAATCAGTTAAAATTCAAATAAGATTTATTTTACCATCTTAAAGGAATTCGACCTATAAAACAATAGTATTTTGTGGCCAAACTTTAAAAAAAATATTTGGATGGAATGCCGTGGATTAAGTGCTCTAGAAATTTTTGTCCAAGTACGTTTTCGGCACTTCGAAGTTCCATCTGCAGTGGGTGATGTATGTTGTGTTCCGTTCCAGTTCTTGGTACAAAAACTGTGGTGGACTATCCAAGGATTTCCATCCAAATAGAAAATTTGTCAGAAAGCCTTGAAAAGTCGAAAATAAACTTGTTAATGGGAGACAATTTTTTTTTCTCTCTAATTCTAATAAATTTTGAATGAAAAAAATGTTGCGCCGAATATACATATTCAAAATATTGCAAGTTGCAGTTATCGATAAATCGATTACTAGCAGCAATGAATTCAGTTTAGATAACAAAATGGACCGAGAGAAAAAGCCCAGAATAAAAAGCAAAATTCATCAGAATAGAAAATAGAAAATAATGCAGTCACTTCCTTTCCCACGTAACAGTAAGATCAACAAAAATCAGGAAGACATAAAAAAACAACAAAACAAAAACAGAAAAACAGAAAAAACACACAAACAAGACAAAGAAAAACAAAAACGAAATGTCAAAAACAAAAAAACAAAAAAAACCTTTTATCCAATAGAGTAGCTCGACGGAAATACATTATGGAAAAAATGTCTGCTTTTACTGAAACAGGTAAATACAAAATACTGAACAATCATTCCCCTCTTGTGAGTGATAAGTAAGTCCGATTGTATTGTAAGTAAAGTCTTGTTTTGCGTCTATTTGTCGATTTTTTCGCGTATCTCTTTTTAATATCATTTGCCTCAGAAAATAATAGCCCGGATTGCTAATCTTTACTAATCGTCAAGTGGAGAGGATTCAACCGGCGCCCATGTTTTACTAGAGAATATCCTTGAAAGAAAGATTAAGGATAATGAAAGTCAACCAGCGCTTCAATATTTTCCTTAGTCTTGGAACAATAAGTTTTTCTTCCAGAAAAGAAAACGAAAGAGAAAAAAAAATTTACAAAAAAATAAATAGTGCGAAAATGAGTAGGTAATTTATGGGCTGAACTTGCAGCAAAAGGTGTCAAATTAGGAGTGGCCCCAGAAACGAACCCAATTTATTTATTCATTTTCCCCATTAACTGAACCTTAAACCCCAACCCCAACCCCACCCTAAAGGCCTAACCTTAGCTCCCTAACCCTAACCCCCCATAGTTAAAATAAGAGTTTTTATACAAAATTTGTGGGTTCTGTTTTTCTGGTTCACGCGGTATACAGGGTGACCAAAAAAAACAGAACCAAATATTTAATCATTTCCCTATTAAACTAAACCCTAAACCCAAAACGCTAACCTTAGATCCTAACCCTAAACCTGAAACCCTAAAACCCTAACCCTAGACCCGCATAGTTAAAATTAACAGTTTATACAAATAGTGGGTTCAGTTTTTTCTGGTCACCCACATTTTGACACTCTGTGCAAGTTCAGAGCCAATTTATGTACAGTATATTAATCTATCATCATCTATCATCAGTCATCATCATCATGTCACGGCAATTAGCACGGATATCCATGACAAGTCTCTCGCCAAACTTTCCCTATCATTCATTTTCCCCAGGGAGGTCATCTGCGCAGCAACTAAGCATCCTCGCATAGTTGGTCAATGTAGGTCTGAATGGGCGGCCACACTAGCAGTCCGTGAGGTTGGCTCCACAGGAAACGTCGCTTATGAGCCGTCCTTGCTTTCTCCCAAGCGTGCCCGGCATGCCTTGTCCCTCTCACTTGACATGGTTGTGAGTAGGGACAGGTGGACATTAGCCTGTTTCCTCGTGGGTGTGCTGCTTTCCACGTTTATTTCCCCGGCGCCTAGGCGCGCCTCCTTGAGGAGAATGTCACGGGATCGACGCAATTTTTAAATGTGCCACATAAAAACGAGACCTTGTGTCCAGCGCTCATAATGAGTAGAGAAACTGTCCGTTACTTAGCGCCCGATGACTTTAATGTCCCGAGTTACATTAATTAGATATACGTTGCTCAATCAATGATATTGAGCACTTTGTTTTTAGCTCAGTCGGCAAGAGGTTTCGACTGGGAACCCGCAAGGTTCCTTGTTCGATACCGGTCTTCGCCAATTAGCGTGATAATGTAGCACAAGGATCTGTGGCGGTAAAGTGCTTGATGGTAAGTGTGACCTCCAGCTCAGTCGCTAAAAGAGTCTCCTTGGTCTAGCGATAGGAAAAGGGGATAGACTCCCTCGCTGTCTGGTTTGATATCGACTTTAGCCACCGACGACTTTATTACTTTCATTATCAATTAATTAATTAATATATATAATATATATATATATAAAAGAGAGAGAGAGAGAGAGAGAGAGAGAGAGAGAGAGAGAGAGAGAGAGAGAGAGAGAGAGAGAGGGGGGGGGAGAATCAGAATTGTTAGACGAAATAATTAAGATATACATAATTATGTCTCTCGATTAGAACAAACTACAAGTAATATGCGCCCCCGGGCGTAAGATTTACAGTTTAATCTAATTAAGATATATAGAATTAGAAAAACTAACGAAATTAAATAATCACGCATATAAAAAAGATTACACTTATCTCAATTATATTTCATGGTTTCTATATAAAATCCATTCATAGAAGATTTTAATACGCTGGAAATTAAAACCGATTAATATTACACAATCAGTAACCCAAGTAATATGTTATTAAACTGCTTTTATTATTTAAATTTCGTTAGTTTTCTAATTCTATATATCTATTAGATTAAAATGTAAATCCTTACGGCCCGGGGCGCAATATCTGTGCTAAGTTTGTTCTAACGAGAGACATAATTATGTATATCTAATTATTTCGTCTAACAGAGTCTGATCCTCCCCCCCCTCTCTCTCTCCTCCTCTCTTCTCTCTCTCTCTCTCTCTCCTCCTCTCTCTCTCTTGTCTCTCTCTATATATATATTATATAAATATATATATTAATAATATTGATAAATGAGAGAAGTAAAGGTCGTCGGGGTGGCCTAAAGTCGGTATCAACCAGACAAAGCGAGGGAGTCTATCCCCCTTATACTATCGCTAGACGCAAGGGACTCTTTTTAGCGACTGCAGCTGGAGCGTCACACCTACCATCAGCACTTTACCCGCACAGATTCCTTGTGCTACATGATACGCTAAATTTGGCGAAGACCGGTATCGAACCAGGAAACCTTGCTGGTTCCCAGTCGAACGCTCTGCCGACTGAGCAAAAACAAGAGTGCTCATTCATTGATTGAGCACGTATATCGTAAGTTATGTAACGCGGAATAAAGTCATCGGCGCTAAGTAACGGACAGTTTCTCATCTCATTATGAGCGCTGGACACAAGGTCTCGTTTTTATGTGGGCACATAAAAATTGCGTCGATCCCGTTGACATTCTCCCTCAAGAGGGCGCCAGGCGCCGGGAAATAAACCGTGGAAGCAGCAACCCCACGAGGAAACAGCTATATGTCCACGCTGTCCCTATCTCACAAACCATTCAAGGAGAGGGACAAGGCATGCCGGGCACTGCTGGAGAAGCAAGGACGAGCTCATAAGCGACGTTTTCCTGTGAAGCAACTCACGGACATGCTAGTGTGGGCCGCCCATCAAGGACCTACATTGACCAACTATGCGAGGATGCTAGTTGCCTGCGCAATGACCTCCCTGGGAAAATATGATAGGGAAAGTTGGCGAGAGATTGTCATGGATATCCGTGCTAATTGCGTGACATGATGATGAAGATGATGATGAATGATGAAGTAATTTGTACATAAATTGGCTGAACTTGCCACAGAGGTGTCAAAATTTGGGTGACCCAGAAAAAACTGAACCCACATATTTTGTAATAAAACTGTTAATTTTAACTAATGGGGGTCTAGGGTTAGGGTTTAGGGTTAGGGTTAGGGTTAGGATTAAGGTTAGGTTTTGGTTTAGGGTTAGTTTAATAGGAAAGGATTAAATAATTTGGGTTCTGTTTTTTTTTGGTCACCCTGTATACGGTGACCAGAAAAAACAGAACCCACAAATTTTGTAATAAAACTCTTAATTTTAACTAGGGGGTTAGGGTTGGGGTAGGTTAGGCTTAGGGGTTGGGGTTGGGGTTGGGGTTTAAGGTTAGTTTAATGGGAAAATGAATAAATAAATTGGGTTCTGTTTTTTCTGGACCAATTTTGACACTTTGTGCAAGTTCAGCCCATAATTTACCTATTCCATTTTCGCACTATTTATTTTTTTTGTAATATTTTATTTTTCTCTTTCGTTTTCTTTTCTGGAAGAAAAACTTATTTTCCAAGACTAAGGAAATATTGAAGCGCTGGTTGACTTTCATTATCCTTAAATCTTTCATTTTCAAGGATTTTCTAGTAAAAATGGCGCCGGTTGAATCCTCTCCACTTGACGATTAGTAAAAGATTAGCAATCCGGGCTATATTTTCTGAGGCAAATGATAAAAAGAGATACGCGAAAAATCGACAAATGAGGCAAAACAAGACTACTTACAATACAATCGGACTTACTTATCACTCTCAAGAGGGGAAAATGATTGTCAGTATTTGTTTTACCTGTTTCAGTAAAAGCAGACATTTTTTCCCATAATGTTTCCGGTCGAGCTACTATATTTGGATAAAGGTTTTTTTTGTTTTTTTTTGTTTTGACTATTTGTTTTTGTTTTTTCTTTGTTTGTTTGTTTGTTTTTTTTCTGTTTTTCTGTTTTTGTTTTTGTTGTTTTTTTATTTCTTCCTGATTTTGTTGATCTACTGTTACGTGGAAAGAGAAGTGACTGATTATTTTCTATTTTCTATTCTGATGAATTTTGCTGTTATTTCTGGCTTTTTCTCTCGTCCATTTTGTAATCTAAACTGAATCATTGCTGCTAGTACGATTTATCGATAACTGCAACTTGAATATTTTGAAATATGTATATTCGGCAACATTCTTTCATTAATACATATAGAATTAGAGAGAAAAAAATTGTCTCCTCATTAACAAGTTTATTTTCGATCTTTTCAAGCTTTCTGGACAATTTTTTCATTTGGATGGAATCCTTGGATTAGTCCACCAAGTTTTTGTACCAAGAACTGGAACTGGAACACAAATACATCACCCCTGAAGATGGAACTTCGAAGTGCCGAAAGTATTGGACAAAATTTTAGAGGACTAAATCCACGGATTCATCCCAAATATTTTTTTAAAGTTGCCACAATATATGTTTTATAGGTCGAATTCCTTTGATGGTAAAATAAATTCTATTTGAATTTTAACTGATTTTATAGAAACTTTGTATTTGCAAATATTTGGGTTTATTTCTTTAAAAATAGGTAAAATATTTTTCAAAAATTATTATATTATTACTATTTTTTTTTTCGTCATACAACGTGTGATAGCACGTGCGATACCTGTCCTCGTCAGCTGTCGATAGGAGTGATAACACAGTTTCGGTAGCTACGACAGGACTGCCACTTCCTAGCGCTACAAGCAGCTTCGCCACCGGACAGGGTATTAAAAAAAATTGTATATATGTATTAAA
>CM042140.1:113274021-113282614 GCA_023376005.1 Doryteuthis pealeii
TCTACTCTTTTTTCTATTTCTTCTTCTTTCTTCCCCGTTTAAGTTCTTTTAATATTTCTGCTCATTTGCTTCTTCTTCTTCTTCTTCTTCTCTTCTTCTTTCTTCTTCTTCTTCTTCTTCTTCTTCTTCTTCTTCAAATGCTTTTCTCATTTGTTGGTTTATCTAATTTTACTATTTTTTTTTAATGCCATTTTTATTTGTTTTATACTGTGGGTGAATTTTTATTTGGTCTTAAACTGAATCTATTGCTACAATCTTAAACCACATTTGAACTTGAGCCTTATGGCTAATTTTAATACAGATTAGTGGGTCTTAAGTGTTTTGTTTGTAAAACAATAAATCCAGTAAATGTGTTCAATGAGATAGCAATGGTATTAAGTTATGAACAAAATATTATACTTGAAACCCGGAAATTCCAAATTTGTCATATTTTCGGATTCTGGTACAAAGAAAAACCGTACTGGATATCACTAAAATATCATTTACTGACAACTTGAACATTAACAAGATGCCATTTATGATAAAAGAAGAGGATGATAAATCAGTGTTTTGAATCCCGAGACAACTAAAATATGTCTACGAATGAGTAGAAAGACCCATTTCTATAAATAAAATCAGGGGCCTCGTACCCTTTCTACTTATCACAGAGATATAAATAATTCGGACGAAATTATATTTATCTTGATAAGAGAAAGAATATTTGATCCTAGGAAAAGTTCACGTATTATATAAATATTTATCGTCAGTATTATCATTACAATGTTAATTTTACGCTGAGCACAATCGTTATTATAGAAAACTAGCAAATATATGCACCTCCGGGTGCAAGTATTTTAGTTAAATTTTATAATAAAATATCATATTAAATTAGAAGGCTAATGAAACTGAATAAGAATGTAGATAAAAAGATTTTGAACAGAGGGGGTATGATTGAAAAATAGAACAACTTTGAAACTAACTCTTCCATCATTTTCGTTACTCCCGTCTTTCATTGGTAATTTTTCCTAATTAAACTGTTTAGTTAAAATAGGAAGTAAAGATAATATTACAGTTATTTCTTCTTGTTAAGGGATTCATTTAAGATTTGAAGAGATTTTGCTCATATTTATTAAGATAAAACCAAACAATTAGAAATCAATAATACTAAGCATATATTTATTAAATCAATTTTTTAAGATCAATATGCAAATTAGCTTCCCATTCATACTGTGAACCGCTATTTTTGTTGTATATATAAATACAATTGCATGTTATTAGTATGTAGATATGGTCTACAGTGGCTTCGGCCTCTGGACCATTGATACAATTAACGGCGTCGATCCCAGGGGCCATCCCCCAGGCAACACCTGCCCCCTTGATTTAAAGGGCAGGCTGGGTTTATTGCCCAGTGCCTGGGGCGCCCCCTTGAGGGGAATGCGACGGGATCGACGCAATTTTTCACCTGCCACTCCATGAGCTTCGGCTTGTGTGGTCCCGTTAATAGGGACTTTGTGCCTGACCCGTACAAGTGGGGTACGCGGTAAATATAAATATCATGTAGATATGGTCAACTGTGGCTTCGGCCTCTGACCATGATTAATTAACAGCGTTGATCCCAGGGCCATCCCCCCAGCACACACTGCCCCCTCGATTAAAGGGCAGGGCTGGGTTTTGCCCAGTGCCTGAGGCGCCCCTCTTGAGGGGAATGCCGACGGATCGACGCAATTTTCACCTGCCACTCCATGAGCTTCGGCTTGTGGTGTCCCACGTTAATAGGACTTTGTGCCTGACCCGTACAATGGGGTACGCGGTAAATATCAGTAGATATGGGTCAACAGTGTAAGTAATGTAAACAATCTTATTAATGATTGAGGTTTAAATAAAATAAAATCATGGAGAATATGATGTAAATAACTAAAGGAATTGTGACTGTATAGTAATATAGTTTCGGTTACAGACTGACAAACCCACAATCTCCATTATAATAACATAAAGAAGAGTTAAAACTAACGGCAGCACTACAAAAATGGCGTTTATTGATAAAAAAAGGAGAACGTTTCTGTTTTAACGCGTAACTAAATTTATCTCCGTACCAGCAGAAAGAAAACCTGTCAGCTAGAGCTTTAGAATACAGCGACTGCACCTCTGCAAGGGGTAGACCCCCCTCCAATAGGCTAACCTGTTGCCGTGGTGGCGACCCGTGATGCTTAAGGACGGAATCCTGGTGTATGAACAGTCCATGACATGCAAAATTCCACTTCGACATTACTTGGGCTAGACGGGCGGTCGGCAGGGCCCTCAGATCAATCGGATGGTCACGTCAAGCCCTAGCACCTTTATTATTGTCCCAACCTTTTTGCCCCTATGGTAAGCTCCAACCCTTTTTATCATAAATATGCAGATAGCATGTCCTGTGAATGAAGTTAAACTCTGTCTGATGGGAGTTTCCAGTTCTGGATGTCAGAGGAATGTGAAGCACCCCTTCATCACCATTGCTCCCGGTCCACTCTGGCCCGGAGTAGTAGTACTGTTAGAGTCTCATTATGCATTAAATAGTAAAGTATGTTTAAAAAAAATAGTATCTATTAATAATAAATATATTTCAAAATGTTGTCGGCATTAAATGATCCACCGCGGTTGATATGCCATAAAACAAAATAAAACAAACCAAACCAAACTAGCAGAAAAAGCCATCTCTATAAAATGAAATTAGGGGCCGTATCCTGTCTGCTCCACCACAGAGGCATAATCAATTTTGACGCACTCATATTTATCTTAATAAGACAAAGAATTGAGTTTGAGTTTTGTTTAACGGCATATCAACCTCTGTGGGTCATTTAATGCCAAAAAGGTTATTTGGATTTCAGACTTTAAAGTAGTGGTTCTATGAGATAACTGGTTATGATCTGTTATATTTTGTTGAAAAGGTTGCTTTTTTAATAAAATTTAAAATGTTTTCAGGGTTCTAGCTTGATAGTAATTTGCGCGGATATGTTTAAGTCTGTTACAATTTAGAAGGATATGCTTGGTTGTAAGTTGTACTTTGCATGTTGGGCACACTGGGCACCCTCCCCTTTAACAGGTACGAATGGGTATGTGGTGTTGCCCAATACGCAATCTGGCGAGTATTACTTCTTCTCTCTAATACTTCTGTGGCCCGTCGGCCACTCTCCAAATATCATATAAAATTCTAGGGAAGGCGACAAGAGTCATTGACTCCATGTGAAGTCATAAAAACATAAGTCAAAATGGAGACATCTCCACACTAGACGGTAACCCCTGAAATTAGTATGGTTCACATATCTATATATAGTATCTCATCTACAGAAAGCGATGTCAATATACACAAAAGAAAGGCATGGGCTGCCATAGAACAATTATCGATCATTTGGAAATTAGATCTTACAGATGAGATATAGCTAGAATTCTCCAAGCTGTAGCCGTGTCAGCGCTACTGTACGACTGCACCTTTTGGATCTAACCGAAACGCTTAGAGAAAAAGATAGTTGAAGCTACACAAGGATGCTGCGCCTATCCTAAAACATATCTTGGAAGCAGTATCCCGTATCGGCGATACGGACATTTGCCCCTATTTACACAGAACATCGAAGGATGTCCCCCTGTAAACACCTATACATTGGCACACATGTAGGCCAACCAGCAAAGATATCATCAATCAGCCCTATGCGGATATTGATGCCGTGTAGAAGACTTCCGAGTGGGGCTGAGTAATAGGGACTGTTGGAGAAAAGAGTCTGGATATCCCCGACCTGATGATGAGTTTTTACGTTAATAATAAAGTAAACAGAATCACAATTATGTAAAAATAGAGCCGCTAAAATTTCAGTGTATCACATTTCCCTGCACTATATTTAATGTATTTTTCTTCTAAAAGAATAGCAAGTAAATTTATATGCAAAATATTATATATAATGCTATAATAATATATATAATATTAATAATGGAGATTGCTTTTGTCTGTAACAAAAATCGTCCTGCTTACGTCACATTACCCAACACATAATCCAACGTCATAGCATAAAAAAAATATACTCAAAATGTGAGCATGCAACGTTAGACAATCCCATTGTTTCAATAAATAGATGCCAGGCGTTATATATTTATATATAGATGTTTTTATTCAAATATAATATTAAAGTTATCGAACTGTTTCCATTTCAAATTGTCTTTCTTTCTTTCTTTTTTTTTCCTCCTTTAATAAATTGACGATTTTACATACCTATGGTACGCACTCTATGACATTGAATTTTCAACTCCCATCTCCTCAGGCAATATCTTTCAAAAAATCATTTTACATCGCTCGGAGGGTGTCTTTTAATTTTGCTAGTATATATATTATATAATATATATATATAATATATATATATATAATTATATAATATACCTTTCCTCCTTGCTTTTCCTCGACACTATACTAATAAAATCCCATGACAATCTCACCTACAAAGTCTACCGCAAGCCAGCAACAAAATGACTACATACACTTCTACTCCAATTACAACAAGATCAAATCAGGTCTTATAATTGGTTTCTACCTTAAGAGCACTACGCATATGCAGCCCTCAACACTTAGAAGATGAATACAAGCACATAGAGAACTTCCTCGCGACTCTAAAATACACCAGACATTTCATCCTCAACGCCAAGAAAAATGCCTCAAAATACACTCAAACACTAAACCAAAATAAACCGCCACTACTACCACACACTCCAATCCCCCATAGACAGTTAACCCTACCCACCAATACACAAAACAAACCACTCTTTGACAAACTAACCACCCTAGGAACATATATATATACATAACACATCACTCAATAGGTCCCGGGCCTAACTAAATAAATCCGCCCTGTCGGCTGGGCGTTAGAATGCACCGACTGCACCTCTGCAGAGGGGTAAGACTCCCCCAATGGGGCCACCTGTTGGCCGTGGTGGCGACCCGTGATGCTTAAGGATAGAGCCCGGGTGGATGAGCAGTTCATGACATGCAATACTCCACTTTGGCCCTATCTTGGGCTAGACGGCGGTCGGAGAGGCCCCTTCCGATCAATCGGCTGGTCACGTCAAGCCCTAGCACCTATATGATTTTCCCAACCCTATTGTCCTTATGGCAAGCCCCAATCCTTTTTTTATCATATGGGTGCTAGAAGGCGGTGGCTGCGGTCTACATGTCCTGGGAATGACATTAAACTCTATCTGATGATGAGGTTCCAGTTCTGGAGGTTTGGGGAATGTGGAGGACCCCTTCATCACCATTGCTCCCTGGTCCACTCTGACCAGGAGTGGTAGTACCTGTTAGGGTCCCATCTATGGGTTAAATAGAAAAATGTATTTATGAACAAAAATTATATTATCCATTAAGAATTGATTTATTTCAAAACTTTATCAGCATTAAATATGATATGCCGTAAAACAAACAAACCAAACTAAATAAACAACTTTTAGGCAAATTTCGACTTTAGTCATCAACCTAGTCTCCTTCTAGGGTCATACACTGTCCACTCAGCTGATTGCTGATTTGACTCTAGAGTGAAGTGATTGATCCATGTTTCATTTATTATTACATATCTACGCAAAATCTACTTTCTGTTGCGTTGAAACAGTTGCAAACAACGCTCTGAATCGTCGACGCGTTGTTGTTTCTGATCCACTGTGAGCAAACGAGACACCCCCATTGAACAAAGCTTTTTCATTGACAAATGTTCGTGCAAAATAGTGAATACACTGCCTTCTGATATTTTCAAATCCTCTGCAATCTCACGCAACTTCAATTTAAGATCGGCCAAAAGGAGTTTGTGGAATTCTCTGGTGTTTTCCGGTACAACTGCCGAATTTGTGTGACCTGAGCATCCAGCATCATTTGTGTCTGTACGACCGCTTTTAAAGTCAGCATACCACCTTTTAACCGTTGTTTCCGACGGAACAGAGTCCGAATAACACTCATGAAGCCATTGCTTTGCTTGCAGAGTATTTTTCTCATCTGAAAGCAATGATATATCAACATACGAAATTCAGATTTTCCCATTATTTTGAAAATTTTCAACAGTAGCTTCACTTAGATAACTGTAAACTTATAATTCGATTGGGCTCAAATTTTGACACGTGCCATTTGAAGGCTAGTAGTTTATAAAAATCATATTATTTTTATTACTGGCAACATCTATATGTCCGGCCCCCGAGTGATGTGTTATATTATTTTTTACTCTCAACTACAGTGCATGGACGTGACCCGAGAAGGGAGTCACTCTCGGGGCGATTTTTCCACTCAATATGTTGCTAGGTCTCTCTGCCACTCACTGGCCAACTCCGACAGGGGTCCTATACCCTCCTCTTTACTTCCAGGGACGGGACGACCACCCAACATTTTAATTCATTATCTTAGTCTCAGATTTAAGAACTCTTATTTCACTTAAAAACAAATTATTTTTTTTCAATTCTGCATGACCTGAAATTTTTAAGTTTTTAAGTTTTAAAAGTTTGAGCGATTCAGATTCAGATTTTATGGTTAGACAAAAAATTAATCTCATTCCTTACATATATACTCACACATACATAGATACGCGTGCACATATACATATATATACACATATGTACACACACGCAGAAATATGTTCTTCTAGTTTTTCTTTCAAAAGCGAAGTGTATATTTACATAGACTTTGTTGTGCTACTCTTATTTATTTATCTAATATAATGTTTCAATCGTTTACGAGTTTCATTGGATAATGGTTTGTAAAAAACAATGAATACCAAAAGAAACAAGGTTGTGTGTGTATGTGGGGTGGCAAGAGGTTTAATGTTTTAGGCTTAAAAAGTAAGCTCGTTATTCCTGGAGCGTGTTCCTAGGGTTTGCTTTAACCATCTTATTTGGTGGTCGCGCTGAAAAAGGGACAAAGATAAAACGTAGTTTTATGAGCTGGGCTTTATTCTCGGGTCATAGCCACCACGTGTTAAGGAAATTTCTCCCTGGCCAGTAGTAGGGTCTAGTTCCATATAAGGCCTCAGCTCGAATGGCGGAGAAATTATCTTGTGGGTCGAAAGTGGGCCCTTTTTTTCCGCTCTAAAGGTTCTTCCGGTTTGAAAGTTCGTGGGAGTTTGATATTTTTTTTAAAAACCCAGCTTAACAGGTTTGAGTTCAGATTTTTTCCTTTTCTAAGACTAGTTGCCCAATCAAGATAAAAGAGCCCAGCCTACCATACTATTTACCCGTATCTAGAGGGAGGATATTTTGATTCAAATCCATCCCGAGTGTATTAGCGCTGTGTGAAATTCAAACAGCCTCGTCCAGGATTTGAACTCGTATCTTCGTGTCCATTTCAAATGACGGTAATCATGACACCAGACATGTCAAAAATGGACTCGGCAGTGCGCGATAGGCGGTGCCCGGCTGGCACGGCACTCACAGCATTAGGGTTAGCACTCGGCAGTGAGCGGCAGGCACGGCGGGGTTATGGTTAGGGTTAGGGTTAGGACTCGGCAGTGCGCGACAGGCAGTGCCGGCTGGCACGGCAGGGTTAGGGTTAGGGTTAGGACTCGGCAGTGCGCGACAGGCAGTGCCCGGCTGGCACGGCAGGGTTAGGGTTAGGGTTAGGACTCGGCAGTGCGCAACAGGCAGTGCCCGGCTGGCACGGCAGGGTTAGGGTTAGGGTTAGGACTCGGCAGTGCGCGACAGGCACTGCCCGGCTGGCACGGCACTCACGGCGTTAGGGTTACCACTCGGCAGTTGGTGGATCAGCACTTGTCGTCTTGAATCAATGTCGGAGCTGTGCAGACATTAAAACCAGACATACAAATAATTGTCAAGCAAAAGATGTGCCATGTTTCAGGACAAAAAAATAAAAATGATTGAATAGGTGCCTCATAAAGTTGGTTTTTTTTTTTTAACTGTCTTGATTTTTTGTACATAATGTATTTGTTGGTATTGAAAATTCTAAGAATACATGTATGTTACTTAAAATTTTTATTTTTGTCATATACGATGTTTTTTCGCGAGACACATATAATTTCCCAGATTAGAGACAATTAAATTCAGATGAGGAAGACGACAACAACAATTGAAGATAAAAAAAAAACATATATTCAAAAAGGTACAAAAGGCTGCAAACTTAATGGCGCTTGCGGCCAGACTTATCTTGCTGAGGGTTGAAGGTAAAAGGAGTGTCGTGGAGCCGATAAGGACGTCGACTCCGCGGACTTTTGTTATAAAGGAATTGAATGACACAAACCAGGTAAAGGACAAACGTGGAGATTTGGTTAACAAGAAACAGAAATCTTTATTCGCCGAACTACAGAAGATGAATGTTGAAAGCTGAAGGATATTGGTCGGGTCGTTGATATCTCAGGCCGGGAAGGTGTCGGTTGCGTCAGAGGATCGGTTGTGGAGATGACTGGGAATGTGTGCGCCAGGCACTGCGGTTCAAATGTTGATCATGGCTGAACGTGATGGGTCTTCCGGAGGCTGGAGATATGTTGGTTAACAAATGTGAAGTATGCTAATAGACGGAAGAAGTGGCTGGTCGCTGAAGGAAGAGTCGGATGAGAAGAGGCTGGATCGAAGCTGGATCGGCAGTAGCCAGGGTCATCGGTGGGCTGGA
>CM042140.1:113282714-113310214 GCA_023376005.1 Doryteuthis pealeii
GATAGATAGATAGATTTAGATAAAGATATATATATAAGAGGAAGATAGATAGGATAGATAGATAAATAAAGATATATATTTATATATATAGATTAATAGATAGATATATTATATATATAGGATTAGATAGATAAAGAAGATATATATATATATATAGATAATATAGATAAAGATATATATATACATAGATAGATAGATAAAGATATATATATATTATATAGATAGATAGATAAAGATATATATATAATATATATAGATAAGTGAGATAAGATATTATATATATATATATATATATTATATAGTATAAATATAGATAATAGATAGATGATCAGATAGAGAAAGAAATATATATAGATATATAGATGATAGATAAAGAGTATAATATATATATAGATATATAGATAGATAGAGAGATTAGAATAAGATATATTATATTATATATAAGAATAGAAGATAGATTAGATAAAGATATAATTATATATATAAATATATATAATATATTATATATATATATATATATATTAGATATAAGAATACATATATATATTAGATAGATAGATAAAAATTATATATATATATATATATATCTTAGATAGGATAGATAGATTAAGAGATATATATATATATATAGATAGATAGATAGATTAAAAGATATATATATATATATATAGATAGATTAGATAGATAGGTAAAGATATATCATATATAGATAGATAGGTAAAGATATTATATATATAGAAAATATGTAAAGATTAGTATATATATATATATTATATATATATATATATATGTAAAGATATATATATATATATATAATATATATATATATATATATAGATAGATATAATATATATAGATAGATTTAGATAAAGTATTAGTTAATAGACAGAGAGTAGGGAAAGAAAAAGGGAAGGAAAGAGAGAAAGAGGGCAAAGGCGGTGAGATTAGGACTGTAGGATTTGTTTACTGCAAAGAGTTCATTTTTTTATTGTGAAATAGAATATAATATCTAATATCGAGTACGATATCAACAATTCCAATTATCCACACAAGAAATGAGGAGTCCCTTTCTTCATTTATATCGACCGACTACAATGTAAAAGTATTTGTTTAGTAAAAAACCTCATATTGATCAAAGACACATTGTCATCTTTGATCCATATTTCTTCCTTTTTTCGCTTACGAATTGCTTGTCTATCTGACGTGTTTTAAAGATAATTGACCTGAAAAAATGTAAAAGTTTTTAAATAAGATATCAAGTTCATTATATTCTTTATTCATTAATGTATCAACATGGAAAATTTCATAAAATTCGGTTAATTCCTTCATTACTCCCCAATCCACTCTGACCCAGAGTGGTTGTACATCTATGGGTAAAATAATATGTTTGCAAATTATTTGTATACGATATGACAATATGCAAAGATGCTCTTATGAAATAACTACACAAAAATATAAATATGAACGTGATACTGTAATTCACATACAGATAATTTTCAAACAGGACCTTTTCTGAACCCATAGAACGGCACTCTAACAAAATACCACCACTAATCGATTTAGATTACATCCAAAGTAAATATATTTGTTTGCTTCGTGGATTGGCAACATCTGTTGATATGTATATATATATATATATATTATATATTTATTTAATTATATTTACAATGTTTTCAATAGATCAATATTCATATCAACGACTGCGGTTGTCAATTGCTAAAAGAGCAATCATCATGGGCTTTGTTGTGGTTCTTTACTCAAAGTCACTTTGCGTAAGAGAACACAACAAACACCATTGGATCTTGCCTCCTCAACCTGATTGATTGCTTTTAGCCATGAAACCGGTCGTTGATAAATGAACAATTGATCATGAAAAAACATTGTAAAATAAATTAAATATTAGCTCTTACAAACTTGATTGAGCACGTATTTTCTTTGTTTTTCATCGCAAAAGGAATTTTTGTTTTACATATACCTATATATATATATATATATATATATTGATTTTTCTCGATTTGTTTAGGCCATACTTTAAATAGCATTCCGACCTAATTCATTTTAATTAATTTTAATTTTCAAAATAGGTACGACTCCAATTTAAGCACAATTCTTCCAAAAATTGTCGGCAAAAAAAGCCATTCCAAACATACCCTTGTATACAACCTTATCATATCGTTTGTAATAAAAGCCACTAGAAGAGGGAATATTAGCCCCCTCATCTAAAACAAATCGTAAAATCTAAAAGATTCGTTTTTGGTGATAGGGGTTATGGTATCGGCCTTGTCAGCTTGGCAGTCCGGTTTTCAAATCACGCACAGGGCGGCGCCTCCTATCTATAGCTTCTGCTGTGAGGCCTTAATAGGCCGAACTGTACATTACAGAGATTGATTTTCTCATTTGTTAGCATACATTTAAATTAGGCATTCCCGCCTAATTCATTATTAATTATTAATGATTCAAAATTAGTTACGACTCCAATTAAGCATATATAATATATATATATATATATAGTTAATATATATTATATGTGTGTGTGTGGGTGTCGTTTGTGTTGTGAGAAGAGAGGCCAAAGTTTTTGCATACTTTTATAAGAAAGCTAAAACGTTTTTTTCTTAAATCTATTAATAAGTTGTCGCCTGTTTGCAATTTCCCGTAAATGTTTATGCTTTCTCCCTTCCACCCTCTCTCTCCCCTCACCCCGGTCCCTCTCTCTCCTTCTCTCCCTCCTCTCTTTCTCATTCTCTCTCTCTCTCTCTCTCTCCCTCCTCTTTCTGAAACCCCACAAAACCGACCAATAAACTATGCTTTTTGTTTTACCCCTTCTCCCACCCTCTCTCTCTTTCTTCCTTCTGAACCCCACAAACCCGGCCAATAATATGCTTTTGTTTTACCCCCTTCTCCCCCCTCTTCTCTCTCTTCTTACTGACCCCCAACCAGGCCAATAACTATGCTTTTTGTTTTACCCCCTCCTTTCCATTCCCCCCCCCCCCTCTCTCTCTCTCTCTCTTCTTCTGCAACCCACAAACCGACAAATAACTATGACTTTTGTTTTACCCCCCTGTCTCCCCTTCTCTCTCTCCTCTCTTCTTTCTTGAACCCCCACAAACCGGGCACAATAACTATGCTTTTGTTCTTTTACCCCCATGTTTCTCCCCCCTCTCTCTCTCTCTCTTCTTCTTCTGAACCCCACAAAACCGGCCCAATAACTCTGCTTTTGTTTTACCCCCCATTCTCCCCCCTCCTCTCTCTCTTCTCTTCTTGCTGAACCCCACAAAACCGGCCAATAACTATGCTTTGTTTTACCCCCCTCTCCCCCTCTCTCTTCTCTCTTCTTCTGGAACCCCACAAACCGGCCGAATAACTATTGCTTTTGTTTTACCCCCCCATCTCCCCCGCCTGCTTCTCTCTCTCTCTCGTTCTTCTGAACCCCACAAACCGACAAATAACTATTGGCTTTGTTTTACCCCTTCTCCCCCTCTCTCTCTCCTCTCACTTCTCTTTCTCTGAACCCCACCGAAACCGCCAATAAACTTTATGCTTTGTGTTTTACCCCCCATTCTCCCCCCTCTCTTCTCTCTCTCTTCTCTGAACCCCACAAACCGGCCAATAACTCTGCTTTTGTTTTACCCCCTATTCTCCCCCCTCTCTCTCTCTCTCTCTTCTTCTGAACCCCACAAAAACCGGCCAAATAACTATGCTTTTGTTTTACCCCCCTTCTCCCCTCTCTCTCTCTTCTTCTTCTGAACCCACAAACCGGGCCAATAACTATGCTTTTGTTTTTACCCATTCTCCCCTCTCTCTCTCTCTCTCTTCTTCTTTCTGACCCACAAACCGACAAATAACTCTGCTTTTGTTTTACCCCCATTCTCCCCCCTCTCTCTCTCTTCCTTTCTTCTGAACCCCAAATTCCGGCCAATAAACTTGCTTTTGTTTTACCCCCTTCTCCCCCTCTCTTCTCTCTCTTCTCTTCTGAACCCACCAAACCGGCCAATAACCTTTGCTTTTGTTATACCCCCCTTCTCCCCCCCCTCTCTCTCTCTCTCTCTCTCTTCTGAACCCCACACCAAACCCGACCAAATAACTATGCTTTTGTTTTACCCCCCTTCTCCCCTCCTCTCTCTCTCTCTTCTTTCTTGAACCCCCACAAAACCGCCAAATAACTATGCTTTTGTTTTACCCCCATTCTCCCCCTCTCTCTCTCTCTCTCTTCTTCTGAACCCCACAAACCGGCCAATAACTATTTGCTTTGTTTTACCCCCCTTTCTCCCTCTCCTCTCTCTCTTTCTGAACCCCACAAACCCGGCCAATAACTATGCTTTTGTTTTACCCCCCTTTCTCCCCCCCTCTCTCTCTCTCTTCTTTTTCTGAACCCCCCACAAACCGACAAAAACTATGTTTTGTTTACCCCCCTTCTCCCCTCTCTCTCTCTCTCTCTCTCTCTCTCTCTCTCTTCTTCTGAACCCCACAAACGGCAAATAACTATGCTTTTGTTTACCCCCCTTCTCCCCCCTCTCTCTCTCTCTCTTCTTCTGAACCCCAAACAAACCGGCCAAAATAAACTCTGCTTTTTTTACCCCCTTTCTCCCCCCCTCTCTCTCTCTCTCTCTCTTCTCTGAAAACCCCACAAACCGGCAAAATAACTATGCTTTTGTTTTACCCCCTTCTCCCCCCCCTCTCTCTCTCTTTCTTCTTCTGAACCCCACAAACCGGCCAATAACTATGCTTTTGTTTAACCCCCCCTTCTCCCCCCCTTCTCTCTCTCTCTCTCTTCTGACCCCACAAACCGGCCAATAACTCTGCTTTTGTTTTACCCCCCTTTCCCCCCTTCTCTCTCTTCTTCTGAACCCCACAAACCGGCCAATAACTATGCTTTTGTTTTACCCCCTTCTCCCCCTCTCTCCTCTCTCTCTTCTTCTGAACCCCACAAACCGGCCAATAACTCTGCTTTTGTTTTACCCCCCTTCTCCCCCTCTCTCTCTTCTTCTGAACCCCACAAACCGGCAATAACTATGCTTTTGTTTACCCCCCTTCTCCCCCCTCTCTCTCTCTCTCTTCTTCTGAAACCCCACAAACCGGCCAATAACTCTGCTTTTGTTTTACCCCCTTTCTCCCCCTCTCTAACTCTCTTCTGAACCCCACAAACCGGCAAATACTATGCTTTTGTTTTACCCCCTTCTCCCCCCTCTCTCTCTCTCTCTTCTTCTGAACCCCACAAACCGGCCCAATAACTCTGCTTTTGTTTTACCCCCCTTCTCCCCCTCTCTCTCTTCTTCTGAACCCCACAAACCGGCCAATAACTATGCTTTTGTTTTACCCCCCTCTCCCCCTCTCTCTCTTTCTCTCTTCTTCTGAACCCCACAAACCGGCCAAATAACTCTGCTTTTGTTTTACCCCCCTTCTCCCCCTCTCTCTCTTCTTCTGAACCCCACAAACCGGCAAATAACTATGCTTTTGTTTTACCCCCCTTCTCCCCCCTCTCTCTCTCTCTCTTCTTCTGAACCCCACAAACCGGCCAATAACTCTGCTTTTGTTTTTACCCCCCTTCTCCCCCTCTCTCTCTTCTTCTGAACCCCACAAACCGGCCAATAACTATGCTTTTGTTTTACCCCCTTCTCCCCCCTCTCTCTCTCTCTCTTCTTCTGAACCCCACAAACCGGCCAATAACTCTGCTTTTGTTTTACCCCCTTCTCCCCCTCTCTCTCTCTCTCTTCTTCTTCTGAACCCCACAAACCGGCCAATAACTCTGCTTTGTTTTACCCCCCTTCTCCCCCCTCTCTCTCTCTCCTCTTCTTCTGAACCCACAAACCGGCACAACCAATAAACTCTGCTTTTGTTTTTACCCCCCTTCTCCCCCTCTCTCTCTCTTTCTTCTTCTGAACCCCACAAACCGCCAATAACTATGCTTTTTTTACCCCCCTTGCTTTCCCCCCCTCTCTCTCTTCTTCTGAACCCACAAACCGGGCAATAACTCTGCTTTTTTTTACCCACCTTCTCCCCCCCCTCTCTCTCTTCTAAACCCACAAAACCGGCCAATAACTATGCTTTTGTTTTACCCCCTTCTTCCCCCTCTTCTCTCTTCTCTTCCTTCTGAACCCACAAAACCGCCAATAAAACTAGCTTTTGTTTGGCCCCCTTCTCCCCACCTCTCTCTCTCTCTTCTTCTGAACCCCACAAACCTGCCAATAACTAACCGACTAACCCTTGTGACATTTCTCCAGGGCATCAATTGAAACGTCAGTCTTTTTTCCGCAAAATCCTCTCGTTTTGCCACAGAGCTTCGACATGGTCTTTTTGACGACAAAGTAAGCAGGTAACAAAAATAAAAGATAATATCGAGAAATTGATTCCGTCGAAGATCGAAGGAAGCTTAAGAAAAATTCAAGAGGGATTTGGAGATTAACTTAATCGCGGATTAAGAGAATTATAACAGAAACGACAAGAAATGAAAAATTCATAAGAGATCAAAATAAATGCACACATTCAGCTCACATACACAAATACACATTTAAACTGACACATACAGGATTTCTTATGCAGAACTAAGACTTTAAAATACATTATGATGCTCAGTATTTGAATCAAAAAATGTTCAAGTATTCATGCGAATCAATTAAAACACACACACACACACACACATATTTGGCATGGCCAGCTTGTGATGTGAGAAACCCGACATCGCAAGTTCAATCCCAGGGGAATTCCTTGGTTTTGAATATTGTTTGTTTTGTTTTGCATCATATCAATCCTTTTCGGGTCATTTAATGTCGAGATATGTCTAGAAAACACAGAATAGCTGATTGTCGTAGGTTTTTGCTAGTCATCCTGCACAAGTTTGTCCATATGTACATTTCCACAGGGGAAAGTCACTTATGAGTTCGTCCTTGCTTCTCTAGCATGTGTTATTTATCTTAAATAGTTTGCATGATAGGAGGCAAGTGACCGTTCAGCTGTTTTTATTTTGTGGATTTGGTTTGGTTTGGTTTGGTTTGTTTTACGGCATATAAACCTCAGTGGGTTATTTAATGCCGATAAAGTTTTGAAATAAATCAATTCTTAATGGATAATATAATTTTGTTTATCAACTCATGTTTTTCTATATAACCCATAGATTAGACCCTAACAGGTACTACCACTCTGGGTCAGAGTGGACCGGGGAACAATGATAATGATGGAGTGCCCACATTCCCCAACCTCCAAACCTGGAACCTCACATCAGATAGAGTTTAACGTCATTCCCAGACCATGTAGATCCTCAATCACCGCCTTCAAACACCCATATGATAAAAAAAAAGGTTGGGCTTGCCTAAAGGACCAATAGAGTTAGGAAAATTATATCGGTGCAAGGGCTTGACGGGGCCAGCCGATTGATCGGAGGGGGCCTCTCCAACCGCCAGTCTAGCCCAAGATAGGGCCAAAGTGAAGTATTGCAATCATGAACTGCTCATCCACCTGGGTTCTATCCTTAAGCATCGCGGGTCGCTTCCCATGGCCAACAGGTGGCTCCATTGGGGGAGTCTTACCCCTCTTCAGAGGTGCAGTTGGTGCATTCTAACGCCCCAGCCGACAGGGCGGTCTTTTTTGTGGAGTACTGATTCCAGGATTTGTTAATGACAGCACGCAGCATTCTTGTTGTTCCCATTTAATGCCGAATCAAATCATTTTTGATACATATAACTTACAGTGCATGCTTTTGCTTAAGTGATTACCCGATTAAGTATTGAAGACGCTCATCACTGCTAAAGGTCAGTGATCTGTTTTTAAATGCTGATTTTTTTTTTATGTATGTAAAATCACTGACCTTCAAAGCCTGGTGAAACATAATCTTTCAATTTTATATATACTAGCAAATATATGCACCCTCCGGGTGCAAGTATAAGTTTAATGAATTAAAATATTTGTATTATTAAATTAGAAAGGCTAATGAAACTAAACTAAGAAGAATACAAGATTAAAAGATATTGAAACAGAGGAGTATTAATAAAGAATTTTTGAAACAGAGAGGGAGATTAAAATAAAAAATGGAACAACCTGAAAACTTACTTCTCCATCACTTCTCGTCTTCCATTGTTATTTTTTCTAATTAAGTATTTAGTTAAAGAGCGAAGTAAAGAATAAAATGAGTTCATTTTATCTTTTTAAAATGGATTTTCATTAAGATTCTTTTTGAAGGAGAGATTTGGCCTAATTCATTAAAATTAAAACCAAACAGTTAGAAAATCAAATAAATTACTAAGCAACATATTTATTAAATCGGATTTTTGTAATATTTAATATGCAAATAGCCTTCCCGAGTTCACACTGTTAAACCGCTATTTTTTTTTGTATATTATAAATATTAATGCATCGTTGTCAATAGTAAGACATAGTAACAGTTATTAATAAAATGTAAGACAAATTTTATTATAATAATTGAGGGTAAATAAAAATAAAATCATGAGAATGTGGTGTCTATAACTAGAGAATTGTGACCTTGAGAAGGGAATATAGTCGGTACAGACAGAAAAAAAACACCATCTCTCTATATAATAAGATATAATAAAAAAATACATAATCTATTTATTTTGGTACAAAAGAACAGTCACAACCAGTTTTAGTTGAAACAAGTACTGATGACTTGCTGGACGCCATGAAACCAAAAATGGTTTGTGACTGTTTCCTTGTCACCAAATAAATAAGATATGTAAAACCTTTATATATTTATTTTATTATAATCATATAACAGCCTCTATTTTACATTGAGCACTCTTCCAATAATTACGCATTTTGGCCACACACGTTCAGGGCGAAGGTTAAAAGCTGAAACAGTGACATCCCACACTATAGTTTTATATATATTATAATATATATATAACATATATATATATAATGAAAGGAGAAATTTGAAGTGAATCCGACGGTATGTAAGATATATTAGTGAGATGAGAAATTAAAAAAAAAAACACAGTTAAATACATATAATGAGTGGTAATCTTATTAGCCGCAGTTGTTATCGATAATGTTTAAGTAGATCTTCTTCAGGGCTATTGGTTGATATAAGGAAGAGTAAAAAAAAATTTGATTTTGGTTGATATTATAAGGAAGAGTAAAAAAAATTGGTGGTGCAATAAGGAAGAGTAAAAAAAAATTACCAATGTTGGATGTTTACACCATTTGTTGTTGTATGGGGGTTGAACCAGAATGATATCTTTGTTCTGTGTCTGTTTTAGTTTTTTGTGGCTGGCTGTATTCATAATTTTTGCTATATAACCACCTGGTTTTTAATGCATTGTCCGCTATATATTTTTTATATTTTGTTGAAGAGCTGATGCTAGAGGGAGTTTGTCTGGCATTCATTTATATATATAATATATATAATAATATATATATATATTCATATATATATTTATATTGGTAAACAAAGGTTTCCGATTTTAGAAATGGCTTTTTGCCGATAATTTTTGGGAGAATAAGTGCTTAATTGGAGTCGTAACCTAATTTAAAAATTAATTAATTAATAATGAATTAGGCGGGAATACCTATTAAATGTATGGCTAAACCAAATCGAGAAAAAATCAATCTCTGTATGTACATTTCGGCCTATTAGGCCTCATCAGCAGGAGCTATAGATCGGAAGACCGCCCTGTGCGTGATTTGAAACCGGAATGCCAAGCTGACAGGCCGATCTCGTAACCCCTACACTAAACGAACTTCTTAGATTAATATTCCTCTTCTAGTGACTTTATTACACGACGATATGATAAGTTGTAAACAAGGTTTGTTTAGAATGGCTTTTTGCCGATAATTTTTGGGAGAGAATAAGTGCTTAATTGGAGTCGTACCTAATTTTTGAAAATTAATTAATTAATAATGAATTAGGCGGGAATACCTATAAATGTATGGCTAAACAAATCGAGAAAATCAATCTCTGTATGTACATTTCGGCCTATTAGGCCTCATCAGCAGAGCTATAGATCGGAAGACCCCCTGTGCGTGATTTGAAACCGGACTGCCAAGCTGACAGGCCGATCTCATAACCCCTACACTAAACGAACTTCTTAGATTTATGATTTGTTTAGAGTAGGTTAATATTCCTCTTCTAGTGACTTTTATTACACGACGATATGATAAGTTGTAAACAAATATTGCATTTAGTCTGCATTTCTTATATATAATATATATTATATATATATATATATATATATATATAAATGCAGACTAATGCAAAATAATTTTCGGGTTTTGTTACACTGAAATATCTCATTTCTGAATAAAGATTAATTATGTTCTGTTGACTTGACATTTCTAGGTCAGCATTTTTCAAGGCTGTTTTAAAGATTAAAGTAGTTCATATCGGAAAAAAAAATAGTGTTAGATTATCTACCCTCGGCACCAAAGATTGAATCGACAATATAAGATATTGGCGCCTAAATTGAATTCCAGGACAAAAGTCACTTATACTGTTGAGCAGTCAACCAGCGAGTCGTGTTTTCCAGTGCTCCTGTCGCATTCCCGTATACGGCATATCACTACCATGCTTCCAAATATACACTTTCTTACATTCCCCTTTCCTCTCTCAGACTTCCAACAAAACTGGGTCAGCCAAGTGACCAGTTTCATCAGCACGCAAGCCCTTCGGAATTAGGCCAAACCAACTCAAAGCCTTTCGTCCTTGACTTCCGTCCGCTAATGGGCCAAAATACGAACATTCTTGCACAAACATGCGTTTTCGGGGCATTACGACTTGCACCAGGCATTAACGACCTCAACGAGAGGTTGTAAATAGTCCTGGCCTTCTGCCTTGTGATCATGCGCTTCCGACCGCTTGCGTGGAGTTAATTCTGCCGGCAAACGCATTTCCATCACAAACTGCGGCGTGGTAGCGTCGAAAAATTACAGTTAAGAAATGGGTTTCAGGCCAAATTCGGAGACCCTTCGGATCCCCCAGGCAACACCTGTCCTCTCGATAATGCCGAGGAGATAGACGCAATTTTGTAAACCCGCCACCAATGAGTCTCGGACCCTTCGGGGTCGGGTTAAAATCACGAGTGTCGACCCCAGGGGGCCATCTTCGGCTCCGATTCAATCCTTCACCTAGGCCCTGCCTTGGTTCCACGGTACCCGCTCGTAGCTACCTTGGTTTCCGCCCGCACCTTCGGCTCCGACTTGGTCACTGCTACCCGTCCGTAGCATCTCGGTCCCGCCGCTATCGACTCCCCGACTCACTGGCGAACTGCACACACGTCCCAGCTGACCTCCGACCAGACCTCCGACGTTTCCTGCAGTATCCAACGTACCGGCAAACTACACACGTTCCAGCCGACGACCAGACCTGCATCGACTCGGTCCGCCTCTTCTCGCACCTCGCTACCGACGTTTCTGCAGTATCCCAACATACCGGCAAACTGCACACGTTCCAGCCCACCGACGACCCTGGCTACTGCCGATCCAGCTTCGATCCAGCCTCTTCTCATCCGACTCTTCCTTCAGCGACCAGCCACTTCTTCCGTCTACTAGCATACTTCACATTTGTTCACCAACATATCTCCAGCCTCCGGAAGACCCATCACGTTCAGCCTTGATCAACATTCGAACCGCAGTGCCTGGCGCACACATTCCCAGTCGTCTCCACAACCGATCCTCTGACGCAACCGACACCTTCCCGGCCTGAGATATCAACGACCCGACCAATATCCTTCAGCTTTCAACATTCATCTTCTGTAGTTCGGCGAATAAAGATTTCTGTTTCTTGTTGACCAAATCTCCACGTTTTGTCCTTTACCTGGTTTTGTCATTCAATTCCTTTATAAACAAAAGTCCGCGGAGTCGACGTCCTTATCGGCTCCACGACACTCCTTTACCTTCAACCCTCAGCAAGATAAGTCTGGCCGCAAGCGCCATTAAGTTTGCAGCCTTTTGTACCTTTTTGAATATATGTTTTTTTTTCTTCAATTGTTGTTGTCGTCTTCTTCATCTGAATTTAATTGTCTCTAATCTGGGAATTATATGTGTCTCGCGAAAAAACATTGTATATGACAAAAATAAAATTTTAAGTAACATACATGTATTCTTAGAATTTTCAATACCAACAAATACATTATGTACAAAAATCAAGACAGTTAAAAAAAAACCCCAACTTTATGAGGCACCTATTCAATCATTTTTATTTTTTTGTCCTGAAACATGGCACATCTTTTGCTTGACAATTATTTGTATGTCTGGTTTTAATGTCTGCACAGCTCCGACATTGATTCAAGACGACAAGTGCTGATCCACCAACTGCCGAGTGGTAACCCTAACGCCGTGAGTGCCGTGCCAGCCGGGCAGTGCCTGTCGCGCACTGCCGAGTCCTAACCCTAACCCTGCCGTGCCAGCCGGGCACTGCCTGTCGCGCACTGCCGATCCTAACCCTAACCCTAACCAAACCCCGCCGTGCCTGCCGCTCACTGCCGAGTTGCTAACCCTAATGCTGTGAGTGCCGTGCCAGCCGGGCACCGCCTATCGCGCACTGCCGAGTCCATTTTTTGACATGCTGGTGTCATGATTACCGTCATTTGAAATGGACACGAAGATACGAGTTCAAATCCTGGACGAGGCTGTTTGAATTTCACACAGCGCTAATACACTCGGGATGGATTTGAATCAAAATATCCTCCCTCTAGATACGGGTAAATAGTATGGTAGGCTGGGCTCTTTTATCTTGATTGGGCAACTAGTCTTAGAAAAGGAAAAAATCTGAACTCAAACCTGTTAAGCTGGTTTTTAAAAAAAAAATATCAAACTCCCACGAACTTTCAAACCGGAAGAACCTTTAGAGCGGAAAAAAGGGCCCACTTCCGACCACACAGATAATTTCTCCGCCATTCGAGCTGAGGCCTATATGGAACTAGACCCTACTACTGGCCAGGAGAAATTTCCTTAACACGTGGTGGCTATGACCCGAGAATAAAGCCCAGCTCATAAAACTACGTTTTATCTTTGTCCCTTTTTCAGCGCGACCACCAAATAAGATGGTTAAAGCAAACCCTAGGAACACGCTCCAGGAATAACGAGCTTACTTTTTAAACCTAAAACATTAAACCTCTTGCCACCCCACATACACACACAACCTTGTTTCTTTTGGTATTCATTGTTTTTTACAAACCATTATCCAATGAAACTCGTAAACGATTGAAACATTATATTAGATAAATAAATAAGAGTAGCACAACAAAGTCTATGTAAATATAAACTTCGCTTTTGAAAGAAAAACTAGAAGAACATATTTCTGCGTGTGTGTACATATGTGTATATATATGTATATGTGCACGCGTATCTATGTATGTGTGAGTATATATGTAAGGAATGAGATTAATTTTTTGTCTAACCATAAAATCTGAATCTGAATCGCTCAAACTTTAAAACTTAAAAACTTAAAAATTTCAGGTCATGCAGAATTGAAAAAAAATAATTTGTTTTTAAGTGAAATAAGAGTTCTTAAATCTGAGACTAAGATAATGAATTAAAATGTTGGGTGGTCGTCCCGTCCCTGGAAGTAAAGAGGAGGGTATAGGACCCCTGTCGGAGTTGGCCAGTGAGTGGCAGAGAGACCTAGCAACATATTGAGTGGAAAAATCGGCCCCGAGAGTGACTCCCTTCTCGGGTCACGTCCATGCACTGTAGTTGAGAGTAAAAAATAATATAACACATCACTCGGGGGCCGGACATATAGATGTTGCCAGTAATAAAAATAATATGATTTTTATAAACTACTAGCCTTCAAATGGCACGTGTCAAAATTTGAGCCCAATCGAATTATAAGTTTACAGTTATCTAAGTGAAGCTACTGTTGAAAATTTTCAAAATAATGGGAAAATCTGAATTTCGTATGTTGATTATCATTGCTTTCAGATGAGAAAAATACTCTGCAAGCAAAGCAATGGCTTCATGAGTGTTATTCGGACTCTGTTCCGTCGGAAACAACGGTTAAAAGGTGGTATGCTGACTTTAAAAGCGGTCGTACAGACACAAATGATGCTGGATGCTCAGGTCACACAAATTCGGCAGTTGTACCGGAAAACACCAGAGAATTCCACAAACTCCTTTTGGCCGATCTTAAATTGAAGTTGCGTGAGATTGCAGAGGATTTGAAAATATCAGAAGGCAGTGTATTCACTATTTTGCACGAACATTTGTCAATGAAAAAGCTTTGTTCAATGGGGTGTCTCGTTTGCTCACAGTGGATCAGAAACAACAACGCGTCGACGATTCAGAGCGTTGTTTGCAACTGTTTCAACGCAACAGAAAGTAGATTTTGCGTAGATATGTAATAATAAATGAAACATGGATCAATCACTTCACTCTAGAGTCAAATCAGCAATCAGCTGAGTGGACAGTGTATGACCCTAGAAGGAGACTAGGTTGATGACTAAAGTCGAAATTTGCCTAAAAGTTGTTTATTTAGTTTGGTTTGTTTGTTTTACGGCATATCATATTTAATGCTGATAAAGTTTTGAAATAAATCAATTCTTAATGGATAATATAATTTTTGTTCATAAATACATTTTTCTATTTAACCCATAGATGGGACCCTAACAGGTACTACCACTCCTGGTCAGAGTGGACCAGGGAGCAATGGTGATGAAGGGGTCCTCCACATTCCCCAAACCTCCAGAACTGGAACCTCATCATCAGATAGAGTTTAATGTCATTCCCAGGACATGTAGACCCGCAGCCACCGCCTTCTAGCACCCATATGATAAAAAAAGGATTGGGGCTTGCCATAAGGACAATAGGGTTGGGAAAATCATATAGGTGCTAGGGCTTGACGTGACCAGCCGATTGATCGGAAGGGGCCTCTCCGACCGCCCGTCTAGCCCAAGATAGGGCCAAAGTGGAGTATTGCATGTCATGAACTGCTCATCCACCCGGGCTCTATCCTTAAGCATCACGGGTCGCCACCCACGGCCAACAGGTGGCCCCATTGGGGGAGTCTTACCCCTCTGCAGAGGTGCAGTCGGTGCATTCTAACGCCCCAGCCGACAGGGGGATTTATTTAGTTAGGCCCGGGACCTATTGAGTGATGTGTTATGTATATATATGTTCCTAGGGTGGTTAGTTTGTCAAAGAGTGGTTTGTTTTGTGTATTGGTGGGTAGGGTTAACTGTCTATGGGGGATTGGAGTGTGTGGTAGTAGTGGCGGTGTTATTTGGTTTAGTGTTTGAGTGTATTTTGAGGGCATTTTTCTTGGCGTTGAGGATGAAATGTCTGGTGTATTTTAGAGTCGCGAGGAAGTTCTCTATGTGCTTGTATTCATCTTCTAAGTGTTGAGGGCTGCATATGCGTAGTGCTCTTAAGGTAGAAACCAATTATAAGACCTGATTTGATCTTGTTGTAATTGGAGTAGAAGTGTATGTAGTCATTTTTGTTGCTGGGCTTGCGGTAGACTTTGTAGGTGAGATTGTCATGGGATTTTATTAGTATAGTGTCGAGGAAAAGCAAGGAGGAAAGGTAATATATATATATATATATATATATATATATATATATATATATATATATATATATATATATATACTAGCAAAATAAAAAGACACCCTCCGAGCGATGTAAAAATGATTTTTGAAAGATATTGCCTGAGGAGATGGGAGTTGAAAATTCAATGTCATAGAGTGCGTACCATAGTATGTAAAATCGTCAAATTTATTAAAGGAGAAAAAAAAAAGAAAGAAAGAAAGACAATTTGAAATGGAAACAGTTCCGATAACTTTAAATATTATATTTGAATAAAACAATCTATATATAAATATATAACGCCTGGCATCTATTTATTGAAACAATGAGGATTGTCTAACGTTGCATGCTCACATTTTGAGTATATTTATTTATGCTATGACGTTGGATTATGTGTTGGGTAATGTGACGTAAGCAGTGACGCAATTTTTGTTACAGACAAAAAGCGAATCTCCATTATTAATATATATATATATATATATTATAGCATATAATTGACTTGCTATTCTTTTAGAAGATAAATAACATTAAATATAGTGCAGGGAAATGTGGATACACTGAAATTTTAGCGGCTCTATTTTTACATAATTGTGATTCTGTTTACTTTATATTAACGTAAAACTCATCATCAGGTCGGGGATATCCATGACTCTTTCTCTCCAACAGTCCCTATTACTCAGCCCCACTCGGAAGTCTTCTACACGGCATCCAATATCCGCATAGGGCTGATTGATGAATATCTTTGCTGGTTGGCCTACACTGGTGTGCCATGTATAGGTGTTTACAGGAGGACATCACTTCGATGTTCTGTGTAATAGGGGGCAAATGTCCGTATCGCCGATACGGGATACTGCTTCCAAGATATGTTTAGGATAGCGCGCAGCATCCTTGTGTAGCTTCAACTATCTTTTTCTCTAAGCGTTTCGTTAGAGTCCAAAAGGTGCAGTCGTACAGTAGCGCTGACACGGCTACAGCTTGGAAGAATTCTAGCTATATCTCATCTGTAAGATCTAATTTCCAAATGATCGATAATCTGTCTATGGCAGCCCATGCCTTTCTTTTGTGTATATTGACATCGCTTTCTGTAGATGAGATACTACTATATAGATATGTGAACCATACTAATTTCAGGGGGTTACCGTCTAGTGTGGAGATGTCTCCATTTTGACTTATGTTTTATATGACTTCACATGGAGTCCAATGACTCTTGTCGCCTTCCCTAAGATTTTATATGATATTTGGAGAGTGGCCGACGGGCCACAGAAGTATTAGAAGAGAAGAAGTAATACTCGCCAGATTGCGTATTGGGCACACCCACATTACCCATTCGTACCTGTTAAAAGGGGAGGGTGCCCCAGTGTGCCCAACATGCAAAGTACAACTTACAACCAAGCATATCCTTCTAAATTGTAACAGACTTAAACATATCCGCGCAAATTACTATCAAGCTAGAAACCCTGAAAACATTTTAAATTTTATTAAAAAAAGCAACCTTTTCAACAAAATATAACAGATCATAACCAGTTATCTCCATAGAACCACTACTTTAAAGTCTGAAATCCAAAATAACCTTTTTGGCATTAAATGACCCACAGAGGTTGATATGCCGTTAAACAAAACTCAAACTCAAATTCTTTGTCTTATTAAGATAAATATGAGTGCGTCAAAATTGATTATGCCTCTGTGGTGAGCAGACAGGATACGAGGCCCCTAATTTCATTTATAGAGATGGCTTTTTCTGCTAGTTTGGTTTGGTTTGTTTTATTTTGTTTTATGGCATATCAACCGCGGTGGATCATTTAATGCCGACAACATTTTGAAATATATTTATTATTAATAGATACTATTTTTTTATAAACATACTTTACTATTTAATGCATAAATGAGACTCTAACAGGTACTACTACTCCGGGCCAGAGTGGACCGGGGAGCAATGGTGATGAAGGGGTGCTTCACATTCCTCTGACATCCAGAACTGGAAACTCACCATCAGACAGAGTTTAACTTCATTCACAGGACATGCTATCTAGCATATTTATGATAAAAAGGGTTGGAGCTTACCATAGGGGCAAAAAGGTTGGGACAATAATAAAGGTGCTAGGGCTTGACGTGACCATCCGATTGATCTGAGGGGGCCCCTGCCGACCGCCCGTCTAGCCCAAGTAATGGTCGAAGTGGAATTTTGCATGTCATGGACTGTTCATACACCAGGATTCCGTCCTTAAGCATCACGGGTCGCCACCCACGGCCAACAGGTAGCCCTATTGGAGGGGGGTCTAACCCCTCTGCAGAGGTGCAGTCGCTGTATTCTAAAGCTCTAGCTGACAGGTTTTCTTTCTGCTGGTACGGAGATAAATTTAGTTACGCGTTAAAACAGAAACGTTCCTCCTTTTTTTTAATCAATAAACGCCATTTTTGTTAGTGCTGCCGTTAGTTTTAACTCTTCTTTATGTTATTATAATGGAGATTGTGGGTTTGTCAGTCTGTAACCGAAACTATATTACTATACAAGTCACAATTCCTTTAGTTATTTACATCATATTCTCCATGATTTTATTTTTATTTAAACCTCAATCATTAATAAGATTGTTTTACATTACTTACACTGTTGACCATATCTACATGATATTTACCGCGTACCCACTTGTACGGGTCAGGCACAAAGTCCCTATTAACGTGGGACCACCCACAAGCGAAGCTCATGGAGTGGCAGGTGAAAATTTTCGGAGGGGCGCCTCAGGCACTGGGCAATAAACCCAGCCCTGCCCCTTTAAATCGAGGGGGCAGGTGTTGCCTGGGGGATGGCCCCTGGGATCAACGCTGTTAATTATATCAATGGTCCAGAGGCCGAAGCCACAGTTGACCATATCTACATGATATTTATATTTACCCCCCACTTGTACGGGTCAGGCACAAAGTCCCTATTAACGTGGGACCACCCACAAGCCGAAGCTCATGGAGTGGCAGGTGAAAAATTGCGTCGATCCGTCGGCATTCCCCTCAAGGGGGCGCCCAGGCACTGGGCAATAAACCCAGCCCTGCCCTTTAAATCAAGGGGCAGGTGTTGCCTGGGGGATGGCCCCCTGGGATCGACGCCGTTAATTGTATCAATGGTCCAGAGGCCGAAGCACTGTAGACCATATCTACATACTAATAACATGCAATTGTATTTATATATACACAAATAGCGGTTCACAGTATGAATGGGAAGCCTAATTTGCATATTGATCTTAAAAAATTGATTTTAATAAATATATGCTTAGTATTATTGATTTCTAATTGTTTTGGTTTTATCTTAATAATAATGAGCAAAAATCTCTTCAATAAATCTTAAATGAAATCCCTTAACAAGAAGAAATAACTGTAATATTATTCTTTACTTCCTATTTTAACTAAACAGTTTAATTAGGAAAAATTACCAATGAAAGACGGGAGTAACGAAAAATGATGGAAGAGTTAGTTTCAAAGTTGTTCTATTTTTCAATCATACCCCCTCTGTTCAAAATCTTTTTATCTACATTCTTATTCAGTTTCATTAGCCTTTCTAATTTAATATGATATTTTATTATAAAATTTAACTAAAATACTTGCACCCGGAGGGTGCATATATTTGCTAGTTTTCTATAATAACGATTGTGCTCAGCGTAAAATTAACATTTGTAATGATAATACTGACGATAAATAATTTTATATAATACGTGAACTTTTCCTAGGATCAAATATTCTTTCTCTTATCAAGATAAATATAATTTCGTCCGAATTATTTATATCTCTGTGATAAGTAGAAAGGGTACGAGGCCCCTGATTTTATTTATAGAAATGGGTCTTTCTACTCATTCGTAGACATATTTAGTTGTCTCGGGATTCAAAACACTGATTTATCATCCTCTTCTTTTATCAATAAATGGCATCTTGTTAATGTTCAAGTTGTCAGTAATGATATTTTAGTGATATCCAGTACGGTTTTTTCTTTGTACCAGAATCCGAAATAATGACAAATTTGGAATTTCCGGGTTTCAAGTATAATATTTTGTTCATAACTTAATACCATTGCTATCTCATTGAACACATTTACTGGATTTATTGTTTTACAAACAAAACACTTAAGACCCACTATCTGTATTAAAATTAGCCATAAGGCTCAAGTTCAAATGTGGTTTAAGATTGTAGCAATAGATTCAGTTTAAGACCAAATAAAAATTCACCCACAGTATAAAACAAATAAAAATGGCATTAAAAAAAATAAAGTAAAATTAGATAAACCAACAAATGAGAAAAGTACATTGGAAGAAGAAGAAGAAGAAGAAGAAGAAGAAGAAGAAGAAGAAGAAGAAGAAGAAGAAGAAGAAGAAGGCAAATGAGCAGAAATATTAAAAGAACTTAAACGGGGAAGAAAAGAAGAAGAAATAGAAAAAAGAGTAGAAAGACAAGAAGAAAAAAAATATTCATTTACAACGGCAAATTATAAATATGTTTGTCCCAATCTTTTTATTTGAAATATTTGATGACAATTATAGTTGTAGAATATGAAGTAAACGTCAATGGCGAGTGAGTAGTGAACTGTATGATCTCAAATGTCCGTAGGTCTTACATATTAGGAAAAAAAATTAAATTCAGATATTTTTAATCTTTTCTCCATTTTTGGGTCAAAGACCCCCCCAAAAAAAAACAAAACAAAAAAAACGAAAAACAAACAACAACACCAAAACACTCGCAACAACAACAACATCAAAACGAGAACAATCGAATAGAGAGTTTCCTCTTTTTAAAGCAACATATTAATTTTTGTATTTAGTTATTATTTTACTGTAATAAAACTACCCAGCGGCTAGCAGTTTTTGAGGCAGGAAACCAGGATGGTACTGCGCAAAGAGAACCATTATTTGCATTATTCAAGCTATTGTCCTCATCTTCATTGTTATCTGTACAACGTTTTGGCCGATGTGCCCTCTGGTCTTTTCAGGTATTTCTTGTCTGACTTGGGAACCTTCTTGTAATTGGGAGCCATCATGGAACTTTGAACCTAACCCTTTATTCAGTCCACGGATGCATCCTGTTCTCATTCCATTAACCATAGCTGGGGTACAGGTATTAAGCTGTGTTGATTATTATTTTATGTTACTGCTGCCGCTGACCAGGATTGAACCTGCAGTCTAGAGATAACTGGCATTTAGAACTGTCTTAACCTAACCCCTTTATCTACTAGAATAAGGGTTCAATTGGACAATCCAGTGTGAATTTTTTTCAATCGCAAAAGTTACAATTTATTTTGTAAAAGCGGATGTTAAGTAGCGTCTTGGCAGGCATCTTGATCGAAATTGACCGAAAAAATCGTTTTAAGTATATCAAAAATAAATTACATGTGTAATATTATTTTACTTTTTTATTGATGCTCATTATGTTACAATTATGTTTCGACTTAGACAAAAATTTGACCTTAAATAATCGGTTTAATAAATTTGAATTCCTTTTTAAAATGAAAAGCAGATGATATTTTCGCATATATATATATATATATATATATATATATATATATATTATATATATATAACATTACACACACACACACACACACACACACACACACACATATATATATTATATATATATATATATATATATATATAAATAATAAAATAAAAGCACGTGGTGTAATGGTTAAAGTCATGGGAAAGTGGACTTGTCGCCCCGAGTTCAAATCCTGGGCGTGGTAATTGCATTTCACTTAGCGCTAATACCCTTGGGAAAGGTATGAATCCTACTCTCCCTCCAGCTATGGATAAATAGTAGGGCAGACTGGGCTCTTTAACCTTGATTAGGCAACCGGTCTAGGAGAAGGAAAACTCTGAATTCAAACCTGTTGAACTCCGCTTAAAAAATTGACCTTCTGTCACATCCTGCCCGTGCGGAGGGGTTGGTAAATATATATATATATATATATATATTATATATATATATATATATATGTGTGTGTGTGTGTGTGTGTGTGTGTATCTATACTCTACGTACGTATTTTATCCGAGTTTTCATTTATACTTCTTTTATTATCACTATTTCCACGTTTATAAGATTTCCAGTTTATAATATTGGTTTATAGTTCTGATTCAGTTATCTCCCTTACACCAGTTTCTCTAATACACAATTAACATACGAATTAGTTCCTTTTCGTATCCATTCCAAAAATCATCTTGGGTCATTGAATACCATATACATTTAATAAGAATTACACACACACACACACACGTATATATTAATATATATATATATATATATATATATATTATATATATATATATATAATTAATATTATTTCTGAGGTTTTATATTTTTATATCGGCTATAATAAATGGTAAGTATATTATGCTCTAACCGTATTTAAGTAGAGCTGTGTAATTTCTGCTTAATTAGCGGTCAGAATATATATATATATATATATATATATATATATATTATATATATATATTATATATATATATATATATAGAGAGAGAGAGAGAGAGAGAGAGAGAGAGAGAGAGAGAGAGAGAGAGAGGGGGATGAGAGTGGCATTCATGAGTCAGGTACAATTGAGTACTCTACATATATAACTTAGCGCACTACTTGGACACTACATACGATACTGACGATTATTTTCAGAAGGTTCGGGTGTCTTTTCTTAAAAAAAATTCCCCAAATATCAGTTTACTTATATTTCTCTTTGAAAACTGAGTTATCGTTTTTTTCACACCGGTAGAGTTTAGAAATCACACACACACACACACACACACACACACACACACACACACACACACACATATATATATAATATATATATATATATATATATATATATATATATATATATGTGTGTGTGTGTGTTGTGTGTGTATATATATATATCTGTTGACATACCTTCATTGGGTTATTTTTCTCCGTAGGCTGGAGGTATTGACGCACACTACGCATCATTTAAAAGCTTGAGCCCTTCTTCATTCATATACCTGATGACAGATAGAATGGATGACAGGAACCCACCTGAATCTTGGAAGAGAATAACTTGTATCATGATGATCTGCGCCGGCCAACAAAATAAGGAGATTACGGTTGCTGCCCAATGCTCCCCGAACGCTGGAAAAACAATCAGGCATGAACTGGAGAAATGCGATAGAGACTACGAGGCTGTGGCTAGAATAAAGCAATATAACAGACGATGTGATCGCGTCCGTACAACAGAATTCATCGAAAATCTGCAGAATGCGTATCAGATTGAATTCAAAGACATACGTGGAGTTGCTAAACACCGTAGTCACGCCCTGGATAACAAGGATAGTCATTGATAGGCCATATGTATGGCAACAAGATTTGACCCCCTGCCACACCTCTGGGAAAAGTAAAAAATGGTCGTCGGCAAAATTTTACGATTACATCAGTCCCAATGTTTGGCCTGCGAACTCCCCAGATCTTAACTCTATGGATTGTTATGTATGTGGCGCTGTTGAGAAAGACAGCAATCGCCGTGCCAGTACTAAAATGAAGTCCAGTTAATCGACAGAATTGAGGTTGTTTTTGAGACCCTTCGCAGGGAAACTGTAAGATCAGATTAGCTCCAGGTTCCAGAGAATATGATAGTTGGTTGAAAATTTCATAAGACGACCATGATACATTCATGGAATACGTCCCAATTATATTTATTTTCCAACATAATGACCTTCGTAGTCCACACCATACGCGATATCAAAAGGACATTTAAAGTCATGATATGAAATTTAGGGTCTTCAAATGTTTCATCCTACTCTCTCATATATATATATATATATATATATTATATATATATATATATATATATATATATATATTTCACACACACACACACACATATATATATATATGTATATATGTATATATGTATATATTTCACACACACACACACACACACACACACACACATATATATATATATATATATATATATATATATATGTATATATATGTATGGGAGAAATATGAGGAGATTAATCCGACACCATGTGGAAAAACACGGGATGTTGTAAAAAATGTAGAACCTACAACCAAAATTTACACAAATATACCAAGCAACAAACAGAATGTTAATTGTAAATTCATCTTCCTAAAATAAATAGATAAATAAATAATTTAAAAAAATTATATATATATATATATATATATATATATATATATATATATGTCTCTCTCTCTCTCTCTTCTCTCTATATATATATATATATATATATATATATATATATATATATATATTGCATCAGTTTAAACTGGAGGTCTTTTACTGGAGTCTGAGTGACAGCAAGTCTGCTCAGGTCTCCATGACTCTTCTGAGTAGTCTTACCGATCTTATCAATCGCTGTGTTCTGTAGTGTCTCAATTCTTCTTCAGATTCCCAGTTTTTTCTCCAGCATTCAGGAACAGTCGGATAAGAACCTGGAGGAATTGGAAATCCGAGGAAGAGCTAAGACCATCCAAACACTAGCATTGTTAAAATCAGCTAGAATACTAAGAAGATTCCCGAAGACTTATGGAGACTTGCTGTCACTCAGACCCCAGTAAACCACTAGCTTAAGCGGATTTGAAAAAAACTTTAATGAGGTAATAATAATAATAATAATAATAATAATAATAGTAATAAAAAAAAAAAAATAAAAAAAAAATTTTTTTTAATACCCTGTCCGGTGGCGAAAGCTGCTTGGTAGCGCTAGGAAGTGGCAGTCCTGTCGTAGCTACCGAAACTGTGTTATCACTCCTAGTCGACAGCTGACGAGGACAGGGTATCGCACGTGCTATCACACGTTGTATGACGAAAATTTGAATACTAAGACTCTCTGGAAAGAAAGATGACCCATTGGAAAGACAATGTGACTCTCCAGAAAGTTGGAGTGACATCCTGGAAAGTCAGGACTCCTTTTTAAACATGAACAGTACAACTAATGAAAAATGCCCTCTGGGTGTCTGTAGCGGGGAGGGAGAATATATCACCCGTCATACTTACACAAACGAAAATGACCTGGACCTGTACCCGGCTACAACGTGTGATTGCGGCAGAGAATTTAACAGCTTGCGAGGATTACGAATCCACAAGGCACGCTGGTGCGAACGACGTAATTCTCCTAAAGAATGTAAATCGAATGATGGGCTTATGAACCAGGAACACCCCCACAGTGTCCAGGAGCCCATTGCTGAGCGGCAGCAACCTGGAGACATTCCTAGCAAGCCAAGAATTCAGTGGCCCCAGGGTAATCAGAAAGCTATTTGGACTAATTTGGACCAGGAGCTTTCTTTTTTGCTCACCACCCATCTTAAGGGTTCTATCAACCAACAACTATCATCCTTCTGCAGACAGCACGAATGATACGCGCGCGGAATCATCATTCCCGTGTTTGCTACGTAACATCTGCAATCGCGTAATCAACTCAACGGCCAAAACAAACGCGTTTTCAAATAACAAACTGCACTGATAAAGAAACATCTCCAATGAACGGATGATATAATCTATTCTCTGTTTAATACATATATACAATTTTTTTTTAATACCTGTCCGGTGGCGAAAGCTGCTTGGTAGCGCTAGGAAGTGGCAGTCCTGTCGTAGCTACCGAAACTGTGTTATCACTCCTAGTCGACAGCTGACGAGGACAGGTATCGCACGTGCTATCACACGTTGTATGACGAAAAAAAAAAATAGTAATAATAATAATAATTTTTGAAAAATATTTTACCTATTTTTAAAGAAATAAACCAAATATTTGCAAATACAAAGTTTCTATAAAATCAGTTAAAATTCAAATAAGATTTATTTTACCATCAAAGGAATTCGACCTATAAAACAATATATTTTGTGGCAAACTTTAAAAAAAATATTTGGATGGAATCCGTGGATTAGTCCTCTAAAATTTTGTCCCAAGTACTTTCGGCACTTCGAAGTTCCATCTTCAGGGGTGATGTATTTGTGTTCCAGTTCCAGTTCTTGGTACAAAAACTTTGGTGGACTAATCCAAGGATTCCATCCAAATATGAAAATTTGTCCAGAAAGCTTGAAAAGATCGAAAATAAACTTGTTAATGAGGAGACAATTTTTTTCTCTCTAATTCTATATGTATTAATGAAAGAATGTTGCCCGAATATACATATTTCAAAATATTCAAGTTGCAGTTATCGATAAATCGTACTAGCAGCAATGATTCAGTTTAGATTACAAAATGGACCGAGAGAAAAAGCCAGAAATAACAGCAAAATTCATCAGAATAGAAAATAGAAAATAATCAGTCACTTCTCTTTCCACGTAACAGTAGATCAACAAAAATCAGGAAGAAATAAAAAAACAACAAAAACAAAAACAGAAAAACAGAAAAAAAACAACAAACAAACAAACAAAGAAAAACAAAAAACAAATAGTCAAAAACAAAAAAAAAAACAAAAAAAAAACCTTTATCCAAATATAGTAGCTCGACCGGAAACATTATGGGAAAAAATGTCTGCTTTTACTGAAACAGGTAAAACAAAATACTGAACAATCATTTTCCCCTCTTGATGAGTGATAAGTAAGTCCGATTGTATTGTAAGTAGTCTTGTTTTGCCTCTATTTGTTGATTTTTCGCGTATCTCTTTTTATATCATTTGCCTCAGAAAATAATAGCCCGGATTGCTAATCTTTACTAATCGTCAAGTGGAGAGGATTCAACCGGCGCCATTTTTACTAGAAAATCCTTGAAAATGAAAGATTTAAGGATAATGAAAGTCAACCAGCGCTTCAATATTTTCCTTAGTCTTGGAAAATAAGTTTTTCTTCCAGAAAAGAAAACGAAAGAGAAAAATAAAATATTACAAAAAAATAAATAGTGCGAAAATGGAATAGGTAAATTTATGGGCTGAACTTGCACAAAGGTGTCAAAATTAGGGTGCCCAGAAAAAACAGAACCCAATTTATTTATTCATTTTCCCATTAAACTAACCTTAAACCCCAACCCCAACCCCAACCCCTAAGCCTAACCTTAACCCCTAACCCTAAACCCCCCTAGTTAAAATTAAGAGTTTTATTACAAAATTTGTGGGTTCTGTTTTTTCTGGGTCACCGGTATACAGGGTGACCAAAAAAAACAGAACCCAAATTATTTAATCCTTTCCCTATTAAACTAACCCTAAACCCAAAACCTAACCTTAATCCTAACCCTAACCCTAACCCTAAACCCTAACCCTAGACCCCCATAGTTAAAATTAACAGTTTTATTACAAAATATGTGGGTTCAGTTTTTTCTGGGTCACCCAAATTTTGACACCTCTGTGCAAGTTCAGCCAATTTATGTACATATATTATCTATCATCATCATCATCATCATCATCATCATGTCACGCAATAAGCACGGATATCCATGACAATCTCTCGCCAACTTTCCCTATCATTCATTTTCCAGGGAGGTCATCTGCGCAGCAACTAGCATCCTCGCATAGTTGGTCAATGTAGGTCCTTGATGGGCGGCCCACACTAGCATGTCCGTGAGTTGGCTTCCACAGGAAAACGTCGCTTATGAGCTCGTCCTTGCTTCTCCAGCAGTGCCCGGCATGCCTTGTCCCTCTCACTTGAATGGTTTGTGAGATAGGGACAGGTGGACATATAGCTGTTTCCTCGTGGGGTGCTGCTTCCACGGTTTATTTCCCGGCGCCTAGGCGCCCTCTTGAGGGAGAATGTCAACGGGATCGACGCAATTTTTATGTGCCCACATAAAAACGAGACCTTGTGTCCAGCGCTCATAATGAGATGAGAAACTGTCCGTTACTTAGCGCCGATGACTTTATGTCCGCGTTACACTAACTTAGATATACGTGCTCAATCAATGATATTGAGCACTCTTTGTTTTTAGCTCAGTCGGCAGAGCGTTCGACTGGGAACCGCAAGGTTCCTGGTTCGATACCGGTCTTCGCCAATTTAGCGTATATGTAGCACAAGGATCTGTGCGGTAAAGTGCTGATGGTAGGTGTGACGCTCCAGCTCAGTCGCTAAAAAGAGTCTCCTTGGTCTAGCGATAGTGAAA
>CM042140.1:113317714-113325214 GCA_023376005.1 Doryteuthis pealeii
GTTACAATAGCCTAATCAAAATATATATATGTGTGTGTGTGTGTGTGTGTAATTTTAAAAATGGATACGAATCCGACATAAATGTTGAAAGGCTAAATAAATAAAGGAGAGAAAATGTTGAGAGGATAAAAATGGTGTAATGAAATGCCAACAGGTTTTGACAAACTATCGACCGAAACACGTGTTGGCATTTCATTAAACCATTTTATCGATTCAATATTTTTTTCCGCTCTCTCTCTCATATATATATATATATATATATATATATATATATACCACAGTTACTATTAAATCCAATAAGCAAATAAGTATACAATCTTATTTACTTCGAGATTTTTTTACTAAAATCGATTAAAGTGTTCAATGTCAAGAGCTATATATATATATATATATATATATACACTAGCAGGAGTTGTGGATATACCAAATTATGATTATCTAGAATGAAAAAGAAAAAAAAATGAATTCAACTTGTTGAAGTGAGGGGGGAGGGTCAACAATGTCGTCGCCGTCACAAAATCTATAGCACAAAAAATCCGTCGTCGTCGTCGTCGTCGTCGTCGTCGTCGTCGTCGTCGTCGTCGTCGTCCCAACTCAAATATCTTCAGCAGCTGAAAAATCGCAACTGCCTGCTGTCGTCACCCCACTTCTACTTATACAAGTTTTTCCTTCAACATCCGGGTGCCTGCACTCCACGCACGAGATTCCCGAGCCAATCCCGACCGCCGGAATCCTCGTAGCCATCATCCGGGCACCTGGCGCTTACATCCGGGCCAGTAGTATCTTGAATTCAGTGCTAATGTGTCGCCCGTTCGCATTCCGAAGGAAGCGGGTTCGATTCGACATGCCAGGCAAAGCCTAGCCAGCTTCCTTCGAGATTTTGCTTACTTATGATACAAATCCCCTGGCATTGGATTTTTAATTCCCACCCCTTCAGGCAATATATTAAAAAAAAATTTCTTCATCGTCCGGAGGGTGTTTTTTGTTGCTCGTATTGATGATAAAACTTCATCAATTCAAAGAAAATTATTTTTTTGAAAATAGAGAATGCACAATTATACCTGAGTGAATTTCTATGACGTTGATACGTATAAGTGTATGTGTCACGTGTTTCCTTAAGATAGGAATGTTCTGTATTATCTTCCCTGTTTTGATTTCCTGTTGGTTCTAAAGAATTACCATTTAGTTATGTTTATTCTTTTATGGAAAATTTACATAAGAAATATGTTTCTACCCCTTTAAAATTGTCTCAGTCACCGGATTTCTTTCGTCTTCCTATCCGTCAATCATTGAGAAAATGTCATGTTTTCTTCTTGTTAATCAATACTAGGTATGGTCTACTGGTCGGGATTAGGTGATCCGTCTGTATTCCGAATTCCCTGAGAAGTTTTATTCTCTAGGAAGGATTCTAGTTTGTGCATATATCATTTAGTAGTATGATCAAAATTTAATTGATTTGCACAATTCCTAGTGGATCATATGTCCCTTTTTCAATTAATTAGTTTTTTTGGGTTAACTATAAGCTTTTCTATATTGATGGTTTTTCGGGATGTCAACTAGTTGGTTGGATTTTACGGTATGTGAACCTTTGGTTACTATAAGCGGGAGACGTTTTATTCATTCTAGTTGGGTCCGCTCTGTCGGCTGAGGCTTTGGAATACACCGACTGCACAACTGAAGAAATGTAACACACACCTCCCCAAATCGGACTATCTTTTGGCCATGGGGAGGGGGAAACCTGTGACGCTTAAGAACGGAATCCTGGTGGACAAGCAGTCTATGACATGCAACACTCCACTTTAGTCCTTACTTAGGCAAGACAGGCTGTCAGAGAAGCCCTCTGCTCAATCGGCTGGTCACGTCAAGTCCCAGTACCTATATGACTGCTTAAACTCTATTGCTCTGATGGCAAGCCCCAACCCTTTTTATCATATATGTGCTTTAAGGTGGTGACTGAGGGTCTTCCTGTCCTGGGAATGACGTTAAACGCTATCTGAGTCAAGGCTCCAGTTCTGGAGGTTTGGAGCACCCCTTCATCAACATTACTCCCAGGTATACTCTGACCCGGAGTGGTAGCATCTGTTAGGGTCCCATCTATGGGTTAAATAGAAAAATGTGTTTATAAAAAAATTGAGTATCCTTTAAGAATTAATATATTTCAAAACTTTATCGGCATTAAATGACCAACTGAGGTTGCTATGCCGTAAAACAAACAAAACCAAACAAACTCGTCCAGGATTTGAACTCGTCCAGGATTTGAACTCGTCTTGCCGTGACTATTTTCTAGGACGATAAATATTACATACACGATAAATATTACATACACCGCCTTTAGTAAGACTCACATATATATGTCCTTGTGCCCAGTCTCGGTAATATTTTATCATTTGGCCAATTTTGACATGGCAAACATATATCATAAGCCACTGATAGCGTCCGTTTTCCTATAGAAAATTGGATTGGTATGTCTGCACGCAAGAAACTTTCAATATCTATTTTGTATACAAGTTTCCGACAATGTCGTTTTTAATGATCCTTGTTTGCTGAATAAATGCCTTCTCTTTGAAAACCGAGGTATGCATCACGTCAGGTTTGTGCTTTTTCTGATTTTTTCCCGGTTTTGCAGACTTTCAAGGGCGGGGTTTATCAGATAACACACGGAAACGAGTTAGTCATGCATATATAATGTCACTATCGGTTTCTAGGGATTCTCGAATGGTGCGAGAGTGGTTGAAAGTATCAGCTTATATAGGTAGTTATTTAATGATTGGTGTGTACAATATTAACTACAGTAAAAAAAGTAATCGACCAAGTGAATTGAAGACAAATTCCCAGCTGATACTTTACACACACACACACACACACACACACACACACACACACATATATATATTTTATATATATATTTATATATAGTGTGGGATTGTCAATGTTTCAGCTTTTATTGGAACGGTGTGTCAAAATGCAGTATTATAGGAAGAGTGCTCAATATAAAAATAGAGCTGTTATATAATATAATAACATAAATATATAAAGGTTTTACATATATATTTATTTGATTACGAAGGAACTGTCACAACCGTTGGGTTTCATGCATGCGTAAGTGCAAACAATCTTCAGATCTGAAGATTGTTTGAACTTACGCATGCATGAAACCCAACGGTTATGACTGTTCCTTTGCCATCAAATAAATAGATATGTAAAACCTTTATATATTCATTTTATTATATATATATATATATATATATATATATATATATATATATATATATATATATATTTGTGCAGACAAATTAGGCCTAAGCACTCACTTATTTTATTGGGTGAGCGATTTGGGCCTGGTGCGACTTGAGGGGGGTTTCTTAGTTTTGTTTTCGCCACCCCATCTTGTCAAACCGTTTCTTTAACCCTTCCATATCCATTCATGCCGAAAATTTGTTTACAACTTGACTTTTATTCGATTCCGTGTGTATAACTTGACAAGCACCGGACGAAAGGGCCCTTGTTTTACTAATAAACATTTTTTTTATTCCTTTCATTCCATCCATTGAAGTGGTGATGACTATGATAACCCTCAATATATTATATAAATTTGCCTGGACCAATATATATATATATATATATATATATAATATATATATATATATATATATATATATATCACTCACACACACAGAGACGTACCTGTATACGCACATGAATATATATGTGCTTTAGTGTGTGTGATTTCTTGTGAGTATGTATATATATATATATATATATATATATATATATATATATATATATATATGCGCGCGTGTGTGTGAGTGTTCGAATAATGGTATGTGTACGGAAGCGTATAATAGATTGATTTCTGCGTTTATTTCTACCTCCTGTTTTTTTTTTAAGGTTTTTATTTCTTACTTCTTTCTTTCTTTTTCCACCCAGTTCAAATCCTATGTCTATTCTCTTCTTCCATTCTTTACTCTCCACTCACGTTTCGTCTCTTATTTTAGTAACGGTTTTTCCAGTGACTTTCATTCATTCTTTTCGGATAGATACTGACACGCACTAGCGTAGATATTACACTCATATTTACGGACATAAATCTGGAGAGACAGCATACGCCTGAGCAGAAGGGTCAGTATTAACACAGTCTGCTAGCACAGATCAATGTAATGGCCTTTCATGCACAGACAAGAATTCTCTCTGTTTCATCATATAAATGGGTAAATAAATTTTGGCTTGATTTGGGAGCAAACACGGCAGTTATCTTACGAAAGTATTTTCCCTTAGACAATTACATTATCCTCTTTTCTAACATGACAATTCTGATTTAGCCATTAATAGTCGCTCGAACGAAGAAGCGTGATCCCTCGATTCTTTTGTCTTTTTTTCTTTATCAATAACTTACTTTTGTGTCGCTGAGTTTCACTTTCTAAGTTCTGGGTTGCATGAACATCAAATCAAACAGATTCTTTAGAAAGAATCGGTTATAAAGTTATGAGCTGCACGAAACTTTATATAATTCCCTTGTATGGATGTATTTATTTACCTCGCATCCCGCGTAGGCGGCTGAGACAGAAGGTCTTTTTAATGTGAATCTCATGAATGGTGGGTGCAAAAAACGTGTAGATCCCAACGGTATTCGCATCCCGCGTAGGCGGTTGAGACAGAAGGTCTTTTTAATGTGAAGCTCATGAATGGTGGGTGCAAAAAATGTGTAGATTCCAACGGTATTTGCATCCTTCGTAGGCGGATGAGACAGAAGGTCTTTTTAATATGAAGCTCATGGATGGTGGGTGCAAAAAATGTGTAGGTCCAAACGGTATTCAAGAAGGCACCTCAGACACTGGACAATAAACCCAGCCCCACCTCTTTAAATCAAGGGGACAGATATTGTCTGGGGGATATAATAAATAATTATTTAACCGGTCCAGGAACTGCAATTAATGGCGATGATGGGGTACTCCACATTCCACAGAGCTCCAGAATTGGAACTTCACCACTATATACAGTTTGACGTCATACCCAGGACACTAAGAGACCCAGACACTACATTCTAGCACATATAGTGACGGGGTTTGCCATAAGAGTCGCTACAATCATATATGTGCTAAGGCTTGACAAAACCAGCTGATTGATCGGAGGAGGGTTTCTCCGACGCACCGTCTAGCCTTAGTAAAAACCAAATTGACAGCTCAGACATCAGGATTTCGTCCTTAAGCCTACCCACGACCTACAGGCCACGTTTGTGGGGGGATTGTACACCTCTGCAGAAGTACAGTTACACCCAGCCAACTGGAAAGTGTCTGCTCAGGGCTCCGGTCTTAGCCTAAAACTTATAATGAAATGTGCCATTTGAATTAAGTTAACAGAACTAATAATAATAATAATAATAATAATAATAATAATAATTTGTATGAATTGAAAACCAGAGAAACATCGAAACCATCCAAACTACAGCACTGTTGGGATCGGCAAGAATACTCAAAAGACTCATGGAGTCATGGAGACCGCAGGAGACTTGCTGTCACCCAGTCACCAATGAACCACTATCGCTGGTATGATAGACTAACAACAACAACAACAACAATAATAATAATGAATAATAATATAATAATAATGATAATAATAATAATAATAATAATAATAGAAACTGAATCACTAATAATTGCTGCACAAAATAATGCCATAAGAACAAATTATACCAAAGCAATTATTGATAAGACACAACAAAACAGTAAATGTAGACTGTGTGGTGACAGAGATAAGACCATAAGCCGTGATCCACTGGGAATTATGCAAAAATTAAATTTTGCCCATAAAAGAAAATGGTATATGCATAAACTAGAATCTGTTCTTGAGAATGAAACGTATAAACTTTTCTGGGACTTTGAGATAAAGACGGATCACATTATCCCAACAGGGAGACCAGGCCTAGTATTGATTACCTAAAAAGAGAACTAGTCAACTCGTTGACTTTGGAATTCCAGCAGATCACAGGGTGAAGATGAAGGAAAACGAAAAGATAGAAAATGGACCTTCACAGAGAATTGAAAAATGTGGAATATGAGGGTGAAAGTAATACCAATTGTCGTTGGGGCACTTGCATCGATTCTAAAAAGCGTGGAAAAAAGATTGGAGGAACTGGAAATCAGAGGAAGAAGTGAAACCATCCGGATCACTGCATATATGCAATCGGCTAGAATACTCAGAAGAGTCCTGGAGACCGGAATCCAGAGAAATGCCATCAGCTAACGCTGGTGGGAAAAACTCACATAATAATAATAATAATAATAATAATAATAATAATAATAATAATAATAATAATAATAATAATAATAATAATAATAATAATAATAATAAAGATAGAAGATGCCAACATAGAGGACTGCGTAGAAGCCACAATCCTACAACTCGAAGAATATACAAAAAAGAGCAAAGACAGTTACTTATGGTAGCCTACAATAGCAGATGTAATATATGGACAAACAGAAAAACAACAAAGACCAGAAAACAAAAACGGGAAGAAAAACAATTATATGGACACTTCAAACGAGAAATCGATGAGGTTGCACATGAAAAGACTTGGACATGGTTAAGAAAAGGAAACCTCAAAAGAGAATCTGAATCATTAATAAATTCTGCAGAAAATAATGCCATAAGGACAAACTATATCAAAGCGAAAATTGATAAGACCCAACACAATATTTAATGTAGACTATGCAGTAATAGAGATGAAACTGTAAACCATGTACTCTGCGAATGTAGCAAACTAGCATAACGGGAGTACAAAACTAGACACGACTGGGTTGGGAAGGTGATCCACTGGGAATTATGCAAAAAATTAAATTTTAACCATACAGCAAAATGGTATATGCATAAACCAGAATCTGTTCTTGAGAACGAAACGCATAAAATTCTCTGGTACTTTGAGATAAAAACGGATCACCTTATCCCAGCAAGAAGACCTGACCTAGTGTTGATTAACAAAAAAGAAAGAACTTGTCAACTGGTGGATTTTGTAGTTCCAGCAGATCACTGGGTGAAGCTAAAGGAAAATGAAAAAATGGACAAATATCTGGACCTTGCCAGAGAACTGAAAAAGTTATGGAATATGAAAGTGAAAGTGATACCAATTTTAGTTGGTGCACTTGGAACGGTTACAAAAGGATTAGAAAAGGGTTTGGAAAGTTTGGAAATCAGAGGAAGGATTGATACCATTCAGAACACTGCACTGCTGTAATCGGCTAGAATACTCAGAAGAGTCCTGGGGACCTGAGAAGACTTGTTGTCACTCAGGCTCCTGTGAAATACCATCAGCTAACGCTGATGTGAAAAAGTAAAAAAGAATGAAAATAGTAATAATAATAATAATAATAATAGATACAAATAGAACACGTAATCCGAGACTAGAAAATCAGATCGAGTTTATCTAAGAAAAAATCTTTCCATCTAGATTAATGATTTTTTTAAATGTTTTGGATATTCTTCTCCGAGTCACCGATTCCGTCTCTT
>CM042140.1:113330214-113342035 GCA_023376005.1 Doryteuthis pealeii
GAGATAAAGTTAGATGGTAACTGTACAAGAATGATGGGTGCAATTTTGAACAAATCCTGGAAGCAGCACCTTACATAACCGCAGCTGTACGGTCACTTACCTCCCATATGACAAAGCATACAAGTTAGATACTGCTGCAGAAGTAATGGCAAACTCATAAGAGACATTCCCCGATGAAGTTCTACATATAGCCATACCAAAGTAGACCAACCAGTAAAACCTTTAATGTATGGACACTGGATGCCGTCTAAATAATCAATAGGCACGATTAGGGAGAGAGAGAAAGAGAGAAAGAGAGGAGAGAGAGAGAGGGAGGGGGAGAGAGAGAGAGAGAGAGAGAGAGAGAGAAAGAGTCGGCTTCATTAATAGGTAATGTCTTTTTATGGTCGACTTCGAGTTTCAGCTTCAGTAAACTTTTGGTGACATAAACTTTTTGGTGGCATTAACTTTTTCCAGTCGGTAACTATCAGTATGGCCCTTTTCATTTTCAGCGTTCTCCCGGTCCGTACCTCGGCCGACACAGGCCCTACTGAATCTCCCAGCCCAACTCACACAGGCAAATTCCGTAGCCCAACTCCCAGCCCAACTGTTTGTCTCCAGGTCAGGCCCCCATATATATACATTTCAAAGAGCAATTTTCTAGAAGAATCCTTTTCTAGAATTGTATCATACCGTTGTGGAATGTTCCAGAACAGAGAGAGAATACATGCAGTCAGAATGCTTTGATGATGATGATGATGATGGTGGTGATAGTGGTGGTGTTCTGGCAAGGATCGGGTGAACCACATATATCTCAAAAACCTTCGAGTAATGGAAGAACATTATTCGAGCACAACCAGTGTCTTTGCATTTGTCAAAGCTGAATGTAAAGAAATAATCACTAAGTTGTGTATATCAACAAAATCCATACGTATCCAAACTAAGTGTCTTTATTAAATTTCTTGATTTATTCCTGTGTAACAGATTATCGGGCTTACTTGAGTGGTCTCTTAAAAAAAATTGGGTCGAGAAGAAATAAAATCATTCGGAAGTTTTGTGGAGTCCAAAAGTCCGAGATTCTAATTTTTCCAGACTTGTTGACTGTTCGTGTTTCTTGGATCATCTCGCCCGAACGGGGGTTTACCTTTCAATGACCGGTGGAAGTAATGGAACAATTAGAAGGAATCGAAGGCTCGATAATGTTCTGGAACATTCCACAACATACAATTCTAGAAAAGGATTCTTCTAGAAAATTGCTCTTTGAAATGTATATATATATATGGGGGCCTGGCCTGGAGACAAACAGTTGGGTGGGAGTTGGGCTACGGAATTTGCCTGTGTGAGTTGGGCTGGGAGATTCAGTAGGGCCTGTGTCGGCCGAGGTACGGACCGGGAGAACGCTGAAAATGAAAAGGGCCATACTGATAGTTACCGCCTGGAAAAAGTTAATGCCACCAAAAAGTTTATGTCACCAAAAGTTTACTGAAGCTGAAACTCGAAGTCGACCATATAAAGACATTACCTATTAATGAAGCCGACCTTTCTCTCTCTCTCTCTCTCTCTCTCTCTCTCTCTCTCTCTCTCTCTCTCTCTCTCTCAAGAACAATATAAGTTGAAGGAATTAAATAAATAAATCATATTTGGAAAGCAAGAAGTTTTGTTAATTATCTTCACTCTTACAACAGCGAATTCCTTCAAGAGATTTATGAATGAACGTATTGAGTGTAGTAAAACGTTCGCAGATACTTGTCAACAAAGGCCCACAACTTTACACCCACCATTCAATAAGCTTAAATAAAAGTTAAGAAACTAAAAATCAAAATGGTTATCAACGACTGAAACAATTTTGTTGGATCTTGCTTCACTCTATTTCTTTGATTTTGTCTCAAATTTCACCGTTTTCTACACACTTGTGCAAATTAACTGAAACAAAACGAATAATTTCGTTCTTATCCTATCTGCGATCTCTTAGACAGCGTTATAATTTTCGTAAGCTTCGTTGGAGTAACGTCCACCGTGACAATACATGTAGGACAACTAAGCGACAATTGAGACAATAGTGTCTGGGCATGATAAAAATCTGATGCAATCACGAATGACGCCAAGAAGACTGGCTTCTTTGACGCAATATTTTCGAGGCCAAACCAATTTTATCATACACACTGAAAATAGATCCATATCACTGTACACAACTGCAAATGACCTAATCTGAAGAAAAAATAGAAATCAATTACACCATGTATCTCCAGTGGGTTTACACCTGATCATATGGTGAAAGAAAGGAAACAAAACGGTTGCTTCAATCAATTTGAACAAGGGTGTAACACCTGAACCAACATTCCCTCAGTATAGGGCCAAACTCGAAAGTGCTGAATTACAGAATTTCCGTTTTTGGTACCTAACCAGAAAAATACCTGGTGTGTAGATACATTGGATCAACAGTGAACATAGATTGTTCAGATATATATATATATATATATATATATATATATATATACGAGGGGGAGTCAAAAAGTAATGGCATTTTGTTTAGGATAGGTCTAATAACAAACACAGGGACATGTATCATATATTGATATGAGGCTGGTCCTGTGTGGATCACATCCCTACATCTCGACTTAGCCACGTGTTTTATATATATCATATATATCATATATAGATATATATTATAATATAATATATCTTATTATAATGGAGATTGTGTGTTTTTCTGTCTGTAACCGAAACTATATTACTATTCAAGTAACAATTCCCTTAGTTATTTACGTCACATTCTGCAGGATTTTATTTTTATTTAAACCTCAATTATTAATAAAATTGTTTTACATTATTAATACTGATTGTAAGATCTACATACTAATATGCAATTGTATTTATATATAAAACAAATAGCGGATTACAGTAATTGGAAGGCTAATTTGCATATTGATCTTAAAATGTGATTTATATATGCTTAGTATTATTGATTTTAATTGTTTGGTTTTATCTTATTGAATATGAGCAAAAATCTCGAGGATAAATCTTAAAAGAAATCCTTAACAAGAAGAAATAACTGTAATATTATTCTTCACTTCCTATTTTAACTAAATAGTTAAATTAGGAAATTTACCAATGAAAGACGGAGTAAGGGAAAACGATGGAAGAGTTAGTTTCAAAGTTGTTCTATTTTTCAATCATACCCCGTTCCAAATATTTTTATCTGAATTCTTATTCAGTTTCATTAGCCTTAATTTAACATGATATTTTATTAAATTAAAACTTAAATACTTGCACCCGGAGGGTGCATACTTATTATATGTCCGGGTGCAAGTATTGAATTTTAATGTAATGAAATATGTTAAATTTGAAATACTTTTGAAACTAAATAAAATCCAAATAAAATGATTTACAAACAGAGGGGGTATAATCAAAGAATAGAACAACTTTGAAACTAAGTCTTCCATCATTTTTCATCACTCCCTCCTTTTATTGCTGAATTTTCCTAATTTAACTATTTAGTTAAATTAGGAAGTAAAGAATAAAATTACTGTTATTTCTTTATATTAAAGGATTTCTTTTAAGATTTATCCCCGAGTTTTTTGCTCATATTCATTAAGAAAAAAACAAACAATTAGAAATCAATAATACCAAGCGCATATTTAATAAAATTAAACTTTTAATATCAATATGCAAATTAGCTTTCCTGTTCACACTGTAACCCGCTATTTTGTTGCATATATAAATACAATTGCATGTTATTAGAATGTAGATAAAGTCAAAAGTATTAATAAGGTATAACAATTTTATCAATAACTGAGGTTTAAATAAAAATAAATTCATAGTGAATGTGACGTCAATAACTAAGGGAATTGTGACTTGAGTAGTGATTTAGTTTCGGCTTCAGGCAGACAAACACACAATCTCCATTATAATAAGATATATATATATATATATATATATATATATATGAGAAGTAAATACACAAGCGATGTGTTTATGATATGGCTTTTTTTTAGCCGACAATTTTTGGGAGAATATGTGCTTAATTGAAATCGTACCTAATTTTGAAAGTTAATTAATTAATAATTAATTAATTAGGCATACCTATTTAAATGTAAGGCTAAAAAAATCGAGAAAAATCAATCTCTGTATGTACATTTCGGCCTTTTAGGCCTCATCAGCAGAGCTATAGATAGGAAGACCGCCCTATATGGTATTTGTTGAAAAAGTGACTTACCGGTGAAAATGGTCACAGTGTTTAGTTGATTCAAGTTTCACGGTGATAAGGCAGCGATATAACAAACATAAAGTGCTCAATACGTTAGTAGAGCAAATTTATTCGTTTACATTTATGTTAATATATATTGTATATATATAATTTACGTAAAAAAAAGAGAGTGTTTAAAAATGTAAATATACTTAGAATTAAATATTTTTATGAAGAAAAATGAATTAAATATTATGAGAAAAAATGTTGATATTGTTGCATTCCGAGGTAACCTTGATTCTCATGCTTTATTCTCTACTATCCTTTTGCCTTTCAATGAGTTCACATAAAAGTCGAAATCTAAAAGTCAAAGAAGCTATCAACGATGGAATCAATTTTCCTTTTTTTTTAAATAATAGATGGAATGATGTACACATGGATAAACTCCTGACCGAAACACATGTAAGTTAAATTAATTAGAATAATCCTATTTTGTCTATTCAATACTTTCTTTCCTTTATTTCTCTTTTCAACACACACACACACACACACACACACACACACACATATATATATATATATATATATATATATATATATATATATGACTCAGTAAGTGGTATACAACAGTACTATTGACTATAGCTGGGGTAATGAGGTTTATACATTTCCCAATGGTATTCGTTACATTGCCGTTCTTTAAATCGATGTATAAGCGTATTTTGTATACATATCCTCATGGATCGGGAGAGCTGCGATCTTATCTGAATAGCTGGATCTGTCTTTTGATTCTGCTATCTTCTGCCTTGGATTGGCCTGGATTTCTGTTCGATTTTTGTTCTTGCTAGAATTTCTTGCTTGTTTTTTATTCTGTCTTGATCTGTGGATTTCTGTGTCCCGTGTATTTACAAATAAATAAAATTTCGGAATTAAACAACCCATTAGAAGTTGAGATTCCCGTAACATTTAAACTAAACCAAACTTAATTATTAAATATTGTTATGAGGAAAAATGTTGATATTGTTACATTTCGAGGTAACCTCGATTCCCATGCTCCATTCTCTACTATCCCTTTGCCTTTCCATGAGTTCACATAAAAGTCGAAATCTAAAAGTCAAAGAGGCTATCAACGATGAAATCAATTTTCCTTCTTTTTCTTTTTCTCGTGATTATTTTTTGATGCTTCTTGCTTCTTTCCTTTTTCAGGCGTAAGTGAATGAGTAATGATCCACAGCGTATCACAGACCGTTTGGCATTGTCGGGGTGATTGTCTCAGCGCAAAAAAATAATCTTTTAATCTGAACAAACGTTGACCGTTCAACGGGCTGCTTTACATCAAGTAGCTATAGCAACAAGTGCAATAAAACGATATAATGGTCACAACTCACAAAAGAGAAATCTAATTAAATAAAAATCAAAACAAAAAAAGAGACAACAGCAACTCCAGCAAGCATCAATGTTTGTTTGCAGTCACTGTTCCAGAGACTGTCATTCAAAATTGGTCTGTTCAGCTACTCACGCAGTTGCAGATTAAAATTTTTTTTAAATGGACACTACGCCATCGTCTTTAGTAGACGGAAGGATGCCAACAAAATTGTTGTAATTCCATTAACCATGACCAGGTACAAGTATTAAGCTATATTAATTATTCTGTGGGATGCTGCTTCCAGGATTTGTTCAGGACAGCACACAGCATCTTTGTGTTGTTCCATTATTATATTCCCTCATAATCTCTCTTAGTAGAACTCTTCAGATGTAGAGGTAATTAACTCCCTTACTACTAACCCTCTTCCTGTCAGTACCATGCTGGAATAAAGGTGTATATTTTAAAGTTCATCTCTTGTCTCTTTTCCAATCATTTTGTGAAAATCCAAGTGGTGCAGCACTGATATGGCTACAGCTTGAAAAAATTCTCACTTTATCTCATCCTCATAAATAATCAAAGAATCGAAGCAATAACAACAATTTTGACGAACAGCATCATTGTTAACATCAGCAGATTTTTCTTTTCTAAACTTAACATTTATCTTAAAAATATGATTTGATGATCTACATTTAATTTTTTAAAGAATAGAATTCATGCCGTCGCTTCACAATATGAAAATAGAAATTTCCGACATGCTTTAACCAATGGAAATAAGTATTAGTATTATCTGCGTTATTCTGACTATTGTCCCCATCTTCATTGTTATTTGTACAACGTTTCGGCCGGTATACCCTCCGGCCTTCTTCAGGTATTTCTTGGCGGACTCGGGAACCTTCGGCTACGGACTTCAATCGTAGCTCGTGTTTTTTTTCCTTTCTTTTTTCTTTTACAGCAGCCACCGGCAAGCATTTTTTGAGGCAGGGAGACCGGGATGGTTCTCCGCGAAGAGTACCAAAAAAAAAAACAACTTTTTTCTTCTATTCACACCTTCTGTCTTTAGTACTTTTTATCTATACAGAAAATAGTATCAATCACATATATACACACCGATATTTTGCACCCCAAACTTGAAAAAAATCAGAAAGTTTTAAAATGAAATAAAGATTAATTTATTGCTAAATCAACACTGAAAATTTAATTATAATCGAATATTTCCCTGAGTTTTGGTACATTTTTTGGGGGGACAATAGTCCGAATAATGCAGATAATACTAATCTTCAAGCCTCATCTCAAACAATCAGAGAAATAGGAAATAAGTATGTTGAAAGCCAAGGTGCTTATTTTGAAGGGTATTGACATTACCTTTATTGTTAACTAGAAGTGGCTATCTGGCGTTGCGTAGGTTGGGGGTCAATAATGAAAAGTTTGTCTCACAGATCAATTGATTATTTCGGTCTTACATAATTAATTTGTTTATGTTTTAATCACGATCGCAACCAATGACTTACCCTTTTCTTACAATTAAAATCCTAATTTAAAAAAAAGTATCTTCCCAGATATAAATAAAATCTTTATTATTTTTGCACAAAAAGGTCTGGTGATAGTGAATGTGTACATATATACATACATACACACACAACAACTGCCATGTATATATATTATTATATATATATATATATATATATATATATATATATATATATATGGGGTAATTCCATGTCAAATCATCAGGGCCATGTCACCCACCCCTTCAATTTTTCTGAAATTTTGTACAGGTGTAGAGTAGATTAAAATTAGACAAATCCACCAAATTTGAGCTTCCAAATATTCGCCGAGTTATGTTGATTTTAAACTCGAAAAATTTGAGGGGGGGCGAGAAAAATGGCGACATTTTGTAATCTATTTTTGTCTATAAAATGTGTTCTATAGCTCCACTACTCCTAAAAATTGGTTTATAGAAGTTTTTAGGCCTGAAGAATCCAAAAATGTTATCAAAATAGGCAAAATTAACCTTTTTCACGTTATTAATGATTTCTGATTTTTTTCAATGCAAGATCAATAAATGAAAAAAATCACGTTGCATTACATATGATTTTCTTTTTCCTTTAAATTATTATTCTACATATATTGAACGTTATTTGTACCAAAAATGAAGTTTGGTTTTTGCTCACAAGCAAGTTACAACATCAGTTAAGATTTGGCACTTTTACGTACAGCCATTGAATAAACACCATATGGAGCAAAATAACTGTCACAGTTCGATAGAAATTACCAGGATTATGTTGGTGATTGGATATATTTAAAATGATAAACAAACAATATATTTCCCATGTATTAATCGTATTGCCTGCAAAATTCTGAAAATATACAAACGTCAATATCAGCACCACATTTCATTTTAGAATTGAAAATTGGAAGGTAGCAAAAATGATAACAATATATTTACCAACTCCTCCTGCAGAACTAATGGAATATATATTCGAGGCCACCCAACTAGACACAAACAAATAGGTGGCACAAAAGTGGGCGTTAGAAATCTTATCATAATGGAGATTGTATGATTGACTGTCTGCAGCCGAAACTATATCACTACGGAAGTCACAATTCCCTTATTTGAATACGTCACATTCTCTATGATTTTATTTTTTATTTAAACCTTAATTATTAATAAAACTGTTTTACATTATTAATACTGTTGGCCTCATCTAAATACTAGGTATTTACCACGTACCCCACGTGTACGGGTTAGGCACAAGACCCTATTAATGTGGGACCAGCTACGAATCAAAGCTCATGGGTAGCGGGTGCAAAAATGCGTTGATCCTGTCGGCATTCCCCGTCAGGAGCGGTGCCTTAGGCACTGGGCAATAAACATAGCGCTGCTCCTTTAAATCGAGTTGGTAGGTGTTGTCTGAGGGATGGCTTCCTGGGATCAACGATGTTAGCTTGTAAGCTCCAGGACCGAAGCCACTGAACGCACCGAAGAGCCGTATCTACATACTAATAACAGGTAATTTTATTTATATATACAATAAAGTAGCAGTTTATAGTGTGAATGGGAAGGCTAATTTGCATATTGATATAAAAAAATTTGATTTTAATAAGTATGTGCTTGATATTATTGGTTCTAAATTGTTTGATTTTATCTTAATCAATATGAGCAAAAATCCCGGGGATAAATCTTTAAAGAAATCGATTACAGAAGAAATAATTGTAATTTTATTCTTTACTTCCTATTTTAACTAAATAGTTGAATTAGGAAAATTTAGCAATAGAAGATGGGAGTGATGGAAGAGTAAGTTTCAGTTGTTCGACTCTTCTATTATATCCTCCTCTGTCTCAACCTTTTTATCTGCATTCTTATTAAGTTTTCTTAGCCTTTTGAATTTAATATAATATTTTATTACATTAAGACTTAAATACTTGCATCCGGAGGGTGCATATATTTGCTAATATATGCTAATATCGAATATATTTGCTAATATCACTTATATCTAATAATATCTAATATATTTGTTAATATCACTATTATTTGCTATCACTCAGACTCTACTGAAATACCACCAACTAACGCAGGATGGGATGAAAATTATATAGACTAGCAAATATATGCACCCTCCGGGTGCAAGTATTTAAGTTTTTAATATAATAAAATATTGTATTAAATTAGAAAGGCTAATGAAACTAAATAGAATACAGATAAAAAGATTTGAAACAGAGGAAGTATAATAAAAGATTTGAAACAGAGGGAGTATAATAAAAAAATGGAACAACTGAAACTTACTCTTCCATCACTCTCATCTTTCATTGTTATTTTTTCTAATTTAAGTATTTAGATATAAGAGGAAGTAAAGAATAAAATGACGGTTATTTTATCTTGTTAATGGATTTCATTTAAGATTTCATTGAAGAGATTTTTTGCTTATATTCATTAAATAAAACCAAACAGTTAGAAATCAATAATACTAAGCACATATTATTAAATTCGATTTTTTAATATTAATATGCAAATTAGCCTTCCCGTTCACCACAGTAAACCACTATTTTGTTGTAATAATAAATATAATTTCAATGTTGTCAGTATGTAGAGTAGTTAACAGTATTAATAATGTAAGACAATTTTATTAATAATTAAGGTTTAGTAAAAAATAAATCATGGAGAATGTGATGTCAATAACTAAAGAGAATTGTGACTTGAGTAGGAAATATAGTTTCGGTACAGACAGAAAAACACACAATCTCCATTATAATAAGATACTTCATACGACACATTGATGAGTTGCACAGGAAAAACTTGGGCATGTTTAAGAAAAGTGAACCTCAAGAGAAACTGAATCGATAGTAATTGCTGCATAAAATAATGCCATGAGAAAAATCATATCAAAAGGAAAAATTGATAAGACACAACAGAACAGTAATGTAGACTGTGTGGTAAACACACAAACCGCATCACAACCAGAGCAGACAAACAAGACACACCCCACTACTAATGCCATAGCTCTGAACACAGTATCTAAAAAGACAACCACAAACCTAAACATAAAACATAAAACATACCTACTAAGGTGTAAACAAACTTTAAACTTAGCAACATTTAACGTCAGAATGCTAAAAACGATAAACCAACTACCTGAGTTAACGGCATCTGCAGCCGATAAAAATATAGACATAATCTAGAACAAGAGCACAAGAGCATAGATTTGATCATAGTGAATAAGAATTGGTTTGTTTGTTTTGTTTTACGGCATATCAACCTCAGGGGTCATTTAATGCCGATAAATTTGAAATAAATCAATTCTTAATGGATAATACAATTTTTTTTATAAATACATTTTTCTATTTAACCTATGAATAGGACCATAACAGGTACTACCAACTCCGGGTCAGAGTGGACCGGGCATGGTGATGAAGGGATGCTCCACATTCCCCAACCTCTAAAACTGGAACCTCACCATCAGATAGAGTTTAACGTCATTCCCAGGACATATCAAAGCAAAAATTGATAAGACACAACAGAACAGTAAATGTAGACTGTGTGGTAACAGAGACGAGGCCCTTACCCATGTATTAAGCAAATGTAGCAACTACCACAACGAGAATACAAAGCTAGGTACGACTGGGTTAGAATGGTAATCCACCGGGAATTATGTTGTACCGGCCTTCCTACGTGAGAGACATGCACCGGTTTCTCACTATAAATAGTGAGACACCGAGTGAAAATGTGGATGTTCCCGTTAAGACAAGCTAGTCGTACATTACCATGATTGTAAATACACTGTCTTTACCCTATTCGACTGACTTTTACTGTTGGGACTAACATCACAACAATTATGCCAAAACACTAAACTTTTACCATACAAGAGAATGGTATATGCATAAACCAGAATTTGTTCTTGAGAATGAACGCGTAAAATTCTCTGGGATTGTGAGATAAGGGCGGATCACCTTATCCCAGTTAGAAGACCAGACCTAGTATTGATTAACAAAAAAAAGAGAACCTGTCATCTGGTAGACTTTTGCAGTTTCAGCAGATCACAGGGTGAAGATGAAGGAAAACGAAAAGATAGACAAATACCTGGACTTGCAAAAAAAACTGAATAGACTGTGGAATATGTAGGTTGAATGTAATAGCAATTGTAGCTGGTGCTTGGGAACGGTCCCAAAAGCTTGGAAAAAGACTGGAGGAACTGGAATCAGAGGACGAATTGAGACATCCAGAAAGCAGCATTGTGAAAATCAGCTAGAATACTTAAGAGTATCCTGGACACCTGAAGGGAATTGTTGTCAGTTAGACTCCAGCTAAAGACCATCAACTAACGCTGTTTGAAAAACTAATAATAATAATAATAATAATAATAATATAATATATATAATAATAATAAGTTAATTCAGCAAACTAACACCCGAAAGAAATAACAGTAAAATAGTGTGGTGGGAAGGTGAATTAACTGGGATTGTGTGAGATGAAGAATTTGACATACTGGACAATGTGGTGTTACACAGAACAGAAGCCATCCTAGTAAATGGACCCCAAATCCTTTCTGGGTCTAGAGATACAAATGAATAACCAATCCCAGTTGGAAGATCACACAGGACTAGTAAAATACAGGAAACGAATATCAATAAATACTGGACCTTGTCAGAAACTGAAAAAAGTTGTGGAACATGATAGTGATACTTAATTCCTAGTGATGTACACTGGAACAGTTCTCAAGAACCCGGAAAGAGACAGGGTCGTCAAAAGATTTGAACTCGGTTTCTATTACCATTTCCTAGCATAAATCTCTCTT
>CM042140.1:113342135-113384635 GCA_023376005.1 Doryteuthis pealeii
ATCAATCAGATATACACGTACACTCACATCACGTACGTACTATCATTACAACCGACTTCAAGTTTTCAGGCACATAACCACCACACTCATCCCCATATATAATTTTACCCTTGGAACCATTTTTTTCTGTTGATTGTTGACTGTTCAGTTACAGAGTTTATGCATCTCTCTAAATAATCAAATGCGTTTTTTTTTTCTTATTTCTCTTTTCTTTATTTAACTTTTCTTTTTTCTTTTTTTTTAATGTTTCACCAACTCTGATGCTTGCTTGGTCGGACAGATCCTTTCAATTTTCGCAAAGATTTCACAATTCAATAAAATATCCAACTCGTATGCCATCGTGCATAGAGCAGCCTTATTTTTCGGTTCTTTTTTTTTTTTTTGTTGGTGGTGGGGGAGGAAGCAGTTCTTTTTTCTTTCTCTCTTTCTTACTATATTTTTTAACACTCTTAGAGCAGGGTAAAACGCTTCGCCTCCACCACTGTTTGCGTCAAACGTCGAGTTCTTCCAATTTTGGCACTCTTTTTACGTGGACTCGAATGGTTGAGAAGCTACTCGTGATTTCGTCACATTAGGCAGCTGCAATTCGCAATATTCGCGAAATTACATGTCTGTGCGATACGATTGTATAATGAAGTGCAGTTTAAGTAATCTTAGCGAACTGCAATTTGTAAAAAATGTGCAGGTTTGGACTGTGATATATTTTCATAAAAACTCTCTCTTCCTTCTCTCTCTCTCTCTCTCTTCTCTCTCTCTCTCTCTCTCTCTCTCTCTCTCTCTCTCTATCTTATCTATCCTATCTATCTATCCTTCTTTCAACATTCACTTTCCCCATATACGTGTAACGGAATAGACAGAAAGATCATTTTAAACTAGAGTGAAAGACCTATATGTGTACAATCCCTTCATATTATTATTATAATATATATATATATAATATATATATATATATTATAATATAGAAGGCGTGCCAAAAAGTATCAAGATTTTGTACTTTTGATACACCTTTGTATTCTGAAAAAATAACGTTCCATTCATTTATTTTTTTTGAATACAAGGTGTGGTCAAAAAGTACCAAGTTTAAAGCTGTATTTACCTAGATGGAAATGAAGAATGAATGGAAAGTTGTTTTTTTTTCAAAACAAGGCTTGTCAAAAGTACAAAAAGGTCTGAACTTTTTGACACACCCTTATATATATATATAATATATATATATATATATATAAATATATATATATATATATATATTTGAGAAAAGTAAATACACACGCGGTGGTTTATGATATGGCTTTTATTTAGCCGGGACAATTTTGGGAGAATATGTGCTTAATTGAAGTCGTACCTAATTTAGAAAATTAATTAATTTAATAATTAATTAATTAGGCGGGCATACCTATTAAATGTAAGGCTAAACAATCGAGTAAAATCAATCGGCCGAAATGTACATACAGACATTGATTTTTCTCGATTTGTTTACCTTACATTTAATAGGTAGCGCCTAATTAATTATTTATTTTATTCAATAATTTTCTAAATTAGGTACGACTTCAATTAAGCACATATTCCCCCCCCCCCAAAAAAAATATATATATAAGAGAGAGAGAGAGAGAGAGAGAAGAGAATGGAGAGAGAGAGAGGGAGAGAGAGAGAAATACATAACATACAGACAGACAGACAGAGAGAGTATCGCCGGTGAATTTTTACATCTATTTTTTTTTGGCAAATATAGTTAATTTTATTCTCAACCCAAAATATCAAGAATATATTATTTCTTGGGGAACATTATACAACCAAAACTGATATTAAATATTACTTATTTACAAGTTTTATGTCATTGTAACTTTCTATCAAAAAATTAGCATTTTTATAGCACCACCACCCCCCCCAAAAAAAATGTACATGTTTTTATATATATTATCTATATAATATTGTCTTTGATTATCCGTATGTTTAATTTTTGCTTTTGAGTTCAAATACAGTAGAGTTTGGTAATACATTCAACACTCTCACACTACCAAACCGAGCATCCTAATCTGAAGATATATTCGTCTCGCAGGGAAAACATGAGAATTATGAAGGATTTAAAAGCTAAGATACTTCTGCTTTATACCATAGCAGTGGAGAACTCGCTGGTATAAGCGTCGAATATCATGGGACTACTTTATGAAAATAAACGTCTCATTCATTGTTCCTTTCTATCTTGGTGAATATAGTTTTACTGTTGAAATCTTTTAACACACAACATCTCTTATTATAATTGGAGATTGTGGGTTTGTCTGTCTGTAACCGAAACTATATTACTATACAAGTCACAATTCCTTTAGTTATTACATCATATTCTTCATGATTTTATTTTTTATTTAAACCTCAATTATTAATAAAATTATTTTACTTTACTTACACTGTTGACCATATCTACATACTAATAACATGCAATTGTATTTATATATACACAAAATAAAGGTTTTACAGTATGAATGGGAAGGTAATTTGCATATTGATCTTAAAAAATTGATTTTAATAAATACTTGCTTAGTATTATTGATTTCTAATTGTTGGTTTTATCTTATTGAATATGAGCAACAATCTCTTCAATAAATCTTAAAAGAAATCCCTTAACAAGAAGAAATAACTGTAAATATTATTCTTTACTTCCTATTTTAACTAAACAGTTTAATTAGGAAAATTTACCAATGAAAGACGGGAGTAACGGAACATGATGGAAGAGTTAGTTTCAAAAGTGTTCTATTTTTCAATCATACCCCCTCTGTTCAAAATCTTTTTATCAGCATTCTTATTCAGTTTCATTAGCCTTTCTAATTTAATATCATATTTTATTATAAAATTTAACTAAAATACTTGCACCCGGAGGTGCATATATTTGCTAGTTATTATTAATGTCTATAGTAACCAACACATAGGAGGCTACATCACACACACAAATATATATATATAAATACATATGTGGTTTTGAGATGGTCACTATTTCAGCTTTTTGCTGGAATGGTGTACCAAAGGCAGTATTAATTAGTAGAGTGCTCAATACAGAATAGAGCTGTTATATAATATAATAAGATAAATATATAGGTTTTACATATCTATTTATTGGGTGACAAAGGAACATTCACAACCATATTGGTTTCATGCGATGCATTCATCAGGTGAAGATGTTTCAAATGTAAGGAAAATCGAAAATATTTCAAAAAAATTTAAAAAATTCAATAGATATGGGATGCGTATGATTGGATAAAATGATGTGTGTATGTATGTGAAGGTGAATTGAATGTATGAGAATGTTTATGGGCAGTATAAAGGTTGCGTACGCGTGGTAACAGGTCACACACATAATACCTGTGAGTGTATGGTATTTTAACAGTGCTTACGTGCGAGCGTTTGTGCATATATGTGTGTGTATGTTTTTTTTCCTATCGTATCAATTTTGTTCCAATCATTGATGACTCCAGAAGTTCATAATCTAAAATTCTTCTGTAAATCCAGGCTTATAAACTCCATTTTGTTACAGGTCGATCAACTGAGACCAATGTCTTGCATCAAAATTTATTTAGTATTTTTAGGCATTTTAGCATCTTTTTGTTTGGCTCTCCACTCCTGAAAAATTAAAAGATTAATTTATTGAATTAAATTTAAAATTCAACTTACTTGTTTTAATTCTTAATTTTTATTTTAAAATTAGGGATAGTATTTTAAAATGAACTATAAATCGATGAAATCATTTTAATCAATTTAGGTGAATTACCTACCTTTGGCTAAAATTATTTCATATCTTCTTCCTTACTTCCAGTTCATAGGATTTAAGCATTGAATAGAACGTATTTCTGGTAGTAGACCGAAAGCAGTATGCGTAATATTTTTTAATGCAATCTCCTGAATTTCTCCTTGATTTTTAGAGCATATTGAAAATATAGTCTCCTTTAATTTAAAACAACTAACTACATACAGTCCAACAATAAAATGGATCAGGCTATGTAGATTTAAAAATATGTATTTAGGGTAAATGCTTAAAGTCCATAAACACATTACTCTGGTGACTGAAATCAACCATCCCGTTTGAATTTATAGTCCAATATGTATACTCCATGTATGATAGTTGCTTAGATAAATATGAGGGCATTCCCTCGTTGTTCAATGGTTAGCAATTAAGTCTCACAGATCCATTATTACTGGATAGCGAGTTTGATACTTGTTGTAAACCTCGTAATTACGACTTTGTGCCACATATTAACGGGTTGGGTAAATACACACACAGACACAGACACACACACACACACACACACACACACACACACACACACACACATATATATATATATATATATATATATATATAAACTTGTCTATATTCATTAGAAAATAGTCGTCAATATCATTGATTGAGCATATATATCTAAGTTAGCGTAGCGTAGACATAAAGTCAACAGTACTTGGTAACTGTCAATTCCTCGCCTATGAATTTTTTAAACACCGGAGTTTGAAAATAGCATAGTCCAGTATTTGATGCTTAACAAACATTGACTTTAATTCTACGATATCGTAAATTTAGTGATTACGTCAACCCTCGCCTTGATTAAAGGGACCAATTTTCCATGCAGCATATATAGGGTTGACGATGCTTCGTGAAATCCATACAGGCGTATTTTCTAAATTTTCCTTCAAAAACCGCATTTAATCTTACCTACTTATCTGTTCGGTTTAGACAGGGTGTATTTTCAGGATATTCGATTATGATACTATTCAAATGCATTTGCGCGAGAGAAAAATATTTAAAAGAAAAATATTTTGTACAGTTATTTTTTATGTTAATTAGCTAATTTCTCCGTGTAGAGTTAGTTGTGTTTTAAAAATCGACCTACCCTAACACACATATATATATATATATATATATATATTATATATTATATATATATATATATATATATATATATATATATTATATATATATATATATATATATTACGTGTTCCCCAATATCTGTGTCTTTATATGAGTGTTTGTACGTTACTTATTCATGGTTACATTAAAGCAACACGTACGGGTAATATTTTACCGATATATATATATATATATATATATATATATATATATATATATATATATATATACATACATGACATAGATAGATACATAGATGAGATAGATAGATACATAGATAGATACATAGATGAGACAGATAGATAGATAGATAGATAGATAGATAGATGACTGACTGATATAGATAGATAGATGACTGATTGGTATATATATATATATAGATAGATAGATAGATAGATGACTGAATGATATAGATAAATAGACACTGAGATAGATAGATACGTATAGATTAGGATAGATAGATTGAGACAAACAGACAAACATACTAGGATATATAGTTAGATATGGGCATACTAGGATATATTATATATATATATATATATATATATATAGAGAGAGAGAGAGAGAGAGAGAGAGAGAAGAGGGAGGGAGAGAGAGAGAGAGAGAGAGAGAGAGAAATATATAGACAGACTGCAATAGATACATACATAGATATGAAGATGATCAATAGTCGGTTGTCTGAAACATAGTTATTGGATTCATATTGAATCCAATTAAACGCATGGAGAAGGAAATTATGCTGAAAATCCATTATCATGTATTGTCTAATATGATACTCTTATTATCATTAATGTTCTCATGTAATGAACCTCTTACTTATATATCATTTATAAGAGTCTAAGAATTATATTCTAAACATGGAACAAAACCCGAAGCTTTAAATGTGCATTTATTGAAACGGGTTTCATATTTTCCTCTTCTCGCCTGATTCATTTTGGATATAATGATTTTACGTCTTTTTAATTTCCAGCAGACTTAGTATTCCTGTGCATTGTATTCTTGGATTCTTTCCTTTCTTTTAACAAGAGTCCTTGAAACCTTGCTTAAAGATTCAGTGATTATGGACACACATGTCATCTTTATGTTTCACGATTTTGTATTTCCCAGGATAATATTTACAACGTATAGTAATGCGGTAGTGGTATAACGGTTATTATGCTAGGAAATGGTAATAGAAACCGAGTTCAAATCTTTGACGACCCTGTCTCTTTTCCGGGTTCTTGAGAACTGTTCCAGTGTACCATCACTAGGATTAGTATCACTATCATGTTCCACAACTTTTTCAGTTGTCTGACAAGGTCCAGTATTTATTGAGTTATTCGTTTCCCTGTATTTTACTAAGTCCTGTGTGATCTTCCAACTGGGATTGGGTTATTCATTTGTATCTCTAGACCCAGAAAGGATTTGGGGTCTCATTTACTAGGATGGCTTCTGTTCTGTGTACACCACATTTGTCAGTATGTTCAAATTCTTCCATCTCACACAATCTCCAGTTATTCACCTTTCCCACCCACTTATTTTTACTGTTATATTTCTTCGGTGTTAGTTTGCTGAATTAACTTATTATTATTATTATTATTATTATTATTATTATTATTATTATTATTAGTTTTTCAAACCAGCGTTAGTTGATGGTCTTTAGCTGGAGTCTAACTGACAACAATTCCCTTCAGGTGTCCAGGATACTCTTAAGTATTCTAGCTGATTTTCACAATGCTGCTTTCTGGATAGTCTCAATTCTTCCTCTGATATCCAGTTCCTCCAGTCTTTTTCCAAGCTTTTTGGGACCGTTCCCAAAGCACCATCTACAATTGCTATTACATTTCACCTACATATTCCACAGCTATTTCAGGTTTTTTTGCAAGGTCCAGGTATTTGTCTATCTTTTCGTTTTCCTTCATCTTCACCCTGTGATCTGCTGAAACTGCAAAGTCTACCAGATGAGAGGTTCTCTTTTTTTTGTTAATCAATACTAGGTCTGGTCTTCTAACTGGGATAAGGTGATCCGCCCTTATCTCACAATCCCAGAGAATTTTACGCGTTTCATTCTCAAGAACAAATTCTGGTTTATGCATATACCATTCTCTTGTATGGTAAAAGTTTAGTGTTTTGCATAATTGTTGTGATGTTAGTCCCAACAGTAAAAAGTCAAGTCGAGATAGGGTAAAATAAGACAAGTGTATTTACAATCATGGTACATGTACGACTAGCTTGTCGTTAACGGGAACAATACCACATTTTCACTCGGTGTCTCACTATTTATAGTGAGAACCGGTGCATGTTCTCCACTGTAGGAACGGCCGGTACAACAATAATTCCCGGTGGATTACCATTCTAACCCAGTCGTACCTAGCTTTGTATTCTCGTTGTGGTAGTTTGCTACATTTGCTTAATACATGGGTAAGGGCCTCGTCTCTATTACCACACAGTCTACATTTACTGTTCAGTTGTGTCTTATCAATTTTGCTTTGATATGTCCTGGAATGACGTTAAACTCTATCTGATGGTTTCCAGTTTTAGAGGTTTGGGGAATGTGGAGCATCCCTTCATCACCATTGCTCCCTGGTCCACTCTGACCCGGAGTGGTAGTACCTGTTAGGGTCCTATCTATAGGTTAAATAGAAAAATGTATTTATAAAAAAAAATTGTATTATCCATTAAGAATTGATTTATTTCAAAACTTTATCGGCATTAAATGACCCACTGAGGTTGATATGCCGTAAAACAAAACAAACCAAACCAATTCTTATTCACTATGATCAAATCTATGCTCTTGTGCTCTTGTGCTCAGATTATGTCTATATTTTTATCGGCTGCAGATGCCGTTAACTCAGGTAGTTGGTTTATCGTTTTTAGCATTCTGACGTTAAATGTTGCTAAGTTTAAAGTTTGTTTACACCTTAGTAGGTATGTTTTATGTTTTATGTTTAGGTTCTGTGGTTGTCTTTTTAGATACTGTGTTCAGAGCTATGGCATTAGTAGTGGGTGTGTCTTGTTTGTCTGCTCTGGTTGTGATGCGGTTTGTGTGTGTTACCACACAGTCTACATTTACTGTTCTGTTGTGTCTTATCAATTTTTCTTTTGATATGATTTGTTCTCATGGCATTATTTTATGCAGCAATTACTATCGATTCAGTTTCTCTCTTGAGGTTCACTTTTCTTAAACATGCCCAAGTTTTTCCCTGTGCAACCTCATCAATGTGTCGTATGAAGTATCTTATTATAATGGAGATTGTGTGTTTTTCTGTCTGTAACCGAAACTATATTCCTACTCAAGTCACAATTCTCTTAGTTATTGACATCACATTCTCCATGATTTTTATTTTTATCTAACCTTAATTATTAATAAAAATTGTCTTACATTATTATACTGTTAACTACGTCTACATACTGACAACATGAAATTTATATTTATATATACAACAAAATAGTGGTTACTGTGTGAACGGGAAGGCTAATTTGCATATTAATATTAAAAAATCGAATTTAATAAATATGTGCTTAGTATTATTGATTTCTAACTGTTTGGTTTTATTTTAATGAATATAAGCAAAAATCTCTTCAATGAATCTTAAATGAAATCCATTAACAAGATAAAATAACCGTCATTTTATTCTTTACTTCCTCTTATATCTAAATACTTAAATTAGAAAAAATAACAATGAAAGATGAGAGTGATGGAAGAGTAAGTTTCAGTTGTTCCATTTTTTTATTATACTCCCTCTGTTTCAAATCTTTTATTATACTTCCTCTGTTTCAAATCTTTTTATCTGTATTCTTATTTAGTTTCATTAGCCTTTCTAATTTAATACAATATTTTATTATATTAAAACTTAAATACTTGCACCCGGAGGGTGCATATATTTGCTAGTCTATATAATTTTCATCCCATCCTGCGTTAGTTGGTGGTATTTCAGTAGAGTCTGAGTGATAGCAAATAATAGTGATATTAACAAATATATTAGATATTATAGATATATAGTGATATTAGCAAATATATTCGATATTAGCATATATTAGCAAATATATGCACCCTCCGGGTGCAAGTATTTAAGTCTTAATGTAATAAAATATTATATTAAATTAAAAAGGCTAAGAAAACTTAATAAGAATGCAGATAAAAAGGTTTGAGACAGAGGAGGATATAATAGAAGAGTCGAACAACTGAAACTTACTCTTCCATCACTCCCATCTTCTATTGCTAAATTTTCCTAATTCAACTATTTAGTTAAAATAGGAAGTAAAGAATAAAATTACAATTATTTCTTCTTGTTAATCGATTTCTTTAAAGATTTATCCCCGGGATTTTTGCTCATATTGATTAAGATAAAATCAAACAATTATAAACCAATAATATCAAGCACATACTTATTAAAATCAAATTTTTTTATATCAATATGCAAATTAGCCTTCCCATTCACACTATAAACTGCTACTTTATTGTATATATAAATAAAATTACCTGTTATTAGTATGTAGATACGGCTCTTCGGTGCGTTCAGTGGCTTCGGTCCTGGAGCTTTACAAGCTAACATCGTTGATCCAGGAAAGCCATCCCTCAGACAACACCTACCAACTCGATTTAAAGGAGCAGCGCTATGTTTATTGCCCAGTGCCTAAGGCACCGCTCCTGACGGGAATGCCGACAGGATCAACGCATTTTTGCACCCGCTACCCATGAGCTTTGATTCGTAGCTGGTCCCACATTAATAGGGTCTTGTGCCTAACCCGTACACGTGGGGTACGTGGTAAATTACCTAGTATTTAGATGAGGCCAACAGTATTAATAATGTAAAACAGTTTTTATTAATAATTAAGGTTTAAATAAAAATAAAATCATAGAGAATGTGACGTATTCAAATAAGGGAATTGTGACTTCCGTAGTGATATAGTTTCGGCTGCAGACAGTCAATCATACAATCTCCATTATGATAAGATTTCTAACGCCCACTTTTGTGCCACCTATTGTTTGTGTCTAGTTGGGTGGCCTCGAATATATATTCCATTAGTTCTGCAGGAGGAGTTGGTAAATATATTGTTATCATTTTGCTACCTTCCAATTTTCAATTCTAAAATGAAATGTGGTGCTGATATTGACGTTTGTATATTTTCAGAATTTTGCAGGCAATACGATTAATACATGGGAAATATATTGTTTGTTTATCATTTTAAATATATCCAATCACCAACATAATCCTGGTAATTTCTATCGAACTGTGACAGTTATTTTGCTCCATATGGTGTTATTCAATGGCTGTACGTAAAAGTGCCAAATCTTAACTGATGTTGTAAACTTGCTTGTGAGCAAAAACCAAACTTCATTTTTGGTACAAATAACGTTCAATATATGTAGAATAATAATTTAAGGAAAAAGAAAATTATATGTAATGCAACGTGATTTTTTTTCATTTATTGATCTTGCATTGAAAAAAATCAGAAATCATTAATAACGTGAAAAAGGTTAATTTTGCCTATTTTGATAACATTTTTGGATTCTTCAGGCCTAAAACTTCTATAAACCAATTTAGGAGTAGTGGAGCTATAGAACACATTTTATAGACAAAAATAGATTACAAAATGTCGCCATTTTTCTCGCCCCCCCCCCTCAAATTTTTCGAGTTTAAAATCAACATAACTCGGCGAATATTGGAAGCTCAAATTTGGTGGATTTGTCTAATTTTAATCTACTCTACACCTGTACAAAATTTCAGAAAAATTGAAGGGGGTGGGTGACATGGCCCTGATGATTTGACATGGAATTACCCATATATATATATTATATATATATATATATATATATATATATAAATATATATATACATGGCAGTTGTTGTGTGTGTATGTATGTATATATGTACACATTCACTATCACCAGACCTTTTTGTGCAAAAATAATAAAGATTTTATTTATATCTGGGAAGATACTTTTTTTTAAATTAGGATTTTATTGTAAGAAAAGGGTAAGTCATTGGTTGCGATCGTGATTAAAACATAAACAATTAATTATGTAAGACCGAAATAATCAATTGATCTGTGAGACAAACTTTTCATTATTGACCCCCAACCTACGCAACGCCAGATAGCCACTTCTAGTTAACAATAAAGTAATGTCAATACCCTTCAAAATAAGCACCTTGGCTCAACATACTTATTTCCTATTTCTCTGATTGTTTGAGATGAGGCTTTGAAGATTAGTATTATCTGCATTATTCGGACTATTGTCCCCAAAAATGTACCAAAAACTCAGGGAAATATTCGATTATAATTAAATTTTCAGTGTTGATTTAGCAATAAATTAATCTTTATTTCATTTTTAAACTTTCTGATTTTTTTCAGTTTGGGGTGCAAAATATCGGTGTGTATATATGTGATTGATACTATTTTCTGTATAGATAAAAGTACTAAAGACAGAAGGTGTGAATAGAAGAAAAAAGTTTTTTTTTTTTTGGTACTCTTCGCGGAGACATCCCGGTCTTCCCTGCCTCAAAAATGCTTGCGGTGGCTGCTGTAAAAGAAAAAAGAAGGAAAAAAACACGAGCTACGATTGAAGTCCGTAGCCGAAGGTTCCGAGTCGCCAAGAAATACCTGAAGAAGGCGGAGGGTATACCGCCGAAACGTTGTACAAATAACAATGAAGATGGGGACAATAGTCAGAATAACGCAGATAATACTAATACTTTTTCCATTGGTTAAAGATGTCGGAAATTTCTATTTCAATTGTGAAGCGACGGCATGAATTCTTTTTTAAAAATTAATGTAGATCATCAATCATATTTTAAGATAAATGTTAAGTTTAGAAAAGAAAAATCTGCTGATGTTAACAATGATGCTGTTCGTCAAAATTGTTGTTATTGCTTCGATTCTTTGATTATTTATGAGATGATAAAGTGAGAATTTTTTCAAGCTGTAGCATATCAGTGCTGCACCACTTGGATTTCACAAAATGATTGGAAAAGAGACAAGAGATGAACTTTAAAATATACACCTTATTCAGCATGGTACTGACAGGAAGAGGTTAGTTAGTAAGGGAGTTAATTACCTCTACATCTGAAGAGTTCTACTAAGAGAGATTATGAGGGAATATAATAATGGAAAACACAAGATGCTGTGTGCTGTCCTGAACAAATCCTGGAAGCAGCATCCCACAGAATAATTAATATAGCTTAATACTTGTACCTGGTCATGGTTAATGGAATTACAACAATTTTGTTGGCATCCTTCCGTCTACTAAAGACGATGGCGTAGTGTCCATTTAAAAAAAATTTAATCTGCAACTGCGTGAGTAGCTGAACAGACCAATTTTTGAATGACAGTCTCTGAACAGTGACTGCAAACAAACATTGATGCTTGCTGGAGTTGCTGTTGTCTCTTTTTTGTTTTGTTTTTTATTTAATTAGATTTCTCTTTTGTGAGTTGTGACCATTATATCGTTTTATTGCACTTGTTGCTATAGCTACTTTGATGAAAGCAGCCCGTTGAACGGTCAACTTGTTCAGATTAAAAGATTATTTTTTTGCGCTGAGACAATCACCCCGACAATGCCAAACGGTCTGTGATACGCTGTGGATCATTACTCATTCACTTACGCCTGAAAAGGAAAGAAGCAAGAGCATCAAAAATAATCACGAGAAAAAGAAAAAAGAAGGAAAATTGATTCCATCGTTGATAGCCTCTTTGACTTTTAGATTTCGACTTTTTATGTGAATCATGGAAAGGAAGGATAGTAGAGATGAGCATGGGAATCGAGGTTACTCGAAATGTAACAATATCAACATTTTTCCTCATAACATATTTAATAATTAAGTTTTGGTTTAGTTTAAATGTTTACGGGAATCTCAACTTCTAATGGTTGTTTAATTCCGAATTTTATTTTATTGTAAATACACGGGACACAGAAATCCACAGATCAAGACAGAATGAAAAACAAGCAAGAATTCTAGCAAGACAAAAATCGAACAGAAATCCAGGCCATCCAAGGCAGAAGATAGCAGAATCAAAAGACAGATCAGCTATTCAGATAAGATCGCAGCTCTCCAGATCCATGAGGATATGTATACAAAATACGCTTTATACATCGATTTAAAAGAACGGCAATGTAACGAATACCATTGGGAAATGTATAAACCTCATTACCCCAGCTATAGTCAATAGTACTGTTTGTATTACCACTTACTGAGTCATATATATATATATATATATATATATATATTATATATGTGTGTGTGTGTGTGTTGTGTGTGTGTGTGTGTGTTGAAAAGAGAAATAAAGGAAAGAAAGTATTGAATAGACAAAATAGGATTTCTAATTAATTTAACTTACATGTGTTTCGGTCAGGAGTTTATCCATGTGTACATCATTCCATCTATTATTTAAAAAAAAAAGGAAAATTGATTCCATCGTTGATAGCTTCTTTGACTTTTTAGATTTCGATTTTATGTGAACTCATTGAAAGCAAAAGGATAGTAGAGAATGAAGCATGAGAATCAAGGTTACCTCGGAATGCAACAATATCAACATTTTTTCTCATAACAAATATTTAATTCATTTTTTCTTCATAAAAATATTTAATTCTAAGTATATTTACATTTTTTAAACACTCTCTTTTTTTTTTACGTAATTATATATATACAATATATATTAACATAAATGTAACGAATAAATTTGCTCTACTAACGATTGAGCACTTTATGTTTGTTTATATCGCTGCCTTATCACCGTGAAACTTGAATCAACTAAACACTGTGACCATTTTACCGTAAGTCACTTTTTCAACAAATACCATATAGGCGGTCTTCCTATTCTATAGCTCTGCTGATGAGGGCCTAAAAGCCGAAATGTTACATACAGAGATTGATTTTTCTCGATTTTTTAGCCTTACATTTAAATAGTATGGCCTAATTAATTATTATTAATTATAACTTTTCAAATTAGGTACGATTTCAATTAAGCACATATTCTCCCAAAAATTGTCGGCTAAAAAAAGCCATATCATAAACACATCGCTTGTGTATTTACTTCTATATATATATATATATTTATTATATATATTACTTATTATAATGGAGATTGTGTGTTTGTCTGCCTGAAGCCGAAACTAAATCACTACTCAAGTCACAATTCCCTTAGTTTTGAGTCACATTCACTATGAATTTATTTTTATTTAACCTCAGTTATTGATAAAATTGTTTACCTTATTAATACTTTTGACTTTATCTACATCTAATAACATGCAATTGTATTTATATATGCAACAAAATAGCGGGTTTACAGTGTGAACAGGAAAGCTAATTTGCATATTGATATTAAAAGTTAATTTTTATTAAATATGCGCTTGGTATTATTTGATTTCTAATTGTTTGTTTTTTTCTTAATGAAATATGAGCAAAAACTCGGGGATAAATCTTAAAAAAATCCTTTAATATAAAGAAATAACAGTAATTTTATTCTTTACTTCCTAATTTAACTAAATAGTAAATTAGGAAATTCAGCAATAAAAGGAGGAGTGATGAAAAAATGATGGAAGACTTAGTTTCAAAGTTGTTCTATTCTTTGATTATACCCCCTTGTTGTAAATCATTTATTTGGATTTTTATTTAGTTTCAAAAAGTATTTCAAATTTAACATATTCATTACATTAAAATTTCAAATACTTGCACCCGGAGGGTGCATATATTTGCTAGTATATATAATATTCATATAATATATATATTATATATATATATATATATATATTATATGTAATATAATATATATATTATATATAATATATATATTATATTATATTATATTATATATACTAGCAAATATATGCACCTCCGGGTGCAGTATTTTAAGTTTTAATTTAATAAAATATCATGTTAAATTAGAAAGGCTAATGAAAACTGAATAAGAATTCAGATAAATATTTGGAACAGATGGGGGTTATGATTGAAAAATAGAAACAACTTTGAAACTAACTCTTCCATCGTTTTCCCTTACTCCCGTCTTTTCATGTAAATTTTCCTAATTTAACTTTAGTTAAAAATAGGAAGTGAAGAATATATTACAGTTATTTCTTCTTGTTAAGGGATTTCTTTAAGATTTATCCTCGAGATTTTTTGCTCATATTCAATAAGATAAAACCAAAACAATTAGAAATCAATAATACTAAGCATATATTTATTAAATTTCACATTTTTAAGATCAATATGCAAATTAGCCTTCCAATTCACACTGTAATCCGCTATTTTGTTTTATATATAATACAATTGCATGTTATTAGTATGTAGATCTTACAATCAGTATTAATAATGAAAAACATTTTTTAATAATTGAGGTTTAAATAAAAATAAAATCCTGCAGAATGTGACGTAAATAACTAAGGGAATTGTTACTTGAATAGTAATTTAGTTTCGGTTACAGACAGAAAAACACACAATCTCCATTATAATAAGTATATATATATTATAATATATATCTATATATGATATATATGATATATATAAAACACGTGGCTAAGTCGAGATGTAGGATGTGATCCACACAGGACCAGCCTCATATCAATATATGTATACATGTCCCTGTGTTTGTTATTTAGACCTATCCTAAAAAAATGCCATTACTTTTTGACTCCCCCTCGTATATATTATATATATATATATATATATATATATAATATATCTGAACAATCTATTCATGTGATCCAAGTATCTACACCAGGTATTTTTCTGGTTAGGTACCAAAAACGGAAATCTTAATTCAGCACTTTCGAGTTTGGCCTATACTGAGGGAATGTTGGTTCAGGTGTTACACCCTTGTTCAAATTGATTGAAGCAACTGTTTTGTTCCTTTCTTTTCACATATGATCAGGTGTAAACCCACTGGAGATACATGGTGTAATTGATTTCTATTTTTTCTTCAGATAGGTCATTTGCAGTTGTGTTTACAGTGATATGGATCTATTTTCAGTGTGTATTGATAAATTGGTTTGGCCTCGAAAATATTGCGTCAAAGAAGCCAGTCTTCTTGGCGTCATTCGTGATTGCATACAGATTTTTATCATGCCCAGACACTATTGTCTCAATGTTCGCTTAGGTTGTCCTACATGTATTGTCACGGTGGACGTTACTCCAACGAGCTTACGAAAATTATAACGTGTCTAAGAGATCGCAGATAGGATAAGAACGAAATTATTTCGTTTTTGTTTCAGTTAATTTGCACAAGTGTGTAGAAAACGTGAAATTTGAGACAAAATCAAAGAAATTAAGTGAAGCAGATCCAACAAAATTGTTTCAGTCGTTGATAACCATTTTGATTTTTAGTTTCTTAACTTTTATTTAAGCTTATTGAATGGTGGGTGTAAGTTGTGGGCCTTTGTCTTGACAAGTATCTGCGAACGTTTTACTACACTCAATACGTTCATTCATAAATTCTTTGAAGGATTCGCTGTTGTAAGGTGAAGATAATTAACAAAACTTCTTGCTTTTCCAAATATGATTTATTTATTTAATTCCTTAACTTATTTTTCTTTGAGAGTGAAGAGAGAGAGAGAGAGAGAGAGAGAGAGAGAGGAGAGAGAGGAGAGAAAGAGTCGGCTTCATTAATAAGGTAATTCTTTTATATGGTCGACTTCGAGTTCAGCTTCAGTAAACTTTTGGTACCAAACTTTTTGGTGGCATTAACTTTTTTCCAGGCGGAACTATCAGTATGCCTTTTTCATTTTCAGCGTTCTCCGGTTCCGTACCTCGGCCGGACACTGGCCTGGAGACAAACAGTGGGCTGGGATTTGGCTACGAATTTGCCTGTGTGAGTTGGGCTGGGGAGATCAGTAGGGCCTTGTGTCGGCCGAGTAGGACCGGGAGAACGCTGAAAATGAAAAGGCCATACTGATAGTTTTACCGCCTGGAAAAAGTTAATGCCACCAAAAAGTTTATGTCACCAAAAGTTTACGAAGCTGAAACTCGAAGTCGACATATTAAAGACATTACCTATTAATGAAGCCGACCTTTCTCTCTCTCTCTCTTCCTCTTTCTCTCTCTCTCTCTCTCTCTCTCTCTCTCTCTCTCAAGACAATATAGTTTGAAGGAATTAAATAAATAATCATATTTGAAAGCAAGAAGTTTTGTTAATTATCTTCACTCTTACAAACAGGAATTCCTTCAAGAGATTTTATGAATGAACGTATTGAGCTTGTTAGTAAACGTTCGCAGATACTTGTCAACAAAGGCCCACAACTTTACACCCACATTTCAATAAGCTAAATAAAAGTTAGAAAACTAAAAATCAAAATGGTTATCAACGACTGAAACAATTTTGTTGGATCTTGCTTCACTCTATTCTTTGATTTTGTCTCAAATTTCACGTTTTCTACACACTTGTGAAATTAACTGAAACAAAACGAATTAATTTCGTTCTTATTCCTATCTGCGATCTCTTAGACAGCGTTATAATTTTCGTAAGCTTCGTTGGAGTAACGTCCACGTGACAATACATGTTAGGACAATAAGCGACAATTGAGGACAATAGTGTCTGGCATTGATAAAAATCTGATGCAATCACGAATGACGCCAAGAAGACGCTTCTTTGAGCAATATTTTCGAGGCCAAACCAATTTTTCATACACACTGAAAATAGATCCATATCACTGTACACAACTGCAAATGACCTAATTGAAGAAAAAATAGAAATCAATTACACCATGTATCTCCAGTGGTTTACACCTGATCATATGGTGAAAGAAAGGAAACAAAACAGTTGCTTCAATCAATTTTGAACAAGGGTGTAACACCTGAACCAACATTCCCTCAGTATAGGGCAAACTCGAAAGTGCTGAATTACAGAATTTCGTTTTGGTACCTAACAGAAAATACCGTGTGTAGATACATTGGATCAACATGAACATAGAATTTTCTATATATTATTATATATATATATATATATAATATAATATACAGGGGGAGTCAAAAAGTAATGGCATTTGTTTAGGATAGTCTAATAACAACACAGGACATGTATCATATATTGATATGAGGCTGGTCTGTGTGGATCACATCCCTACACTCGACTTAGCCACGTGTTTTATATATATCAATATATTCATATAGATATTATATATAATATAATATATTTTATTATTATGGAGATTGTGTGTTTTTTCTGTCTGTAACCGAAACTATATACTATTCAAGTAACAATTCCCTTAGTTATTTACGTCACATCTGCAGGATTTTATTTTTTTTTAAACCTCAATTATTAATAAATTGTTTTTTACATTATAATATGATTGTAGATCTACATACTAATAACATGAATTGTATTATATATAAAACAAAATAGCGGTTACAGTTGTGAATTTGGAGGCTAATTGCATATTGATCTTAAAAATGTGGATTAATAAATATATGCTATAGTATTATTGATTTCTAATTGTTTGGTTTTATCTAATTGAATATGAGCAAAATCTCGAGGATAAATCTTAAAAGAAATCCCTAACAAGAAGAAATAACGTAATATTATTCTTCACTTCCTATTTTAACTAAATAGTTAAATAGGAAAATTTACCAATGAAAACGGGAGAGGGAAAACGATGGAAGAGTTAGTTTCAAAGTTGTTCATTCATATACCCCCTCTGTTCCAAATATTTTATTCTGATTCTTATCATTTCATTAGCCTTCTTAATTTAACATGATATTTTATTAAATTAAACTTAAATACTTGCACCCGGAGGGTGCATATATTTTGCTATAATAATAATATTAATATTAATTATATATATTTATATATATTATATTATATTAATATAATATATATATTATATATTATTATATATAATATATATATTTATTATGATATTTATATATACTAGCAAATATATGACCCTCCGGGTGCAAGTATTTGAATTTTAATGTAATGAAATATGTTAAATTTGAAATACTTTTGAAACTAAATAAAAATCCAATAAAATGATTTACAAACAGAGGGGTATAACAAAGAATTAGAACAACTTTGAAACTAAGTCTTCCATCATTTTTCATCACTCCCTCCTTTTATGCTGAATTTTCCTAATTTAACTATTTAGTTAAATTAGGAAGTAAAGATAAAATTACTGTTATTTCTTTTATTAAAGGATTTCTTTTAAGATTTATCCCGAGTTTTTTGCTCATATTCATTAAGAAAAAACAAACAATTAGAAATCAATAATACCAAGCGCATATTTAAAAAATTAAAACTTTTAATATCAATATGCAAATTAGCTTCCTGTTCACACTGTAACCCGCTATTTTGTTGCATATATAAATACAATTGCATTATTTAGAATGTAGATAAAGTCAAAGTATTAATAAGGTATAACAATTTATCAATAATGACGGTTTAAATAAAATAATTCATATGAATGTGACGTCAATAACTTAGGGAATTGTGACTTGAGTAGTGATTTAGTTTCGGCTTCAGGCAGACAAACACACATCTCCATTTATAATAAGATATATATAATATATATATTATATATATTATATGAGAAGTAAATACACAAGCGATGTGTTTATGATATGGCTTTTTTTAGCCGACAATTTTTGGGAGAATATGTGCTTAATTGAAATCGTACCTAATTTTGAAAGTTAATAATTAATAATTAATTAATTAGGCATACCTATTTAAATGTAAGGCTAAAAAAATCGAGAAAAATCAATCTCTGTATGTACATTTCGGGCCTTTTAGGCCTCATCAGGAGCTATAGATAGGGAAGACCGCCCTATATGGTATTTGTTGAAAAGTGACTTACCGGTGAAAATGGTCACAGTGTTTAGTTGATTCAAGTTTCACGGTGATAAGCAGCGATATAACAAAATAAAGTGCTCAATACGTTAGTAGAGCAAATTTATTCGTTTACATTTATGTTAATATATATATGTATATATATAATTTACGTAAAAAAAAGAGAGTGTTTAAAAATGTAAATATACTTAGAATTAAATATTTTTATGAAGAAAAAATGAATTAAATATTTATGAGAAAAAATGTTGATATTGTTGCATTCCGAGGTAACCTTGATTCTCATGCTTTATTCTCTACTATCCTTTTGCCTTTCAATGAGTTCACATAAAAGTCGAAATCTAAAAGTCAAAGAAGCTATCAACGATGGAATCAATTTCCTTTTTTTTTTTAAATAATAGATGGAATGATGTACACATGGATAAACTCCTGACCGAAACACATGTAAGTTAAATTAATTAGATAATCCTATTTTGTCTATTCAATACTTTCTTTCCTTTATTTCTCTTTTTCAACACACACACACACACACACACACACACACACACATATATATATATATATATATATATATATATATATATATATGACTCAGTAAGTGGTATACAACAGTACTATTGAACTATAGCTGGGGTAATGAGGTTTATACATTTCCCAATGGTATTCGTTACATTTGCCGTTCTTTAAATCGATGTATAAGCGTATTTTATACATATCCTCATGGATCTGGAGAGCTGCGATCTTATCTGAATAGCTGGATCTGTCTTTTGATTCTGCTATCTTCTGCCTTGGATTGGCCTGGATTTCTGTTCGATTTTTGTTGCTAGAATTTCTTGCTTGTTTTATTCTGTCTTGATCTGTGGATTTCTGTGTCCCGTGTATTTACAAATAAATAAAATTTCGGAATTAAACAACCCATTAGAAGTTGAGATTCCCGTAAACATTTAAACTAAACCAAACTTAATTATTAAATATTGTTATGAGGAAAAATGTTGATATTGTTACATTTCGAGGTAACCTCGATTCCCATGCTCCATTCTCTACTATCCCTTTGCCTTTCCATGAGTTCCATAAAAGTCGAAATCTAAAAGTCAAAGAGGCTATCAACGATGAATCAATTTTCCTTTTTTCTTTTTCTCGTGATTATTTTTTGATGCTTCTTGCTTCTTTCCTTTTTCAGGCGTAAGTGAATGAGTAATGATCCACAGCGTATCACAGACCGTTTGGCATTGTCGGGGTGATTGTCTCAGCGCAAAAAAATAATCTTTTAATCTGAACAAACGTTGACCGTTCAACGGGCTGCTTTACATCAAGTAGCTATAGCAACAAGTGCAATAAAACGATATAATGGTCACAACTCACAAAAGAGAAATCTAATTAAATAAAAATCAAAACAAAAAAAGAGACAACAGCAACTCCAGCAAGCATCAATGTTTGTTTGCAGTCACTGTTCCAGAGACTGTCATTCAAATATTGGTCTGTTCAGCTACTCACGCAGTTGCAGATTAAAAATTTTTTTAAATGGATACTACGCCATCGTCTTTAGTAGACGGAAGGATGCCAACAAAATTGTTGTAATTCCATTAACCCTGACCAGGTACAAGTATTAAGCTATATTAATTATTCTGTGGGATGCTGCTTCCAGGATTTGTTCAGGACAGCACACAGCATCTTGTGTTGTTCCCTTTATTATATTCCCTCATAATCTCTCTTAGTAGAACTCTTCAGATGTAGAGGTAATTAACTCCCTTACTACTAACCTCTTCCTGTCAGTACCATGCTGGAATAAAGGTGTATATTTTAAAGTTCATATCTTGTCTCTTTCCAATCATTTTTGTGAAAATCCAAGTGGTGCAGCACTGATATGGCTACAGCTTGAAAAAATTCTCACTTTATCTCATCCTCATAAATAATCAAGAATCGAAGCAATAACAACAATTTTGACGAACAGCATCATTGTTAACATCAGCAGATTTTCTTTTCTAAACTTAACATTATCTTAAAAATATGATTTGATGATCTACATTTAATTTTTTAAAGAATAGAATTCATGCCGTCGCTTCACAATATGAAAATAGAAATTTCCGACATGCTTTAACCAATGGAAATAAGTATTAGTATTATCTGCGTTATTCTGACTATTGTCCCATCTTCATTGTTATTGTACAACGTTCGGCCGGTATACCCTCCGGCCTTCTTCAGGTATTTCTTGGCGGACTCGGAACCTTCGGCTACGGACTTCAATCGTAGCTCGTGTTTTTTTTCCTTTCTTTTTCTTTTACAGCAGCCACCGCAAGCATTTTTTGAGGCAGGGAGACCGGATGGTTCTCCGCGAAGAGTACCAAAAAAAAAACAAACTTTTTTCTTCTATTCACACCTTCTGTCTTTAGTACTTTTTATTATACAGAAAATAGTATCAATCACATATATACACACCGATATTTTGCACCCCAAACTTGAAAAAATCAGAAAGTTTTAAAATGAAATAAAGATAATTTATTGCTAAATCAACACTGAAAATTAATTATAATCGAATATTTCCCTGAGTTTGGTACATTTTTTTGGGGGGACAATAGTCCGAATAATGCAGATAATACTAATCTTCAAGCCTCATCTCAAACAATCAGAGAAATAGGAAATAAGTATGTTGAAAGCCAAGGTGCTTATTTTGAAGGGTATTGACATTACCTTTATTGTTAACTAGAAGTGGCTATCTGGCGTTGCGTAGGTTGGGGTCAATAATGAAAGTTTGTCTCACAGATCAATTGATTATTTCGGTCTTACATAATTAATTTGTTTATGTTTTAATCACGATCGCACCAATGACTTACCCTTTTCTTACAATTAAAATCCTAATTTTAAAAAAAGTATCTTCCCAGATATAAATAAAATCTTTATTATTTTTGCACAAAAAGGTCTGGTGATAGTGAATGTGTACATATATACATACATACACACACAACAACTGCCATGTATATAATATATTATATATATATATATATATATATATATATATATATATATGGGTAATTCCATGTCAAATCATCAGGGCCATGTCACCCACCCCCTTCAATTTTTCTGAAATTTTGTACAGTGTAGAGTAGATTAAATTAGACAATCCACCAAATTTGAGCTTCCAAAATTCGCCGAGTTATGTTGATTTTAAACTCGAAAAATTTGAGGGGGGGCGAGAAAAATGGCGACATTTTGTAATCTATTTTTGTCTATAAAATGTGTTCTATAGCTCCACTACTCCTAAAAAATTGGTTTATAGAAGTTTTTAGGCCTGAAGAATCCAAAAATGTTATCAAAATAGGCAAAATTAACCTTTTTCACGTTATTTAATGATTTCTGATTTTTTTCAATGCAAGATCAATAAATGAAAAAAATCACGTTGCATTACATATAATTTTCTTTTTCCTTTAAATTATTATTCTACATATATTGAACGTTATTTGTACCAAAAATGAAGTTTGGTTTTTGCTCACAAGCAAGTTACACATCAGTTAAGATTTGGCACTTTTACGTACAGCCATTGAATAAACACCATATGGAGCAAATAACTGTCACAGTTCGATAGAAATTACCAGGATTATGTTTGGTGATTGGATATATTAAAATGATAAACAAACAATATATTTCCATGTATTAATCGTATTGCCTGCAAAATTCTGAAAATATACAAACGTCAATATCAGCACCACATTTCATTTTAGAATTGAAAATTGGAAGGTAGCAAAAAATGATAACAATATATTTACCAACTCCTCCTGCAGAACTAATGGAATATATATTCGAGGCCACCCAACTAGACACAAACAAATAGGTGGCACAAAAGTGGGCGTTAGAAATCTTATCATAATGGAGATTTGTATGATTGACTGTCTGCAGCCGAAACTATATCACTACGGAAGTCACAATTCCCTTATTTGAATACGTCACATTCTCTATGATTTTATTTTTATTTAAACCTTAATTATTAATAAAACTGTTTTACATTATTAATACTGTTGGCCTCATCTAAATACTAGGTATTTACCACGTACCCCACGGTACGGGTTAGGCACAAGACCCTATTAATGTGGGACCAGCTACGAATCAAAGCTCATGGGTAGCGGGTGCAAAAATGCGTTGATCCTGTCGGCATTCCCGTCAGGAGCGGTGCCTTAGGCACTGGGCAATAAACATAGCGCTGCTCCTTTAAATCGAGTTGGTAGGTGTTGTCTGAGGGATGGCTTCCTGGGATCAACGATGTTAGCTTGTAAGCTCCAGGACCGAAGCCACTCAACGTACCGGAGCCGTATCTACATACTAATAACAGGTAATTTTATTTATTATACAATAAAATAGCAGTTTATAGTGTGAATGGGAAGGCTAATTTGCATATTTGATATAAAAAATTTGATTTTAATAAGTATGTGCTTGATATTATTGGTTTTCTAATTGTTTGATTTTATCTTAATCAATATGAGCAAAAATCCCGGGATAATCTTTAAAGAAATCGATTAACAAGAAGAAATAATTGTAATTTTATTCTTTACTTCCTATTTTAACTAAATAGTTGAATTAGGAAAATTTAGCAATAGAAGATGGAGTGATGGAAGAGTAAGTTTCAGTTGTTCGACTCTTTCTATTATATCCTCCTCTGTCTCAAACCTTTTTATCTGCATTCTTATTAAGTTTTCTTAGCCTTTTTAATTTAATATAATATTTTTTACATTAAGACTTAAATACTTGCACCCGGAGGGTGCATTATTTGCTAATATATGCTAATATCGAATATATTTGCTAATATCACTATATATCTATAATATCTAATATATTTGTTAATATCACTATTATTTGCTATCACTCAGACTCTACTGAAATACCACCAACTAACGCAGGATGGGATGAAAATTATATAGACTAGCAAATATATGCACCCTCCGGGTGCAAGTATTTAAGTTTTTAATATAATAAAATATTGTATTAAATTAGAAAGGCTAATGAAATTAAATAAGAATACAGATAAAAAGATTTGAAACAGAGGAAGTATAATAAAAGATTTGAAACAGAGGGAGTATAATAAAAAAATGGAACAACTGAAACTTACTCTTCCATCACTCTCATCTTTCATTGTTATTTTTTCTAATTTAAGTATTTAGATATAAGAGGAAGTAAAGAATAAAATGACGGTTATTTTATCTTGTTAATGGATTTCATTTAAGATTCATTGAAGAGATTTTTGCTTATATTCATTAAAATAAAACCAAACAGTTAGAAATCAATAATACTAAGCACATATTTATTAAATTCGATTTTTTAATATTAATATGCAAATTAGCCTTCCCGTTCACACAGTAAACCACTATTTTGTTGTATATATAAATATAATTTCATGTTGTCAGTATGTAGACGTAGTTAACAGTATTAATAATGTAAGACAATTTTATTAATAATTAAGGTTTAGATAAAAATAAAATCATGGAGAATGTGATGTCAATAACTAAGAGAATTGTGACTTGAGTAGGAATATAGTTTCGGTTACAGACAGAAAAACACACAATCTCCATTATAATAAGATACTTCATACGACACATTGATGAGGTTGCACAGGGAAAAACTTGGGCATGTTTAAGAAAAGTAAACCTCAAGAGAGAAACTGAATCGATAGTAATTGCTGCATAAAATAATGCCATGAGAACAAATCATATCAAAAGAAAATTGATAAGACACAACAGAACAGTAAATGTAGACTGTGTGGTAACACACACAAACCGCATCACAACCAGAGCAGACAAACAAGACACACCCACTACTAATGCCATAGCTCTGAACACAGTATCTAAAAAGACAACCACAGAACCTAAACATAAAACATAAAACATACCTACTAAGGTGTAAACAAACTTTAAACTTAGCAACATTTAACGTCAGAATGCTAAAAACGATAAACCAACTACCTGAGTTAACGGCATCTGCAGCCGATAAAAATATAGATATAATCTGAGCACAAGAGCACAAGAGCATAGATTTGATCATAGTGAATAAGAATTGGTTTGGTTTGTTTTGTTTTATGGCATATCCACCTCAGGGGGTCATTTAATGCCGATAAAGTTTTGAAATAAATCAATTCTTAATGGATAATACAATTTTTTTTTATAAATACATTTTTCTATTTAACCTATAGATAGGACCCTAACAGGTACTACCACTCCGGGTCAGAGTGGACCAGGGAGCAATGGTGATGAAGGGATGCTCCACATTCCCCAAACCTCTAAAACTGGAACCTCACCATCAGATAGAGTTTAACGTCATTCCAGGACATATCAAAGCAAAAATTGATAAGACACAACAGAACAGTAAATGTAGACTGTGTGGTAACAGAGACGAGGCCCTTACCCATGTATTAAGCAAATGTAGCAAACTACCACAACGAGAATACAAAGCTAGGTACGACTGGGTTAGAATGGTAATCCACCGGGAATTATTGTTGTACCGGCCGTTCCTACAGTGGAGAACATGCACCGGTTCTCACTATAAATAGTGAGACACGAGTAAAGGTTATTGTTCCGTTAACGACAAGCTAGTCGTACATGTACCATGATTGTAAATACACTTGTCTTATTTACCCTATCTCGACTTGACTTTTTACTGTTGGGACTAACATCACAACAATTATGCAAAACACTAAACTTTTACCATACAAGAGAATGGTATATGCATAACCAGAATTTGTTCTTGAGAATGAAACGCGTAAAATTCTCTGGGATTGTGAGATAAGGGCGGATCACCTTATCCCAGTTAGAAGACCAGACCTAGTATTGATTAACAAAAAAAAAGAGAACCTCTCATCTGGTAGACTTTGCAGTTTCAGCAGATCACAGGGTGAAGATGAAGGAAAACGAAAAGATAGACAAATACCTGGACCTTGCAAAAAAACTGAAATAGCTGTGGAATATGTAGGTAAAATGTAATAGCAATTGTAGATGGTGCTTTGGGAACGGTCCCAAAAAGCTGGAAAAAGACTGGAGGAACTGGAAATCAGAGGAAGAATTGAGACCATCCAGAAAGCAGCATTGTGAAAATCAGCTAGAATACTTAAGAGTATCCTGGACACCTGAAGGGAATTGTTGTCAGTTAGACTCCAGCTAAAGACCATCAACTAACGCTGGTTTTAAAAATAATAATAATAATAATAATATATAAATAATAATAATAATAATATAATAAGTTAATTCAGCAAACTAACACCGAAGAAATATAACAGTAAAAATAAGTGGGTGGGAAAGGTGAATAACTGAGATTGTGTGAGATGGAAGAATTTGAACATACTGACAAATGTGGTGTACACAGAACAGAAGCCATCCTAGTAAATGAGACCCCAAATCCTTTTCTGGGTCTAGAGATACAAATGAATAACCCAATCCCAGTTGGAAGATCACACAGGACTTAGTAAAATACAGGGAAACGAATAACTCAATAAATACTGGACCTTGTCAGACAACTGAAAAAGTTGTGGAACATGATAGTGATACTATCCAGTGATGGTACACTGGAACAGTTCTCAAGAACCCGGAAAAGAGACAGGGTCGTCAAAGATTTGAACTCGGTTTCTATTACCATTTCCTAGCATAATAACCGTTATATACCACTACCGCATTACTATACGTTGTAAATATTATCCTGGGAAATACAAAATCGTGAAACATAAAAGATGACAGGTGTGTCCATAATCACTGAATCTTTAAGCAAGGTTTCAAGGACTCTTGTTAAAAGAAAGGAAAGAATCCAAGAATACAATGCACAGGAATACTAAGTCTGCTGGAAATTAAAAGACGTAAAATCATTATATCCAAAATGAATCAGGCGAGAAGAGGAAAATATAAACCCGTTTATAAATGCACATTTAAAGCTTCGGGTTTTGTTCCATGTTTAGAATATAATTCTTAGACTCTTATAAATGATATATAAGTAGAGGTTTCATTACATTGAGAACATTAATGATAATAAGAGTATCATATTAGACAATACATGATAATTGGATTTTCAGCATAATTTCCTTCATGCGTTTAATTGGATTCAATATGAATCCAATAACTATGTTTCAGACAACCGACTATTGATCATCTTCATATCTATGTATGTATCTATCGCAGTCTGTCTATATATTTTCTCTCTCTCTCTCTCTCTCTCTCTCTCCCTCCCTCTTCTCTCTCTCTCTCTCTCTCTCTCTCTCTCTATATATATATATATATATATATATATTATATATATCCTAGTATGCCCATATCTAACTATATATCCTAGTATGTTTGTCTGTTTGTCTCAATCTATCTATCCTAATCTATACGTATCTATCTATCTCAGTGGCTATTTATCTATATCATTCAGTCATCTATCTATCTATCTATCTATACCAATCAGTCATCTATCTATCTATATCAGTCAGTGATCTATCTATCTATCTATCTATCTATCTATCTCATCTATGTATCTATCTATGTCATGTATGTATGTATGTATGTATATTATATATATATATATATATATATATATATATATATATATATATATCGGTAAAATATTACCTCGTACGTGTTGCTTTAATGTAACCATGAATAAGTAACGTACAAACACTCATATAAAGACACAGATATTGGGGAAACACGTATATATATATATATATATATATATATATATATATATATATATATATATATATTAGAAATTAGCTAATTAACATAAAAAATAACTGTACAAAATATTTTTCTTTTAAATATTTTTCTCTCGTGCAAATGCATTTGAATAGTATCATAATCGAATATCCTGAATTTCACCCTGTCTAAACCGAACAGATAAGTAGGTAAGATTAAATGCGGTTTTTGAAGGAAAATTTAGAAAATACGCCTGTATGGATTTCACGAAGCATCGTCAACCCTATATATGCTGCATGGAAAATTGGTCCCTTTAATCAAGGCGAGGGTTGACGTAATCACTAAATTTACGATATCGTAGAATTAAAGTCAAAGTTTGTTAAGCATCAAATACTGGACTATGCTATTTTCAAACTCCGGTGTTTAAAAAATTCATAGGCGAGGAATTGACAGTTACCAAGTACTGTTGACTTTATGTCTACGCTACGCTAACTTAGATATATATGCTCAATCAATGATATTGACGACTATTTTCTAATGAATATAGACAAGTTTATATATATATATATATATATATATATATATATGTGTGTGTGTGTGTGTGTGGTGTGTGTGTGTGTGTGTGTGTCTGTGTCTGTGTGTGTATTTACCCAACCGTTAATATGTGGCACAAAGTCGTAATTACGAGGTTTACAACAAGTATCAAACTCGCTATCCAGTAATAATGGATCTGTGAGACTTAATTGCTAACCATTGAACAACGAGGAATGCCCTCATATTTATCTAAGCAACTATCATACATGGAGTATACATATTGGACTATAAATTCAAACGGGATGGTTGATTTCAGTCACCAGAGTAATGTGTTTATGGACTTTAAGCATTTACCCTAAATACATATTTTTAAATCTACATAGCCTGATCCATTTTATTGTTGGACTGTATGTAGTTAGCTTGTTTTAAATTAAAGGAGACTATATTTTCAAAATGCTCTAAAAATCAAGGAGAAATTCAGGAGATTGCATTAAAAAATATTACGCATACTGCTTTCGGTCTACTACCAGAAAATACGTTCTATTCAATGCTTAAATCCTATGAACTGGAAGTGAGGGAAGAAGATATGAAAATAATTTTAGCCAATTGGTAGGTAATTCACCTAAAATTGATTAAAATGATTTCATCGATTTATAGTTTCATTTTAAAATACTATCCTAATTTTAAAATAAAAATTAAGAATTAAACAAGTAAGGTTGAATTTTTAATTTAATTCAATAAATTAATCTTTTAATTTTTCAGGAGTGGAGAGCCAAACAAAAAGATGCTAAAATGCCTAAAAATACTAAATAAATTTTGATGCAAGACATTGGTCTCAGTTGATCGACCTGTAACAAAATGGAGTTTATAAGCCTGGATTTACAGAAGAATTTTTAGATTATGAACTTCTGGAGTCATCAATGATTGGAACAAAATTGATACGATAGGAAAAAAAAAACATACACACACATATATGCACAAACGCTCGCACGTAAGCACTGTTAAAATACCATACACTCACAGGTATTATGTGTGTGACCTGTTACCACGCGTACGCAACCTTTATACTGCCCATAAACATTCTCATACATTCAATTCACCTTCACATACATACACACATCATTTTATCCAATCATACGCATCCCATATCTATTGAAATTTTAAATTTTTTTGAAATATTTTCGATTTTCCTTACATTTGAAACATCTTCACCTGATGAATGCATCGCATGAAACCAATATGGTTGTGAATGTTCCTTTGTCACCCAATAAATAGATATGTAAAACCTATATATTTATCTTATTATATTATATAACAGCTCTATTCTGTATTGAGCACTCTACTAATTAATACTGCCTTTGGTACACCATTCCAGCAAAAGCTGAAATAGTGACCATCTCAAACCACATATGTATTTATATATATATATTTGTGTGTGTGATGTAGCCTCCTATGTGTTGGTTTACTATAGACATTAATATAACTAGCAAATATATGCACCCTCCGGGTGCAAGTATTTTAGTTAAATTTTATAATAAAATATGATATTAAATTAGAAAGGCTAATGAAACTGAATAAGAATGCTGATAAAAAGATTTTGAACAGAGGGGGTATGATTGAAAAATAGAACAACTTTGAAACTAACTCTTCCACCATGTTCCGTTACTCCCGTCTTTCATTGGTAAATTTTCCTAATTAAACTGTTTAGTTAAAATAGGAAGTAAAGAATAATATTACAGTTATTTCTTCTTGTTAAGGGATTTCTTTTAAGATTTATTGAAGAGATTGTTGCTCATATTCAATAAGATAAAACCAAACAATTAGAAATCAATAATACTAAGCAAGTATTTATTAAAATCATTTTTTTAAGATCAATATGCAAATTAGCCTTCCCATTCATACTGTAAACCTCTATTTTGTTGTATATATAAATACAATTGCATGTTATTAGTATGTAGATATGGTCAACAGTGTAAGTAAAGTAAAATAATTTTATTAATAATTGAGGTTTAAATAAAAATAAAATCATGAAGAATATGATGTAAATAACTAAAGGAATTGTGACTTGTATAGTAATATAGTTTCGGTTACAGACAGACAAACCCACAATCTCCATTATAATAAGATGTGCTGTGTTTAAAAGATTTCAACAGTAAAACTATATTCACCAAGACAGAAAGGAACAATGAATGAGACGTTTATTTTCATAAAAGTCGTCCCATGATATTCGACGCTTATACCAGCGAGTTCTCCACTGCTATGGTATAAAGCAGAAGTATCTTAGCTTTTAAATCCTTCATAATTCTCATGTTTTCCCTGCGAGACGAATATATCTTCAGATTAGGATGCTCGGTTTGGGTAGTGTTGAAGTGTTGAATGTATTACCAAACTCTACGATTTTGAACTCAAAAGCAAAAATAAAATACGGATAATCAAAGAACAATATATATAATAGATATATATTATAATAAGACATGTACATTTTTTTTTGGGGGGTGTGGTGCTATAAAATGTTATTTTTTGATAGAAAGTTACAATGACATAAATCTTGTCAATAAGTAATATTTAATATCAGTTTTGGTTGTATAATGTTCCCCAAGAAATAAATATTCTTGATATTTTGGTTGAGAATAAAATTAACTATATTGCCAAAAAAAAATAGATGTAAAAATTCACAGGCGATACTCTGTCTGTCTGTCTGTATGTATGTATGTATTTCTCTCTCTCTCTTCTCTCTCTTCTCTCTCTCTCTCTCTCTCTCTCTCTCTCTCTCTCTATATATATAATTTTTTTTTTTTGGGGGGGGGGAATATGTGCTTAATTGAAGTAGGCGGGCATACCTATTAAATGTAAGGCTAAACAAATCGAGAAAAATCAATGTCTGTATGTACATTTCGGCCGATTGATTTTACTCGATTTGTTTAGCCTTACATTTAATAGGTATGCCCGCCTAATTAATTAATTATTAATTAATTAATTTTCTAAATTAGGTACGACTTCAATTAAGCACATATTCTCCCCAAAATTGTCGGCTAAATAAAGCCATATCATAAACACACCGCGTGTTTTTTTTCTTATATATATATATAATATAATATATATATATATATATATATATATATATATATATATATATATAAAGGTGTGTCAAAAGTATCGAGACTTTTTGTACTTTTGACAAGCCTTGTATTCTGGAAAAAAAACAACTTTCCATTCATTCTTCATTTCCATCTAGGTAAATACAGCTTTAAACTTGGTACTTTTTGACACACCTTGTATTCTAAAAAAAAAATAATGAATGGAACGTTATTTTTCAGAATACAAGGTGTATCAAAAGTACAAAAAATCTTGATACTTTTTTGGCACGCCTCTATATATATATATATATATATATATATATATGAAGGGATGGTACACACAGTCTTGCACTCTAGTTTAAATGATCTTTCTGTCTATTCCGTTACACGTATATGAGGAAAGTGAATGTTTGAAAGAGATAGATAGATAGATAGAGAGAGAGAGAGAGAGAGAGAGAGAGAGAGAGAGAGAGAGAGAGAGAGAGAGAGAGAGAGAGAGAGTTTATGAAAATATATCACTGTCAAACCTGCACATTTTTTACAATTGCAGTTCGCTAAGATTACTTTAACTGCACTTCATTATACAATCGTATCGCACAGACATGTAATTTCGCGAATATTGCAATTGCAGCTGCTAATGTGACGAAATCACGAGTAGCTTCTCACCCATTCGAGTCCACGTAAAAAGAGTGCCAAATTGGAAGAACTCGACGTTTGACGCAAACAGTGGTGGAGGCGAAGCGTTACCTGCTCTAAGAGTGTAAAAAATATAGTAAGAAAGAGAGAAAGAAAAAGAACCTGCTTCCTCCCCCACCACCAACAAAAAAAAAAAAAGAACCGAAAAAATAGGCTGCTCTATGCACGATGGCATACGAGTTGGATATTTTTATTGATTGTGGGAAATCTTTGCGAAAATTGAAAGGATCTGTCCGACCAAGCAAGCATCAGAGTTGGTGAAACATTAAAAAAAAAGAAAAAAGAAATGTTAAATAAAGAAAAGAGAAAATAAGAAAAAAAAAACGCATTTGATTATTAGAGAGATGCATAACTCTGTAACTGAACAGTCAACAATCAAACAGAAAAAAAATGGTTCTAAGGGTAAAATTATTATATGGGGATGAGTGTGTGGTTATGTGCCTGAAAACTTGAAGCGTTGTAATGATAGTACGTACGTGTATGTGAGTGTACGTGTATATCTTGATTGATATTTGCCAGGCATGGCCTAGTCTGGAACAAGGATAAATAGAAGGAGGTTTGTTTTAGAATAATCTACCAAGCCGAAACAAAGATTTGACGCCACGATTCTAGCAATGGCTCAAGCACCAAAACTGATCGGTAAAGACTATATATATATATATAATATATATATATATATATATATATATATATATATATATATATATATAAAGATAGGATGGATGGGTTTAGAATCCGACATTATGAGGTAGATAAAAGGATAAGTGAGCAAGAAATGAATAACTCAAAACAAATCAAGGGTTGAAATAATTTCGTCCGTATTACCCGGACATCCTCAGTCAAATTTTGACTGAGGATGTCCGCGTAATACGGACGAAATTATTTCAACCCTTGATTTGTTTTGAGTTATTCATTTCTTGCTCACTTATCCTTTTATCTACCTCATATATATATATATATATATATATATATATATATATATATATATATATATATATGAGTTAAGAGTAAGGAAATGAATCCGATGGTATGTATAGATAAAAGGATATGAAAACACACAATGTTATTAAAATGAATATATTTTATATCATTTTCATTGCTAATATTGTCAACATTTCGATTTGTAAAAAAAATCATCATCAGAGCATAATGTTAATGAGGTCCGTTTTTAGATGTAAATGTTTTTAATCCAGACTCCTCGAGAGAGAAGCAGAAAATAATTTAAATTCAAACCGGAAACATTGTTTTTCTCAAAAAGCCTGTAAGCCATGCGATCGCTTCGTATTTGTTCAATATATATATATATATATTTGTATACGTATAAGTATTAACTTACCGGTGGGTATAAGAACGATCGTTGGAAGCGCACAATATCCAGAGGTTAAGGTTGAGAGTGCTCAATACAATGTAGAGCATAAATTTATTTCCATTCTATATATATATATATATATATATATATGATGTGGATTTTGCGTCTCCGTATGCTTCTGGTGGGTATATATATTTGAGGTGAATGTTAGTATTTGTATCCGTTTTAGGAGATACTTATATTAGGTTTGGGCTTAGGAGTTAAGCATTAACGTACTTATTATGCTAATATTGTTAGCGTAATATGGTAATTGAGGAATAAATATCTGAAGACTCTAGTTTGTTTTGAGTTTCATTTATTTAGCCGGGTAAATGAAACTCAAAACAAACTAGAGTCTTCAGATATTTATTCCTCAACTACCATATTACGCTAACAATATTAGCATAATAAGTACGTTAATGCTTCACTCCTAAGCCTAAACCTAATATAAGTATCTCCTAAAACGGATACAAATACTAACATTCACCTCAAAATATATATATATATATATATATATATATATATATATATATATATGTACCAACCCCTCGACACGAGTAGAATGCGACATAAGGTCAATATCTTCAGAGGAGTTTAACAGGGTTTAATTGAGAGTTTTCCTTCTAGACTAGTTGCCTAACAAAGGTTAAAGTGCCTAGTCTTCCCTAATATTTACACATAACTGGAGGAATAAAATGTTGATGAATAACTTTCCCAATGGTACTATCCCCATATCAATTGCAAAAAGTCTCGTCCAGTATTTAAACCCGGACACCGAGATCATTTATATACATAATGTATAGTTGAATGAACAAACTGATTAAAAATACTCGCTGATAAATCAAAAGAGTGTCAAATACAGGCCAGTAGAGCAAGATAATGTTAAGTATCTGGCAGCCATCCTTCGTTCCAGATGTAATGAATAAGTAAGCGAGCCAATAAGATCCAGTGTTAACGTATTCCTTGTAAGTCCTTCGTCCAAGGGAATCCAAATGTCAATGAAATAACTCAGAATGGTATGTCTATTAATACAGCAGAAGCAGCAGCAGCAGTTCCAGTGATTGGACAATAGAAATCCTTCTCAGGTCACGTGTTTATAGGCGAGTCTATAAATAGGAGTGACCATTTACCTGATGCCTTATATAAAAAAAATCCAACAGATAAAACCTAAGATGAATGAATGTTTACTCATCCCAGTCTGTCAGATCCATGACCATTCTATTGACAAGAGTAGTAGAATACGCCGACTTCATCTCAGCAGAGGGGTAAGTTCACCGATGGGGCTACATATTAGCCGTGATGCTTAAGAACGAAATCTTGGTGACTGAGCTGTCCATGACATTCCACTTTGACACTAAGTTCGGCTGAACAGGTGGTCAGAGAGGCAACCTCTGACCATGCGACTGGTCATGTCAAGCCCTAGAGCATATGATTGTCCCAGCCTATTGTCCTTATGGCAAACCCCCAACTCTTCTAATCATATATGTGCTTAAATGTGGTTGCCTAGAGTCTTAGTGTTCTGGATAGTGGTGAAGTTCCAAATCTGAAGCTCTGGTGAATGTTGAGTTGAAGTATCGGTTCAGGTCCCATCTATGGAGTAAACGGACCAAAAATCAGTTAAAAAATGTTGAATGCTTAACAAGTATGAATAAAGCAAAAACCTTCCCAGTATAAAATAACCCAAAGATTGATATGACGTAAAATCCTACCGACAAGTTTCACGAATAAAAAAATACAACAATCAGATTAGTCTGATTATATATATATATATATATATATATATATATATATATATATATATATATATATATATATATATAAAATCTAATTTGAGTCAGACACAACCTACCAAGTTTTCAACTAAAGGATCATCAGGAAAATACTGATTCAGTATTGTTCTGAAGATAGTTTAGGTGAAACCTAGGCAGATAGTGTAGGACTGAAATTAGGTTTACTATATTTTAATCTACATTTGAGCATTTTTTACATATTATTTTAGTTCACTCTTTCAGTTGCTCTTTCAATTTTACGGTAATGTTTTGTATTTTCATTTCTTCCAAACCGTAAGGATGATTCGACTTTTTTTGACATTTTTTATATTCAATACTAATGGATTTACGAGACAACCTTGCTAACCATTACACAATGATGGGACCTAATTTTTTTTACCCAACCTGTTCGTCACAGGTAGGATATGGTACTAGGTTGAAAGCAAAGTGCATCTAGCGAGTATTAAAATCGCTATTCAGTAATAATATGAGTCTAACTTGCAAACCCTTACACCACAATGGGATGCTATTAATATTAAAATAATGTAAACATCTAAATAAACTAATATTTATGAGACAAACTGTTAGCTTTGTTTCACATTAAATATCCAATAAACGAATAATTTTCGTTCAAATAAAAACTCATTTTTAAATCTAAACAGGTATTACAACTCTGGATCAAAATGGCAATGAAGGAGTATTTCACAATTCCCAGAGATCCAGAATTAGAATTTCCCCATTAGATACATTTTTTATCATACCCTTTTAATGAACACTCCCTATTGTTACTAAAAAATGTTTTCGTCCGGTCATAGACCGGGTACTTTTGCTAGTATATATATATATATATATATATATATATATAGTTGAATGAAGTGACAAATAAAAATTTTAGCTTTTATTCATTTATTTGGGAACGATATTACTACCGATGGTTTCCTGCTAATGCATTCAACAGGTAAACGAAATAGTTTTTTTAAAAATGACAAAAATGGTTAAATGTGTGCGTTTTTTAATTGTATTCTCGTGTTACATGTTTACGTGTTTAGGTGATGTCGAATGCTCTTTTTGTTTGTACGTGTGCGTATTTTTGTTTGTGCGTATGTGTATGATGTCATGCGCGTGCGCATAGAAATGCGTGAAAAATTTTTTTGATATGATTGTGTCCACGCGCGTGTGTGCATATTTTTGTTTGTGCGTGTGCGTATGATGTCATGCGCGTGCGCATGGGAATGCGTGAAGGCCGTGATGATAGGATTGTGTTCACGCGCATGTGTGCGTATGAATATGCGTATTTGCGTTTGGTATTCTTGTTTACGTATGTTTGTGAAATTAATATTGTGCTATATATATATATATATATATATATATATATATATATATATATATATATTGATAGAATGTGACATCAAACCGACAAAGTTTGAGATACTACTGGGGCACTCTGGGTTAGTAGTAATGATGCTTCGGCCCGAAACCATGCCTGAACCCAGAGTCATCATCTGATGAAGGCTTTGTTGGTTGCAATACTACTGTGTAAATAGCAGTCATTGTATGAAGATTAATATATATATATATATATATATATATATATATATATATATATATATATATATAAAGGAAATGATTTAAATTTGCTTCATGTAATAATGTATTTTATGTGTTAAATTGCAGCATCTTCAGACAAGAAGTTTTTTGTCTGAATATGCTAGGACTTGCAACTGAAATGAATTATTACATTCACTGCATTGCTCTGTCCGTTGACATATTACAAACAAGGCTAATTATGTCTTCACTACGAATGACCTGTATTATTACAGTTGATCACCACATGGAACGAACCTTATCATTAATATATATATATATATATATATATATATATATATATATATATATATATTTGACTCTCACGTCGATTTTCGACGTATGAGGGTTCATATACACAATGAATTCCCACACAGGGATTGTTTATAGTGGTGAAGGCTTGTGATGGACCATTCACACTTTTTGGCACAGTCGATAGGAATGAATTGGTGAATCAAAGGTTACCACAAACCCAATCAACGACCGACCTCAGGAATTTTGAATTCAGAGTTATCCCTCTCCTAGACTGGTTACGTACCCAGGCTGAAGAGCTCAGTCTGCCCTACTATTTAACCCATAGCTGGAGGGAGAATATATGGATTCATACCTTTCCCAAGGGTATTAGCGCTATGTGAAATGCCAACAGCTTCATCTAGAATTGAACTCGAATCGACGAGTCCATTTCCCACGACTCTAGCCACTAGCCCACGCGCCTCCATATATATATATATATATATATATATATATATATATATATATATATATATATATATATATATATATATATATATATATATATATATATATATATATATATATATATATATATATATATATATATATATATATGTGTGTGTGTGTGTGTGTGTGTGTGTGTGTGTGTGTGTAAGTAGCTAACGGCAATGCACTGTGATAAACTGGATATAAATCGAAAATGCTTACATCTAAGTAGAGTTAAATAGAGTTTCAATGTGAACGTTCGGGAGTATCCGTGGCTTGGATTTTAAGCCTCTTGTATTTTTAGTATCCCGTATATTTCTTTGTATATTCTATTCTTCTTCGGGATTGTTTTATAGCACAGTGCCAAAATAACCCCGTGGGAATTTCTATGAATGACTGGCAAAACGCCGTGGCATTCTGATGCGAAGCAGACCAAGAGAATTGAAAATGAACTGCAGAGATAGAATTAAAAAAAAAAGATAAAGAAAAGAAATCAGCACAAATCCTGTCTCTCTGACCCAGACCTAACAGACAGATAATTGCATTTGGCTACTGTTTGGGATCTATTGAAATAGTGAAGGGCGTTTTCCGCCTGTGCACCATTGAGATTAATATGCTCCGAATGGTGTATTGGCTCCAAATGGTATCCGGAGGCATGATTCCAGAAAGAGACAGATAGATTTTTGGACAATGCCGAATGTTTATTACCACCACCGACAACTACCTATCTATGTGTAGTAATGAATTATAAGGACGGTTGGTGAGAGATTGTTATGGGTATCAATGCAAGGCTGACTTCTGAAGACGATCGGAAAATTTAAACGGAAAGTTTTTAGGTGGTCCCCAATGACAGTTTAACTACAGTCTATGAATTAACATTTTGCGATTTGGGTTACGGTTTTAGAGGATTAAGGTTGTTTTTAATTACGTATTGCTTAAAAGAAATAAACAACAAAAAAACCAAATTACTATACATTTAATTAACCATTAAAATTAATTATTGAATCTATTATTGAGACAGTTGTTTGTGTTAGTATTGCAATGTATAATTTCAATTAAACTTAGTTTAAAAATAGATTTTTCAACATTAAATGTATAGTAATTTGGTTTGTTTTTTGTTTATTTTTAAGCAATACGTAATTAAAAACAACCGTAATCCCCTAAAACCGTAACCCAATTCGCAAAATGTTAATTCATAGACTGTACTTAAACTGTCATTGGGGACAACCAAAAAACTTTCCGTTTTAATTTTCTGATCATCCATGCAACTAGTGCAACGTGATGATTATGATATATAGTAGTTTTAGGGGTGAGAAATGAAAAAAAAGTAAAAATGAACGAATAGTAATTTTAACCTGATGACATATTGGAAAATGCTCAATATGTACTTGTAGAGCAGGTTTAGGGAACTGAATCAGTGACAGAAATTAACTATCCAGGTTTCACCAAAAGAATGTTCATCTAAATAAGGGAAGCAATTGATGAAGTTAACGATGATTTTAAAATCAAGAGCACTTTATTTGAAAATCGCATTGTGTTATATACTGGGGTTTCACGCTACCCAATCAGCATATAATGTTATATACCTTTCTTACTTCTTACTCTGTCGTCTATTCTTCTGGCCGGCTTTGCTTCTGATCGTCTCTCATCTATCTCTGTAATCTGGTCTTCTTGCTATGTTCCTGCTGGCTGGTCGTCCTGGATTCATTTCTTAGTCTTGTTACCAAGACATTCATCAACCACAAGAACATTTTACTTATATAAACTTTTATTTCCTTAATTATACATTTCACGTAACTAAATATCTGACTAACATAGCGCGCGCGAGTCCCAGCCTTAGGCAGAGCACAAAATGGTCGACTGCTCTGCCCGACGTCCAACTGCAAACTGGGGACTCTGAAAAAGGTCCCACGTGACTTCACATATTTGGCGGGCTTCTGTAATTTCCATAGAAGGACCCGGCCATGGTATGAAAGGGGCCATCCCCTCAGAATTACAGGAGATTGACAATAATCTTATACAACCACATAGATTATGTAACAATTGGTGAGAAACTGTCAGTAACCAAGTGCTATTGACTTCATTTCCACACTATCTTAACTTTGACATACAAACTCTATCCATAATATTAAGCATTGTTTACTTATAAATATACCATACCCCGTCACCAAGGAGGAGAAAATCATCTCAGCTAATACCGTTACTATTTCAACCATTCTTGTGGACATTTCACTCCGCCAGTTTCAACCTTACCAATAACAAAAACCCATACCAATAATAACAAACACTCAGTACCAATAGTCTCATTGTATTTCCTTCCTCTCACTACATTTCGAGTGTAATCAAACCCACTTTCTTTGTATTATATTTATCTCCCTCCCACTATTAAACTTGCGCCATTATCTAGACACCTCAACCATTTTTAGCTTGATTAACAGCAATGAAACTTTATGATTAGGACCAAAAGAAACGCATTCAACGCCCTCGACGACTTTCCAAAATTAATTCTAAACTATGTTTATTTATTTACCAAACCCCTCCACATGAGCTGGATGTGACACAAGGTCATTTTCTTCAGCGGAGTTTAACAGGTCTAAATTCAGAGTTTTCATTTTCATAGACTGGATGTCTAGTCACGGTTAAAGAGCCCAGTCTGTTCTACTATTTACCTATAGTTGGTGGGAGCATAGTAGGATACATACCTTTCCCAAGGGTATTGGCCCTAGGTGAGTGCATACTGCCTCGTCCAGGTTTTGAACTCGTGTCGAAGAGTCCATTTCCTATGACTCTAACCATTACACCACGTGCCACCCACAAAATGTGTTTACGGTTGAAGAAGGAAGCAGAATCGAATGCATTTAAGACGATATATTCACAATAACAATCAACAAAATATCAAATTGAGTGGATAGAACTGTGCCTAATAGATGAGGTTTCAACAAGAGGGCAAATTTCCTTTTAACCAGGAAGTCTATCCCCTTTTCGCTAGTTCTAGGCCAGGGAAATTGTTTTTGCATCGGAGGTGGTGCACTACACCTGCCATCAGCTCCCTACTTTACCGCACAGATCCAAACTGTGCTACTCATATGCTGAGTTGGTGAAGGTCACTATTGAACCCAGAACCTTTTGGCTCTCAGTCGAATAACAATGAAAAAGAAACCAATTTGAAAGATTACCTTCAATATATATTGATAGAATTTGAATAAAATCTTTTGCTTAAATCTGATTGTATCTACATAGTGCTTTTTTAGCAAGCTAGTCTTGCAGATCTATTACCTCTAAATTGTGAGTTCAATCCTTGCTGGATGCTCATACTTGTGTCACATCCTACCCATAGTGAACTGGTTGGGTAAATACCCACTGATGTGTCTATGTGTGAATGTCACTAAGGAGTTTATCCCTGCTTCTACGACCATGCCCACTATAGCTTATTTAGATGGTTTTAACGGGACACATATGCATAAGTATGGTGTTTAAAACAATCAGAACAAACACAAACATATTATCTACTACCAAATTCTATAACACTGAAACTAAAATCAAACTGTATTTAATGATATCTGTTTTGATTCTGTAATATTATTATTAGATGATAATAATAGCTACTTTAAAGTATATAATTATCTATAAATTATTAGTATTAGATAGGAATAGTTTATATGTAGCTGTGTGCAAATGAATAATTATAGAAAATAAAAGGGAATGTCAAAAAAATAATATGCCATGGAACATTGGAAATATTTAAAAACGAATCATATTTCGGCTTTAAATAACCCGCAATGAGTTGATATACCATTGAATATAAAGCAAAGAAAATCAAAGCAAATAAATATAAATAATTATAGTTAGAATCGAACATTAAAAAAAAAAATATTTTAGCTTTAAATAAGCCATAAGAACTTGATATGCCGTTAAACAAATAAGCCAAGCCAAAATTATTATTTATCTGAAAGTTTCAGATGAGTCTTGATAATTTGTATTATTTAAAAAAGATATGAGTGAGGTAAAAAAATATATATATAATAAGATATGTTTAAATTTTATGTAAAAAAATAGGTTTATAGATGTCAAATATTAACCCCAGTAGGGCAGATAACCTAACGGATATAGGCATTGAGTTCAGTTCTTCGCGATAATCATCTGGAAGTTGCAGGTTCAATCCTGCTTAGAGGCGAAAATAATATAGAATACTTGTGGGAATTAAAGTAAGAATAAAATTAAAATAAAAAACAAACAACCATGAACCTTCACCGGAAGAACCTTCCACGCAAGTGCGAGAAAAAGGACCCACTTCCGACCCCCAAGATAATCTATCGGTCATTCTAGTTTAAGCCTTAACTGTGTGTAATCACTACCACTGGCCAGGGAGATATTCCCTTGCCACTTGGCGGCTACAATCGGTGAATAAAGTTTAAGTCATAAAACCACCTTCTGTCTTTGTCTCTTTCTTTTAGTGCGTTGAATTCCTCCCTTTTCAGTGCGACCACGAAAT
>CM042140.1:113389635-113409635 GCA_023376005.1 Doryteuthis pealeii
GAGTTGTTCCCCTTTGTTTATGTTGGAGTTATGGGAAATAAACCGCTTTTTCCTTTTACTTTGAAACATATTTTAGTAATTAAGTTATTACTCCAGATTATTGATATATTGTTATGTATTAAAAATACATTAACGAGAAGATTGCGAGTGGTTGTAATAATAGTTTATTATTACAATAAATACAAATAAAAAAATGGCTCCCGGCCGGCAAGGTATAAAGTCTCTGAGCGTAAAAGAAGATTTGGTAAAGATTACTTATCTTCTGAAGAGTTGTAACACGTGTGTTTACATCCGAGAATACGAAACAACGTTCGTGGTTGGAGATCAACTCACCTCACGCTGAGCTAATCTACCTGTTGTTCTTTTATAAGTATTCATTTGCATAAGTGAGGGATTATCCGGTTACTTCCCTTTACAACATATATAAAATAGCAATAAACAAAAATAGAAAGAATCATACCCTAACACTCATCTCTTTGAGATCTAATAAATCTTGGTAATCCTTAACTTGTTCCTCGTAAATTCCTACCATAAAATAAATTGACCCCTCATTTTATGTCCGTGTTTTTGCAATAAATGTTTTATTTTTCTTGCACCCATTATTTTACAATACTGAATATATTTTCTTTATTTATTTTAATATTCACTTCAATGTGTATATACTTTTGTGTATACATTTTACTCGTAAATTCCTACCATAGGCTTGGCTCAGATAATGCCCAAGCCTAATTTGATGGTAGGAATTTACGAGTAAAAAGTTAAAGCTTACCTTTTGTTGTTGTTATTTCTTTTCTTTTTTGGCTTTGGTACTCGAAAATAAAAACGTCAGATTTTAATCAACGTCGACGAAAAAACAAAATTACGGTCATAAAAGGAGGATCCAATTTCTACCTGAATTGTAAAACGAGCCCCCACTTTAAAACTAACCATTCTCACAAAATAAAAACTTTTAGAATATACGCATTGAAGTGAATAGTAAAATAAATAAATAAAATACCTAAATCCTTTGCAACAAGTTTTTAATTTGATTTCGTGGCATCTCTGAACCTTAGAATTATCATGTAGATGATAGGAGGCAGAAAGGGCGAACGAGCTCTCAAAGTAACTTTGACTAGCGAGGAGAGAGCCCTTTTTTGATTGAATTCAGAGTTTTCCTTCTCCTAGATCGGTTGCCTTACCAAGATTAAAGAGCCCAGGCAGTCCCTTTACCCATATCTGGAGAGTGTTAGCATTATGTGAAAATGCAAATAGCCGCGTCCAGGATTTGAACTCGGCTTGCCGTGTCAATTTCTAATGAGAGTAATCATTACACCACTCACTCCACAATATTTTATCTATAACTATATCATATTTAATTGAAAGCGCGTGGTGTAATGGTTAAAGTCATGGGAAATGAACTCGTCGCCCCGAGTTCAAATCCCGGACATGGTAATTGCATTTCACTTAGCGCTAATACCCTTGGGAAAGGTATTAACTCTCCCTCCAGCTATGGATAAATAGTAGGGTAGATAGGGCTCTTTAACCTTGGTTAGGCAACCGGTCTAGGAGAAGGAAAACCCTGAATTCAAACCTGTTGAACTCCGCTTAAGAAATTGACCTTGTGTCACATCCTGCTCGTGCGGAGGGATTGGTAAATGTATATATCATATTTAATTATAATTTTGATATAAATTTTGAGGGGTGCAAAGAGTCAATATTATTTTATAAATATAGAAATAGATAAATAGATTTAATGCATGTGTAATTATGTTGAGAAAATACGTAGGAAACCCTCGGAAACTAGAATTCATTACAGCATTTGGGTTAGGAGAAAACGTAGTTGTTTAAATTGCCCTAGGCGCTCAAAACCCACGCTACGCCATTGCTCTGAAGGACTTCATGAATAAAATTGCTTTTCTAGAGTATTGATATTCTATTTCCTTTTGTTTTATCCCTATGGAAGTGCTAGATATGTAAGTACACATAGATGCTGACATAAACACACACCCACACACATAAAAGATGATAATCATTTGTATTTGTTATTGCTTTTAGTATTTGGGTTTTTTCAGACGTATTTATTCAGCCCAAGTTAACAATAACGTACAGAAGAAATAGCCATCTTTGAGATACGTCTGTCTCCTTGCAAACCTAAACTAGAACTACGTAAATTCAAAATTCACCTCCTGCTTCCACGAACTGAACTGACTAATCAGAGGACAACCATAAGGTTAGTCAAAAATCAAAGCCCTATGACATCAGAATTACCGTAATTTAAACAAAAATTCAACTTGACCGCATGCACCATTTTAATCCAGTCAGAAAATAATGGTGTTACGATTTTTGTGGCCATCCTTAGGCTTCAAGCAAGAGCGCTGTCCAGCGGAGATCCATCGTGTTAAGCAGAGCGCGATCCTTAGTGAAGAATCCTTAGGTTGCTCTTTAGTGTCCCTTAATATTGGGTATGGTCCTTTGGTTGTTCCTTGGTGCTCTTCAGACTTACAGGTCGTTTGTCAATGAGTGCAAATGGACGTCTGTCAATATCAGCGATTAAGTAGTTAACCAGCCACGTATTCGGGCTGTTGATTGGCTGAGGTATAAACCATGTGACCTCGTTTAGTCTATAAATCTAGGTGGTGGAGTGTTGGAAAAATATTCCAACAAATGGTGACAGGTATACACTACCTACAATTCCAGCGATTTGACCGCCACTCTAAAAATAGGTTTAAGAATTTATGCGGGGTGGGTGGGTGGAACCGACAGTTCATGATAATAACTGAAACGAACACAGTTGTAAAAAATATCAGGTCGGTCTGACAGCACGGATATCCATAACTCTATTATTTCTACTATCAACACGTCGTCACTCCATTCAAAATAAAAGAGCGTAGATAGATAGTGTGATGAAAGACAAGTGTCCGTACAGCTGCCGGAAGTGATGTCCGGTAGGAATGAGTGGCGCGAGAGGAAGCCTCTCGCGCCACTCATTCCTACCGGACATCTCTTCCGGCAGCTGTACGGACACTTGTCTTTCATCACACAATCTATCTACGCTCTTTTATTTTGAATGGAGTGACGACGTGTTGATAGTAGAAATAATAGTTGCACCCTCGTATCTGGACTGGTACTACATTGTAGAGGCTCGTCTTTAGGTTGCTGGGCCTATACTGAAGCTGGCTGACAATTCCTGGATGTTTGGAGACTGAAAAACAACCTGGGGTGCTGGGGGACATCTTGCCTTGTGGTATTTTAGAGAAACATGACAAACTGGAAACTTTTCAGAAGCAAGAACGAAGTCATAAGTGACGTTATCCTGTGGATGTACCTAAACATGAACACACGAGGGAGGTCTGACCAACAAAATCTACATTTATCAGCTCTGTACGGATTCTGAAAAAAGAAACTTAATAAAATTCTTTAGAGAAATTTCAGCAACTAAAGAAAGAGAGAAAAAATATGGGGGAGTGCAATAAAAGGGAGAAAGTCCTTTAGATATGTTTACTATGACACCTATATAAAAACAAAAAGGTGTGTAAAAAAATAATAGATATTTTTTGTACTTTTTGACACATCTTGTATTCTGAAAAAAAAATAACGTTCCATTCATTTTTTTTTTCAGAATACAAGGTCTGTCAAAAAGTACTAAGTTTAAAGTGGAATTTACCAAGTGTTGTGATGTTAATCCAACAGTAAAAAAGAAGTCAAGTCGAGGTAGGGTAAAATAAGACAAGTGTATTTACAATAATGGTACAGGGACGGCTAGCTTGCCGTTAAACGGTAACAGTACAACCTTTTCACTCGATGTCTCACTATTTATAGTGAGAACCGGTGTATATTCTCCACTGTAGGAACGGCCGGTACAACACCAAGATAGAAATGAAGAATGAATGTAACTTTTTCTTCAGAGTACTAGGTGTGTCAAATTTTAAAAAAAATCTCGGTACTTTTTCGACACACATTCTATGTGCAATAAAAACGGGAAAGTCCTTTGGTGAATGTCTCTAGTTTGTGTATGTTATAACAAATCATACCTACTTGAGAACATTGAGTTCTGAAACCTGAGACATGTCTCTTGAAATGATGCTGGATGGAAAATGTTTGATTTTGCCACTCTCTCGTTATATACTACCTTGGTCATATCCTCTTATGGTCACTGGGAGAACTATTTTGGTACACATAGTGGTACACATAGGAGGTAATGATCTTTTTCTGCCATCTAGCGCCAAATAGTAGAACTCAACGACAGTCAAGGGATATAATCCTTGTATAACTTTTTAAAAATCCCAAAGGGAATCGAAACAATACTAACGAAAACATTATTAAGAACAACTAAAATAATGAAAGCGTTGATTCAAAGTGAAGATTTGATGCCATTTGATCTATCTTGAAAGCCACTAATAAATAACTTAGTGAATCTAAGAATAAGTAGTTTTCTACGTAAAGTAAAGTAAAGTCGTCGGGGCGGCCTAAAGACGGTATCAGCCAATCAGCGAGGGAGTCTATCCTCTTTTCACTAGCGCTAGACCAAGGAGATTGTTTTTGCATCTGAGGTGGAGCGCCACACCTACCATCAGCTCCTTACTTTACCGCACAGATCACTGTGCTACTCATAACGCTGAGTTGGCAAGGACCGGTATCGAACTAGGAACCTAGTGGTTTCTAGCCGAACTCTCTACCGACTGAGCTACGTGATTTCTATTAATCCAGACTCAAACACTGTAATTTAAAATCTCTTTGATTTCTTTGTATAATGGCATATGAACCTTCGTGGGTTATCTACCGCCAAAGTCATCCTTGTAGAATAATATTAATGATACTATCTAACCCATACATCGGGGATACGGAGCTTCAAACCTTTCCCAAGAGTATTACTCTGAAGGGGAAGTTACTAGCGTGAATGGAGTTCGAACTCGCTTTCTGTGATGGCATGATAACCACTACGCCACAGGGTCCACGTTAAAGCTCTCTCTCTCTCTCTCTCTCTCTCTCTCTCTCTCTCTCTCTCTCTCTCTCTCTCTCTCTCTCTCCATAAAGATTATATTCTATGTCATAATGATACGATTTTTATGTCTGAAAGTAAAACAGCCAAAATGGCACATTGTAGCGGGATCTTTGATACCACATTGCCGAAGAAATTTGGTTAAGCAATTAAACAAACTCTTATTCAAATTTTATCTTTAAAATAGTAATATAAGACCTAAGATCTGAATCTATCTGTTCCCTATTAAATATACTATACATTCTATAACCACTATGTGTATAAGAATGATATGTGATTCTTATAATACGTTAGAAGGCTCAGAGTAACATTCCACCGGAGGTGAAAATATACATTAATAAATCCGAAGAAAGAGTTACATATAATAACAAATACAACTTTATTGTCTGATCACATGGATGAAGAACAAATACAATGACATACAGAAAATAGAGACATATATACAGAAAAAGACTGAAATAAAGTCCTAAAAAAGTAATAAAGAGTCACTTACTGATAGTTAGGGGGAAAAGCCCCCATCTGAAAGGACAGAGACACCACGCATCTAGTCCATGTTTAGTGGTTGCTAGACCAAGAGAAAGAGAGAGAATTTTACCGGACTGCTGTTTAAATACCCAACCACCTTATTCGCAGTAAGGGAAGATAACTCCTTTGGACCCAAGTCCACTCCAGTAGGGACAGACAATCGCTTCATGTAATTCGATATAACTTAGGCGGGTAATTCATTCGCATATATATATATATATATATATATATATATATATATATATATATATATAATATACCAAGCGTGTTGGTAGATCCTTGCGGAGAGAAAAACCCGGCAGAGAGTTTGATTGTAAAAATATACTACCAAACATCAACCAGGAAGAAAAAAATTTTGAAAAAAAGAAAAGACCATGATATTCGTACCAACAAAAAATAATCTATTGGTATAGTATTTGGCCAAAAGAAAAAAACAATTTATATGTATATATATATATATAAGATATATATATATTCATATAACCGCTAGGAGAAGCTAATTTGTAAAAAGTGCTCGATACCTAAGTAGAGCCAAGTAATAAAGATAATCTACTGAGTCAGACGAACCTACTATTAGTTTCGCAATAAAGCTCTTCAGGGCTAAAATCTGACTCAGATTTTAGCCCTGAAGAGCTTTATTGCGAAACTAATAGTAGGTTCGTCTGACTCAGTAGATTATCTTTAATATATATATATATATATATATATGTGTGTGTGTGTGTGTGTGTGTGTGTGTGTTTGTGTGTGTGCGCGTGCGGGCTCGTGTGTCTATCTATGATTGACAGTGTATCTTTGCGCGTGGGTTTTTGTTTGTGCGTAAGTATGAGTGTGTGTGTGTGTTGCGTATGGTGGAAAACAACAGTCTCTATTATTCAATGAAAATAGACATTTCTTCGAGAATAGCTGAATATACTTGATACAGCCAATTATTCAGCCATCAACAACATTATAATGCTTTTATTCACAGTAACTTATCGCCAAGATCACGTATTATTATGATATTCATGAGAAGAATAGAACTGCAAGTGAGAAGAAATAGGTTCTTGAAAGCAATGTCTCATGAGAGGCCTTTCAATACACACATACACAAACATTTATATATATATATATATATATATACCTCCAACAAACAGATACATATAACAAAATAATCTCAAATGTATATATATATATATATATATATATATAAATATATATATATGCACAAACATATATACATATACATACAAACACACACATATATATATATGCATACATACATGTATACGTACAGGAAAACACACACACACACACACATACACACACACACACACACACACCACACACATATATATATATATATATATATATATATATATATATATACTCACGGCAAAGGAGGAGGAATAGGTTCTTGGAAGAAATGTCTCATGAGAGGCTTTTTCAATACACATAAACGCACACACACACACACACACACACACACCACATATATATATATATATATATATATACATATATATATCATATAGATACACACACAGATAATATATATAAATATATAGACACACATATATATCTATATCTATATCTGTATCTATATCTATATCTATCTATCTATCTATCTATCTATCTATATATAATATATAATATATATATATATATATATATATATATATATATATGCCATGAAGACCCATGATAACTTTATTTAGTACATTTAATAGATTATTTTAAAAAAAATATCATTTCAACACATTACAACATATTTTAAATATCTGTTCGAAATAATTGTTCTAGTGTAGGCAATGCGTACATTTCTTTTTAGGAACACACTACAATTTCCTCTATATTGCTTTGATGGTTGGTTTTGAAGGCTATCACAATGCAAGTGTAAATAAAAATGAGTTAAAAATATTGTTCGTCAACCTTTGATTTATTTTCTTAATATATTTTGGAATAAAGATTCCTTCGTTAGAAGATTTCTGAAAGGTAAGTTCTGGAGCTTGTGGCTAGGATCGTATATTTGGCGATATCTTCCTCCGAATTCTTTGTGTGTATATCTGTGTATATCTGTGTAAGTGTGTGTGTATGTGTCCCCATATATAATATATATATATATATATATAATATATATATATAATATATATATATATATATAGAGAAGAGAGAGAGAGAGAGAGAGAGAGAGATGACACTGAACTGCATCTGATGGTGAGGCTGGAGATTGGAGGAGTGTGGAGTAACCTTTCCTTGCCATTAACCCCCAGATTCACTTTGGCCGGGAATGGTAGTACTAGTTAGGTTACCACCTATGGATCAAATAGTTCTGTTCGATTAGTATTAGATAGAAACCTTATAACTCTACATTATTTGCAATAAGTATAGTTACTTGAATCTATAATTATTTACTAAGGATTATTATGATTACTTGCTTGAAACCATATATCTGTGTGCAAAGTAGTGCAATTAGATAGGAATACTTCGTATGAGATATACATGTTAAAAATCTCTTAAACCTGTACACAAAAAATAAATATGATCACGATTTACTTATCATAAAACGGGTTGTCATGCTGTTAAAAACAATCAGCCTCTCTTTCACTATATATATATATATATATATATATATATAATATATTATATATATATATATATATATATAAATAATTAATTACAAAAATACCTGGCTTCATTTAATTATTTTATTTAGTTAGCATTTCCACTTTGTTCCCTTTGTTCTCTTAAAAAATCAGTCCTTTAATACTTTTTCTCGTCTTTTGCATTTCTTCGAATTGCGTCACGCGTCATGACATCTTCGCGTGAGTGGATCGCGACTTGCCTTTCAAAAATATAACGCTGATCAAATACAGTTACACAACTAAAAAGATTTTCATCTCCTATCATCTATAAAAAACATCCATCATTTTCTTCACCCCAAGATACATCCTGATGAAGGTTTAATGAAACCGAAATGTTTAGACATCGATAATTAAATTCATCCTATTTTCGGAACACTTGTTTTTTCCGATTTCTTATATATATTATATATATAATATATATATATATATATATATAATATATATATATATATATAGGACGTTCAGGAGGAATTTGACAGTTTCATAAGGAAAAAGAAAACGCGCTTGTAACTACAAAATTTAATGGCTTGTAAGGAAATTCACAAAGGAATATATACCCTTTTCACAAGCGCTAAGCCCAAGGAAATGTTTTGGCGTCTGTGGTGGAACGCCACACCTAATATCAGCTCCTAACTTTACTGCACAGATCCCTTGCTACTCTGTGCTATGCAGAGTTGACGGGGCCGGTATCAAAATCTGGAACGTTGTGTTCCTAGTCATAATATATATATAATATATATATATATTATATATATATATATATATATATATATATTTATATATATAAAATGTTGTTCTGGTTTCCAACGGGAGAAAATTCAATATTTTATAAAAAAAGGAAGGTCCGCAAAATGTATTTTGTTCTCAGAAAAATTTTTAAAGATTCTTTTTGTTTTACATATGCAACACGTGTTTTCAGATCTTCTGGTTATCTTCTTCAGGCTTTGATTGATAATATGAAAATGAATTTTTACATGCATGTGTATATATATATACATACACATGGGTATTTCACCTCCTCTTCCTGTTTTTGTGGGAGTGGAATGGAATTTCATTTTTAACATTAGTCTTTTAAACAGGTGTTTTTGTTTTTTGGGTGGTTTACTAATAAAGTCATTAGCTGAAGTTTTATAACTTTTTTTATAACTTTTTTTATGACTTTTTTTATTTGGGTTGTCTTGATAAAGTTCATCAGATGTTCATTTGATATATCAGGTGTGTGTGTTTGTAATTTGTTTTTTGTTATGAAGACATTCTATGTTTTTCTACTTAAATGTATACTTTTTGGGTGTGTGTATGTGTGTGCCTACGTATATGTGCCTATGTTTGCTTTTTGTGTGTGCGTATGTATATGGTTGTATTCAGTGTGTATATGTGTACATATGTATACATACTTAAGAGTTGAATTTTGAATTAAGAATTAAATTTAAGTCTATTCATAACTATCTTTCTATCTATTTATCTATCTCTATTTTTTAAAATGATATAGCAATCTATCTATCTGTCTATCTATTTCAGTGTGTTTATGTCTATCTATCTATCTATCTATCTATCTATCTATCTATCTCAGTCTGTTCATATTTATCATTCTATTTATCTATATATCCCTCTGTGTTTATTCATATCTATCTATATATGGATCTATGAATCTATCTATCTATTTCAATGTGTTTATATCTATCTATCTATCTCTGTTTTTTCATATTTGTCTATCTATCTATCTATCTATCTATATATCTATCTTATTCTGTTCATATCTATCTATCTTATTCTTTTCATTTTTATCTATCTATCTATCTACCCCAGTCTGTTCCTATGTATGTAATATATGTATGTATGTATGTATGTATGTATGTATCTTGGACTGTTCTATATTTCATATTATATAATTTGTATATTTTGTTTTGTGGTTTACATGTTTGTGTAGTAAAGTTATTTTCATTGTTATGTATATGTATTTGATTGGTTAGGTTCAGTTTGTGTTTTGGGTGCTTATTTGTGTTCCTATATATGTGTTTTACACATACACATAGGTTGTGGATTCTATTTAGTAGATAATATTTGCTTATGGAGTAGTGTTATTGTGTGTGTGTGTGGTTAAATCCGATTTAATTCGGGTTTGTATTTATCTATGAAATGTTTTTCTTTCATTAGGAGTAGAGTATAGTCATCAGTTTGATATATCGGCATCACTTTAAATTTTCCTTGATTACATTCGTGGATATGTTCGATACGTATAGGTTTCTATTGTTAGCTAATCTAATGTTGCTTTTGTGTAGTGAGATTCTTTTGTTCAGTGTTGATGTGCATCCAATGTATATTTCTTGCAGTTTGGTGCATTCTATTATGTAAACTACATTTTTGAGGTACAGTCAAGATTTCTATTTATTTTGAAAGTTGTGTGGGGTTTTTGAATGTGTAGGTTGTTCCTTCTATTATTATGTTGCATACCCGACATCTTCTGTTTCCGCATTTTGAGACACCCTGTGTAGTTTGTGTCCCAAATTTGGATGAAGTTGGTATTTGTTTTAGATTTTTTGACTGTCTCTTGCTTTTAATTATTTTTGTTGTGTCTAATATATTTTTAATTTTTTCATTGTTTCAAGTTGGTGTAATATGTTTGTGAATATTTCAGGGTTGTTTTTGTTATATGTTGAGACATATGCTAGTTGTTGTTCGTTGTTATGTTTTTAAGGGGTTCTTAATTGTTCTAATGGTATTCTCTCTGCTAATTCAAAATCCTTTGTTAATTAGTGTTGTGGGGTAGCCTCTCTGGAGGAGGGTTTTTTGCAATTCTTTTAGACGGATTGGTTGAAGGTTTTTATCTGTGACTATGGTGTATATCCTACGTGCAAGTGCATAAGGGATGGATTTTATGCAGTTTTTAGGGTGGTGGCTTTTGAAGTGTAAGTATTGTTGTGTGTCTGTGGGTTTTTGTGTAAATGTCTGTGATAATTTGACCATTTATATTTTAATGATGATATCTAGGATGGTAGTTCCTTTAAGTTGTATTCTATAAGTGAATTTTATTTTTGAGTGTAGGTTTTGTTATAGCTCGTGTATTTTGTTGATGTCATCCCATGAGTATGTCCAGAATATAAGCAGTCATCTAAATACCTTTTCCATGATTTTATAAGTTCATTTTGATATTGTTATCATATTCTTGTTCTATTTTATCGTATAGGTGTTCTTCTAAATATGCTAGGATTAGGTGGCATAGGTTGGCGCCATCTTGTCCCCATAGCAGTTCCTAGTGTTTGTATGTAGTTTTTGTTGTTGAATTGAAAGGAGTTATTGTTTAGGATGAGTTCTATGCCGTCAATGATAAATTCCTTATTGAATCTAGAATGAAACATTTCTGGGTATTTCTCAATCCAAAATGAGATGGGTGTTTTTCCTAATTCATGGGGGATATTGCTATATAAACTGGTAACGTCGAATGTTACCATGAGTGTGCCAGTTTATATAGCAATATCCCCCATTAATTAAGAAAAACAGCCATCTCATTTTGGATTGAGAAATACCCAGAAATGTTACATGTAAAAGTGTATGTATATATATACACATGCATGTAAAAATTCATTTTCATATTATCAATCAAAGCCTGAAGAAGATACCAGAAGATCTGAAACACGTGTTGCATATGTAAACAAAAAGAATTACAAATTTTTTTCTGAGACAAAATGCATTTTGCGGACCTTCCTTTATATATAATATATATATATATATATATATATATATATATATATATATATATAGAGAGAGAGAGAGAGAGAGAGAGAGAGAGAGAGAGAGAGAGAGAGAGAGAGAGAGAGAGAGAGAGAAATTAAAAGAGAGAGTGTGAGAGTTAGTGAATGAACAGAGATTGTGAGAATTTTGTCCCAATTTAAATTTAAGATTGATGCACACATATATATATATATATATATATATATATATATATATATATATATATATAAGTGTTGTTATGGGTCCAAAGGGAGAAAATTAAATATTTTATAAAAAGAACGTCCGCAAAATGGATTATGTTTTTTTTTTTAAATAATAATAATAATAATAATAATAATAATAATAATAATAATAATAATAATAATAAGAAAAGAAGAAGAAGAAGAAGAAGAAGATTAATAAAATAATAATAATAAATATATATTTTTTAAACATAATACATTTTGCGGACCTCTCTCTATTTTATAATATATATATTAGAACGATGTACAATATTTGACACAAGAGCCAATAAACCCAGCAAGCAAAATTAACGTGCAATGTTTTACTAGACTAATTCTCTGCTGAATATGTGTATGTGCTTGTTTGTGTGCGCGGGTTCGTGCCCACGGCTCTGTGTGTATCTAAAGGTTTGTCCATTTGTAGAACGTTCCGAAAATACAGCATTACCTATCTATAACGCGTGTCAATGTTTTTAATCATCCTGGATCTAAAATTTCGATAATTTTACCAATTACATCGGAAGCTTTAATAAGCAAAATGATCAAACAGAATGACATTTTTCTTATTACCCGTCGGCAGATCATTTTACTAATTATGACCGACAAAGAATTCTATTAGGGTTACGGTAGGGTTACAGAGGGAGAAGAAGCTTATTTATAAATTACGAGTATACTTCTCATTATATAATATATATATATATATATATATATATATATATATATATATATATATATATATATATGATTAGAATCTTTCCTCAGGATTTGTACGCTATACTTTGGATCAAAGTATCGCGCACTAGAAATCTATATATATATATATATATATATATATATATATATATACGTGTGTGTCTGTGTGTGGGTTTGTGTCTATGTGTTTGTGTGTGTGTAAGTTGAAAAGTATAAATGAATCCGATAATATGTTGAAAAATAAATAAAAGGAAAGTCAATGTTGAATGGATAAAAATAATTTTTTGCATTACAATAAATATTTTTTATCCATTCACCTTTTCTTTTGTTTTCCTTATTTTTTCAATATATATATATATATATATATATATATATATATATATATATATGTGTGTGTGTGTGTGTGTGTGTGTGTTGAATTAAATAAAAGACTCATCTGTTTAACAATTTTATATGTGATTTTGTTTTAGTTTAATTTTTCTGGCCAACTTTTTAATATTTGGGCGGAATTCGTGGATTAGTCCACCAAAGTTCATGTCCCGAGTACTTTTGATACTTCGAAGTGCCATCATCAGGGGTGATGTGTTCCAGGGCATGAACTTTGGTGGACTAATCCACGAATTCCTCCCAATATTAAAAAGTTGGCCAGAAAACTTGAAAAAATCTCAAATAAAATTGTTAAACAGGAGATGTGTCTTTTGTTTAATTCAACATGCATAAATGAAAGAATGCTGCCCAAATACACACACACACACACACACACACATATATATATATATATTTACTATATATTTTACTATTTCAGAGTTATTTCCCTTATATCGATAATTTTAATGTTATCTAATGACCTTCATCGAAATGAAACTTATTCAGTTGCACAATGGATTGGAAATTGCTTTATTCTCGAAGAGAATTTAAAGATTATTGGAAAAGGAAAATTTAAGGAAAATCTCATTATGATGCAGGGTTATATATATATATATATATATATATATATATATATATATATATATATGTGTGTGTGTGTGTGTGTGTGTGTGTTATGTTTTATATAATATCAGTACCGTGACTATAAGTGGATGCATCACCACTTTTTCTATATATATACATATATATTATATATGTATTTGTATATAATATATATATATATATATATATATATAATATATATATATATATATATATATATATATATATACTTTGCAAATAGATGAATTAATTAATAATGGTATTAATTTACCATGACCAGGTTAGGTGATTGCGCGCGAATTACCATTGACTAGATAATCATCTAGCTCTGCTGGTGGCGTGTTGTAGAATTTCCGCTGTTCACTGTGTGGTCGCTTGTTCGATTTCTAGTGGTGGATACCGTGGTATACACTGCAGATCTAGACTTAGTGTAGTTGAAACAGCTGTCCAGTGCTCCGGATGTCGCACACGGTGTTTGTCGAGTTGTCTGGTCATGGTTATTTAATCCACACACACACACACACACACACACACACACACATATATATATATATATTTGGGAGAATATGTGGTTAATTGAAGTCGTACCTAATTTTGAAAGTTAATTAATAATAATTAATTAATTAATCAATTAGGCGGACATACCTATTAAATGTAAGGCTAAACAAATCGAGAAAAACAATCTCTGCATGTACATTTTGGCCTATTAGGCCTCATCAGCAGAGCTATAGATAGAAAGACCGCCTTGTGCGTGATTCGAAACCCGACTGTCAAGCTGACAGGTGAGCATCTTACCCCCACATCAAACGGACCCTCTTAGATTTTTTCGTTTTGTTCAGAAGTAGATTCCTATTCCACTTATAGTGACTTCTACACGACAGTATGAGAAGTAGATAAGTCACCATAGTTTTATTATAGTTTATGGTAAAAAAGAAAATAAACTAAGCAAATGAATTTTCATCACATTATGTATTACTCAACAAGTTATAAGGTACTGAACTTAAAGTTTTTTTCTATTTACAAAAGGCTTTTAGATAAATAAAATTATGTTCCAAAACACTCACGAGGTTATGGTTAATTAAAAATACTAGCAAATATATGCACCCTCCGGGTGCAAGTATTTAAGTTTTAATGTAATGAAATATCGTATTAAATTAGAAAGTCTAATAAGAAGGCAGATAAAAAGATATGTAATAGAGTGGGGGTATAATAGAAAAATAGAAATGAAACTTACTCTTCCATCACTCCCGTCTTTGATTGCTGAATTTTACTTATTTAACTATTTAGTTAAATTAGGAAATAAAGAATAAAATGACAGTTATTTTTTCTTGTTAATTGATTTCATTTAAGATTCATTGAAGAGATTTTTGGTTATATTCATTAAAATAAAACCAAACAGTTAGAAATCAATAATACTAAGCACACATTTAATAAAATCACATTTTTAATATCAATATGCAAATTAGCCTTCCCATTCACACTGCAAACCGCTATTTTTTGTATATATAAATACAATTGCATGTTATTCGTATGTAGATATGGACAACACTAATAAAAAGGTGATGCAATTTTATCAATAATTCAGGTTTAGATATAAATAAAATCATGGAGAATGTAATGTAAATAACTATGTTAATTGTGACTTGATTAGTAATATAGTTTCGGTTACAGACAGAAAAACACACAATCTCCATTATAATAAGATTTCACTAATACACTAATTCATACCTCTCTTTTACTCCTCACTTCCCTTTTTTTCCCCCTGCTATCCTAAAATCCTTTTAGTCCCGGTACATCTACTAGTATGTACATTTGGTTTGATAATAATACGAAAAGTGTATAGAAAGTGCTCATTTCTATTTTTAGCAGAGCAAGTTTAAAACATAAAATATTAAAATTTATTCGGGGTTGCACACAATATGATGGACTCTCCGGTCGATCGACGTATGAGTGTTCATACAATGAACATCCACACAGTGATTTGTTTATAGTGGTGAAGGCTTGTGTTGGACCATCCACACTTTTTGGCACAGTCGATAGAAAAGAATTGGGCATCAAGGGTTGCCACATACCCAATCAACGACCGACCTCAGGAATTTTGAATTCAGAGTTATCCCTCTCCTAGACTGGTTACCTACCAAGGCTGAAGGGCCCAGTCTGCCCTACTATTTAACCCATAGCTGGAGGGAATTTTGAATTCAGAGTTATCCCTCGCCTAAACTGGTTACCTACCCAAGGCCGAAGGGCCCAGTCTGCCCTACTATTTAACCCATAGCTGGAGGGAGAATATATGGAGTCATACCTTTCCCAAGGGTAGTCACGCTATGTGAAATGTAAACAGCCTTGTCTAGGATTTTAACTCATACATTTTCCAATGGTATTAGCCCTATGTGAGATGCAAACAGCTTCGTCTAGGAATTGAACTCGAATCGATGAGTCCATTTTCCACGACTCTAATCACTAGCCCACGCGCCTCACAATAGTGGGATGGAAAGTGATACGATTTTTGTTGCCATTTTTAGGCTTCAAATGAGAGCACTTTACAGTGGAGATCCCTTGTGTTAAGCAAAAATGTTGATCCTCAGTAAAGAATTCTTTCGTTGTTCCTCGGTCTCCCTTAGTGTTGGGTAGACTCCTTTGATTGAGCAGAGTCCTTGGTTAGAGATCCATTCGTCCGTGTCGAATACGTGCAAATGAACAACTTTCAAAATCCAGCTCACGCAGAGTTTATAAGCTTAAGTGGTGGACTTCAGCACACCTTATTTACAAAAATCAAGGAAGCCCGTGGTGTAATGGTCAAAGTCATGGGAAATGGACTCGTCGCCCCGAGTTCAAATCCTGGACGTGGTAATTGCATTTCACTTAGCGCTAATACCCTTGGGAAAGGTATGAATCTTACTCTCCCTCCAGCTATGGGTAAAATATCAGGGCAGACTGGGTTCTTTAACCATGGCTAGGTAACCAGTCTAGGAGAAGGAAAACTCTGAATTCAAACCTGTTGAACCCCGCTTAAGAAATTGACATTGTGTCATATCCTGCTCGTGCGGAGGAGTTGGTATATATATATATAAAAATCATCCAACAGTAAGGTAGATGGGTAATTGCAATTTAAGGTAATATGATTGGTCATTAAGCATGATCTTGTTTTCTACAATACAATCTTCAATTTCGCTAAGACTTTCTAAATCTATTTTCAGTTGTGGCCACAGGTAAAATGCTTTTCACTGATATTTGATAATTGCATCTTTTAATATAGTTGTCACTTACTAACCTTAGCGCAATGCCTGAAATACTTGCGCACATTGTGAATTGAACTCACTATCACTGATTTGTATGTATAGCTCACTATTGTACCGTTGTGGCAGTACTGACCCGCAGCTAATCCAGTTTTGCCGGCTAACCCACCTATTATCTCGCTGTATTTACTTTGTTTTTATTTTCGTCGAAACCCTTAAAGCCACGTGTCAGGTACGCAAAGGTAAAAGAAATAGAATGAGCCTGAAAATGCAATCGTATCGCCCTCTTTATTGACAATTTCTCTTCGAAAATATCTTTGAGGTATCATGTTAGTATAGCATTTATTCTAAGGCGTACAACAGCAAATAATGAAATGGCAATGAAAGAGTGCTCCACATTACCCAGACCTCCAGAACTGGAACTTCATCATCAGATAGAGTTTAACGTCATTACCAGGACATGAAAACCCTCAGCTACCGTGTTCTAGCATATATATGATAAAAAGGGTTGGGAGTTGCCATGAAAGCAAATGGGTTAGGAAAATCATATAGGTGCTAGGGCCAGACATGGTCAGCCGATTAATCGAAGGGAGCCTCCAACTGCTGGTCTAGCCTAAGTAAGGACTAGAGAGGAGTGTTGCATGTCACGGACTGCTCAGCCACCAGGATTCTATCTTTATTTTATGTATATATGTTATCAAATCGTGTTCATTGTACGTTCATATACACATTTCTTGTAAAGTTGTGTCTGGAGAGATTTTTTGCTCACATTCTCTTCGAACACGTTTAATTTTTAAACAAATGCTACCATTCTGGGTCAGAATAGACCTGGAAATAATGGCAATGAATTGGTAATCGACATCCCAGATCTTTAGAATATACCTAGGTAGTAATATCTCATCCACAGAGAGTGATGTTAATACACGAATAGGAAAGGCATGGTAAGCAACAAACAGATTACCAGTCATATGCAGGTCCGATCTCACTGACAAATTAAAGAAACGATTCTTCCAGGCCGTGGTTATATCTGTACTGCTGTATGGCTGCACCACTTGGACCCTAGCGAAGCGCCCTGAGAATAAGCTGGATGGAAGCTGTACAAGTATGCTGCGTGCAGTCTAGAACAAGTCGTGGAAACAACACCCCATAAGGAAGCAGATGTATGGCCACCTGCCCACCATCTCACAAACCATCTGAGTGAGACGGACTAGGCATGCCGGACACTGCTGGAGAAGTAAGCATGAGCTCATAAGCAACGTTCTCCTGTGGAATCCAACACATGGAAATGCTAGTGTGGGTCGCCCACCAAGGACCTACATTGACCAAATACGCGAGGATGCTAGTTGCTGCGCAGAAGACCTCCCAGGGGCAATGAGTGATAGTGCAGGTTGACGAGAGATTGTCATGGATATCCGTGCTGCTTGTGCGACATGATGATGATGATGATGATATGGAAATATGATCTCACTGATGGGTTAAAACGAAAATTCTTCCAAGCCGTTGTAGTTGCATCAGTGGTAATCTACGACTGAACCATTTTGACGAAGTGCCAAGAGAATAAGCATGATGGGAATTGTACAAGAATCCTGAGTGCTGTCTTAAACAAATCGTGGTAAGAGCAGCCTACAAGAAAATACTGAGGTTCTTTGGAGGTCGGGCATTTTATCTAATTTGAAATGTTTCCAGATTGGACATTAAGTAATTAGAAAAAAAGTGTAATTAGTTTTCTAATGGTCTCCATCTTGGACTTTGAAAAATTGGAGCAAAGGTATGGGGAGGCTATGTATAATGTGGGGTAGATAAATTGAGGTTTCCAGTAAAGTCTTCATCAGATGAGGACATTAGGTTCAAATGTGGTTTCGGAGCTTTTACATCAATAGCACTACCCAAGGTTCCCAGCTGGATGAAATATACCACTATTGGTTAGATGTTGGGAATCACTCGAGTAAAGCTTAATTGTTAGTGAAATCTTATACAGATAATTGATATCTAACTATTGTGATATATATATATATATATATATATATATATATATATATATATATATATATATATATATAATCCAAAAGTCCAGAGAAGAAATCTTCCTTACGAAACAAGAGTTTTATTTTAAAAAAAACCTGTCGCATTTTGAGACCTCAATGTGAGCTCTTAATGTTAGAGTCACAGAGCAAATATATAAGTTAAGAAATAACAAAAGACTTAGAGATTTATCATTATAGTCTATTTCAGGGAGCTTAGACAAATAGTCTAAATATATATATATATATATATATATATATATATATGCCAAAATCAAAATTGCTTGAATTGCTAAAAAAATGATTTCTAAGCAGCAACAAAAAAAGAAGAAATGAACTATTATGGGATGAAGATCATGTCATACCCTACAAGGAAGCAAATTTACGGCCACTTGCCTACTATCATACAAACCATCCCTGTAAGACGAACAAGATATGCTGGATGCTGCGGGAGAAGCAGCTCTTAAGTGACGTTCTACCGTGGAAACCTGGACGTGGGAATGCCAGTGTGGGCCATCTAACAACAAGGACCTACATCCATCAACTCTGTACGGATTCTGGATGCTGCACAGAAGACCCAACCGGGGTGGGCGCGGCGATGACCAAAGAAGCGGTTGGCGTGAGATTGCCGCGCATATCCGAGATGCCAACACGACCTGATGATGATGAAGCGCAGGAATACATGAGCCTAGAAAATAAAAGAAAAGAAAGAAATGTAATTACAAAAAAAAATGAGAATACAAAGTCAACCATTTGTTTACCTAATCACCGCCCGACAAGGGACTCGAACGAATAATGTCATGATGATGATGATGATGATGATGATATTATTCGTTCGAGTCCCTTGTCGGGCGGTGATTAGGTAAACAAATGGTTGACTTTGCATTCTCATTTTTTTTTGTAATTACATTTCTTTCTTTCTTTTTTTCTTTTTTTTAGGCTCATGTATTCCTGTGCTTCTGTGTATATTTAAGATTTTAGTAATTTAAAACTTACTCAGCGCCAAT
>CM042140.1:113414635-113423428 GCA_023376005.1 Doryteuthis pealeii
CATTGTTAGAAATCCGCTTTGTGCTATTGTTTTAAAGGTTTATGACAATGATGAGGATTGAATGACTATATATATATATATATATATATTATATATATATATATATATATATATATATATGAGGAAAGAGGATAGGAATAAATCCGACAGAATAGTAGAGGTATGAGGAACACAAGGACCGAACTCAGGCAAAAGTGTATAGGATATATTTCGCTAGCTTTGAGATCGTCATCATCAGTCTTTTTATTTATTATTTAAAAAGATTGATGATGCCGTTCTCAAAGCTAGCGAAATATATCCTACACACTTTTGTGTGAGTTCTGCTCTTGTGTTCCTCATATCTCTAATATATATATATATATATATATATATATATATATATTATATATATATATATAGTGTGTGTGTGTGCGTGTGCGTGTATATGGTACATAAATATTATGGGGAAATATGTTTTGCGCAATCAAATTTACCATTCGATATTACTTCAGCATGTACAACACACACACACACACACACACACACACACACACACACACACACACAACACAAAATACACGCTCTCAATCATTCTCTCTATCTCTCTCTTTCTTTCTCTCTCTCGCACGCACGCAGCCACACACACATACATATATACGTATGTGTATGTATGCGTGTGCATCTCATTCTTTCTCTCTGTGTGTTAATGTATGCATGCTGTTTTCGAAGAGCGTAGGCATGTTCCGACTTGTCGATTACTATAAACCTATTTGCCTCAAGAATAGATACCGCATGTGGCAGGTGAATATCTGTAACTTACTTTACGTTGTACTAGCCATTTTCGAGCTGCACACAAGCCATCATTTCTTCCTTTCTAATTCGTCATAATCTATAGTGTAGACTCAATCTCCATTTTTCAATCGTTTCTCATTTACTTGGCATCTGTTCAGGTCTTTTATTAACCATTAACATTGCACCATTAATCAATGTTAATATTTGTAGGTGTGGATATATCTATATCTGTTCCGATGACAGCTGTTTTTTGAAGGGAGGAGAAGGTACAACAATAAAACTCGTTGCACTAATATATATATATATATATATATATATATATATATATATATATATATATATGTGTGTGTGTGTTGTGTTTGTGTGTGTGTGTGTGTACTTGGGCAGCATTCTTTCATTTATACATGTAGAATAAAACAAAAGACACATCTGTTTAACAATTTTATTTTTCATCTTTTCAATTTTTCTGGCCAACTTTTTTATATTTGGGTGGAATTCGTGGATTAGTCCACCAAAGTTCAGGTCCCAAGTACTTTCGGCACTTCGACGTGCCATCATCAGGGGTGATGTATTCCATTTTTTTTTGTTTTTGTTTTTTTTTTGCCGAAAGTGCTCGGGACCTGAACTTTGGTGGACTAATCCACGAATTCCAGCCAAATATTAAAAAGTTGGCCAGAAACTCGAAAAGATGAAAAATAAAATTGTTAAACAGATGTGTCTTTTGTTTAATTCTACACTCACACAGACACACACACACACACACACACACATATATATATATATATATATATTATATACACACACACACACACACACACATATATATATATATATATATATATATATATATATATATAATACAATATTTAAAAAAAATGCAGAAATTCCATGAAAACGCCCTAAAACACGGCGAGGGGCCGAAGACTAATGATATGACGTAATATCATTATTTATTCATTATTTGTTTTATTCTTGGATCTTTTTGTTGCAACATGACTTTCACGATCAAAGTCATGCAATATTTCAAACGATTACCATGATCGTATTTCGGATGAGTTACGTCACACAATTTCGTCAAATCCGTTTAATTACTTTTTTGCCCTCATATACAACATTTCATTTTTTTTTCTCCAGACCATCTGATATACCTTGAAAAAGGGTGAAATTCACAAGAACATAACATACATAATTATATATATATATATATATATATAATATATATATATATATATATATATATATATATATGTGTGTGTGTGGTGTGTGTGTGTGTGTGTATGTGTGTGTGTTATTGGCATTTCAGTCTCGGAAGACTATAATATAATTTTTGTGCCCCTGAAGTTACAGCGCCTACTGTGACTGTGAAGTCCAATGTTCGAAAAACATTCGCGACCACAAATGTCGCATATGAAGGCTGTCCCTGAAGATGTTGATGTGCCGGTGCTTTGTTGCCGCTGCTTTCTTCTGGACCTCTTGGCTTCATGATTGTTGCGAGAGGGTGGCTTCAGACATGAAGTCGGCTACAGAGAGCCTGCCGCCACTGAGGTCGGTATATATATATATATATATATTATATATATATATATATAATCCGTCGGTCGCTACTGAGCTAAAGGGCTCATAGAATTCCCGAAATTGGCTGTCAAGATCGGATTTTCTGCATCAACCAAGGATTGCAGGGTCTCTATATTTGCTGAAAGTCTAGCCGAATGCCCACGTTGTGTTCAGATCTCAAACGACTAGAATTCTGCTATAGAAACTGATTTCCAAGGTTAATGGCGGCCTAGTGGTCACATAAAAAACAACGACTCTTTTTCTTCAAACTTAACAAAATTTATATTCAAACAACAAAAGAATACAAGCAATTATTTCTCAAGACTGGGAGGTATGGACCCGTAATTAATAACTTCTGGTCTTCTGCAAATTATTGTGCAAAACAGTTTGTAAGTTGACTAAGTTTTCAAATGGTCTTAGCTGAAGTCAGTTTCTCTCGGCTCTCAGTATTTGCGTTAATCTTCTGAGCCCGGTCAGCTCATGTGATTCTCAAGCAATCACAACTTCATCTCTCAAGCCCGGTGTGGCTTCATCTGCCCTCAATCCAAAAACGTCTGAGTTAAATAATATTTCAATCGGAACAATTTTATTTCCGACCGGCATGAAGATATTAGGAATTTTCTCTGCGCCTCCTACTTCAGCAGGGTAACCGCCCTCCTTTAGTTCCAACCAGTCAATCAAATTCACTTCCGTTCACTAATTCAAGTTATCTTTTTCCTAAGTGGAAAAAAAAGGAAGACAATAAAAGGATTCTCTTTCGGACATTTTTCAAGTGGTCTCCAACAAAATGTGAGGCCTAGATAATTTTGTTTCTCTCTTCCGGCCATTTCCAAAACACAAGAAGTTATCTTCTTCCTAAGTGGAGAAAGGAAAACAATAAAAAGATTCTCTTCCGGCCATTTTTCAAGTGGTCTCCAAAACATGTGTGGTCTTAGAAAAATATAGGTTTTAATTCGTTTCCTATAAGATTTTCAACAAGGAGTTTTATCCTTTGAAAAGGAAAAACAATAAAAACGCTTTTCTCAAGGGCCGAAGGCAACACACAGTTAATGACTTTCTGCGAGACTCAAGTCTGGCCACATCAAAGACCTGTCTCCGACCGCCGCCGATTCTGGGAGTTCTTCTGACCTACTTGAGATTTCACCTCCTGATATGGTCATTTCCGGATCGCCCATCTGTTTTAAATCTACTCTGACCTAAACGATAGAGGCACCCGGCGATTTACATTTACGATTTTTTTTTCTTCTTTTTTTTCTTTCTTTCTTCTAATTTCATAACCTGAATCGGTCACACAGCACACACACACACACACACCATATATATATATATATATATATATATATATATATATTAGATAATATGTTTGCTATATTTGTATGTAGACAGTGCTCAATATCATTGTTATAGTATTTATATTTAAGTTAATGTAGCGTGGACATACAATCAAAACCTAGTTACAGAGTTTCTCGGCTATACGATCTTCAGATCGCATAACGCAGATGTTGTTGACTGTGGGTGCCACGTAGACCTGATTTATATAGAAATATATACATAGATTACATCGCCATCCGGCTAATATCGAAAACAGGCCACTTCACTGATTATATATATATATATATATATATATATATATATATATATATATATATATATATATATATATATAGAGAGAGAGAGAGAGAGAGAGAGAGAATTTGAAAATTTTGGAGCATTGTTAAGTATAGAATATTATTGTCTATATTTTTTGAAGGCAATTACAATTCGTATATCGTATAAAATTCGATAATTATTGAAAATAATCATGACAAATACCCTCGGCAAATAACACGCGACGTGGGACACCGTACAGCTGTTTCAACTTTATTAAGTCTCATCAGCAGTGTATACATACGATTTCTCTCCGACAGAAATCGAAACTGGGAACCCAGCACGCAGAATCAGAGATTCTACCCCTGGGCCACCAGCCCATGGCACACGAAACAAGCCGAATTAACCATGTCAATGATAAACGCCACTAATATACAAAGTACAGTAAGAGTTGGGGGGGATCGCAAATTGGCCTTTGCTCAGGCGTAAGATTTAGAATTTGTTTGTCATGATTATTTTCAATAATTATCGAATTTTATACGGTATACGCATTGTAATTACCTTCAAAAATTATAAACATTATATATATATTATATATAATATATATATATATATATATATATATATATATATAAAGATTTTGAATTCAGAGTTATCCCTCTCCTAGACTGGTTACCTACCCAAGGTTAAAGAGCCCAATCTGCTCTACTATTTAACCCATAGCTGGAGGGAGAATATATGGATTCATACCTTTCCCAAGGGTATTAGTGCTATGTGAAATGCCAACAGCTTCGTCTAGGAATTGAACTCGAACCGACGAGTCCATTTTCTACGACTCTAAACACTAGCTCACGCGCGTCTATCTGTTGTATTAGGGATCTATATATTAAAACACGTGTTACTTATTCACATCTTTACACCATCTTAAAGTTGGAACTTGTATTTATTTTTCTACTGAATAAACATTTCGATCGATCCATTTTTATAGGCGCTGTTGTAGTTTTTGTATGTCTATGTCATTCTAAGTTGCCGCTATTTCGTTGAGGAAGCATTGAACCTCGTTGGCGTTGCAAAATTCCTACACTTCTTGTGGACGTTTTTGACATCCATGCATGACTCACCTTCCGTTAATTGGCGATGAATTCCAATCGGTTAGATGCCTAACAACGCAAAATTCACACTTGGCGTTAGAGTTAATCAGAAACGACAGACACAGTGTTGCAATATGGGTATATTCCTGACTTTTGTGAGCTAGAACTGCTAATGGAAGGAGGAGGAATAAATAACAAAGGCTTAAAAAATAGTGATGACCCAAAAGAGGAGAGCGATGGTTTTGACCGTAGCGTGACCCCGAACGAAGAATTGAGGGGCAAGCGGAAGTCGGGTGTCAACCGGAAGTCGGGTGTTGACCGGAAGTCACGTGGTGACGTGGGGGAAGAAAGAAAGGGTTCGTCTCTTTTACCGGGTGGCGGGCCTAGTGTACGGACCTCATGAGAGCCCAGTAATCTAGTAGTGTTCTCTCTCTCTCTTCTCTCTGCCTCCCTCCTCCCTGGTAGAAGCCACTAGACGAGAGCACGTTAATAAAGGCTGGGGAGTTGTGACGACATGTTTCCTCGTGTTATGATTTTTTATCGGAGTTTTAGTACCAAGAAAGAAAAGAGGACTACGGTGCATGTATCGTTTTAGTACCGTGAGTATTACAACGTAACACACACCAAGACTGAGCATGACACCGAGTTACGTGCTGGGATAGGTTCATGCGCATGCGCAACAAGCACAACAATGTTGCCAATAGCCGCACAAACATTTCCCTGCGTCCTTAGTGCTTTGGAGACCTTCCATTTGGGATTACCCTTGTAATTATGCGAATGACATATTGTCAAGTCGTTTTTGAAATTATTTTTTACCGTCAGACACCCGAAGATAAGCAGCGATGTGACTTTTCACTAGGTAAGTAGGTAAAAATTTGGTAACAGCGCCATTTATGTTTTCCTTACCCCCGCAACCTTGTATTGCGTGAACACGATAGCATACTTAAAGTGTAAGTCTTTACACTTTCCTTCTCTACCAGGTACATATGAAGAACTCAACACTTTCTCCACTAAAGACTCATTTTATTTCATATTTGGAATTTTCGCTCATAAAACCGTATAAGGTTTTCCGGTAATCCTTAACTTGTTCCTCGTAAATTCCTACCATAAAATAAAGTGTTTTTGCAATAAATGTTTTATTTTTCTTGCACCCGTTATTTTAAGCATTTAGAATATACACATTGAAGTGAATACTAAAATAAATAAATAAATCATATCTAGTTTTGCAAAATAACGGGTGCAAGAAAAAATAAAACATTTATTGCAAAAACACGGACATAAAATGAGGGTTCAGTTTAATTTATGGTAGGAATGTACGAGGAACAAGTTAAGGATTACCGCTATTCCTTGTATCTTATGTCTTGTTTGTATGATATTCTGCTAATTTTGCTCAGGCAATAAAATATTTTTGTTATTACTTTGTTGTGAACTGTTCTCACATTTGTTCTGAACGATGAAATTATAACAACCAAATATTGTCCTTCTCCACTGATGATTCTTTTACATAATCGTATCTCTGACATTAGAACATAGAATAGATAACTTTATTCGACACAACGACAATCATTAGCCTATGTTATATATATATAATATATATATATATAATATATATATATATATATAATATATATATATATTTACCAACTCCTCCGCACAAGCAGGATGCGACACAAGGTCCATTTCTTAAGCGGGGTTTAACAGATTTGAATTTAGAGTTTTCCTTCTCTTAGACTGGTTATCTATCCATGGTTAAACAGCCCAGTCTGCGCTGCTATTTGCCCATAGCTGGAGGGAGAATTGGATTCATACTTTTCCCAAGGGTATGAGCGCTATGTAAAATCCAAACAGCTTCGTCCAAGAATTGAACTCGGAGCGACGAGTCCACTTCCTACGACTCTAACCATTAGACCACGCGCCTCTATAAAATATACACCGTTAATAGGACACTTCTACATTCACAATGCCAACTTTTGAGGCACTTAATGAGAATCAAACTCACTTGACATCCATGCGTGAGTCACCATACATTTCAATTAATTGGCGATGAATTTCAATAGGTTTGATTTGTGTTCAAAAACCTAATAACTACGCAAAATTCAAACTTGGCGGCAGAATCAATCGGGAGTTGATCAGAAACGATCGACAAGCCAAGACTGGGCGTGGCAGTGATGTACGCACGTTAACTATTATACGAAGAGAGATACCGTAAGTGAGAACGTAGCTCACAAACAATTGCTGGTAATAATATCATATTCCAGGAGACAAACAATTTATTTTAAATTGAAAATAATTTTAATAGCTTTAGCGAAAAGACTAGTCAGTTATAAGCTCAGCAATTTTTCAAAAGGGATAACATCTTTTCATCTTCTAGCCAATATATAACCGGATGCCACAACAATATTTGTGTCCGTTACGACATGTGTTTTAACATCGATGAAAAGATCCAGACAGATTCACAGATTCTCATTTAGATCTTTCCAATTTCTCTTCTGCATTAACTGGTGAATATATAGACATATCCAGGTGGTATTCATAAAGTCTGTCTAATGGCAATTCAACGTTCCTGTTTCGTGCCACACATAACCGAATTATTAGTAGATTTTTTCATAATATTCATTTGTTTTCATTTTTCTTACTAGTCTTGTCGTTCTTTTTAAATGCTTTTCTATTTCATATTCTTCTTTTATATTTACACTAAATCTTCTCATCCCCTTATTTCTTTTTCGCCATCCATTGTTATACTTTCCTTTTCTTTTCACCAACTTATCATAGTGTACTTATCTGCTACTATGTTGGATCGCGTCGTTTTATTCTTTGTCTGGGCTGAGTTTCATTCTTCTGGTCAACTATCTTCGGGCTTCTTCATCTGTGTTGTGTTGTTGATTTTTAGTGTTACGAACAAAGATTTGGGTATTTTTCAGGACACGCCTTTTATGTCACCCAAGTGTTACCATAACACCGATAAGAAATAGCTGTTGCAATAGCCCTTCTTGCCTACTCTGAATCGTATCCGTTTGCTGGTATACAGCGGAGAATCGTTTCTAACCCTAGACGATGTACCTAGTGGTCGCTTAAATGAAATCACAAGCATGCTCTATGTAGTAGGAGATTTGACTTTATTCTCTCATCTCGCTGTACGTGGTGATCTTGCGAGTGCGGCGTTGACAATGGGAAACTACTACTGCTGGGATGAATAGCGTTGGGGAAGCTGGTGACGTCTCCGCCTTAGCATGGTGGTGCTGTTAGCGGTGCGTTGACCGCGTCGGTTCGCCGTCTCTCTCTGACTGACCTGTCGCAACTCTTGACTGCTCTGCTGCCCAACATCTGTTTTTGACTCTATGCTTAAGTACGTATAATCCGCCCACACATCTCTTTGTGTCGGTTGACCGGAAGTCCTTTCGCTGTTCCACTTCCACTTTCTTTGTTTCAAATTCCCGTTTATACAGAGAGAAGTCTTTGTTACCCATTCTTTTGTTATACTAAGATTTTCTGTTTTCTAGTGCCTATCTGATTGTATTTCTTTTGTTCAATTTAGTTCTTGGTCAGGTTTCTCGAATTTTCCCGGCGCAAATAAAGCGGCGATTACATAACATAGCCATCAAGTTTTGAACCCCTTGGAAAATCCTGAAATATTAGATTTCCCAATTTCAAGTTCACTCACGCTTTGCCACGTAGCTAACAGATCAAGTCAGCAGAGAGAGTAGTAATGTCGAGGGATATGAAATCAAAGCAGGAGATGGGTCCAAAATTCAGCGGTATAATATGTGTTGTTCAAACGCATTTCTATTCC
>CM042140.1:113423528-113502686 GCA_023376005.1 Doryteuthis pealeii
AAAAGAGAGATAATGGCGCCTAAGTGGTCACATAAAAACAACGACTCTTTTCTTCAAACTTAACAAAATTAATTCCAATACAACAAAAGAATACAAGCAATTCAAGACTGGGAGGTTATGGACCCGTAAATTATAACTCTGGTCTTCGCAAATTACTTGTGCAAACAGTTTGTAAGTTGACTAAGTTTCAAAATGGTCTTAGCTGAGTCAGTTTCTCTCGGCTCTCATATTTGCGTTAATCTTCTAGCCGGTCAGCTCATGGATTCTCACAAGGCAATCACAACTTCATCTCATCAAGCCGGTGTGCTTCTCCTCCTCCAATCCAAAAACTCTGAGTTAAATAATATTCAATCGGACAATTTTATTTCGACCGGATGAAGATATTAGGAATTTTCTCTCGCCTCCTACTTTCAGCAGGGTAACCGCCTCCTTGTTCCAAACCAGTCAATCAAATCACATTCGTTACTAATTCAAGTTATCCTTTTTCCTAATGAAAAAAAGGAAGACAAAAAAGGATTCTCTTTTCCGGACATTTTTCAAGTGGTTCTCCAACAACATGTGAGGCTAGATAATTTGTTTCTCTCTCGGCCATTTCCAAAACACAAGAAGTTATTTCTTCCTAAGTGAGAAAGGAAAACAATAAAAGATCTCTTTCCGCCATTTTTCAAGTGGTCTCAAAACATCTGGGTCTTAGAAAAATATAGGTTTTATTTCGTTTCCTATAGATTTCAACAAGGAAGTATTTATCCTTTGAAAAGAAAAACAAAAAACGCTTTCTCCCAGGGCCGAAGGCAACACACAGTTATGACTTTCTGCGAAGACTCAAGTCTGCCACATCACAAGACCTGTCTCGACCAGGCCGCCGAATTCTGGGAGTTCTTCTGACGCTACTTGAGATTTTCACCTCCTGTATATGGTCATGTTCGGATAAGCCATCTGTTTTAGAATCTACTCCTGACCTAACGATAGAGGCACCCGGCGATTGTACATTACGACCTTTTTTTTTTCTCTTTTTTATTCTTCTTTCTTACTAATTTCATAAACTGAATCGGTCACATGATACACACACACACACACACACACATACATATATATAGTATATATAAATATAATATATATATATTAGATATATGATTTTGCTATATTTGTAATGTAACAGTGCTCAATATGCATTGTATATAGTATTTTAATTTAAGTTAATGTAGCGTGACATACAATCAAAACCTAAGTTACAGAGTTTCTCGGAGCTATACGATCTTCAGACGCATAACGCAGATGTTGTGACTGTGGTGCCACGTAGACTCTGATTTATATCGAAATATATACATAGATTACATCGCCAGCCGGCTATATGCGAACACAGGCCACTTCACTGATTATAATATATATATATCATATTATATATTAATAATATATTAATATATATATATATATGATTATATAGAAGGAGAGAGAGAGAGAGAGAGAAGAAGATTTGAAAATTTTGGAGCATTGTTAAGTATAGAATATTATTGTCTATATTTTTGAAGAGCATTACAATTCGTGATATGTATAGAAATTCGATAATTATTCGAAAATAAATCATGAAAAATACCTCGCAATAACAGCAGAACGTGGACACGTACAGCTGTTTCAACTTTATTGAAGTCTCATCAGCAGTGTATACATTACGATTTTCTCTCGCGACAGAAATCGAAACTTGGGACCCAGCACGCAGAATCAGAGATTACCACCTGGGCACGCAGCCCATGGCAGCAGCGAAACAAGCGAATTAACCATGTCAATGATAAACGCCACTGAATATACAAAGTAAGTAGAGTTGGGGGGATCGCAAATTGGCCTTTGCTCACGGCGTAGATTTAGAATTTGTTTGCTCATGAATGTATTTTCAATAATTTTCGAATTTTATACGTGTTACGCATGTGTTAATTACCCTTCAAAAATTTATACCTTATATATATATATATTAATTATATATAGTAATATATATTATAGTATATCATAAGATGTTTGAATCAGAGTTATCCCCTTCCTAGACTGGTTACCCTACCCAAGGTTAAGAAGCCCAATCTGTTCTACCTATTAACCCATAGCTGGAGGGAGAATAATGGATTCATACCTTTTCCAGCGGTATTGTGCTATTCGTGAAATGCCACAGCTTCGTCTAGGAATTGACTCGAACCGAACAGTCCATTTTCCTACGACTCTAAACACTAGCTCAAAGGCGGCGGTCGGTATTGTTTGTATAGGGATCTAGTATATTAAAAGCACGTGTTACTTATTTTACATCTTTACACCATTCGTAAAAGTTGGAGATTGTATTATATTTTCTACTGAATAAACATTTCGAATCGATCCATTTTTTCTAGGCGCTGTGTAGTTTTTGTATGTCTAATTGTCATTCTAAGTATGCCGCTATTTCCGTTGCGAACGACATGAACCCTCGTGTGGCGTTGCACAAATTCCTACACATCATTGTGGGACGTTTTTGACATCCAGCATGACTCACCTTCCGTTAATTTGGCGATGAATTCCACAATGGTTAGATTGCCTAACAACGCAAGAATCCACACTTGGCGGTTAGAGTTAATTCAAGAAAGACAGACACGAGTGGTTGCGAAATATGGTATATTCCCTGACTTTTGTGAGCTTACAACTGCTATGGAAGGAGAGGAATAAATAACCAAGGCTTAAAATAGTGATTGCCCAAGAAGTAAGGAGAGCGATGGTTTTGGACCGTAGCGCGTGACGCCGAACGCAAGAATTGAGGGCAAGCGGAAGTCGGGTTGTCAAACACGGCAAAGTCGGTGTGTTGAACCGGAAGTCACGTGGTGACGTGGGGGAAGCAAAGAAAGGGTTTCCGTCCTCTTTTTAACCCGGTGGCGGGCCTGAGTGTACGGACCTCATGAGAGCCCAAGTTAATCTAGTGAGTGGGTTCTCTTCTCTCTTTCTCTCTGCCCTCCCCTCCCTCCCTGGTAGAAGCCACTAGAACGAGCACGTTAGATCAAAGGCTGGGAGCTTGTGAACGACATGTTTCTCGTGTTATGATTTTTTATCGGAGTTTTAGTACAAGTAAAGAAAAAAGAGGATCACGGGGCATGTATCGTTTTAAGTACGTGAAGTATTAAGACGTAGACAACACGACCAAGACTGAGCATTGACACCGAGTTACGTGCTGGGATAGGTTCATGCGCAATCAGCGCAAACAGCAAACGAATCGTGCCGAATAGCCGCGACAAACCATTTCCGCTGCGTCCTTTAGTGCTTTGGAACCCTTCCATTTGGATACCCTTGGTAATTATGCGAAGATGACATATTGTTCAAGTTCGTTTTGAGAATTATTTTACCGTTTCAGACATCCGCGAAAGATAAAGAGCAGCGGATGTGACTTTTCACTGGGGTACGTAGGTAAAAATTGTGGTAACAGCGGCATTTTATGTTTTCCTTACCCCCCAGGCAACCTTGTATTGCGTGAACACCGATATTGCATACTTAAAGTGTAAGTCTTTACACTTTCTTCTCTCTACCAGGTACATAATGAAGAACTCAACACTTTCTCCACTAAAGACTCATTTAATTTCATTTTGGAATTTTCGCTCATAAAACCGTATAAGGTTTTCCGGTAATCCTTAACTGTTCCCTCGTAAATTCCTACATAAAATCAAAGTGTTTTTTGCAATAAATGTTTTTTTTTCTTGCACCCGTTATTTTAAGCATTTAGAATATACACATTGAAGTGAAATACTAAAATAAATAAAATAAATCATATCTAGTTTTGCAAAATAACGGGTGCAAGAAAAAATAAAACATTTATTGCAAAAAACACACGGACATAAAATGAGGGTTCAGTTTAATTTATGTAGGAGAATTACGAGGAACAAGTTAAGGATTACCGCTATTCCTTGTATCTTATGTCTTGTTTGTATGATATTCTGCTAATTTTTGCTCAGAGCAATAAAATATTTTTGTTATTACTTTGTTGTGAACTGTTCTCACAATTTGGTTCTGAACGACTGAAATTATAACAACCAAAATATTGTCCTTTCTCCACTGATGATCTTTTACATAATCGTATCTCTGACATTAGAACATAGAATAGATAACTTTATTCGACAAACGACAATCATTAGGCCTAATGTAATACTATATTATATATATATATATATAATATATATAATATATATAATATTATATATTTACAACTCCTCCGCACAAGCAGGATGCGACACACAAGGTCCATTTCTTAAGCGGGGTTTAACAGATTTGAATTTAGAGTTTTCCTTCTCTTAGACTGGTTATCTATCCATGGTTAAACAGCCCAGTCTGCGCTGCTATTTGCCCATAGCTGGAGGGAGAATTGGATTCATATTTTCCCAAGGTATGAGCGCTATGTAAATCCAAACAGCTTCGTCCAAGAAATTGAACTCGGAGCGACCGAGTCCACTTCCTACGACTTTAAACCATTAGACCACGCGCCTCTATAAAATATGACACCGTTAATAGGAACAACTTCTACATTCACAATGCCACACTTTTGAGGCACTTAATGAGAATCAAACTCACTTGACATCCATGCGTGAGTCACCATACATTTCAATTAATTGGCGATGAATTTCAATAGTTTGATTGTGGTTCAAAAACCTAATAACTACGCAAAATTCAAACTTGGCGGCAGAATCAATCGGGCAGTTGGAATCAAGAACACGATCGACAAGCCAAGACTGGGCGTGGGCAGTGATTACGCCACGTTAACTATTATACGAAGAAGAATACCGTAAGTGAGAACGTAGCTCTACAAACAATGCTGGTAATAATATCATATTCCAGGAGACAAACAATTTATTTTAAATTGAAAATAATTTTAATAGCTTTAGCGAAAAGACTAGTCAGTTATAAGCTCAGCAATTTTTCAAAAGGGATAACAATCTTTTTCATCTTCTAGCCATATATAACCGGATGCCACAACAATATTGTGTCCGTTACCGACATGTTTTAAACATCGATGAAAAGATCCAGACAAGATTCACAGATTCTCATTTAGATTCTTCCAATTTCTCTTCTGCATTAACTGGTGAATATATAGACATATCCAGGTGGTATTCATATAGTCTGTCTATGGCAATTCAACGGTTCCTGTTTCGTGCCACACATAACCGAATTATTAGTAGATATTTATCAATATTCATTTGTTTCATTTTTCTTACTAAGTCTGTTCGTTCTTTTTAAATGCTTTCTATTTTCATATTCTTCTTTTATATTTACACTAAATCTTCCATCCCCTTATTTCTCTTTTCGCCATCCCATTGTTATATAGCACCTTAATTCTTTTCACCAACTTATCATAGTGTACTTATCTGCTACTATGTTGGATAGCGTCGTTTATTCTTTGTCTGGGCTGAGTTTCCATTCTTCTGGTCAACTATCTTCGGGCTTCTTCATCTGTGTTTGTTGTTGATTTTAGTTACGAAAAAAAGATTTGGGTATTTTTCAGACACGCCTTTTATGTCACCCAAGTTTACCATAACACCGATAAGAAATAGCTGTTGCATAGCCCTTCTTCGCTACTCTGAATCGTATCCGTTGCTGGTATACAGCGGAGATCGTTTCTAACCCCTAGACGATGTATCTAGTGGTCGCTTAAATGAAATCACAAGGCATGCTCTATGTAGTAGGAGATTTGACTTTAATTCTCTCATCTCGGCTGTACGTGGTGGATGGCGAGTGGCGGCGTTGACAATGGGAACTACTACTGCTGGGATGAATAGCGTTGGGGAAGCTGGTGACGTCTCCCGCCCTTAGCCAGGTGGTGCTTGACCGGTGCGTGACCGCGTCGGTTCGCCGTCTCTCTTCTGACTGACTGTCGCAACTCTTGACTGCTCTGCTGCCCAACTGCCCCTGCTGTTTTGACTCTATGCTTAAGTACGTATAATCCGCCCACACATCTCTTTGTTCGGTTGACCGGAAGTCCTTTCCTCCACTTCCACTTTCTTTGTTCAAATTCCCGTTTATATAGAGGAAGTCTTTTGTTACCATTCTTTTGTTATACTAAGATTTCTGTCTAGTGCTATCTATTGTTTCTTTTGTTCAATTTATTCTTTGTCAGGTTTCGAATTTCCCGCGCAAAATAAATGCGGCGATCCTAAAACATAACATAGCCATCTTTGAGACACCCCTTGAAAATCTGAAATATAATTTCCCAAATTTCAAGTTCACATCACGCTTCCACGTACTAAACAGATCAATCAGAGGACATTTATAATGTCAGTGAAAATTCAAAGCACTTGGAATTCAAAATTACCATTATTTTTAAATTTCTATTCTACCGTACTGTAACACCATCCGGTTCCATCACGTCCCCTTCCCCTTCTACCCACCCCCTTTAAAAACTCAAAGTTTACCAACATCTCCAAAAAAGGAAAGTAAAACAGAAGTTATTCACCCAACCCGTTCGCCAAGCGTATGGTGTGACACAAGGTCGCAATTATGGGGAATCCAGCAAGGATTTAACACGCTATTCAATCATAATGGATTTACGAGACTACCATGCTGACCATAACACCACGATGGGACTTACCGACACCGTTTGCCTCGGATAGGATGTGACACGATCACATGTATGGAATATCCAACAAGGATTGAACTCACTATTCAGTAGTAATGGATCTGCAAGACTAACCATAACACAACGATTGAACGCACTGAGACAGAAGTAAAAAAAAAACAAGTAAAGATAGATGCACTAAAAAAAACTTTTAAAAATGATTGAAAACCTTCTCCATCCAAGAAACGACCAAAACTGTCATATTTGATTAAAAAAACATGTATGTCTGAAAGGTTATTTATTCATTTGTTTATGTCTTTTCTTTTTCTTTTCTTTTAGAAATTTTCTACAGTTTATGGAGAATATCGAAAAAGAGACGAGACATAATGATAAACGAAAGCAATTTTCAGTCATTTGTTATCGGCTAAAAATTGAATATTTACCCAAACTGAAAGTTGTGTAAACAACAGATGAAAATCTAGAATATACTATTTTTTTAAATTGTTGGAATTTCATAAAAAAGTAAACGATAAAATAAATAAATAAATAGAACCATTAAAACGAAGAGAATCAATGCCAGACAGATACTGCTATATATCTTGGATAATGCTCGTTCGAAATCCGAAAACTACTTCTTTCTTTCTTTCTTTCTTTCTTTCTTTAATGTCATATCAACCGTTGTGGGTTATTTAATATGTGGAGTGTGGACTACCACTTTTTACCATGATCCACAAGTCCTCCTCTGACCCGAAGTAGTAGTAACTGTGTGTGTGTGTGTGTGTGTGTGTGTGTGAGGAGAGAGAGAGAGAGAGAGAGAGAGAAGAGAGCAGAAACAGACAGACAGACAGACATCTTATATAATTGACCAATTATTCGGAGAAGTGCTTTGTTGTAGAATGAAATCGGTGACCCTGGTTCAAATCCCAGACAAGCCTATTTGTGTTTCTCTTCGCACTCATTGCCTTGCTAAAGGCATGAATCCATCTGTGCTTCCAACCTAACTATAGGTAAATAGATGGACAGACTGGGTTGGTTATCTTTGTTTAGGATACCAATCTAGAAGAAGGAAAACACTGAATTTAAACCAGCATTACTTTACTGCTATATATCTTGAATAATGTTCGTTCGAAATCCGAGGACTTTTTTCTTTCTTTCTTCCTTACTTTAATTAATGGCATATCAACCGTTGTGGGTTATTTAATATGTGGAGTGTGGAGTACCCATTTTTACCATGATCCACAAGTCCACTCTGACTCGAAGTAGTAATAACTGTGAGGGTCGCATCTATGACTCAAATTGATCTATTTGAGCATTTTTTGTATTCGATAAAGCGTGTGCAAAAAAAAGAAGCTTTTAAGTAAAAACTATACATATATTGTAAATATGTATGTAAAATGAACGTGATTCCCTAAAGTTGAGTCATAAAATAACACCATACAGGTTTACATGCTGTTGAAAACTATCAATCAGGCAACAGAGATACATAAAATCGGGATATATAGGTAATGTAGCTTGTGTATGTGTATTTACGAACTCCTCCACACGATCAGGATGTGACACAAAGTCATTTTTAAACGGCGTATAACAGGTTTGAATTCAAAGCTTTCTTTTTCCTAGATCAATTTCCATACCAAGGTTAAAGAGTCTACACTACTATTTATATATAGTTGGAGGCAGAATAGTTGGATTTATAACTTTCGCAAGGGTATTTACGCTATGTGAAATGCAAATTGTCTCGTCCAGGATATGATCTACTTAGAGACGTTTATGAAGTTCAAATAACGCATTGTTTTTTTTATCCCATTTATTATCAAACACATTTTTGGAGAAAAGAACGCTGGGTTCAATTCAAGAATTAGGATGATTGGGAACGATATATCTTGTGGTCTACCAAATTATCAGTGTGTTTCTCTTCTATTTACTGCCTGCCATATCGGCTAAAGCAGTAGAATACGTAGACTGCTCTGAAACAGAGGAGTAAAATCACCACAATGAAGAGAGAGAGAGAGAGAGAGAGAGAGAGAGAGAGACAGACAGACAGACAGACAGACAGACAGACAGACAGACATCTTATATAATTGAATACCAATTATTTGGAGAAGTGCTTTGTCGTAGAATGTTATCATCTTAGGAAATGAAATTGGTGACCCTGGTTCAAATCCCAGACAAGACGATTTGCGTTTCTCTTCGCACTCATTTGCCTTGCTAAAGGCATGAATCCATCTGTGCTTCCAACCTAACTATGGGTAAATAGATAGGCAGACTGGGTTGGCTAATCTTTGTTTAGGATACCAATCTAGAAGAAGGAAAACACTGAATTTAAACCAGCATTACTTTACGCAAAATTGGCCTTGTGTCACATCCTGTCCGTAACGGAAAGGTTGGGTATATACATCACTGGGGATCAACGGTGTTACACTTACCTCAGCAGAAAATAACAAGTGTTGAATACCATGGAAAAAACCAACCAACCAACCAATCATCCAACCAGAGAGAGAGAGAGGAGAGAGAGAGCGAGAGACAGACAGACAGACAGACAGAGAAAGAGACAGACAGAGACAGAGACGAGACAGAGACAGACAGAAACAGACATCTTATATAATTGAAGACCAATTATTCGGAGAAGTGCTTTGTCGGAGAACGTTATCATCTTAGGAAATGAAATCTGTGACCCTGATTTTGGTTTTGGATGTCGACCCGTAATTCTCAAGGGCAGAATCCTGATGGCTAAGCAGTCCATGACAGGAAAACCTCCCCTTTATCACTTAGGCTTTACGGGCGATCGGAGAATTCCCCTCCAATCAATCGGATGGTCAAGTCAAATCCTTGCACCAATATGACTGTCCCGATCATATTACCCCAATGGAAAGCTCTCCTATTTTATTATATGCGCTAGTAGACGGTGGCCGAGGGTCTTAATGTGCTGGGTATGACGTTAAACAGTGAAAGTTTAAGGTCTGGAGCTCTGGAGAGTGTGGAGTAATTACTCCCATGTCCATTCTGACCCGAAGTTTTAGGATCTGTTAGGATCCCATCTATGGACTTAATAGATAAAAATAAGTTTAAATTTGGTTAGAATAAACTGCGTTAAAAGAAATTGTTGTAAAGGGAAGTAACCGGATAATCCCTCACGTATGCAAATGAGTACGTATAAAAGAACAACACGAAGATTAGCTCAGTGTGATGTGAGGTGATCTCCACCTACGATGGTTGTTTTCGTATTCTCGGATGTAAACCAACGTGCTACAACTCTTCAGAAGATAAGTAATCTTTGCCATTCTCTTTATGCTCAGCAGACTTTTTACTTGCTGGCCGAGAAGCATTTTTTGTTATTTGTATTCATTGTAATAATAAACTATTATTACAACCACTCACAATCTTCTCGTTAATGTATTTCTAATACATAACAGAAATGAATATTCAACAAGAATGAATAAAACAAAATGTATTTCGAATAAAATAACCGAAGGTTGACATGCCGTGAAATCCAACCAACAAATCAGTCGTTTATTATTTTATCTCCTTCAATGGATGTTTTTCTCGATATAAATCTTTGATGCCGCCCATGTCATCGCTTACGGCATAAATAAAACATTTGCGTAGAGCAGTTGCAACCTTAGAAATGTCCCGCAAATGTTTTTCCTCCGATTTCACACAAACAACTTTTATTGTTCACTCTGAAAATATCAACAAGTTCACGTGTAGCAACAATAGGAACCAAAATGAACCGATGAATTTTTCTTCTTCTTCTTTTTAATACAAAAAGGCCAAAGCCTATGCTGTACTATTTCAGTTACGAATACGTTTTTAACCACCACACTGGCTCACATCTTTAGAAATAATATTTCTTGGCCTCTGATGGAATATACAGCTTTCCCTGGAGAGATACGTCACTCAACATTTAAATCCGAAGAACTGAGAGAATTGACTAACTTATCGATTTAACTAAAAATAGCGAGATTTTTGCTGAAATAAATAATCTGTAAAGAAATACCTCCCAAAATGGAGAATAATAAATACGAAACAATGACAAAATTTGTTCCCTTCAGAATTAACGAATGGAAATGACGAATTAAAAATTGAAAGAATAAGAAAATAAGATTAATTAAAATTAAATTAAAGAAATTCGATTGAAAAGTACAAATTCAAAGAGAAAGGGATGAAAGGAGATGGAATCGATTTTGTTCTTGTAAAAATCTTGAAGGAAGCTTTTTGTTAAGTTTCGGAGTGGAAAACCATTCGACCATAATTTCCAGTTCGAAGAATTATAAAAGGATGGGGAAGAGTAAAAGAGAGAAACATGAATAATATCAAATAGAAAGGGTTAGAGAAATATGGATAGTTCGAGTGGGAGAGAGAACATAGAGAGAGAGAGAGAGAGAGAGAGAGAGAGAGAGAGAGAGAGAGAGAGAAGAGAGAGAGAGAGAGAAGAGCGAGAGAGATAGAGAGAGAGAGAATGAGAGAGAAGAATAGCGATGAGAGGTATATAGAGAGATAGAGCGATAGATAGACAGAGAGACAGACAGACAATCAGGGAGCGAAAGTGAAATAAAAAATGAAGAGATTAACTATCAATATAGATAGATAGATAGATAGAGAGAGAGACAAGAGACAGACAGAGACAGAGAAAGATAGACGGACAGAAAGTGTAAAGGAAGAGATAAATAGCTAGATAGACAGAGAGATAGATACATAGGTAGGTAGAGAGTAAGTGAGTGAGAGAGAGAGAGAGAGACTGACAGACAGACAGACAGAGAAAGATAGACGGACAGAAAGTGTAAAGGAAGAGATAAATAGCTAGCGAGATAGATAGATAGATAGATAGATAGAGATGAGAGAGAGAGAGAGAGAGAGAGAGAGAAGAGAGAGAGAGAGAGAGACAAACACACAGACAGAGTAATGAAGAGATAAATAGCTAGCTAGATAGAGAGATAGGAGATAGGGAGGTAGAGAGTAAGTGAGAGCGAGAGAGAAAGAGACAGACATACATACAGATAGACAGACAGCGAAAGATAGACAGATAGAAAGTTTAAGGGAGAGATAAATAGCTTGCGAGTTATATATATTGAGAGAGAGAGAGAGAGAGAGAGAGAGAGAGAGAGAGACAGACAGACAGACAGACAGACAGACAGAGACAGAGACAGAGACAGACATCTTATATAATTGAATACCAATTATTCGGAGAAGTGCTTTGTCGTAGAATGTTATCATCTTAGGAAATGAAATTGGTGACCCTGGTTCAAATCCCAGACAAGACTATTTGCGTTTCTCTTCGCACTCATTTGTAGAGTAAAGGAAGAGAGATTAATACGGTACAAATAAAGCCCAGATAATATTGTAATGTCTATTGATCGATTGATTTTAACGGAATGTCTAACCATCAAGGGTTATTTTATGCCGTGGTTAGGAAATCACATTCATTCAATATTCCTATATATTGTGCAGTTATTTAAACGTTTTGTTTTGCAGACAATCCGATCAAATATGAATAATCTTATATAAATTGATTTGACCAATACATGGGAACATAACAGGTGCTATTACTCTGAATCAGCGTGGAACTGGGAGTTATGGCTATTGAGCCGTACTCAACAGGACAGGGTGTCTTGTGATCCGTTATAGTTTAATGTCATACACAGGACATCCAGTGTTTTAGATTGGGGGTATAGTCAGCGTATACTAAGCCCAAACTTATGGAGGCGCGTGGCATAATGTTTAGAGTCGTAGGAAATGGACTCATCGACCCGAGTTCAAATCTTAGATAAGGCTGTTTGCGTTTCACATAGGGCTAAAACAATTGGAAAATGTATGAATCCATATATTCTCCCTCTAGCTATGGGTAAAATAGTATGGGGGACTGGGCTCTTTAAACTTGGATACGTAACCAATCTAGGAGAAGAAAAATTTGAAGTCGTTGATTGGGTTTATGGCATTCCTTGTGCAACAATTCTTTCCTATCGATTGTGCTAAAAAGTGCGGATGATCCAATACAAGCCTTCACCACTATAAACAAAAACCCTGTGTAGGTTGTTCCTTGGATGAGCGCTCATGTATAGAAATCGACGAAAGAGTCCATAACCCCAAACTACAGGGTGGTTAGATTATACAGGTAAAAAGAGACAATTATATTATTTAAAGTGCACACAAACATTGTGGACAGTATATATATATAAGTTAAAAGAAAGGAAATGAATCCGACGGTATGAATATATGTATAAAAAGATATGAAAACACCACAAAATGCAGTTAAAGTGAAAACATTTTATAACTTAGCTGATATTGAACAATATTTCGATTTTATGAAAATCGTCATCAGAGCTTGTTTATAATCCGTGTTGTTATGAGCGGAAACGAAAGTCATATGAGTTCAAAACAAAAACCTTGACGTTGCAAAAAAGAAAAATTTAAACAAGCTCTGATGACGATTTTCATAAAATCGAAATATTGTTCAATATCAGCTAAGTTATAAATATGTTTTCACTTTAACAGCCTTTTTGGTTTTTCATATATATATATATATATATATATATATATAATATATATATATAATAAAGCACTCGGAAAAATCACTATCATCCTTTAAATATTGACTTAAATACTATTTAATTCCTTTTATGGGCATTTACAAATACTGGTACAATATAGATCCATTTAAATATAAATTTGAGTGAGAGTACCCATGTGATAGCACTCCCAAACCGACAAGCGCGCGTACAAACATATAATATGGAAAAATATTTATATTCATAATGAATACAATTATAGATCTACTAACAAATGATGTTTATCACAATCACGGTATATTTGATTTATATAATGGTTTCAAAAAGCAGAATCTAATGAATATATGTCCCGTGTTATTCATTTATAATTTTAATGTTTTATTTTCATATATATGACCAATACACTTCTGTATAATTTCTATAAGAAAGTCAAAAATTACTTGAATTTTATTGAATTTTAATGAAGGTGTGCAATTTGCAATGTGATGTAATTAGATAATTGATGAAAAAGAATTGAAAAAAGTACAAGCAAATAGAGGGGAAAAAAGACAATTGGATACTTAAAAAAAATGAATAGTGCGAACAAAATCAGAAAGCGTTTCACCTTGCTGCAATTAAACTGAACAGGTCAAATAGTGGAGTCTTCATTCACGAAGAAAAAAAACATCTAATGTCCACAGGAAATGTACAAGTATAAAAACAGAAATCAATGACAGGGTTAGAGAGGAATCAGTCGAATTTAGACACAAAACTTCTTCTGACCTCTAATTTTCCAATCCTAGATCTCCTTGACTTTGACTATCACATTCCCTTTTCCCGCTTTTATTTTTACCCGCCATCATTTCTTTGTTTTATATACTGTTCCCTCATCGAGCACTGCAAAACTCTTCTAACAACCATTAGCCTCTCCACCACGAATTTTCAATTAAATGTCCACTATTCCCTCCCCCACTCCATGGTATACGCTGCTTTTCCTGTTATCATCAGCCTGCAAATATCCGGTAATTTAATTCTATTAATCCTCATTTCTCAGAACCTTGAAAAAAAAAATAAGGCACATTCCAATAGAAGAAATACAAACAAAAATGTAATGAAAGAAATCATTAGTAGGAAATGTTGCAAATACAAATTGATTAATTTCTACTTTTTTCCCTTTTTCTGTAGCCATCAATCTCCAGAAATTAAGGAGTCACTTATGTGATTTCACGACGTAGTCTTTTCTTCTTTCAAAGCATGTCCTTTTGTTTATTGACAAGAAAATTAATTTTATTTTCTTATAATAATGATTGTACAATATTTTGATTAATACTGTCCTTGAAATCATTAAATTGAAACATTTTTTTTGGATGAAGTTTAGTGCCATATCCAATACACATTTTTGGTGGGGTAGCTTCCTTGAGTGGTTCCCTGTCTCGATCTAGTGTTGTATTGCGCTGCTTGAAACCATTTAATTGCTATTTATTTTTAAATGGGGCTTCATAATTTGTATTATTCAGATTTTTCGCACTGTCACCTGCCCCCCCCCATCTCACAAACCATCCGGGCGAAACGAACTAGGCATGCAGGACACTGCTGGAGAAGCGGGAACGAGCTCATAAACGACGTTCTCCTGTGGAAGCCAACACATGGACATGCTAACGTAGGACGCCCACTATGGACCTACATTGGTCAACTATGCGAGGATTCGGGATGCTGCGCAGAGGACCTCAGGGGCAATGAGTGATAGGGAAAGCTGGCGAGAGATTGTCATGGATATCCGTGCTGCGTGCGCGACATGATGATATACAGTACATGTCGGCCTTCTTAAAATGTTTCTTGTCGAACTCAAAAACCTTCTCGCCGAACTCGGGAACCTTCTTGTCGAAATTGGGTGTTTTCATGCAGTAATCCAGAGCTTTCTCATGGCAAACGGATATAAGGGTTCAGTTAATACAATTTAAGTTACAATCATCCGTATATTGCATATTGGCCATGGCTAACGGAATAAGAACAATCTACCCCAATGGATTAAATGTAGGGTTCGGTTCGAAGGTTCATGAAGGCTCACAGTTACAAGATGACGGTTCCAGAGTTCGACACAAGAAAAACCGGAAGAAGGCCGGGGGCCACATCGACCCAAACGTTTTGTATATAGCAATAAAGCTTTCAGAAAAATGTAAATTATACAAATTATCAAGTTTCATCTAAGATATTTAAACAAATAATTTTTGTGATTGTCTATTTCTTTTGTAGATATCTATACCATCATCATCATCATCATCATCATCACGATCATGATCATGATCATCATCATCATTGCCTAGTTTCCAGAACTCTCGGAATATTTATTCTTTTTTTTCTTTTTGATAATCAAAAACCTTACGTTTTTGAAATGATGGCTTGAGTATTAAATTCTCGCCATCAGAAGCAAGGCACGTCACTGTCCTACCCTGATGAGCTACCCGTTTCCCGTCCCTATCCCCGCCGTCTTTCCGTTCCCCCACGCGCCTATCCGATTCCCTTCTTGAGATGCGACGCTGAAGCAAGTGATTAGGACTTCTGCGCAGGATTAGTTAGGAAAAAAAGTATGGAAGCCGCCAAATGACATAATGTCAAGGACGTCGGAATGAAGATTAGCAAGAGAAGAAAAATAATGATAAATTATGAAAATAAAAATACAACAAAAACAGTTGAGCGGATGAGATGAGCAGAATCTGCTGTGAAGAAAACGCACATGGCCGATACCAAACCGCACACACACACACATACACATACACACACACACACACACACACACACACACACATAAAGATACCAAATTATATTTAAACAGACGCACACATATACGGATAGAACAACAGAGGCCAAATTACACATGCATTTGAAAGTATACTCCCGTACGTATATGTCCAAACAAACATATATACAGGCATGAAGTGGATGCGGATTGTGTAATGGTTACCGTAGTGTGAAGTAGATGTGGCCAAACGAGTTCAAATCCCGGTCGAGGATGTTTGTGTTTCAGATAGCGCTAATACTCTTGTGAAAGATATGCAAAAAACTATTCCCCCCCCCCCATCTATGGGAAAATAGAGTGGCAGACTGTGCTCTTTACTCTTGCTTAGGCAACGGATCTTGGAGAAGGAAAAACTCCGCTTTAACAAATTGACCATTTTCACGTCATCCCGGTGACATAAATTAAAAAAAAAAAAAATTGTCGACACAGAAAAAGGAATCGACAAAACGCGTTCAACTTGTATTATTGACCCTGGAAGATGTTATGAATATATATCAGGTAGATATCGGAGAATAAAAACATTGCATTCGAATCTGTTAACTCCGCTTAAACAAACTGACCGTGTGTCACATCCTGTTCGTGGCGGAGGGGTTAGGTAAATACATACCTAGCCTTGGTTGGCAATTAGTCTAGGATGACAATTCCGAATGTATAATCTTGCGGTTATTGCAGTGCAATAGAATTTAATGGTCTCTCTCGCATGAGGGTTAATCCAAGTAACAACCAACACAGTGATTTGTTTATAGTGGTGAAGGCTTGTGATTGATCATCCGCACGTTTTAGCACAGTCGATAGGAAAGTTTTGGTGCTCAAGGAATGCCACAAACCCAATCAACGACTGACCTCAGGATTTTCAAATTCAGAATTTTCCTTCTCCTAGACTGGTTACCTATCAAAGGTTAAAGATCCCAATCTGTCCTACTATTTTACCCATAACTGGAGGGGTGAATATATAGATTCATACCTTTCACAAAGGTATTAACGCAATGTGAAATGTAAACAGCCTTCTCTAGGATTTGAACTCGGGTCGACGAGTCCATTTCCTACGACTCTAACCATTATAACCATACGTCATAGAATTTACCGTCTATAGAAACTGTAGGATTATCACTAACATGGTGAGTCTCGAAAAAGAGTCCGTTTTTCCCCTTGGCATTGGGGGACGTGACTTCCACTGGTTTCCAACATTTCTTCCGGTGACGTGCACACGATTAGGAATGTTCAAGAAGCCGATTAATTCTGTCAAGAAGTATGTCGACTTTTCTTATTTCATTCGCGTTGATGCTTTTAGCAGCGTGTCTATTCTTTTTTAGAGACACCTATATACTTCGAAAAAGGTAAATGACTAAAAACACATACATACACTCATATATGTTTAAGCAGAAATATTCAAGCGGATACGTACGTAAATCAACTGTATTATTTTTACACGAAGAATAGCGAACATAGGAGAAAAAAAAGGAAAGTGCAAAAACAGACTGACTGACTGTGTGTGTGTGTGTGTGTGTGTGTGTGTGTGAGAGAGAGAGAGAGAGAGAGAGAGAGAGAGAGAGAGAGAGAGAGAGAGAGAGAGAGAAATAAACAGACAGAGACAGACCGAAAGAGACAGACAGACAGAGACGGAGACAGACTTACAGACGTACAAACAGGCAGAGATAGCAGCTGGAGTAAAGAATGTAATGTAAACAAAGATAGAGAGAGAGAGAGAGAGAGAGAGAGAGAGAGAGAGAGAGAGAGAGAGAGAGAGAGAAAGATAAAGAGAGATACATACATATACAGAGAGAGATATACAGAGAGAGAGAGAGAGCGAGAGGGGGAAGAGAGAGAGAAAGAGAAAGAGAAAGAGAGAGAGATACATACATACATACATACATATACAGAGAGAGATAGACAGAGAGAGAGAGAGAGAGAGAGAGAGGGGGAGGGAGGAACATAAACAAAGAGGAAGAGCGACAGAAAGAAACAGAAAGAGACAGAGACAGAAGTAGAGAGAGTGAGATAGAGACAGATAGATAGAGAGAGTGTGAGAGAGAGAGAGGGGGGAGAGAGAGAGAAAGAGAGAGAGAGAGAGAGAGAGAGAGAGAGAGAGAGAGAGAGAGAGAGATGAAATAAATAAAGTATTAAATAATTAAAATATCAAACGAAACCGTGAGAAAATAATCGCTGAATATATTGATAAAACTTATGGAAAATCATGCTGTCATTCTGACCAGGGAAAGATTAATCAAGGGAAGAAAATTGGCGCTTTTCTTCTTTCGTACATATTTGGTAGCAAATAAAAAACAAAAGTATCTTTTATATTATGAAATATTATTGATAGTCATATAATTCTGTTCCCCTCCGGGTTAGATAGGCTTACAAATCACTGTTGCTGAGTTCGATTCTTAACGGGTGCCCTATACTTTTAGCCTTGTGGTTGTATGGGTCTCCTATTTGAGTTGTATAATTTTGTACACTCCGAATGAAATGTAATCTTTTTACATGCGTTATTATTTAATTTCATTAGTCTTTATATCATTTCATTATCAGGTCGCGCTGACAACACGAATTCTAATCTATTCTACTTAATTACATTAGAACTTTAAATACTTCCGTCCGGATGGCGCATATTTTTGCTAGTAATAATTAATAATATCCATTTTAATTGTATAATTTTCCCCGATAGTAATATTCTAGTACCATTGGCTTAGGAAACATTTTCAGAGTATACGTATTTAAGAACAATATTGTAGACACACGATGCTTTAAATTTCCGTTGTTTGGGATGTACATAGATACAGAAAGGTTTTTCTATCATAATTTAAAAGATTAAAATGAATGCCTTATTTCTATGGATAGTTACCTTTGAAACAGATTCGTTAATTCTTTGCCTTCGGATCGTTGAAATGTGGATGACCTTTTTAAGTAAGTGTATTCGGAATCTTCTTTTAGGAAGTAAAACACGAAACATTGTTTCTGAAATACAAAAACTTAGACATTAATAAAGAAGCTAACTAATCTTATTAATAGGAAGACTAATTCTATTCTATCATCTCATACACTTTCAATGATAAAAATAGTTACAATTTCTATTATTGCACAAAGTAATAATAATGGAAAAGATACGATTATTATTAATACTAACAGTAATGCAAGTAAAACAACTACACTTTCTATTAGAGTTCTATTATTATCAATATGGATAACACTGTTGTTACTTTTAAGCAAGAATAATTGTGATAACAAACAGCCTTAATTATACTACAACTACTTTTGCCGCCATTATGTCTTGGCCGCCATTAATTTCTTTGCTGATACTGTCTCTTCTCAACTTAATCTTTTGGCTCTCAATGAAAAATCTAGTGTGGCGGAAGCTGTGGGAGTCAAAAGCAAAAAAGATTAACAAAAAACAAAAATCAATTTCTGTTGTGCCAATATTTGAAAAGAATTCATTAGCAGTCGATATTTTAGTTACTACGCAAGTACACGCATATCGACGTGTCCACATGAATTAACAGTGAAAGCGCCACACAAGCATAAACTTCTTACTCGTGTTTGTTGCCACTTCCTGTAGACGTGCATGCAGACTCATGCATTGTAGACATACAAAGGTCGGTTAAATCGAACTTAACGGACTTAAATTCCACCATCGTATGTCATCCCGCCGAAAGGAAACAAAATTACAAAAATCAGGGAATTAACCGAATTTAATGAAATTTGCAGTGTTGATATATTAATGAATAAAAGATATAATGCACCAGTTATTTTATTGAAAAGCATTTACATTTTTCAGGTCAGTTAACTTTGAACCACCTATCATTGAGGCGTAACACAGATTCTCAAAGATATGTGGTTCGAAGTTAACTGACCTAAAAAAATGTAAAACATTTTAAATAAAATAACTAGTGCTTCATATCTTTTATTCATTAATATATCAACAACATTCCATTAAATTCGGTGAATTCGCTGATTTTTGGTATTTTTTTCTTTCAGCTGGGTGCCATACAATGATGGAATTTAGGTCCAAAAGTTCGATTTAACCCAATGGGAACAGTTCATAGACTGACCAAAATAATGCAGTGGTTTTTAACCGGAGGCTATATAGACCAGCGGGGATCATATAACATTTCTTTGTCCAGATAAGCAAAAAATATTTGAATAATAATAATAATAATATAATAATAATAATAATAATAAATAATAATACTTTTTCAGCTAGAATATTAGATCTGAAACCTATCAGCTGTTCCTTTTATTCCAAACATTCATTTTAATTCCACAGAATATTTATTATTCTTCCACAGATTATCCAACCATGCCTTAAAGGAATTCAGAGATAGACATTTACTACTGATGATGATAATTCATTCCATGTATTCACCACTCTGTTAGTAAAGTAATTTTGCCTTGCATTTGTCTTGCAAAATCTTTTTAAAAATTTTAATTTGTAACCCCTGGTATTGATTTTTTGAGCAACATTCGATAGCTTAAAGTCTGTTGAATAAAATCCATAGGTATATCTATAGACTTCAATCATATCTCTAATTCGTGGATAAACCAAACTTGATAAATCAGAGTTCCGAAGTCTTTCTTCATACGAAAGCCTTTTTTTTTAAGTCATTCACTACCTAAGTAGCTCTCCTCTCAATGAGTTTTATGTCCTTAATGAGTCTTGGACTCCAGACCACATTAGCAAATTCCAAATGAGGTATCACCAATGCAATGAATATATATTTCAACATTTCTTTATCCATGTATTCATATGACCGTCGTATTAAACCTAATACCTTGTTTGCTCTATTTACTTGTATTTCTATGTGTTTGGAAAATTTTAATTCGGGGTTCACATTCACACCAAGGTTTTTTTCTTGCTCTGTATTTTTTAGTATTTCTCTTTCATTAGAGAAATTTTTCTCATTGAGTATAGATGTTTTGAATGTTTTCTTCCTACGTGAAGTACCTTACATTTAGATGTATTGAATCTAACCTGCCATTCATCAGACCAGTCTACAAGATTGTTAATATCAGTTTGGATACAATAGAAGTGTTAAACATCAAATGACTTGGGGGTCCACCAGAGTAAAATAAGGATCAAAGGTGTCCATAGGTAAAAAAAGGCTCTAATCGAATGTCACCAAACAATATATATATTAGTGTGTAAGTGTGTGTATGTGTGTGTGTGTGCCTTTGATATTCTATTACCATGCATTACGACAAACACAAGCTGTTTTCTTTCCTTATTGCACATAATACATACTTATATTACATATATACATACATATATTTTGTTCTTTGTGGTAAGTGGATACAAAAACTTTTTTCTGTGGAAAGAGGTGTAATATTTGAAGAATAACCTTAATTCAAATAGTCCATAATTTGTTGTTCTTTGTGGTCAGTTAATACAAAAACTGTTTTTTTTTTGGAAAGAGACACATACATATATATAAACAGAAAGAATATATAAATAGTCCCCACATATATATATATACACATATATATATATTATATATATTATATATATATATATATATATATATATATGTGTGTGTGTGTGTGTGTGTATGTATGTATCATCTATTTATGCATTAGGCAGTGGTAATGTATTTTCAATATTAAACAATACGCAGAAATATCTATATAAATATCCACACAGACTTTCACACACGCACAAACACACGCACACACACGCGCGCGCACACACACACACACACACACACACACACACACATATATATATATATATATATATATATATATATATATATATATATATATATATATATATATATATATATATATATGCGTGTGTTAACGTGTAGAATTTTTACATGGATATCTATGTTTGTATATATGTATATATACGTACGGAATTACATAGAACGTGTCCATAGGTAAAAAAAGGCTCTAATCGAATGTCACCAAATAAGGTTTACATTTCAACATAGTTTTCCTTGTGGTCCACACAATTATTCCATTTTTACTGTAGTAGTTAGATCCCTTCTGTCAAAAATATCATCAACAGCAGATATGACATCTTTGTGTAAACATTTCCGCCAACGAATTACTCTGCCCACCCTCGTATATTTCAGACTATTCTACCAGCGCTTGTGGCGTATTCGTTAACATTGTTGGAAATTGAGCCGACGACCCTGAGATCAAATCCTAGATAAGGTTGTTTGCATTTCATTTCCCGGAAGAAAAGTATTAATCCATGTAATCTCTCCGTCTCAGTTATATATATATATATATATATATATATATATATATATATATATATATATATTTACCAATCCCTTCACACAAGCAGGATATAAAACACGGTCAATTTCTTAAGTGAAGTGATTTCAGAGTGTTCCTTCTCCCAGATTGGTCAGCCCTACTATTTACCCATTGCTGGAAGGAGAAAATTGGATGTATGTCTTTACCAAGAGTATTAGCATTATGTGAAATGGAAACAGTCTTGTCCATGATTTGAGTCCATTTCCTACGACGATAACCATTACACATTAGAGGCAGATAGTCGGGAAGATTAAGTATTTTAGACTTGGTCATGTAACCAGGGTAGGAGAAGGAACAGTCTGAATTCAAACTCGTGAGGTTTGAATTCAGACTGTTCCTTCTCCTATCCTGGATATAGTCGAGATTAATCAAATGTTCAAAAACCTCCATAAACATAAATAGAATTGCCCCCATATATATATATATATATATATATATATATATATATATATATATATATATATATTTTATTTTTTTATTTTATTTTTCAAATAAATCCGTGTTCTCGGGATGACTTGATGATGACGAATGTTTCAATAGAAATAATAAAATCCTGATATTTTTGGCTTATGGGAAAATCAAATGTAAAACGTTGTAGGCGTTTGCTTATTCATGAGCAACACTATATATATATATATATATATATATATATATATATATATATATATATATAATATTTTGGCTTACAGGAAAATCAAATGTAAAAATTTGAAGGCGTTTGCTTATTCATGAGCAACAATATCTAGATCTAGATCTATACATATATATATATATATATATATATATTATATATGAAAAGTAAAATGAATATGAATCCGACAGTATATATATATATATATATATATATATATATATATATATATATATTTTGATTACCCTTTTAATTTTGCTTGAGCGTCATGATTTGGTGTTGTCAGTCTTTTAGAAGAACAAAAAGAGTTTTGCTTTACATGTCAGATCTCGTTAGAGAACAGCTGACACGCTAGGGATAAACAAGTTATCACGCACTCTCTGTTTAATACTGTTGACAGATTCAGCGATTTGAGTGAAAACGCCACGGAAAATCTAAACAAATCCAAATATCTGTCTTACCGTTTCTACAGTTCTATCTTATTTTCATTGGTTCTTTTCTTCACCTTTTTTCTTTCCATTGGAGATCGGATTGAAAAAATCTTGTTTGTTTCATTCTGGATTTTTATTAAATGCGGGTTTTATTTCAGGGAAAACAAAACAAAATAAACAAAAAAGATTAAAACATTAAGGAGTTTAGAAATGATGTAGAAACTTCATCCATTTTTGTTGTTGTTGTTATTATTGTAAATAAACATCTTTCTTTTAAATCGCTATCGGAATCAATTTAAAACATTTGAAAGAAACACGGAAATGCGTTTTTTATTTTTTGTTATCATGAACAACATTATCTGGATAGATCACCATTAAGTCCATAGATCTACCTACAGATTGAGAGTAATACTGATACGGTAACGGACGAGCTATGGTTTTGACGACTGAAGGTTGGAGGCGTGTGCTGTCATAGTTACCGTCGTAGGAAATGGACACGGCGGGACGAGTTAAAATTCTTGACGCGGCTCTTGGATTTCAAATAATGCTAATACTTTTGAGAAAGGTACGAATCAAACTAGTCTTCCTCTAGTTATGATTAAATAGTAGAATAGACTAGGATCTACACATTTTTGGTACAGCTAAATTTATATATAGTTTTAAAAATATCATACTTCATTGATGAGCAATTTTAAATAGTAAAAAGAAAAGGGAGCGAAAAAAAGGAGAAACTTAAGGGCCCTTTCGACCGGTGCTTTTTCAAAAGTAACGACCGGTAGATCGTTTAAAAGTCACTCTGTATATATGAAGGTCCTCGGGGCAATCATCTTTTTTTACTGCCCGTCCTCCTGTAGACAAAGACACTTGAAACACTCCCTGGTAATTTTTGCTGGGAATGTGACAGCTGAAGTGGGGTTAACATGAAGGTATAATATACAATCACCCCCTTTGCCGTCCTTCATATTGCCCCACCATTTTGTATGGTTTTAATCCCCCTCTTTTACCCAATATATATAGAGTGTGACTTTTAAACGACCTACCGGTCGTTACTTTTGAAAAAGCACCGGTCGAAAGGGCCCTTAAGTTTATCCTTTTTTCGTTCTCTTTTCTTTTTACTATTTAAACTTTCTGATCAATAAATTATGGTATTTAAAAAAATATATATATATATAATATATATATATATATATATATATATATATATTCACTGTTTCTGGCACTAAACTGCAGATGATGGTGAGACTGTTCTGATGATCTGGAGTGTGCGGAGTACTCATTCATAACTCCTTTGTTATTGCTTCCAGATCCCCTCTGACCTGGAATGGTCCATTATTTAGTTGAGGTGACAACACACATAAGAAATAAGAATTCAGGGGATAAACAATACCAGATAATCAGGATTTACATTTTTGAAATTTTATCTTGGATGATTTGGACGGTCTCATTTTTAACTCAGCAAAACAATCTCCCTGTATATAGATAGTCTTATAAAGAAAATATAGTTTATATCAATATTTTCAGTTTCAAACATTTTGGTCTATTTATAATATAAAACATAGACATATATTAGTCCACTTAACTGAAGTAGTTGAGTAGTTATGTTTTATTTAATTACACACAGTTCTCCACATTTTCTCTGTTGGTATAGTAGCAATGATAATGTTTAACATCCTCTTATCAGAAGAGTTTTTTGAAAAGAAGGTTATATATATATATCTTTTGATTTCTGCGTCAACATATATAAGCTAGTGTTTTTTTTTAAGGTTTGTCGACCAAGGGAGACAACCTACCTATCTTAGATATATTTCTTTATACATGTTTGAATACAGAATTTTCCTTCTTCTAGAATGGTTGCCTAGTAAGATAAAGAGATCAGTCTTTAAAATAAAATATCTGTGTCTGTACAAGTTTAGATATCAGATTCTAGACTATTCAACACAAACCGAATGACATTTTCGCTTTTGTATCTCTAATTTCAGTAATAGCATTATTAACATAATATTCAGCCAAGAAATTCTCCAGTCAGTTGAATTATTTATTGAGATACTGAACCATAGTAAAAATATAAATTATAATGAAATATCTTTATAAAATTCAGTTAATTGCTGTTTTAGAAGTCACTGTAAACTGAATACCTTATCCATAAAAGTGAACTCACAAAAGTAGGCAAAATTTTATATATTCTTTCCTATAACTCTAATATAATGGTTGCCTACTAAGATAAAGAGCTCAGTCTGGATTACTATTTTCTTTTAGCTGAGATGATGTTGTTCAGTTTCTACAGTATTACTTGACGTATCTTCTCATCTTTTTCTATTGTCTGTAAAACTTTAAATATAGCAAGTAAGGTCCATCTATAGCTTGATAGATCTGTTTAAAAATATTCATGTTCGATAAGACCGTGTGCAATGAAAAAAGTAAATAAAAACACGTAGGAAGCATCTACACAAAAATGTAAATCTGAAAATCCAATGAACGCGATTCCCTAACCTCTAAACATAAACTAGCATTGAGGGGTTGATATGTCGTTAACATCAATCAGCCAATCATTCACTGAATCATTAAAATGTGCGATTGATATTTGCATCCAAATATTTTTCTTACATAAATACAATTCATAAAATATCTGTGCCTGTATCTGTTTAGATATCAGATTCTAGGCTATTCAACACAAACCGAATGACATTTTCGCTTTTGTATCTTTTAAGTCAAATGTCTCTGATCCAGGTTAAGCACATGCCAAAGATGCCACTAGAAACTTCGATATTAACCGCTCAATATCTGAGGCAAAGGAACACATCATACTCTCTCTATCTTTCATTATTTATGTCTCTGTCTGTCTGTCTGTCTGTCTCTCTAACACAACACACACACACAAAAAAAACAAAAAACAAACACGCACGAACACACACAGAACATACATGGGGTTAGAATATTTTCGGTCCAATGTCGTATTATTAAATTTCCCCTCGGATCATATTAATAATACAAATTTAATTTTCTCTAATGAATTCCTCCAAAAATTGCATTTAAAATCAATAGTGACAATTCTAATTTCATTGGATGTCGAAAGCCCCTTAACTAATATCCTTGTTGAAAAGATTGTAGTTATAATAATGCATAATATGAATAAATATTCATAACTTCCACCCCATAATATTAAATCTATTATCCCTCTCCTTATTAAATTGCAAGCCTCTGAAAGTAGTAGACCACTTCATATACCCTGGTAACAATATCTCATCTACTGAAACCGTTGTTAATATATGTATTGGTAAATCATTGTCTGCTATTCATAAGTTATTGGCCACATGGAAATCTGATGTCTGATGAAAATAAATCGGAGATCCTTCCAATCTGTAGCTCTGTCAATACTACTGTATGGCTGCGCCACTTTGACTATAACATCTAAATATTCATTGAACACGTTAGATTCCCGTTATAAAAGTGGTCCATGTATTCGTTTTAGAAAGGGTTCAAATAAGCATTTCATACTTAATTACAGTTCATAATAATATGTTATATACTCGTTCCTCAACGAGCACATAAACGAGGAGAGTTCATCTCATATATATATATGAGAGAGAGAGAGAGAGAGAGAGAGAGAGAGAGAGAGAGAGAGAGAGAGAGAGACAGACAGACAGACAGACAGACAGACAGACAGAGACAGAGTTAGAGTTATATTAGATGAGAGGAGATGCTAGTGATGATAGCTTATTTATTACTCTTCTGATTCTACTACTGCTTACTGCTTATATCTCGTCAGGCGCCATTTTCTTTGGATTCCTGTTATAAAAGTGGTCTGTGATGATACTAATGCTTCTATTTAGAAATAACAAAATAAGCATTTCATACTTAATAAGGTCCATGATTATGTTATATACTCTTTCCTCATCGAGTACATAAACGAGGAGAGATATGAGAGAGAGAGAGAGAGAGAGAGAGAGAGAGAGAGAGAGAGAGAGAGAGAGAGAGAGAGAGAGAGAGAGAGAGAGAGATTAGATGAGATGATAGTGATGATAGCTCTTACTTTATTACTCTTCTGGTTCTGCTTACTGCTTACTGTCACTATCTTGTCAGACACCTTTTTTTTGGGGGGGGGGGCTGACTTCTATCTAAGAGTTTTCGTTAAGGGTAGCTTATCTTCTTTTTAATTTTTTTTACACCCTAAAAAAAACTATCAGTACGGCCACTTGTTACATAATCTATGCGGTGGCATAAGATTATTGTCAATCCCCTGTAATTCTGAGGGGATGACGCTTTTCATACTTAAGTAAGGTAGTATAGAGATATGGTGGCGATCAGTGCAGTTGATGGCCCTGAAAGTGAGTGACGGCATTTGACCTCACTCTCACTTTGCCTTCCGGGGATAAATCGTGGGAGCCGGAAGGCATAGAAGAACCTCTTCCGGTTTAAGAATAGTAAGGAGCTTTAGTTTAGTTTGCCGTGGACGTCGGCCATGATGTTCCGTCTAAACTGTAACTCTGCATACGCGCGCTATGTTATGTCTGGAATATTTACCGAATAAAGTAACATTAAAAGAAAATCGAAGTCTTGTGTTTACTAAAAACTAACAATGACACAGGGCTTCTGATAAGGAGAAATCCCTAAAAGAAACCAGACCCGAAGTCCCCAAGAAAGTCCAGACCTTAGAAGACACCAGACCAAGATGTTAGAAGATAGAACCAAAGCCGGCCAGAAGAATAGATGTCAAGATATAGAAGCAAGTAAGAAGTAAAGAAGTAAGAAAGGGTATACAACATTATATCGATTTGGTACCGCGAAAACCTCAGTACGTAACACACTTACCTCCCATAACACTAACTATCCATGTAAGATGAGCAAGATATGATGTGTACTGCGATCTCTTAAGTGACGTTATTATATCATGCTAGGAATTATATTATGTTAAACAGAAATATTCTCAGTCAAAATTTAGCTGTTAAGTCAAAATATGTTCTTTGCAAAATCGTGAAGAAATCAGCGTCTGAGATTTTAAAAGATTATTTTCATTATTTTCTCAATATAATATCTATTATCAAATTATTAATTAAATTGAAATCAATATTGTTATTTTAAAATTTTCATCGTGTATTGTATAATAATATATTTTAATTTAATTATATTTAAGTGATTTATCGATTTAAACACCTTTGTTTTTTTCTGCCAGGATGGTTAATTCGTAATAAGCAATAATACTAAGTAATTATTTTACATATCCGGTTTTAAGAGCTATATATAAATCTAATTAATAATGTTTAATCAAATGAGAACAACTATTTTAGTCAGGTAAATAACTGATTATTTTTAAGCGTTTCAATCTAGCAGTATGTGTCACAAAGTCGCAAATTTGGGACATCAAGCGAGGATTGAACTCGCCATTCAGTAGAAATGAATTGGCGATGCTAATTTGCTAATCCTTACACCACGGTAAGACACCCTATTACCCTGTCCGTTTGCCATGAGTATGATGTAACACAAGGTCACATGTATGGGGCACCCAGCGAGGATCAAACTCGCTATTTAGTAGTAATGAATCTGAGAGACTAGCTTGCTGATTAGACGTTGTAAGGCTTCAATGCTCTCAAATACAATCCTTCTTAAAAAAAAAAATAATCAAAATTTATTTTACGTAATATATTCCAGATTTATTTGATAAATCTTTGGCCGACTTTTACACGAGCTACACGTTCAACAGAATGTGTGATACATTGTTGGTAATCTTTGAAAGCTTTGATATATTTGTATGAAGTAGGATTAAGTGACAAACAAGGAAAAAAACAAAAAAGAACAAAACAAAAGGAAATATTAACAACACAAGAAAACAGTGGCCTGTATATGTCTTTAAACTGCTTCTAGTGGTGAGGTTCCAGTTCAGGAGCGCTGAGAATTATGGAATACCCATTCATTGCCATTACTCCCTGGTCAACACTGACTAGGAGTGGTAGTACCTATTAGGGTCCTATCCATGGGTTAAATAGATCCAAAATTAATTTAAAAAACAGTTTTTAATAAAATATAAAATGATGAATAAAACAAAAAACGTCATCGGCACGAAATAACCAAGGATTAACCTACCGTAGAATCCATCAGACAACCTACCAAGCAACCAGCCAACCAGCTAACCAGCAACCAACCAAGCAATCAGCCAATCAACCAACCAACAAGAAAAAAAGATTGATGGAAGCACCGGTTCCTGATAGATCACCGAACTTAGGTACCGGTGAGTATGTTCAATACCTAATTTGGTAACCACTTAAGCAACAGCAGATAATATAACAAACCTGATGCCTTTTGGTTTGGTTTGGTTGGTTTGGTTTACGGCATATCAACCTCAGTGGATCATTTAATGCCGATAAAGTTTTGAAATAAATCAATTCTTAATGGATAATACAATTTTTTATAAATAAATTTTTCTATTTAACCCATAAATGGGACCCTAACAGGTGCTGCCACTCCGTGTCAGAGTGTACCAGGGGGCAATGGTGATGAAGGGGTGCTCCACATTCCTCAAACCTCACCTAGAAACTCACCATCAGATAGAGTTTAACGTAATTCCCAGGACATGTAGACCCTCAGTCACCGCCTTCTAGCACCCATATGATAAAAAGGGGTTGGGGCTTGCCATAAGGGCTATAGGGTTGGGAAAATCATATAAGTACTAGGGCTTGCCATGACCAGCCGATTGATCGGAGGGAGCCTCTCCGATCGCCCGTCTAGTCCAAGATAGGACCAAAGTTGGGTATTGCAAGTCATGAACTGCTCATCCACCTGGGCTCTATCCTTAAGCATCACGGGTCGCCACCCACGACCAACAGGTGGCCTCATTGGGGGAGTCTTACCCCTCTGAAGAGGTGCAGTCGGTACATTCTAACGGCCCAGCCGACAGGGTGATCTGATGCCTTTGTTCATCAAAATGATTTATTGGCCTTTAAATGACCCCAAAGAGTGTTGATATGCCGTAAAACAAGACAACCAGTGAAAGTGATTGGCCCTTTTTTTTAGTAGCGGATAGACTATAACTATTAATACATAGTGTTATACATATCTTCACAGTGTAGGGTGATGCATTGTAACAAGGAGATGACTAGTTAACTGTAAACCCTAGAAAACACCTTCCAATAAATTTCCTTTTGGGATTTGACATTGATTTACTATTGCTTTATGTCTCTTGGCTTTCATGTCTGATATTCAAATGAAAACAGAAACCGAATGATGCATTAGGATATTTCTTTGAGGTCGTGTTAGCAACTCGGGCAATACGGACGTATGATCCAATTGACTATATACTCTCTACGGTCATCTTTCTTTTTACACTGACACCAAACTGACATTAGATGTATTTTCAATCTGCAAAAAGGAACATCCCCATTCATTATTTTTTACAGTATGAAAATACAAAAAAATTTGGCACAAGGATACAGAAACGGAGGGAGAAAGACTATCATATCATCACTATCCTAGATCCATTTACAGACCCAAAACACACTATAATAATCTTTTCACTACAACATCACTTTTATTCTGAAAAAAGTCTTCCATACAACAGTCATCAAATCGAACCAGTCTCTCCAGGTATATCTAACCTAATCTCATATTTACATAATACTGGAGGAGGGGAAATGGTTAAATTTTATTTACAAATAAAAAGAAAAAAATATTTACAAAAAAAACCCCACAACAAATTGTAATGAATAATATAAAACATACGTTATATATATATATATATATATATATATATATATATATATATATATATATATATATGTGTGTGTGTGTGTGTGTGTGTGTGTGTTCATGACACTTCATGTCATATAAACGCTAAACAAGCCACAGTTTAAAAAAAATCAAACTCTAGCATTATAACATTCCATCGCGTGAACACACTTCACGTTTATATAAACGCTAAAAAACTACTGGCTTTTAAAATCTCAACCATTTGACTCAGCTGAACATTGTGTAAGCATGAAACTTATAGTTATGAGTTTATAATATACATGATATCATTATTATTGATTGTATATATATACACACACACACATATATATATATATATATATAGATAGATATATATATACCAACCCCTACACACAGATAGGATTTGACACAAAGTTAATTTCTTAAGCGGAGTGTAGCAGATTTTAATTTTCCTTCTCCTAGACTAGTATCCTAATCAAGGTTAAAGAGCACAGTCTGCCCTACTATTTTTCTATAGGTGAAGGTAGAATAGTTGAAGTTATACCTTTCCAAAGAATATTAGCGCTATGTGAAATGCAAACAGCCTCGTCCAGGATTTGAACTAGTTTCGTGTTGTCCATCTCCTATGACGATAATTTTTTACACTACGTGCCTCTACTATATTAAAATAAACTACGACATATAAGATAAAAAAATAAAAATGATCATTACTAAGGGCACCTCACCTCACTGACAAGTAACATCCTTTTTTTCGTAACGGATTGATAAACCTTCTCCCTCTCTCCCTCCCTCTCTCTCTCTCTCTCCCTCCCCCATCTCTCTCTCTCTCTCTCTTTATATTATATATATAATATATATATATATATATATTGTCAGATATGATGTAACTTAATATTTTTCTAATAACATTGGTATCAGCTAGCCGATATTGTTAGAATTCCCAGGATAAACTTGTACTCTAGTGATCAATATATCGGGTGAATTTCAACTTATTAATATCTAATCCTATTTAAAATATTGATTATAATTTATTTTTGGTGTGTAAGATATTTGTACGTTATTGGAGTTATTGTTCACCATAAAGTAAATATAGTATCACCCGTAAATAAGTCAACCCTAGCAATGTTATTAATTGAACATTCATTTTCTTGTTGAGCAAATATACAATAACGTTCATTGATGATAAATGAGGCAAATGATATAAATTTTAATTGCATAATCTTTTCAAATGAATACTAAAAACCTTGGTACTTTTACTTTAAGAGAAAATTGACTTTTTATTAAAAAATGTCTCGCTTATTTCTCCATGTGTGATTATGAGTAGGATACGACACAATGTTAATTCTGAAGTGTATTTTAACAAAATTCTTGACAAAATAGAATTCAGGGTTTTCCTTAACTTCGACGGGTTGCCACATCAATGTTAAAGGGTCATGTATACCTTACTATTTACCCATAGCTGGAAGTAGTAGTAAAATTCATGCATTTCATTAGGATATTAGCAGTATGTGTAATGCAAAGAGCGTAGTTCTGTATTTGAACTACGGTCGTCATGTCAATATTATACGACTATAATATTTACAGACAAGAGCCTTCTGAATATAAAGACATAATTTAAAAAAAATCTCTTTTACAAGTGAAGCTATATTATAAAGCATTAAGTAAGTGAAATGTCACTCCGTAGTGTCTTCCTCCTTTCCCAAGCTCTTTTGGTCATTCTCTAACAGTTGATACATAGAGAAGAGGGACATGGATGTTTTCCTCTTCGGACAAACCGAGATGTGCAATTATCTTCGGCATCTTTCTTCCTAACATTATGATATGAATTATATCATTAAATCAACTAAATCCTTGTTTTATTTTTCAATTTGTCATTTTTCTCATGTTAAAAATGCGACTAAATATTTACCTTCTTTACTCACCCCATCAATTTACCTACAATTTGAAAAAAAAACCCAAAAAAAACTCTGACCTCGCTCGCTTCCAAAAGTTCAAGTGAAAAAAAAAAGATTAAAAAAACAAACAAATCAAAACGAACAAATAAAAATAATCAAGCACTTTGTTTTTTTAGAAACTAATTCTCTTTGTAATTTTTTAAGATAGTCGTTTAATTATATTACAGACAAAAAATTCATTTTATTTCCATTTGATCTCTACTAATTACTTCTCAACGAATTACATTCGTGAATAATTCGACCGATAAGAACAGAAGATAATCTTGACAATGTCATCGTTATATTCAAAATGGAAACAATACACTGAACTGATGGACACCTGTGATACATTGTAAATAACAAAAAGAAAATATCAGTATCTATATTTCTATGTAATCTGAACGTAATTTTGTCTTAGTAGTGCACACATTGTGGATCGAACTCATCTCTCAATCGAAACTTATTATCGATATGTACACGTTTTTCACGCATAAGGAATCTTAAAATTGGGAATCGAATGTATTCATATTGTAAAATGCACTTATGTAAACGATACTATAAATTTGCGTTAGAGTGAGAATGATTTTCTTTTAATTTTAAGGTTGAATGAAAATCAGCGTATCAATGCTGACCAACAGACGTGTGAAATCATTATTATCCAGGATTCTTAGACGAATTTAAAATGTTATATAAACTTGCTACACGACAGTATGAAAGTACGTAAATAAACATTGTGTTTATTTGATATGGCTTTTAGCCGACAATTTTTGGAGGATATGTGCTTAATTGAAGTCATACCTAATTTTTGAAAATTAATTAGTTAATAATTAATGAATTTAGGCGGGCATATATGTTCAAATCGCATGCATTCATCAGGTGACGTTGATCCGAATACAAGGAAAATCAAAAATATAATAATAGCTCTATTCTTTATATATCGACCTCTCTCCTAATACTATTGCAATTTGGCGCACCATTCCAGTGAAAGCTGAAGCGGTGACTATCCCAGGCTATATATATGTATATATATATATAATATATATATATATATATATATATATATATATATATATTGAGAGATAGATATATAGATAGATAGATAAAGGATATGAAAACACACAATGCTGATAAAATGAAAATATTTCATATCATATTCATAGCTAATATTTAACAATATTTCGATTTATAAAAATCATCTTCAGAGCTTGTTTTTAATCCGGACTCATCGAGAGAGAAACAGAAAATAATTTGAATTAAAAACGAAAAACGAATATATATATATATATATATTCGTTTTTCGTGTGTGTGTGTGTGTGTGTGTGTGTGTGTGTGTGTGTATGTACATATATATATATTATGATGTATGTATATGTGATGGCCTGACAGAGAAGTAAAATTGCCAAAGTATACGTAAATAATACCGCCATCACAGGACAAAACTATACTAAACTTATGCAGTATACACCTGTATTTTGGTTGGTTGGTTGGTTGGGTATCAACCCTTGGTTTATTTTATGCCGAAGACGTTTTTGTTTTATTCATTGTTGTTGGGTATTCAGTTCTTTTCTAAGTCTATTTTTAAACACATTATAAAAAATCGCTTTTGATCTACTTAAGCCCTAGAAGGTACCTTACAAGTAGAACCAATTCTTGTCAGGGTGGACCAAGGAGTAATGAGGATGTTGGTCTGAGAATAAGCAAAAGTGCCAAATATACCTAAATAATACGGTAACTATGATATTCTCTGTCTCTATGTTTGTCTCTATGTATCTCTGTCTCTTGTTGTCTCTCAGTATATGCTTGTAAGTCTCACCCTCACATTCTACAAACATGCACAAACATAGACACACATGTATATATGTGTGTGTGTATGTCTGAGAGAGAGAGAGAGAGAGAGAGAGAGAGAGAGAGAGAGAGAGAGAAGAGAGAGAGAGAGAGAGAGAGTGTGTGTGTGTGTGTGTGTGTGTGTGTGTGTGTGACATTTATGAATGTTTGGTGTTGAGATTACCTTTTAAGGTTTTCGCTGGATTAATATTTATATACACTCGTGAACAAAATAAATGGGCCAAGCAAGTATTAAACATTTTATTGCACAAAAAGCTAAATTAAACAAAATACAATTGAACAAAAAACAAAAACGAGTCTTATATACACAGAACAAGACATTTACTTTAATAAATGATTAGTATGGAATCGCTTTCCCCTTTGATTTCTTTAAAAGATTAATCCTTTTAACCATGCTCTCAACCAACTTGGAACACTGTGAAGAGAGGATGCTATTCCATTCATTTTGCAGAGCTTCCCACAGTTTTTTTTTTGTTCGAAAAAGTTCTTCCAGCCAATGCACGAAATATTATGGCCCAAATATTCTCGATTGGGTTTAAATCGGGGCTTTGGCCAGGCCAAAACATCACATCAATTGAATATCTGCAAGCCATTTCTTAGTGACTTTAGCGGTGTGTGCAGGTGCGTTATCTTCTTGAAAAATAATGTTATGGGATACTCCCAGCTTCTGGATACTTGGAAACAGTCCTGTTTCTAATATTCGAAAGTATTCCTTTGCATTGATTGACGCCTCACATCTAATAAGTTCCCCAACTCCTGCGGCATTAAAAGTTCCCCATACCATTATCCCCCCATTCTCGTGTTTCACTGTCGTTTTTATGCAACTTGGAGATAATCTTTCTCCGGATCTTCGAATGCAGCGTTTGGGAGCATCACTAAAAAGACAAAAGCTTGATTCATCGGACCAGAAAACATTCCTAAACCATTCTGTATCTTTCTTGCCATAACACGAGACAAATGTCTTTTTATCATTGATGTTCTTCTTAGATAATAATGGCTTCTTTGCGCACCTTTTTGAAGAAAATCCCATTTCCTTCAATCGTCTATATATTGTCATACTAGAAATGGAATTTCCATCCGCTATTTTGAATTGTTTGCTATGGTAAACATAAGTTTTCTTTCGGTCCTTCAAAACATTCATGTGGTCGTCCTTCGCAGTGAATGCTCTAGGGCGACCAGATCCAGATTTCCTTTTTACTGAACCTTCGATTTCGAATCTTTGACCAATTCACTTCACAGCAGATAGAGATGTCACATTTTCTTTTTTCAAAATATCGAAAATCTGCTTATAAGTCAAATTAGACTGCCTTAATCCTGCAATTCGGTTTTTCATATCCTCGCCCAGATGGACTCATTTTTACCACTAAATCATTATATACTATAATATTAATGATCTGAAAAATAGGAATTTGCAGTTAATTTCAGTAAATTCCTGAAAAATATCGAAAAACCTATTTTCTTCCTTCTTTCAATCTTGGCCCATTTTTTCTGTTCACGAGTGTAGTTCTTACTTAAAAGCCAAAATCTAAAGAAATCTACTCATCTAATAAAAAAGTTTGAAATAAATATTTTCACTTTGCCCACCCGCTGTAGGTAGATAAGCAATTCTCAGGTAATCAATTTTATAGCTGTCACATATCCGCATTATAGCCTTGACGTCTAGATTTCCACGTTTAAAATCATGACTAGGACGTAATTGAAGACGAAGAGACAAATTGCACAGGTTTACCAGCATTGTCAAACGATTTTCCATTACAGACATTATTAGGTTGCTAAACATTTAAAAAGCGAAAAAACCTACCCTGACTTGTTGAGAAATATTTAGACGAAGTTGATAATTATATTAAAATATTTTACAATAAACTATTAGATTCTGTCAAATACTTTGTAGTGTAATCCCTCTGAATTTTTTAGATGAGGCTTGATGATTTGTATTATCTGGACACAATTAGACACATAGTGTAGTTGATATAGGTGTCGTATTAATACAGTTTTAAGTGGCTCTTATCTCTGGGCAGCAGGTTCAATTCTGTTGAAGGGCGGCAGTAACATAGAATAATAATTAACACAGCTTAACACTTATAAAATAAAGGTTGGGTTAAAAGTTTCGTGATGGCTCCCGATTACGACAAGAAAGGTCCCCAAGTTCGGAAAGCATGGTCCAAGTTTGAGAAGGCTCCTACGTCCGAAGAGAAATACATAAAGAAGACCGGAGGGCACATCGGCCGAAATTTTGCTTTGTTCTTTGATTATTTATTGTTGCAAAATTTAATAATACAAACACAACAGTAAGGTTGATTGGTTTGGTTTATTTATTTAACGACACACCAACTTCTTATGGTTTATTCAATGCCGAAAGTTGAGTAATTTTGATTGCGGTCATGACTTATAAGTTAAAATCAGGCGCGTGGTCTAATGGTTAGAGTCGTAGGAAATGGACTCGTCGACCCGAGTTCAATTCCTAGAAGAAGCTGTTAGCATTTCACATGGTGCTAATACTCTTGGAAAAGGTATGAATCCAATTCTCCCTCCGCTAAGGGTAGCAGGGTAGACTGGACTCGTTAACCATGGCTAGGTAACCAGTCTAGCATATATATATATATAATATATATATATATAATATATATATATATATATATGTATTGATATATATTATATATGTATGTATATAGTATACATAATATATATATGTATATATATGTATATATATATATATATATATATATATATTTATATATAATATATATTATATTATATATGTATATATATATATATGTATATATATATTTTATTATCTATATATATATGTATGTATATATATATATATATATATATATATTATATATATATATATATATATATGCCTGTGTATGTTCTGTCAAATATATAGAAATTGTGATATATAATAAATAAATAGTTATATAATAATTTCCCAAAAACATATAGATTTAAACAGAAAAATAACTCATGAATCCGAAAATTTTAAAACCAAAAAACTTCCCATATTTAAAATAACTCTTTTTACATGCAAAGTGTATTTTCGAATGCTCACTCGCAAGCGATATAAGTTGTAACTATTACGACAATGAAAAAGAAGTAAAAGGCGCCAAGATCGATTGCTGTGGAGGAGGATGTGACATTTCATCCGACTGCATTTTCATTTACTTCCAAATGTTTTTGTTTGATTTACTTATCAATAAAAGTTGTTATGTCGTGGATTGTTTCCTGAAGGGAACTTCACATTTTGGAGTTGGTGAATAATCTATGAGATTAATAGAATAAGACATGTTTTCGAATATTAACCTCTGTCACCACTTCAGATGAATAACGGACCATTATATTACCAGTTAACTTTTAAAATCAAATATTACATTTCATTAAAAATTAATAAGCTACCTATTTATTATGTAACACGCTTTCTGGATCGGAAACAGTTGACTTAAGTCGTTTCTCTGATCTGCTCATAAAGTTAGAACACTTGGGTTTTTGATGGACTTTTTGATCGAAGAAATAGTTTATCCACGAATAATATCCAACAGTTCACTAACTTGCACGTTCTTTATTTGTTGATTCATTCCCTTATGAATGATTTTAAAATGCAAACAGTGATTTCCATTCACTAACTGACTCTTTGTTTATCTGAAATGATTCCCATTATTATATTTTCGCTGAGCTCTGTAGTCCGTTGCAGAATTTCGCCCTTAGTTGATTTTAATATTCTGCTCATTTATTTTACAAATTAAGTTTATCTGATTAAAAAAATTAGCTCAGATTTCCTTTATTCTTCTTTGGAAAAATCATATTGTAGAGAAGGAATTACAATTCAAATGGTCGTCCTCATTACTTGCGGTCATTTGTAACATGATGAATTGCCCCGAAACACCAAACAGAATCTATTTTCAATAAAATCCTGTGGTGCAACTTGGAATTATGCTGCAGCTTACTAAATGAATAAAAAACAACAACCATGAAATAAGTCATCTAATTAGAATTTACATGAGAATCTGAAAAGATCGTGGCAATTTGATTACGAAAAATGTCTCTATTCAAATGGAGGCCAGCCAGAACAGGGGAGATAATTGGTTTAATAAAAAGACACAGCTGCTTCTGTTTACCGGAACAAAAATTTTAAGTGGGTCCCTATGGCGATGTTATTTTTGTATCCTACACAAATTCTTTTCATGATAGTTACTTTACTATTTGACACTGAAGGTATTTTCTTGTTTGTATCTTATCTTACAAGTTAACCCTTTGACTCCGAGAGGTTGTTCTTTGTGCCATTAACTAAAAGAACATAAAAACCAGTCGGACTGAATTCCGGTCGTGGACACCCTACATCTATATTACTAATCATCATCATCATGTCGCGCAGTTTGCACGGATATCCATGACGATCTCTCGCCAACCTTCCCTATCATTCATCGACTCTGGTAGCTTCTCTGCGCTGCAGCCAGCATCCATACATAGTTGGTCAATGTAAGTCCTGGCTTGGCGGCCCACATTAGCATGCCCATGTGCTGGCTTCCATAGTAGTACATCGCTTATGAGCTCGTCCTTGCTTCTCCAGCAGTGTCCTGCATGCCCAGCCCGTCTTACTCGTATGGTTTGTGAGATGGGGGGCAGGTGGCCATACAGTTGCTTTTTTGTGCTGCTTCCACGACTTATTCAGGACCGCTCGCAGCATTCTGGTGCAGCTCCCATCTAGCTTATTTTCAAGGCGCTTTGTTAGGGTCCAGGTGGTACAGCCATACAGCAGTACCGACACAACCACAGCCTGGAAGAAACATCTCTTTAGCTCGTCGGGGAGATCGGATTTCCATATGACTGATAATTTGTTGGTGGCCAACCATGACTTTCCTATTCGAGTGTTAACATCACTTTCTGTGGATGAGATATTTTGTAATTTTATACTTTATATAATTTCTATTGTAAAAATTCATTATGCTTTATTATATTTCAATTTTATTCCTGTAACTAATATTTGACTCTATGTATTCTTTTGTCATTCTTCTTTATATGCCACCTATCAAATATTACACTCTAATTTCCATGTCTAAACACAGGAGTCAAAGGCTGCGTACAATAATCTATAGGAGGTCTAATGGAGGCACGTGGTATAATTGTTAGAGTCGTGGGAAATGGACTCGTCGATCCGAGTTCAAATCCTAGACTAGGCTGTTTGCATTTCCCATAGCGCTAATACCCCTGGGAAAGGTATGCATCCAACTACTCTCCCTCTAACTGTTACATAATCTATGCATAGATTATTGTCAACCCCCTGTATTTCAGAAGGGATGGCCCTTTTCATGTCACGGGCGACACTTTCCATGGAATATTACAGAAAGCCCGTGAAATACGTGAAGTCACGTGGGACCTGGTTGGGTCTTCAGTTTAAGCTTGGACTTGAGGCAGGTAAGATCCCTTATCTGGGACTCACTGCACACGCGCGTTGTGTTAGTTAGAGAAATATGTTAAGTTAAGTAAATAAAGGTTTAAATAGATAATATGGTTTTGTGGTTGATGAATGTCTTGGCAACAAGACTGACATAGAAGAAGAAATGAATCAAGGACGACCAACCAGCTAGAAGAAGAACGTAAGATACTAAAGATTAGCAGTGTGTTAAAAAGTGTGGATGGTCCAACACAAACCTTCACCACTATAAACAAAACACTGTGTAGACTGTTGATTGGATGAACCCTCATGCTTCGGAATTGACGAGAGAGTCCATATGAGATCTTATCTGTGTTTCATAATTTTTTTAAACAACATTTACTTCCCTTGAAATAATATTTCTAATCCAGTCAAACATTCCATTTGCCTTCAATACAATTGAAAAAATATGATTCCCATAAGCCAAATATTTTAGTCTTGGTGCTATTCTGTTATACACCATAAACCTGATATTTCAATTTGAGGATTATTTAATATATAAGACCAACATTTTGAGCTCAATGGTCTTTTACTAGAATGTTGTAAACAGTTATTTCACAGCGTGTAAAGCGGTTACATAGTAAATTTTGCCAATAAAATCTAATAATTTTACTAGCAAATATATGCACCCTCCGGGTGCAAGTATTAATGTCATAATATATTATATTAAATTAGAAATTCTAAAGAAACTAAATAAGAATGCAGATAAAATGATTTGAAACAGAGAGGGGTATAATCGAAAAATATAACAGCTGTAGCTTCCTCTCCCATCGCCCCCAACTTTCATTGCTAAACTTTTCTAATTTAACTATTTAGTTAAATTAGGAAGTAAAGATAAAATTACAGTTATTTATTTTTTTTAATTAATTTCTTTTAAGATTTATCTCCAAGATTTTACTCATATTCATTAAGATAAAATCAAATAATTAGAAATCAACAATACTAAGCACATATTTATTAAAATCAAATTTTAAATATCAATATGCAAATTAGGCTTGCCGTTCACACTGTAAACCGCTATTTGTTGTACATATAAATACAATTGCATGTTATAGATATGTAGATATGGCCAGCAGTATTAATAATGAAAAACAATTTTATTAATAATTGAGGCTTAAATATAAATGATTCATCGAGAATGTGATGTATGATAACTAAATGGATAGTGACTTGAGTAGTGATATAGTTTCGGTTACAAACAAACAATCACATAATCTCCATTATAATAAGATACTATATTTAATTTTTATTATTAACTTTTATCATCTTTTAATAAATTTTAAATTATCTATAGATTGCTGGGACCTGTTATTAATCGGCATGTATGTATTTACCCAATCCCTCCGCACGAGCAGGATGCGGCACAAGATCAATTTTTAATTTTAAGAAGTTTGAATTCAGAGTTTTCTTTTTCCTAGACCGGCTGCTAGACCAAGGTTAAAGTGTCTAGTCTATCCTGCTATTCAGAATAATTAGATGCACACCTTCCCCAATGGTATTAGCGCTAGGTGAAATGCAAACAGGTTCGTTCAGGATTTGAACTCAGTTCGCCGTAAACATTTCTTACGAAGATAGCCACCCCACAACAAACACCTCCATATTCAACATGACATAAAGCGAGTATATTGCAAATTTTGCAAAAGGCATGAGCCATTTTCATACTCCAGATATATGTTCATCTACAAGGATGGATTTGGTATTAAATAAACCACAAAGTTTGATATGCCATTAAACAATGAATCCAAACTATACCAGAGTACAATATTGTATATTTTTACGCCATCCTGTGTTATATGCTAATAAACCTTCTTTTGGGATTGCATACTGACAAACGCATATAGAGGTTACCCGCTACAATATCTATCCTTCGGCGCGTGGCGTAATGGTTAAAGTCGTAGGAAATGGATTCGTCGAGGAGAGTTCAAATCTTAGACGAGGCTGTTTAAATTTCACGTAGCGCTAATACACTTGGGAAAGGTATGCATCCAACTACTCTCCCTCCAGTTATGCGTAAATAGGAGGGAAGTCTAGGCTCTTCAACCTTGACTCGGTAACTTCTTTAAGAAAAGGAAAACTCTGAATTTAAACCAATTAAACCACGTTTAAGAAATTGACCGTGTGTCACATCCTGCTCTCGCGGAGGGGTTGGTATATATATATATATATCCGTCGATGGATTACCAGGTAAGTTATTATTAGGATGATTCTAAGCTGCTCCTCTCTTCCAACGGCGGAATGTTAGAGAGTTCAGGTCCAAGTAGAGAGGTCTATATCCAATTTTATTGAACAGAGCAAATGTAATTGCGTAAAGAAAAAGGCTTTAAAATCGGCCATTTCGCGGTTATAGATCTATTTTCCGCCCACAGGGTATCTTAATATACCTTTGATTTTATCAGACGCCAACTTTATTGAATATATATATAATATATATATATATATAATATCAATAAAGTTAGCTGTCTGATGAAACTCAAAAGATATATATATATATATATATATATATATATATATATATATATATATATATATATATATATTGTGACATATCACTGGTACATCAATCAGTATACATATGTTAGAACTAGAAGAAAACTCTATTTGAAAGAAATAAATAAAAAAAGAAAACCCAAAGATGCGTAGGCGAACAAAGGAAGTATGATTCAGTTGGTTTTGTATTTTTACGAAAGAATGTTAACGTGACCACTACTGCGTATGTACCTAGAAGACAGTTGTACTCTTCCTCCACACCTCAGGTGACAGGGAAAGTATGCATGTAGATTTCAACTGTGACACCGTAACCCTAATAGATACACTTTACCCTAGGATGTTTCTATGACGACGACTGAGAAGGATTTTTCGCGCGAAAAACTCGCAAGCAACACATAGTTGAAGGGACCGCCCGATAGACAACACCAGAATACGACCGCTATGCAAAAATTCGATATTTGGATCGAAATACAGGAGGACGGAAGAATTAAAGACATTTTACCGCGAATTAAAGTTAATTCATTTGGAAGGAAGGAACGAATCACCGTTGATAAATAAGAAAGCAAAAGGAAATGAACAATTCAATAAAAGGACATTCTTTCGAGTTACAAAGTCACAGTTAGTTAACAAAAAAACACATAATATTTTGTATTCTGTAAATCCCTATTATCTGTCATATATTTTATGTAATATTGATATGTTCAATTGCTCGCCCACTCATTTGACAACACGAATCATATATTCACTTTACCTCTCTGATTACACGTATATTTGTATATATGTATTTACCTTTTTTTAAAAATAATAATTTGTATTCAAATGTTAATAAACGTCCATGTGTTTATTAGAAATCCTATTTGTTCTTCGTCATTCAGCATTATAGCCATATCAAAGAAAGATATTACTGATTATATGAAAACCGATTTTCTCTCTCTCCTCTCTCTCTCTCGTCTCTCTCTCTCTCTCTCTCCTCTCCTCTCTCTCTCTCTCTTCTCTCTCTCTCTCTCAGTAAAAGAAGCCGAAATTGAATTTATTCTAATAAACTCCTGAAAAATAAACTTGGTATCATAGTAATCATTTACTACGAAAATACTACGAACGGTATTATGAATGGAAACGAACAACGATATTCCCCTGACCACTAGACACCCGTCATTCAGCATTATTGCCATACATCGGTCTCCTACCCTTTTACGGGAGCAGAGAGAAAAGTCTTGAAACCGATCTCTTTTGTTCTATTTATTTTTACATCTTGGATCTTTTGCATATTTGTTTTGTTATTTCATGTTTCGGGGGTGCACTGGTCGTCCCTAAAGAGTGTGGCCTGCCGTAACAATATATATAATATATATATATAATATATATTATATATATATATATATATAATAATATATATATATAACATTTTACATTTTCATTACTTTATCCAGTCAGGAGTCTAAGGTGAGGGGCATGATAAGAGATCTAAGAATTAACTTATGTCCGAAACATTTACCTTTCTTTTTAAATCTCAGTCTTTCCTTCCGTCTTCTTAGTTATCTTCTTTTCCATTTACTAACCTGTGGCTATTTGCTACTTCTTACTGATAGGGATTGATCTGATGACTTTGATGGCTTTTTTTGATATTCAAATTGATTTATTATGAATACTAGCAAAATAAAATACATTTTTTAAACATATTGCCTGAGAGTTGGGAGTAAAAAATTCAATGTCAGCGAGTTTGTACCCTACGTAAGTCAAATCATCAAATTCATTAAAGGATTAAAAAATAAAACAATTTGAAATGTGAACTTTAAATATATACTAAAATAAAACAAACTGTATATAGATATATAATACCAGTCACGTATTTATTAAAACTTGTTTTTAAAAGCAATGAGGACTGTCTAATGTTGCATGTTCAAATTTTGAGTGTATTTATTCTATGTTATGACGATTTTGGGTAATGTGACGTAAGCAGTGACGTAATTTTTGTTGCAGACAAAAACCGGAAGCGAATCTCCATTATTAATAGAGATGTCTAAAATACTATTATAATTCTATACTTATGTCTGTGTTTATTTCCCCATGTCATGTATACGAATATATTTCTCCTTTGGAAATTATTTTTACAAATTCTTTTTAATTTAATAAAAGTTTTCAACACAAAAGTTTTGCAGGGTCGGTACGCCACTGATAAGTCAAACTCCTGTTGGAGATTCCGCGGATGATGAAGACCTACTGTCCATGGATTATGGAGGCGCAGGTCAATGTAGCGGCATGAGAAGCGAAATTGGCGAACTGAGTTCAAATTTCATTTCGAACCATAGAAAAGGGCATCATTGCGTAGTGAACCCCGATTATATTTGGGAATCACAATTATATTTCTATCCAAATAAAATATGTTATAAGGCTGAGCTTTTTAGTCTTGTTAGAGGGCAAGTAGTCTATAAAAATCAACACTAAATCCACAACTATAGAGAAGACAACGAGAAACTATTCCATTACTTTTCCTAAGAATAGCTATGGTAATGCAATTGGTTGATAAAGGATGCTGTCGAGATCCTGTTCCGTGACAAAAACAAACAAAAAACAGACCCCCCTACACACACACACCAAACAAAAAGTACAAATATTCTGGATACAAATCAAAATCCTTGTAAAGATGTTTACGCAATCAGCAAGAGTTTACTTCTGAATCCAATCCTCGATATAACAGATGTCACACGTATCATAAGATAAATATTTATACTACATGGTTATCACTGATTTTATATTTACGTAACTTTGCTGACCACCTGTGTTACTAGGAAGTAAGGTATCGTTTATCTCAAGTGGGAAGGACCCTAGCTGTTTCGAAAATGGTGTACGGATATCCTAGAATATTATCTCAGGCGACTGGGCCCCTGTCGAAACCTGGGGTGCAATCGTTTGTAAGGTTTTGCACCGGAGTATGTTCTCCGCTACATTTTTGTAAGGAAGCGATAAAGCAGAGATACCCAAGCAATGCCTGGCAAAAACAATTACAAAATGTTGTTATGAAATAATTCTGAAATATATTCGAGAAATCTTGTATAGATACAGAAGTATTACTTTTACATAAATACACAACAAAAAGAAATCTAAATAGTTTCTGAGATACTCTAAAGATAATAATTGGTGTCACATTATGTAATGGTAAGTGAGCTAGTGGGGTAGATCTATTACCACTGAATAACGAGTTCGATCCTCACTGGATGTCCGATAAATACGATTTTGAGTCACATCCTATCGTGGTGAAAGGGTTACCTACTCTGTATGTATGTATTTACCAACCGCTATGCGCGAGCAGGAAGTGACACAAGGTCAGTTTGGTAAGCGGTGTTTAACAGGTTTGAATTCAGAAATCTTCTTCTAGACCGCTCGCCGTAGCAATGTTAAAGAACCTATTCTGTGTTATTATTTGCCCATAGCTAGAGGGGAAATAGTTGGCTGCACACATTTCTTGTACTAGCTCTATATGAAATGCAACCAGCCTCGTCGAGGATTTGAACTCGTGTCACCGTGTCCATTTCTCACGACTGTAGATAATAATCATTGAATATAATAACCATTGTTCTTTAATCATTTACAAATATGGACTATTCTTTTCCACTACTTCCCTCCTGAACTTACAACACACAGAAAGTATGTACTAGATTGTATCTTTAAACTTATCTAATTTTAAGATTTATGATTCAATTGAAGACATGGATAGGTTAGAGCAATATAATAAACTGATGGGAGCGCATGGTCTAATTAGTCGGAGGAAATGGACTCGTCGACCCGACTCCAAATCCTGGACAAGGCAGTTTGCATTTCACATAGCGCTAATACTCCTGGGAAAGGTATGCATCCAACTTCTTTTCCTCCTGCTATAGGTAAATAACAGAACAGACTGGGCTCTTTAACTCTTTAGGTAACCAGTCTAGGAGAAGAAAATGCTCTGAATTCAAACTTGTTAAAATTCACTTAAGAAACTGACCTTGTGTCACATCCTGCTCGTGCGGAGGGTTAGTAAATATTTATAGAATAAATTGATAATATTTAAACCAGCTGTTTTAAATACCCGGCGTACGGATGGTAAAGCTACCACAAACTACTATTATATCGCCTCTGCAGAACAATTTTCATGATTAACATTGGGGTGAGGTCCTTGTGCGTAGTGGCTTACGCACTAGATTGTGACATCGTAGTAAGCAAGTTCAAACTCCACTCAAGTTATTATGTTCATTTTTCAAAAGGTATGATCCCCACTTATACAACCAGCAATGGGTTAATGCTATCACTACTGTTTTTCTTCAAGGATGGAATGGCATTAATTAATTCACGAACGTTGATATGCCAATCATTCTTCTAGAGCGGTTACCATAACCTAGGTTAAAGCACTGTCTGTACTCATCTCGAGGGAGGATAATTTAATTCCATACAAAGGATATTAGCACTACGTGAAATAAAACTGCTTCGTTATAATATTTGAACGCGGTTCGACCTATTTCCTGGGATGATAACCAAACTCGACAAGCGTCTTCAAAAAATATAACGAATATCAGAATATAAAAAATCAAGTATATTATTTACTTGCAGTTGATGTAACGATCGTAAAAATGACGGAGTAAAAACAACAGTAATACAGACTAGCGATTATTAATAATGAGGCAATCTAATGAATTGAAAGTTTATTTCATAAAATTTTGCGCAGTAGATTTAATCTCATCATTTCATTCTGCGATGTATTATTTTAAAAAAATTCGATTTTGAAGATATATTACCAAGACGGATTAAAACAAATGAATAAAAGGTTAATTTTCTTTCAAAATAGTCTCGTTGACATTCAAACATTCTCACCAATCTCTTGTGTTTTTTTTATATATTTGAACATTTGATATTAGATTCATATACGTACTGATTATTCGCTTTTTGTATTCTTTATTTGGTTTGGTTTGGTTTGGTTTTACGGCATATCAACCTCAGTGGGTCATTTAATACCGATAAAGTTTTGAAATAAATCAATTCTTAATGGATAATACAATTTTTTATAAATACATTTTTCTATTCAACCCATAGATGAGACCCTAACAGGTACTACCACTCCGGGTCAGAGTGGACCCGGGAGCAATGGTGATGAAGGGTGCTCCACATTCCCCAAACCTCCAAAACTGGAACCTCACCATCAGATAGAGTTTAACGTCATTCCAGGACATGTAACCGCAGCCACCGCCTTCTAGCACCCATATGATAAAAGGGTTGGGCTTGCCATAAGGGCAATAGGGTTGGAAAAATCATATAGGTGCTAGAGCTTGACGTGTCCAGCCGATTGATCGGAGGGCGCCTCTCCGACCGCCCGTCTAGCCCAAGATAGGGCCAAAGTGGAGTATTGCAAGTCATGAACTGCTCATCCACCTGGGTTCTATCCTTAAGCATCACGGGTTGCAACCCACGGCGAGCAGGTGGCCCCATTGGGGTAGTCTTACCCATCTGCAGAGGTGCAGTCGGTGCATTCTAGCGCCCTAGCCGACAGAGCGGCATTTTTTATTTCATTAACATTTATTTTTTCCAAAAATCGTTGTGTTTTTATTTCAGTACACTGCTCTTTTTGTTTCCGAAAAGGAGGATGGATGACAATATACTTCATTTGAATAAGCGATTTAGGTGAACTTATATTTAAATCAAACTTAGTGGCGACTGGTTAATCTTTCAAATTTCACATAGGGTTTATCAACTGGACCAGTCCACACATAGTCAAAACGTTAACAGTTGAGGGTGATAGATATTTAACATAAGAAATTCATACTTTACAAGATTGAAAAAAGATATGATTATTGAATATCTTTCTTGAAGGATTACGGTCAGGTCATGCTGAAAGCGTCGTTTCCCGCAAAATAAACGAAATTAATAAGAGATGAGCTTGTTTGATACATAATTCGGTCATCACTTAACAGTACATACTATCAACAATGTTTTTATAAAAAAATAACTTGGTTCGGCGATAATTAACCCAAACAGGGTTGAAATGCCGTAAAACAACCAACAGATTATGCTTGAAAAACCGAGTCGACAGTAAAGTTATATTTGGCCAGAAATAGTGCTCTGATCTTAAATAAATAAGAAAGACTACTCTACCTATATTTCTATTTGTTTTTTTTTTCTTATAACATATCAACCATTTTCGTGATAATTAATCCCTAATTCTGTCATCTTGATAAACAGAGGACTAAGTATTGAACAATATCATTGGTGCTCGTAAATATTTCTCCTCTGTTGGCCTCTTTGGAAACTTGACAGGTCGACTGGTTGATCTTTAAGGTCTTTCAACCGATATAGGGTTATTTCATGCTTAGAGGTTTGGGAATCGTGTTCATTGTACGTTCATATTTACATTAAAACCATCCAAGACGAGTTGTCAGTAATTCTTACTTGGTTGTTTTGGTTTCTTTGTTAAATTGCATATCAACCTTTGTGGGTTATTTAATATCATAGCCATCTTTGTAGAAGAGCAGTACTGGTATTGTTTAACCCATAGCTGGGCGGATGAGAGCGACCATAGCTTTCACAAGCGTATTTATTTGAAAGTGAACGTAATAGCACGACTGGGGTTTGAACTCGCTTACTACGATGTCACTGTCTAGCACGTTAGTAACTACGCAACTAGAAATCTACCAATTCTTTCTAGGGCAAGAATAATAAACAATATATCGTATATGATGAACCAATTTGATAGTAAACTCATAATGTCATTCTATTTGGTCAGAAATAGTAATTGACCCTTAGTCGATATGGGGCTTACATTTAGTGACCTTAAATGTCAGAATATCCTATTCTACGTTCATTCGTATGTCAAGTTACCCTTAAGATACCGATTAATTTTCAGACACAGTTCCCGACCGTTTCAATACTCTTTCGGATGCATAAAGTCAAGCAATCAGTAGTTTTATTGGTATAGATATAACGAAAGTCTGTGCCCTCAGACAAATCCATTTGGTACAACCCTCAGAAAATCCGATAATGTCAATATATAAATATTGTCGAAAAAGATAACGATATAGCAATCATGAAAGACAATACGTGGTTATCGAATGTGGGCTTGAGATTCAGGTCGTGTTAATCGTGAGATATGACCATGTGTTAGGCGGGAATATTGCTCGTCCAAGTGGTGGGGTAAGGTAAGATCCATCACACACAAGCCAAAGTGTGTGCTAAGCGATAACGCACCCGAGTTTTGACAGAAAGAAAGGGAGATGGATAATAAAAACAGAAAGACAGATAGAAAGAAAAGAACAGAGAAAGTAGCTGGCTTGGCAAGATTGTGATTTAGAGGAGGTCCGGTGAAGCTGTTGCCTCGACTGCTATCTGCTATCTTCCATTAAGCTACTGATATGCGCCGGACCTTAATAACGAATTAATCAGCCAAGTAAGTTCTCCGATGTCAGCGCTGAAAGAAATGATAACCATTTCGTATGCACATTCAGAAAATAGACATGGGCCGGCATAAATACAGCATTGCCATCGTTTGATGAAAAACCGTCATTATCAGCAGTGTTATTACGAATATTATGGTTATTATCCGCATGGTTATTACGTAATTATTAACATCAATATCACCACGTTAGTAAGCAACCATATTTAATCGGGAATATTAAAGCTATGAACATAATACATGGCGGGTTTTAGCTCAATCAGTACAGCATCCGCCTAGTGTCAGGTTCGATACCGGACCTCGCCAACTCAGCTCATTTTTGAGTAGCACAGCTTGAGTAATCTGTTGTGTGCGAGAGGTGTGGCGCTCCACCTCACCTACCGTCCCTCTAAAAAAAACAATCTCTCTGGTCAAGTACTGGCCAATACTGACTATAGGCCACTCCGCCGAATTTTTTACACAATAATTACATATTCTGAAATAACAGACCTAAAAAGGATTATATATATATATATATATATATATATATTATATATATATATTATATGAGAAGAAAAATTGATATGAAATTCAACAGTGTAAAGAAGTATAATAGTTTAAAAAAAAATTAAGTCAAGATTGACTTACAGATAGCCAACGCTAAAGTGTTTCGGTTTTAATAAAAACCATCAACGGGACTTAACATTAATATAGATTCATACGAAAGGAACATTATCAACCATTTGAATGGAAACGCTTCCAACGTTTTATTTTTACATTTCTTGCATTTCAGTTACGGAGTTGAGCCTTCTCACATGGCAAATTAAGGCTCACAAACTTTTGTTATTTTCATACCTTTCCTTTCGTATGAATCTATATTAATATGTAAGCCCCGTTGGTGGTTTTTATTAAAACCGAAACGCTTTAGAGTCGGTATATCTGTAAGTCAATCATATTATATATTATATATATATATATATATATATATATATATATATATATATATATATATATATATATATCACCTTATCACTTCCCATATACCAAACAAATGCCCTGAAGATTATCTAATTGATAGATCGAAACACTGCAGCGTTGGCCAATAAACTCACCACTTAACCCATTTAAACCCGTGTTTTTTCATTTTTCTTAATATACTACACACACACACACACACATATATATATATATATATATATGTATATATAAATTGGTGTGTGTGTGTGTGTCTGTCTTAATGTGTTTGTGTGTCTTTAAAGAGAAAGACACCATGTTCTCCGGAAAGCTCTAAGAGGTATTTCCAACAAGACGAAGCTCAGTGTCTATAAAGCGTGCATTTTACCTGTCCTTTCATATTCTCATAAGAGTTGGATTACATATCGCCATCATGTCTAAACCTTAGAAAGATTCCATCAAGCTGATCCTTGCACAAATCCTAAAATCAAAGAGCAGAATCTAAAATCAGACACCATTGTTCTCTATCGCGCTGTGATCCACGTTCGAGATACTACATCTTACGCAGTTTTCATTGAGCTGGTCAGCTTGGCAGAACAGAGTACATTAGGTTACCCAAGAAGCTGTTCTATGGAGTGTTGCAACAAGGTAGATGCTGAAGACATAAATCTAACTAAAGTTTTAAAAAACTTGTCCAGAACAATCCTAAGGCGCTTTGTATAGACATTGTAGACTAGCAGCAATTGAGGGGAATCGATCACCTTGAGAAGAAATTGATCTATGAAGGGTGTAATGCGTTGAAAACACGAAAGAACCTAACCCTAACTCCAGGGTAAGCGAGCACTTCAAGAAGCAAGAGTTTTTCTCAGTTCCTGGCACTTACACGTTTATAACATATGTAACGGACTCGCTTTCATACCTATAGACACGTCCACGATATATATATATATATATATATATATATATATATATATATATATATATATTCCGAAAAACATGGTGTTTTTTCTATGAAGACACACACACACGCAGCATTAAACAGACACACACACACTCACCAATATATATATATATATATATATATATATATTATATATATTATTATATATTTAATCCTTTTAGGTCTGGATCTCAGAATAGGTAATTATTGTGTAAAAATCGGTGGAGTGGCCTATAGTCGGTATCAGCAGGACTTGACCAAATAGATTGTTTTCTTTTAGAGAAACGGTAGCTGAGGTGGAGCGCCTACACCTCTCGCACAGAACAGATCACTCAAGCTGCGCTACTCAAAAATGAGCTGAGTTGGCGAAGGCGGGGATCGAACCTGACACTAGGGGATGCTGTACTGACAGCTAAACCGTCATGTATTACGTTCATATTTTTACTATTCCTGATTAAATATGTTATATTGATATCTTATAGTGATATTCTTGTTAAATTACGTAAAACCATGAGGATAATACCATAATATTAATGAAGATAAAGCCATTTACACACAAACACACACACACAATATTATATATATATATGTGTTTACACACACACACACACACACACACACACACACACACACACACACACACACACACACACCACATATATATATATATATATATATATATATATATATATAGTATATATATATATATATATATATATATATATATATATATATATATATATATATATATATATATATATATATATATATATATATATATATATATATATATATATATATATATTATATATATATATATATATATATTATATATATATATATATATATATATATATTATATATATTGTAGAAGCGTGTGTGTAATGGTTAAAGTCATGGGAAATGGATTCGTCGCCCCGAGTTCAAATCCTGGACGTGCTAATTGCATTTCAACTTAGCGCTAATACCCTTGGGAAAGGTATGAATCCTACTCTCCCTTCAGCTATGTGTAAATAGCAGGGCGGACTGGACTTTTAAACCATGGCTAGGTAACGTCTAGGAGAAGGAACCTGAATTCAAACCCGTTAACTCACTTAAAAATTGACTTGTGTCGTATCCTGCACGTGTGGAGGGGCTGGTATATATATATATATATATATATATATATATATATATATATATATATATATATATAACAAAATGTCAGATTACATTTCTTTTGAAACAAGTGAGAAATGTTGGCGTGATTTTCGTATGTCTGAAATGGAAAAACAATCTGAATTTTTACCATCATTGTTTGGTAATCCGCGCACACTTGGCATGTTAAATTTGGTAGAAATGGCTTAAGTTTGATGTCAACTTGTCAATTTTCCGACGGCAAAAATGACACAGAAAAATTCCATCTGTCGAATAAATGAATTTGACAATCTTGGAACACATTATTTTCTTGTTGGTCGAATAGGACACACTTATTAGATCTATTGTATAGAACGAGGATTTCAAAACTAGCCAGGCCCAAACATTAATGTACGTAGTTTATTTCCTCGGTACAACTTTGCTATATAACTTTCTATCTTCTTTGTATTTAAAAAAAAATCATTCATAATCCTATAAATTCAGGCCTTTATTTCTTAAATCATTTTCTTCATGCCTAAAGCAAGGTAGGCGGGAGATCCCGTGGCGTCGTGGCTAATGTGCTAGATTGTAGTAAGCAAGTTCATTACGTTCACTTTCGGTGGGAGGCTGGTTTAACGCTGTCGGTAGACCATCTACATAGGAGTCAAAATGTTTCGGGTACGATAACGGTTCCTCGCCAATTCAGTCCATAAGTAGCACAGAATGGATCTGTGAGATAAAGTAAGGAGCAGATGGTAAGTGAGGCGCTTCACCTCAAAGGCAAAAAATCTACCGGGCCTATTGTTAGTGAAAAGGGGATAGACTCACTCGATGTAAGGCTGATACCGGCAAGTCCCCCACATTATATTTTTTTTACTTTACTGTTGTGAAAGTATGAAAACATGTATACCATCAGCTAAGGGTTAATAGTACCACTGTTGTTCTTCTATAAGGATGAATTTGGCATTAAATAACACAAGATAGTTGATATGCCATAAAACAAAGAAACCAAACTAATCAAACATTTTTTTATTTATTTGCAATTATTTTTTATCTTTCCAGTTTCAATCTACAGTGTGAATCAACGTGGCTTTGCCTAATACGTATTAATGAATTGGAATTATATCTGTAATATTCGCACTATGATGTCCCATCCAAAATAAACTCTTCCTAATCAAACCCATTTGGGAGGCTGGAGACCAACTTTAAGGACGCCTAGAAAGGAACAAGTCATTGTATCCCGATTAGGTATCGGTCATACAAGACTAACGCACTCCAATATACTCAAACAAGAATAACAACCACAATGTTGAACATGGCAAACACCTTTGACAGTCAAACACTTATTCATGGAATGCAGGTTTCTTGCTCACATCAGAAACCGTTATGTTATGAATATGAAAAATCTGTTTGAAAATGTCAGCATGGAGGATATTCTCTCTTTTTTTGGGGAAATAAAATTATACCATAGAATATAGGCATTAAACAAATCAATGCCATACAACATAATCCCCAATAATGCTAACACACTGTTAAAACCAATAACAAAAAAGTATAAATATAAACACACGATATGTATAACTTCCTAACCGTTAGGCATGACATAACCCCAGATGGATTGATATGCCGTTAAAGCAATAAACCAATATAACAACATTGTAAAAGAACTATAGTAGGTTGAAGATTGTTTCTTCCTCTAGAATAAATGCGAGAAAAATTCACAACAGAATACAATGCAACATAAGAATAAGTAATTAGACTGTTCTTATATGAAAGGGAAGAGTTTTAGCTACGTTGACCATGAAATCTAGTGGCTAGTGGCAGACACGAGGGATAATTCCCTTTCATGTCCCCCATTAGTAGTGAGATGTAATATAAAACATATCAACTACAATAACGAAATCACATCGTGTCAATCTATTAATAATGGAGATTTTATGTATTTCTATCTGTAACCAAAACTACGCCACAATGATTGTGTCTATTGATAAGCATTTAATCTATAGTCAAAATCGTTAATACATAGAATAAAGATAACCTTGTATTATAAACACTCAAAATTTGCGTAAGCAATTTTAGAAATTGTTTTTTTTTTTTAATGTCACCCTTTTTTTCCAGTTACCAGAAGTTAAATAACAAGTTTATAATTGAATAAATACTTACGATTTTGTGTAAAATGTGTACAGAATATTCAAAATAATTATTCAATTGACAATTAAAAGATGCACGCATCGTTTTATTTGAGTGGGACAGGACTAAGTTTCTATTTCAAATTATTTTAATTTTTTTTACTTCTTGAATAAATTTGATGATTTTGCTTACTTATGATACAAATCCTCTGACACTGAATTTTTAACCCACTCCCTCAGGCAACATATTTCAAAATATTATTTTTACACCGCCCAGAGGTTGTGTTTTTGTTGCTAGTAAGTATAATATTTACATTACAAATGACTGCACTTGGAAGATCACAATGCAAAGTAATTGTCTTATTTCCTTTTTCACGGAACGTAAAATATTTTTCTATTTCATTTATAGAGATTACAGAATTTTAACGACTACTAATATACAAGGTGTAATAAAAAATGTATCATGAACAAATCTCGTATTTCTAAAGATAATTTTTGTATTTAGTATGGAAATGTAGTCATGTGCATAACACATCAATACATATAATAAAAAAATGAGGTCTAGATATCTAAACATCTGTATCTGTGCCAAATTTATCTTTGAAATAATTTGATTATTATATCATGTTGATAAAAAATTTCACACACACACACACACACACACACACACACGCACACACACACATATATATATATATATATATATATAGTCGGGGCGGCCTAATGTCGGTATAAGCCAATCAGCGAGTGAGTCTATCCCCTTTTCACTAGCGCTAGACCAAGGAGTATTTTAGCATCTGAGTGGAGCGCCACACATATAAATTCATTAATTATTAACTAATTAATTTTCAAAATTAAGTATGACTTCAATTAAGCACATATCCTCTAAATAATATACATATATATATATAATATAATATATATATATATATATATATATATATATAAGATAATAAATATTAACATTTTTGCAATACGTACTTCTAGGAGCTGGTTCAGGAAACAGAATCATCGATATAAACTAAGTACCCAGGTTTCAAACGTCAATATCTTCAGCATAATTCTGCTTGCCCGGTTTATACCGCCACTCTGCACATGTCAATCTTCTCTGCATCATTGTGATTTTATATATCTACTGTAGAAGCAAGTATTGTTTTAATAATATAGGTGTACGTCAAACGTAAGTAATATGGCAGTAGAGATTAAACCCCTCAGCCAATAAGTCACATTGTCTTTTACTCGTTAAAATTTTTTGTTGATAAAAATCGTGTCTAATATGAAATAGAAAGTACGTCATTATATTCTTCTACGCGTAGAAATGCTACCATTGACATGAAGTTAATTCTTGATATTTTCAGGGGAGCAAACGATCGATGTGAGCATAGTTAGGTAGTGGTCATGCTTTTCAATGTGGTATTGCTTTTATTCATTACACACTACGCTCACACAGTGGAAACCTCGATATTCAAACACGCTAATTGAACAATGAAAGATGAAAATACGCAGAAATCATTTCCCTGGGTAAATAAGCGGCTAACTTTCGGAGTGCTCCCAGCACGCATGCGTTTTTCAACAAGAATTTTAGTTAATCCTTGTTTATGAATCTGAGAGGAAATTGTCTTTATATTGCATGATGAATAGTGTAGCCTATTCATTTTGTAATATAGTGCAATATTCAAATTTAAAATTTAAGTGTAATTTTAAAAAAGAGGCATGGATAATAACCAATTGTTTGATAGGCAAATAATAACCGCTTGTTGATCTGTAGCATCACGTTCTGATTAGTTGAGTGTGTCCCATGGCTGTAATCTGTAGGAAAAGCTTAGAAGGTAATGAGCTAGGCTTATTTTTTTCCAAGGACCCGAACGATCTGCTGTCTCGCTGAATTCTTCGCGCGCTGTAATGTTGGGACTTGGAAATAAAAAAAGATAATAGTCCAACCATATCTTCGTGTTCGTGATTTGCTTAAAATAGCTGAAGATTGACGCGGAGATATACAGGACCAGACGATATCAGACCTAGATAAAGACAAAGGTGAAATAACACAATCTATCAGCATAGAAAGGTTAGAAATACAAGGTGTATCTAAAAAGTACCGAAGTTTAAAGCAGTATTTAACAAGATAGAAATGAAGAATGAATAGAAGGTTATTTTTTTTCAGAATACAAGGTGTGTCAAGAAGTACAAAAATCCCGATACTTTTTTGACACACCTGTTATATATATATATATATATATATAATATATATATATATATTTTAATATATAATAGAAAGGTTGCAGAAACACACAACACCTATCAAATATCGGACATATTCTGCCAAAATAATAGCTCAATGCTGAAGAAGACAACAGAAATCAGAAAACGTGTCGCGTATGTAAGATAAAAAGAATAACAAAATTTTTCTTCTGCGAACAAAATACATTTTGCGGACCTTCTTTTTTTTAAAATATTAAATTTTCTCCCGTTTGGAACCAGAACAACATTTTTTTTAATATATATATGTATATATATGATCATAATTTATACCAAGCATTTATGGTCTTATATCTTGCACACTATAGCGCTTTTTGGTTCTTAAGTATATCTGGTTTGCTTTTTTTAAAAATACGTGGTTTAAAGTGCTAAATAATAAATAGTTATTTAAGTAAATAGAAGATATACCGAGAGATAAGAAGATGTTAAGAATAATAATAAGAGGCTATCTAACATGTAAATATGTACCGGGATTGATCTGACACACGTGTAATGGCCAAGTAGTCCAATCGCAGCCCTCGTAGAAGTCACATGAAACGCTTTATATAACTGACAGATCCCTTAAATTATTCCTTTTCTTCCGCTGACAGTGCAGCGTCCAAAACCAGTATAAGAAACAGTTGGAGATCGTTCTCGTAACAATGAGCACAAGACGGCGTGCGAGACAGTAGCTCATACTATTCAACCACGCGGCTTTCTCAAAGACACTGAGCTAACAATCTCAAAGAACTCTGCTACTCCAATTAAGCCTTACCAAGTGCTGTCCAGCGACCAGGATAAACATTTTTAAAGTTAAGTTTAGTAGACGCGTATTATCTGCAAAAAAACTCTTTACACTCTTGTTCTTTTTTTTATATAGTAAATTTATTGTATTAACAAACGGATGTTGTGTTTTCCTTTTTCAAAAGCTGTCGATGCTAATTGACTTGCACGCGCAACTACTGTTTATAACCAATTCAAAAATTCGTTTCAAAACAGTATTACCTTGGAGGAATAAAATTCCCCACGGATGAGGTGTGTACACGTCTAAATTTTTCTAAATTGTGAGTGCTTCTCTCACTGACATGGCAGCTATGGCTAGTGGAAGAAACAGCACTCAAATTGATATAATTAGTCCCATGAAAAATGATTATACAATATTTTCTCTGAATCCAAAGGACTATTTCCCATTAAATGAGTGATTAAATATTTTCCAGTCAAACTAACAATGTGAATAATAATTAACTAATAGACATTACTTCGGTTCTATGTGCCACGTCTAAGGTTTTTGGTGGAAATCAATAGGATGTATCAATGAAATATAATCGTCGTGCATGTCAGGAGTTGCCTTTGTTCTCCTCTCTAAAGATTCGACACGCCACTTTTATTCTATCAGCTAAAGTTCATAGGCCTATCATCAGTTACTTCCCTTATCTGACAGATCCAAACATACGTTGTTATCTGAAATCTGGAATTTAGGTTGATTACTTTACTGCTACTTTAGTTATGTTAAATGCACAAAATGTTAACCACACCCTAAATTACGTTTGGAAGTGCATGCTGATAAGGAGACATAATGCATTCACTAAGTAATATCTATCTATCTATCTATCATCTATATATCTTATCTACTATCTATCATCTATATTCTCCGAAAAATGGGCGAGAAAGGTCAGAGAGTGAAAATACAAAATTAGAATTTTATAGATAAGAAGTGGATAGACAGCGTTATGGAACTTCATGGTTTCCACTAGCAGCGGTTCCCACACGGCGTGGAAAATGTACATTTTCCAGGTCTGGGTGTTTTCTTTTTCTAAAAATAACTGGAATAATTTTTTGCTGGAAATGTTATATTATCTGTGACTAATGTTATTGTTCCAGTAACTTTATGATTTAACAAAATTATGGAAGCCTCGATGTGTGAACTTCTAAGTTTATATGTAGCACTTATACTAGCTAATTTTTAAACTGGGTTTTATAATTGTTAGTATTTGTTTAGAATTTTGTTTTTGTAAGCCAAAAAAGTCAATTTTATTTTATAGGGTATCCAAAAAGACTTTGTAGACACTGCATAGTTAATTGATAGATATAGGCATAATTTATAATGACCCCAAGATACTGAAATTACATAGAAAAAAAATTTGAACGTAAATCTGTACGATATGATAACTGTGAAATATGCAATCAGAATTTGGTAACTGAAAGGAAAAGGTTCGATATTCTTCAGGAGATTTCTGAAAGGCATACTCTAAATGATGAATATGAAAATTTTTTCCACGTCCATATAGAAGCAGCAGATGAATACATATTGATCAAACTTAAGAGCCAAATACACTATTCCATGGGAGAAAAAATTAGTTAGAGAAAAGAGAAATAATATAAAAAGCATCACTATGTAATAGAACACCCAATTAACGCCAATGCGCAAAATCTTAAGAAATCACTGATAGAACTAAGTAAACGTACAAAGAGAACAAATAGAATCATCCTCCAAAGCAAATAAACAAATCAGAAGTTTCTGTAGAAGATAGACCAATCGCATAGCAAAACAGTAAATGAATTTAATTGTAGGAAAGACACTTCGAGATGAAAGCTACAAGCATCCAGCTAAGAAGATAGACTTCTGAAGTAGAAAAACACGCCAAGAAACTGCTTGGTAACCCTTTTTAAATCACAGAAAATTATACCAAAAGCATTTTGATAGCCAACTTGCCATCGTTAGGAGACTTTACGATGAACGAACTTAAACGAAGTCCCAAAAAAACAATAAAAATACAAAGCGGTAAGCCTCAAAAACCACTGAAATATGGAAGACAAGAAATTTGACGGCACATATCTACGTTTATACAATGAAGTTTTGGTTTGTTTGTGTTTGTTTTACGGCATATCAACCTCAGTGGGTAATTTAATGCCGATAAAGTTTGAAATAAATCAATTCTTAAATGGATAATTACTTATAATTTTATAAATACATTTTTCTATTTAACCATAGATGGGACCCCTAACAGGTACTACCACTCCGGTCAGAGTGGACCAGGGAGCAAATGGTGATGAAGGGGTGCTCCACATTCCCTCAAACCTCCAAACTGGAACCTCACCATCAGATAGATTTTTAAACGTCATTCCCAGGATATGTAGACCCGCAGCCACCGCCTTCTAGCACCCATATGATAAAAAAGGCTTGGGGCTTGCCATAAGGGCAATAGGGTTGGGGCAATCATATAGGTGCAGAGCTTGACGTGACCAGCCGATTGAATCGGAGATGGCCTCTCCGACCGCCGTCTAGCCCAAGATAGGGCCAAAGTTGAGTATTGCATGTCATGAACTGCTCATCCACCAGGGCTCTATGCTTAAGCATCAATGGGTCGCCAACCACGGCAAGAGGTGGGCCCACATTATGGGGAGTCTTACCCCTCTGCAGAGGTGCAGTCGGTGCATTCTAACGCCCAGTCGACAGGGCGATACAATGAAGTTATAATCTCTTACTGCCATGAGCGCAGAAATAATGATACTTATTTATCGCATTCGACTTGAAGTAGAGAAAATCCCTAGTAAATATCAAAAGCGGTTTCGAGAAATCATTCATATCTTCTCCAAATCCTGAGTATTCATCAAATCGTAGAAGAGTTCGGCAAAAGACCACGAGACGAATCTACTTTTAGTTACAATTTTCCAGGTATTTCGCTCACACACAGAGGAAAGATAGAGAAATACTAACTAGCATATATCCCCCCCTCCAAAAAAAAAACTGGCTACCGCTATAATAAACTCTTACAAATACCAGAAAAGCAATGTTTCGTTCACCTGATGGTGATACAAATTTATTTGACAATGTCAGTCGGAGTTCATACAATGAAACGCGTTGGCACCAATAGTACATTGTAATATATGCCGCATTACGTTCCAATGAACGTCATAAAATGCCATAAAGAAAAAGGCTTTCATGATTAAACAGATGGATGCCACTCCCCACTGGTCGGCAAACCTTCTGAATTATTGGCCATCTTCGACATAGTAAGTCCGTAGTATCTATCGAAAGAAAATCTCATGTACGCATAGGAAAGGCATTAACTGATATAGACAGATTACCGATCATATGGAAATCCAATATTGCTGAAACGGAAAAGCGACATTTCTTCCCAGTCATGGCTCCGTATCAGTATACTCGTACGCGCTGCAACCATGAATTCTAAAGAAGCGGAAAAATGTACATGGGAGCTACACAGGGAGAAGCTTCCGGCTGTCAGTTAAGGAAATATTGGAAGCGTACAACTCTTCAAAATAAATTGTTGATTGCCCACTTTTCCGAACAAACAACTCATGCGCTAGACACTGTTGCACGTAGAAGGGGACGAACTCATAAATTCGTGTGCTCGCTAGCTCTCGTGCAGTAACGTTCTCCTGTGACACCTACAGAGGACCACAGTGTAGGCCGTCCCAGCAAACGCTCTACTCAAATCAAGCTCTGTATGTGATTCTGTTGCTGCTGAAGGATCTCCCAGACAATGGCCGATAGAAACAGCTGCAGAGAGAGAGATGAGAGAGGAGAGAGGAGAGAGAGTAGAGAGGACGAAGTAGAGAGGAGAAGATGAGGACGAGAGAGAGTCACATGTGATTCCTTGGTACTAAATGACATGAAGTTTATGATGGAATGATTATGATGATGATGATGATGATTAATAGCTGAACCATTTTAGGATATATACGTCACTGGAACATATTCTAGGTGGCATGGATACTTTGCCCCCTTCTCTCACTTTTATATACTATAGCTGTATATGTTAATTAGTGATTATATTCATTAAAGATGTCTATTCATTAAATATATATATAGTAATATATATATAATATAATATATAATATATGACAGTTTCTATATATCTTCTAACATATTAACTTTTCTATTTTGTTGATTAATATCGAAAATCAAGCTTTGCTCTTTAGTAGATCGACAATTCCCACTTGATTGAGTGACTGAATTTCAAGAATGATATGATCGGGCCGAAACATCCCTATGTACGGGTGGTGGGTCCACAGCGATGTGTTGACACAATGGGTGTTTTTCACCGGCGCTCACTGGGTGCATTATTAAGCTCATACTCTTGCAATGTGACTTTGTTTACAAATATCCCACTACTTAGTATCAGTCCACGTTTGTTTGTTTAATGGGTTTCATTCATAAATTTTTTTTCACGGTAAGATTTATTTGGCGTAGTAAATATAAAGATGAGGACAGTGACTTCTTGCCTTTTTCAGATTTGCTCATTCATGTTAATTTATTCTTATATTGTGCTTGAGAGAGAGAGAGAGAGAAGAGAGAAGAGAGAGAGAGAGAGAGATGAGAGGAAAGGGGGGATAGAGAGTGGTGTGGGTGTGTGTGTGTGTGAGAGAGAGAGAGAGAGAGAGAGAGAAGAGGAGAGTCGGTTTTTCCTTAGTCCTTTTAGTAACGTTCCTACTGTCATCACCAATTATCAGGCTTTCAACATATACTAAAAACTTAAGGAAACCGACTGCTCCTCTCTTCTCTCTCTCTCTCTCTCTCCATCTCGTCACACAACAAACACACACCACTCCCTATCCCCCTCTCTCTCGTCTCTCTCTCTCTCTGCTCTCTCTCTCGGTCTCTCTCTCTCTCTCTCTCAGCACAATATTAAGAATAAATTAATGAATGAGCAAAATTGAAAAGCAAAGAAGGTACTGTCCCTCCAATCTTTATTTTACTCGCAAATAAATCTTACGTGAAATTATGATGAAAGCCCATTAAAACAACAAACTGTGACTGATACTAAGGAGTGGGATTAGGTTTAACAACGTCCTTATTGCAAAGAGTATGAGCTTAATAGTGCACCCAGTGAGCGCACGGTGAAAATACACCCATTGTGTCAACCACATTTGTGAACCCACGCACGTTACATAGGGATGTTTCGGCGATCATATCAATCTTTGATCAGACTCATCAAGTGGGAATTGTTTTACTAATGAGCGAAAGTTCCGATTCGAATTATCAACAAATAGAAGTTAAATAGATAGATAGATATATAGAACTGTCATATATATATAGTATATATATATTATTATGATATATATATATATTTATGTAGACATTTTTTAATGAATATATAATATATATACATAATATTAAGTAGAGAGGGTGGCAAGTATCCATGCATAGAATTATGGTTCCAGTGACGTATATATCGCTAAAATGTTTAGTATTATATCATCATTCATCATCATCATAATCATTCATCATAAACTTCATGTCATGTTAGTACCAAGGAATCAATGACTCTCTCTCTCTCTCTCTCTCCTCTTCTCTCTCTTCTCTCTCTCTTCTCTCTCTCTTCTCCTCTCTCTGCAGCTGTTTTCTATCGGCCATTGTCTGGGAGATCCTCTGGCAGCAACCAGAAATCACAAATAACACAGAGCTGATTGAATTATGACGTTTGCTGGACGGCCTACACTGGGTGTGTCCATCTGTAGGTGTCACAGGAGAACGTTATTTATGAGTTCGTCCTTCTTTTCTGCAACAGTGTCTGCATGAGTTGTTTGTCTGAAAGTGGCAATACAACAATTATTTTGAGGTGTACTGCTTCAAATATTTCCTTAAGACAGCCGATGCTTCCCTGTGGTAGCTCCCCATGTAACATTTTCCTTCTTAGAATTCATGTGTTGCAGCCGTACATGTATACTGATACGGCCACTGATGGAGAAATGTCGCTTTCCGTTATCAGCAATATTGGAATTTCCATATGATCGGTATCTGTCTATATCAGTTAATTCTTTTCCTATGCGTACATTGAGATTTTTTCTTTCGATGAGATACTACGACTTAGGCTATGTGAAATGGCAATATTCAGAGGTTTGCGACGCGTGGGGTAGTGGCATCCATCTTGTTTAATTCAGTGAAGCCCTTTTCTTTTATGGGATTTTATGACGTTCATGGAACCGTAATTGCGGGCTATTATAAAATGTATATGGTGCCAACGCGTTTTCCTTGTATGACTCGCACGTGACAAATGTCAAATAAATTTGTATAAAGACACCATCAGGTGAACGAACATTGCTTTTCTGTATTTGTAGAGGTTTGATTATAGCGGTAAGCAGTTTTTTTTTTTTTGTGGGGGATATATGCTAGTAGTATTTGCTCTTCTTTCCTCTGGTGTGTGGAGTCAATCCTCTTGGAAAAATTGTACTAAAAGTAGAGTTAGTCTCGTGGGTCTTTTGCCCGAACCTCTTCTACGATTTGATGAATATCTCGGATTTGAGAAGATATGAATTGATTTCTACGAAACCCGTTTTGAATTTTAGCTAAGGGATTTTCTCTACTTCCAAGTCAATGCGATAAATAAGAGTATCATATTTTCTGCGACTATGCAGTAAGAGATTATATAACTTCATTGTATCCGCCGGTCGACTGGGCGTAAGAATGCACCGAGCTGCACCTCTGCAGAGGGGTAGACTCCCAATGGTGCCACTCTTGGACGTGGTGGCGACCCATGTGCTTAAGCATAGAGCCTGGTGGATGAGTCAGTTCATGACATGCAATCTCAACTTTGGCCCTATCTTGCCTAGACGGGCGTCGGAGAGGCCACTCCGATTCAATCGGCTGGTCAGTCAAGCCTAGCACTATATGATTGCCCCAACCCTATTGCCCTTATGGCAAGCTCCCATAGCCCTTTTTATCATATGGGTGCTAGAAGGCCCGGTGGCTGCCGGGTCGCTACATATCCTGGAATGACGTTAAAATCTATCTGAGGTGATGGTTCCAGTTTTGGAGGTTTGGGAAGTGGGAGCACCCCTTCTCACCATTGTCTCCTGGTCCACTCTGACCCGGATGGTAGTACCTGTTAGGGTCCATCTTATGGTTAAATGAAAATGTTTTATAAATATTAATAAGTAGTTATCCATTAAGAATTGATTTATTTCAAAACTTCTTATCGGCTTAAATTACCCACTGAGGTTGATATGCCGTAAAACAAAACAAAAAACAACTTCATTTGTATAAACGTAGATTTGCCGTCAATTTTTCTTGTCTTCATATTTCCAGTGGTTTTGAGCTACCGCTTTTTGTATTTTATTGTTTTTGGGACTCTTAGTCGTGTCATCGTAAATCGTCCTAACGGATGGCAAGTTGGCTATCCAATAGCTTTTTGGTATATTTTCCTGTGATTTTAAAAAGGTTACCAGCGAGTTGCTCTTGGCGTGTTTTTTTTCTACTTCAGAAGTCTATCTTCCTTAGCTGGATCTTGTAGCTTTCATCTTCGAAAGTGTCTTCTACAATTAAATTCAATTTACTGTTTTTGCTATGCGATGCGCTATCTTCTACAGAACTTGCTGATTTGTTTATTTTGCTTTTGGAGGATGATTCTATTTGTTCTCTTGTACGTTTTTACTTAGTTCTATCTAGTGATTTCTTAAGATTTTAGCATGGCGTTAAATTGGGTTTGTTCTATTTACATAGTGATGCCTTTTTATATTATTTCTTTTCTCTAAGTAATTTTTTTCTCCCATGGAATAGTTCGTATTTGGCTCTGTTAGAAGTTTGATGCAATATGGTATTCATTCTTTGCTAGATTCTAGTATGGACGTGGAAAAATTTTCCATATTCATCATGTTAGAGTGATAGCCGTTACAGAAAGTCTCCTGAAGAATATCGAACCTTTTCCTTTCACAGTTACAAGATCTGATTGCATGTTTCTACTAAGTTTAGTCATTATGCGTAAGCAGAATTTTATCGTTCAAACATTCGTTTTTCTATGTAATTCTCAGTAATCTGGGGGTCATTATAAATTTTATGCCTATCAGTATCCTTCAATTAACTACTGCAGTGTCTTACAAAGTCTTTTTGGGATACCGCGTATAAAGATTAATTGACTTTTTTGGCTTACCAAAAACAAATTCTAAACCAAATACTAACAATTTAAACACAGTTTAAAAATTAGCTAGTATAAAGGCGAGTAGGCTACAGTATAAACTTAGAAGTTCACATCATCGAGGCTTCATAATTTTGTTAAATCATAAAGTTATCTGGAACAATAACATTAGTCACAGATAATAAGACATTTCCAGCAAAAAAATATTCAGTATTTTTAGAAAGAAACACCCAGACCTGGAATCTACATTTTCCACGCGTGTGGAACGCCTGTCTATGGAGAATCCAAGTGAAGGATTCATAACGCGGGATCTATCGCACTTCGTTTGCTATTAAATTCTAATTTGTATTTTTTTCACTCTCTGACCCTTCCTCCCCATTTGGTTCGAAGAGGATACTGACTGATGATAGATACGGATAGATATAAGATTGATAGATAGGATAGATAGATATTACTTAGTGAAGCATCTATGTCTCCCTTATCCAGCATGCGCTCACAACGGTAATTTAGGTCGTGGTTAACATTTGTGCAATTTAACATAACTAGCAAGGTCAGCAGTAGTATCAACCTAAAATCCAGATTCAGATAACAAGAGCGTACTGTTTGGATCTGTCAGATAAGGGAAGTACTATGATAGTCTAATGAACCTTAGCTGCCTAGATAAAAGGTGGCGTGTCGAATCTTTTAGCAGAGGAGGAACAAAGGCAACCTCCTGACATGCAACGAGCGATTATATTTCATTGATACATCCTATTGATTTCCACAAACTAGGGACGGCTACATAGAACCGAAGTAATGTCTTAATGTAGTTCACTTATTATTCACGGATTGTTGTTGGAACTGGAAATAATTTAACTCATTACGATGGGAAATAGTTCCTTTCGGATTCATAAGAAAATATCTGTATCATCATTTCTTCAGTGGGACTAAATTTATATCAATGTGAGTGCTGTGTTCTTCGCACTAGCCATAGCTGTCTGTCAGGGAAGCACTCACAATTTAGAAAAATTAGACGTGTAACACCTCAACCGTGGGAATTTTATCCTCCAAGGTTATACGTGTTTGAAAAGAGATTTTTGAATGTTATAAACAGTAGGTTGCGCGTGCAAGTCAATTAGCATCGACAGCTTTTGAAAAAAGGAAAAACACAACCAATCCGTGTTAATACAATAGAACTTTACTATATTAAAAAAGAACAAGAGGTGTAACAGAGTTTTTTTTTTGCAGATAATACGGCGTCTACTAAAGCTTAACTGTTTAAAAATGTTTATCCTGGTCGCTGGACAGCAACTTGGTAAGGCTTAATTGGATAGCAGAGTTCTTTGAGATTGTTAGCTCAGGTTTTGAGAGAAAGCCCGCGTGGTTGTAAATAGTTGAGCTACTGTCTCGCACGCCGTTGTGGCTCATTGTTACGAGACGATTCTTCCCCTCAAAAAAGCCCCTGTTTGTTCTTTATACTGGTTTGGACGCTGCAGCTGTCAGCGGAAGAAAAGGAATAATTAAGGGTCTGTCAGTTATAATGAAATGGCGTTTCATGTGACTTCTACGAGGCTGGATTGGACTACTTGGCCATTACAGCGTGTGTCAGATCAATCCGCGGTACATATTTACATGTTAGATAGCCTCTTATTATTATTCTTAACATCTTCTTATCTTGCGTATATCTTCTATTTACTTAAAATACTGTATTTATTTATTATTAGCCTTAAAACCGACGTATTTGTTAATAAAAGCAAACCAGATATACTTAAGAACCAAAAGCGCTATAGTGTGCAAGATATAGACCATAAATGCTGTGTATAGAATTATGATCATAATATATCATATATATATTAAAAAAAATTTGTGTTGTTTTCCCCTCTGTGGTTTCCACGGAAGAAAATTTAATATTTTTATAAAAAAAGAAGGTCGCAAAATGATTTTTGTTTCGCAGAGAAATTTTGTTTCTTTTATCTTTTACATACGCGACACGTGTTTCTGATCTGTTGTCTTCTTCAGGCATCTGAGCTATATTTGGCAGAATAATGTCCGATATTTGAATAGGTTGTGTGTGTTTCTGCAACTTTCCTGAATTATATATATATAGTATATATAAGTAAGTATATATATTATATAATATATAGTAGTATACAAGGTGTGTCAAAAAAAGTATCGGGATTTTTGTAGCTCTTGACACACCTTGGTATTCTCGAAAAACTAATAACCTATCTATTCATATCTTCATTTCTGATCTTGTTAATTACTGCTTTAAACTTGGGTACTGTTGTAGATACACCTTGTATTCTCTAACCTCTAATGCTGACTAGATTGGTGGTTATTTCACCTTTGTCTTTATCTAGTCTGAATATCGTCTGGCCTGTATATTCCGCGTCAATCTTGCAGCTTTTCTTTAAGCAATCACGAACACGAAAGATATGGTCCGTGGACTATTATCTTTTTTTAAATTTTTCCGCTAAGTCAGGCCCATTACAGCGAGCGCGAAGAAGATTCAGGCGAGACAGCAGATCGTGTCGGCTCCTTGGGAATAAAAGATAAGCTAGGCGTCATTACGTTCTAAGCTTTCCTACAGAGTTACAGCAGTGGTGGACACACGTCACGTAATTCAGAACGTGGATGCTACGAGTCAAGGCAAGCCGGTATTGCTATTCTTTGCCTATCAACAATTGGGTTATTAATCCATGCCTCTTTTTAATGAACACTAAATTTAAATTTGAATATTGCACTATACTTACAACATGGACAAAGTATTAAGTGCGGTCTACACTATTGCATTACATTGCAATGATAAAGCATTCCTCTCAGACTTCATAAACAGGATTTTAAACTAAAATTCTGTGTTGAAAACGCATTGCGTGCTGGGCATGCCGAAAGTTATGCCGCTTATTTACCCAGGGAAATGAGATTTCTGCGTATTTCATCTTTTCATGTGTTAAAATTAGCGTGTTTCGAATATCGAGGTTTCCACTGTTTGACGTAGTGTGTAATGAATACAAGCAATACCCATTGGAAGAAGCTATGACCCACTACCTACTATAGGCTCACATCGATCGTGCTCCTGAAAATATCAAGAATTAACTCATGTCCAATGGATAGCTTGATCTACGCGTAGGAAGAATATATGACGTACTTTCTATTTCATTATTAGCACACATTTTTATCAACAAAAAACTTTCGGATTCGGTGCAGTGCGCCTCTCGAGGCGTCCCGCCTGTTCGTGTGCTGGAGGTCGTAAGTGGCATCTGTAGAGGTCTCCCGGATGAACGGGTAATTACAGTTGTCGTACGGGCGTGCCTCGCGTTCGGGCGGGTTATGTTTTTCCGCTCGCGTTCGGAAAGGTTGGGTCCGGTGTGCGGCGACCGACTGTGGCCAGAGTGCTTTCTAGATGTTTTAACGAGTAAGAAACCAATGTGACTTATTGGCTTGAGGGGTTTAATCGTCTACTGCATTATTACTTAACGTTGACGTACACCTATATTATTAACAAGACTTGCTTCTACAGTAGATATATAAAAATCAACAATGAATCAGAGAAGATTGACATGTGCAGAGTGGCGGTATACGAATAGCCGGCAAAGGCAGAATTATGCTGAGAAATATTGACGTTGAAACCTCGGTACTTAGTTTATATCGATGATTCTGTTCCTGAAAGCCAGCTCTAGAAGGACGTATTGCAGAAAATGTTCAATATTTATTTCTTATATATTATATAATATATATATATATTAGTATATATATTATATTATATGATATGTATATATATTTAGAGATATGTGCTTAAATTGGAGTCTACTTTAATTTTGAAAAATTAATTAGTTATAATGTAATGACATTTATATGTTGTTGGCGCTCCACTCAGATTGCTAAAGATAATCTCCTGGTCTAGCGCTTGAGTGAAAAGGGGATAGTCACTCGCTGATTGGCTTATACGACATTAGGCGCCCGCTATATGTAGTTATAATATAATGTATATATATGTGTGCTGTGTGCGTGTGTGTGTGTGTGGTGTCGATTGTGTGGTGTGAAATTTGGCGGTGATTGCGTTAGGCAAGACGCTGGTGAATACGATGGAGTTTTGCACTGTTATGCCTGTTGCAGGAAAGCGATGGATTGGCAGATAAATTTGGCACAGATACAGATGTTAGGAGTATCTAGACCTCAGTTTTTTTTAATTATGATTGTATTGGATGTGTTATGCACATGACTACATTTCATACTAAATACAAATTATCTTTAGGAAGATACGAGATTTGTCATGATACATTTTTTATTACACTCTTGTATATTAGTAGTCGTTAAAATTCTGTGATCTCTAATAAATGAAATAGAAAAATATTTTACGTTCCTGAAAAAGAAATAGAGACAATTACCTTTGCATTGTGATCTCCAAGTGCCAGTCATTTGTATGTGAAATATTATACTTACTAGCAGACAAAAACAATCTGGGCGGTGTAAAAATAATATTTTGAAATAATGTGCCTGAGGGAGTGGTTAAAATTCAGTGTCAGAGGTTTGTAATTCATAAGTAGCCAAAATCACATCAAATTTTATTCAAGAAGTAAAAAATTAAAATAATTTGAATAGATACTGTGTCCTGTCCCACTCAAATAAAACGATGCGTGGCCATCTTTTAATTGTCAATTGAATAATTATTTTTGAAGTATTCCTGGTACAGCATTTTACACAAAATCGTAAGTATTTATTCAATTATAAACTTGTTGTATTTAACTTCTGTAACTGGAAAAAGGGTGACATTAAAAAAAAAAACAATTTCTAAAATTGCGTACGCAAATTTGAGTGTTTATAAATACAAGGTTATCTTATTCTATGTATTAACGAATTTGTTCGACTATAGATTAAATGCTTATCAATTAGACACAATCAAGATTGAGTGGGTAGTTTTATGGTTCACAGATAGAATACATATAAAATCTCCATTAATTGAATAGATTGACACGATGTGATTTCGTTATTGTATTGCATATGTTTTTATAGTTACATCTCACTACTAATGGGGGACATGAAAGGGAATTTATCCCTCGTGTCTGCCAACTATGCCACTAGTTCATGTCAACGGTAGCTAAAACTCTTCCCTTTCAATATAAGAAAGTCTAATGTACTTATTCTTAATGTGCATTTGTATTCTTGTTGTGAATTTCTTCTCGCAGTTTATTCTAGAGGAGAAAACAATCTTCAACCTACTAATGAGTTCTTTTACAATGTTGTTATATTTCGGTTTATTGCTTTTAACGGCATATCGAGAGTCCATCTGGGGTTATGTCATGCTCTAACGTTAGGAGAGTTAACAATTTCCGTGTGTTTATTTTATACTTTTTGTTAATTGGTTTTAACAGTGTGTTAGCATTATTGGGGATTAAATGTTGTATGGCATTGATTTGTTTCAATGCCTATATTTCTATGGTATAGTTTATTTCTCCCAAAAAAAGAGAGAATATCCTCCATGCTGACATTTCTCAAAACAGATTTTTTCATATTCATAACATTAACGGTTTCTGATGTGAGCAAGAAACCTGCATTCCATGAATACAGTGTTTGATCTGTCAAAGGTGTTGCCAATGTTCAACATTGTGGTTGTTATTCCGTTGTTTTGAGTTTAATTGGAGTGCGTTAGTCTTGTATGACCGATACCTAATCGGAATAGCAAATGCTTTGTTCCTTTCTAGGCGTCCTTAAAGTTGGTCTCCCAGCTCAAATGGTTTTTGATTAGGAAGAGTTTAATTTGGATGGGACACATAGTGCGAATATTACGATATAATTCCAATTCATTAATACTTATTGGCACGAGCCACGTTGATTCACACTGTAGATTTGAAACTGGAAAGATAACAAATAAATTGCAATAAATAAAAAATGTTTGATTAGTTTTGGTTTCTTTGTTTTATGGCCATAGGTCAACTACTTGGTGTTATTTAATGGCGCCAATTCCATCCTTATAGAAAGAATCAACAGTGGTACTATTACCCTTAGACTGATGGTATACATGGTTTTCACTACTTTCACACAGTAAGTAAAATATGATGTGGGGGACTTTGCCGGTCATCAGCCTTACATCGAGTGAGTCTATCCCCTTTTTCAACTAACAATAAGGCCCGGTCGATCTTGTTGCCCTTTGGGTGAAGAAGCCTCACTTACCATCTGCTCCTTACTTTATCTCACAGACCATTCTGTGCTAGCTTATGGACTGGAATTGGCGAGGAAACCGTTTGTTGCGTACCAAAACCATTTTGACTCCTATGTAGATGGTCTACCGACAGCGTTAAACGCAGCCTCCACCGAATGTGGATGTGAACGTAATGAACTTGCTTACTAAATCTAGCACATAGCCACGACGCCACGGGTTCCCGCCTACCTGCTTTAGGCCATGAAGAAAAATGATTTAAGAAATAAAGGCCTGAATTAATAGGATATGAATGATTTTTTTTAAAATACCAAGAGAGAATAGAAAGTTAATAGCAAGTTGTACGAGGAAAATAAAACTACGTTACATTAATGTTGGGCCTGGCTAGTTTTGAAATCCTCGTTCTAATACAATAGATCCTATAAGTGTGTCCTATTCGACAACAAGAAAATAATGTGTTTCCAAGATTGTCAAATTCATTTATTCGACAGATGAATTTTTCTGTGTCAATTTTGCCGTCGGAAAATGACAAGTTGATCATCATTAAAGCCATATTCTACGCAAAATTTAACATGCCAAGTGTGGCGCGGATTCCAACAATGAGTAAAAATTCAGCATTGTTTTTCCATTTCAGACATACGAAAATCACGCCAACATTTCTCACTTGTTTCAAAAAGAAATGTATCTGACTTTTTGTTATATATATATATATAATATATATATATATATATATATATTATATATATATATATACCAGCCCCTCCAACACGTGCAGGAATACGACACTAAGGTCCAATTTTTAGTGGATGCTTTAACGGGTTTGAATCAGAGTTTCCTTCTCCTAGACTGGTTCTGCATGTTAAAGAGTCCAGTCCGCCCTGTATTTTACAACATAGCTGAAGGGAGAGTAGGATTCATACCTTTCCCCCAAGGGTATTAGCGCTAAGTGATAATGCAATTAGCCGTCCCAGGTAATTTGAACTCGGGGGCGACGAATCCATTTCCATGAACTTTAACGCATTACACCTACACGGCTTCCTACAATATATATATATATAATATATATTATTAGTATATATATATAATATATATATAATATATATATATATATATATATATTAATATAATTATATATATAATATATATATACTATATATATATATATATATATAGTATTATATATTATATATATATATTATAATATATATATATATATATATATATATATATTATATATATATAATATACTATATATATATGTTATATAATATATAATATTATACTATATATAGTGTGTGGTGGTGGTGGTGTGTGGTGCTGTGTTGTTGTGTGTGTGTGTGTGTGTGTGTGTGGTAAACACATAATATATATATATGTGTGTGGTGTTGGTGTTTGTGTGTAAATGGCTTTATCTTCATTAATTTATGGTTATTTCCTATGGTTATTTACGTAATTATTACTATAGATTCTAATAGATTATCAATATAACCATATTTAATCAGGAATAGTAAAATATACGTATATCATGACCGGCTTTAGCTGTAATGTACAGCATCCCGCCTAGTGTATGGTTCGAACCCCGAACCTCGCCAACTCAGCTCATTTTTGAGTACGCAGGCTTGAGTGATCTGTTCTGTGCGAGGAGGTGTGGCGCTCCACCTCAGCTACGTTTTCTCTAAAGAACAAACAATCTATTTGGTCAAGTCCTGCTGATACCGACTATAGGCCACTCCACCCGATTTTTTTACACAATAATTGACCTATTCTGAGATCTCCAGACCTAAAAAGGAATATATATAGTATATATATACTTAGTATATTATATATATAATATATATATATATATATTGTGAGTGGTGGTGTGGTCTGTTTTAATGGCGTGGCGTGTGTGTGTGTCTTCTGAAAAAAGACACCATGTTTTTTTCGGATATATATATGATATATATATATATACTATTATTATAATATATATATATATTATATCGTGGACGTGGTCTATAGGTATGACAAGCCGAGTCCGTTACATATGTTTATAAAGTGTAAAGTGCAAGGCAACTGAGAAAAACTCTTGCTTCTGAAGTGCTCGCTTACCCTGGAGTTAGGGTTAGGTTCTTTCGTGTTTTCACGCAATTACACCCTTCATAGAATTCAAATTTCTTTCAAGGTGATCTGATTCCCCTCAATTGCTGCTAGTCTACAAGTGTCTATAAACAAAAGCGCCTTAGGATTGTTTCTGTGACAGTTTTTTTAAAACTTCTAAGTATAGATTATGTCTTCACATCTACCTTGTTGGCAACACTCCATAGATACAGCTTTCTTGGCGTAACCTAAGTACTCACTGTTTCTGCCGAAAGCTGACCAGCTCATGAAACTGCGTAAGATGTGTATCTCGAACGTGGGACACAGCGCGATAGGAACAATGGTGTCACTGATTTTAGATTCTGCTCTGGTTGATTTTAGGATTTGTGCAAGGACAGCTTTGATGAATCTTCTAAGGTTAGACTGATGGCGGATATGCGTACTCCAACTCTTAATGAGATATGAAAAGGAACGTAATGCACGCTTAAGTAGACACGTGGAGCTTCGTCTTGTGGAAATAGCCTCTTGGTAGAGCTTTCCGGAGAACATGGTGTCTTTCTCCTTTAAAGACACACAAACACATTAGACAGACAACAAACACACACCAATTTATATATACATATAATATATTATATATATTGTGTGTGTGTGTGTGTGTGTAGTATATTAAGAAATGAAAAAAACACGGTTATGGGTTAAGTGGTGAGTTTATGCCAACGCTGCAGTGTTTCGATCTATCAATTAGATAATCTTCAGGGGATTTGTTGGTAATATGGAAGGTGATAAAGGTGATATATATATATATATATATATATTATATATTATATATATATATATATATATATATATATATATATTGATTGACTTACAGATATACGACTCTAAGCGTTCGGTTTTAATAAACCACCACGGGGCTTAACATATTATATAGATTGCCATACGAAAGGAAAGGTTATAAAATAAAAAAAGTTTGTGAGCCTTAAGATTTGCCATGTGGAAGGGCTGCAACTCCGTAACTGAATATGCAAGAAAATGTAAAATAAACGTTGGAAGCGGTTTCCATCAAATGTTTGATAAATGTTTCCTTTCGTATGAATCTATATTAATGTTAGTCCGTTGGATGGGTTTTTATTAACCGAAACACTTTAGGTTGGCTATCTGTAAGTAATCTTGAACTTAATTTTTTTTTCTAACTATATACTTCTTTACACTGTTGAATTTCAATATCAGATTTTTCTTCTCATATATATATATTAATATATATATATATATAAATATATATATTATATTAATCCTTTTTCAGGTCTGTTATTTCCAGAATATGTAATTATTGTGTAAAAAATTCGGACGGAGTTGGCCTATAGTCAGTATTGGCCAGTACACTTGCACCAGAGAGATTGTTTTTTTTTAGAGGGACGGTAAGGGTGAGGTGGAGCGCAGCACCTCTCGCAACACAACAGATTCACTCAACGCTGTGCTACAACTCAAAAACTGAGGCTGAGTCTGGCGAGTCCGGTATCGAACTGACCACTAGGCGGATGCTGTACTGATTGAGCTAAAACCCGTCCATATATTATGTTCATGCTTTTAAATATCCCGATTAATATATGGTTGCTTACCTAACGTGGTGATAATTGATGTTAATAATTACGTAATAACATGCGGATAATAACCATAATATTCGTAATAACACTGGCTGATAATGACGGTTTTTCATCAAACGAAATGGCAATGCTGTATTTAGTGCGGCCCATGTCCTATTTTCTGAATGTGCTACGAAAATGGTTAATTTCTTTTCAGCCGCTGACATCGAGAACTTACTTGGCTGATTAATTCGTATTAAGGTCCGCGCTATCAAGTAGCTTAATGAAGATAGCAGAATAGCAGTCGAGGCAACATGCTTACGAGACTCCTCTAAATCACAATCTTGCCAAGCCAGCTACTTTCTCTGTTCTTTTTTTCTATCTGTCTTTCTGTTTTTATTATCCATCTTCCCTATTTGTCTTTTGTCAAACTCGGTGGGTTATCGCTTAGCACACACTTCTGGCTTGTTGTGATGGATCTTACCTTACCCCACCACTTGGACAGAGCAATATTCCCGCCTAACACATGGTCATATCTCACGATTACACGACTGAATCTAGCCCACATTCGATTAACCACGTATTGTCTTTCATGATTGTATATCGTTTATCTTTTTCGAATATTTATATTTGGGGACTTATCGGATTTTCTGAGGGTTGTACCAAATGGATTTGTCTGAGGGCACAGACTTTCGTTATAGTCTATACCAATAAAACTACTGATTCTGCTTTATGCATCCCAAAGTAGTATTAGAAACGGTCGGGAACTGTGTTGCAAACTTAAATCGGTATCTTATAAGGGTAACTTGAATAACGAATGAACGTAGAATATGGATATTCTGAACATTGTAAAGAGTCACTAAATGTAAGCCCATAATCGACTAAGGGTCAATTACTATTTCTGACCAAAGATAAATGACATTATGATTTACTTCAAATTGGTTTCATCAATATAAGATATATTGTTTATTATTCTTGCCAGAAAGATTTGGTAGGATTTCTAAGTTGCGTAGTTACTACGGCTAGACAGTGACAGTCGTAGACGAGTTCCAAACCCCATGTCGTGCTATTACGTTCACTTCAAATAAATACGCTTGTGAAAGCTATGGTCGCTCTCATTCCCGCCCAGCTATGGGTTAAACAATACCAGTACTGCTCTTCTACAAAGATGCGCTATGATATTAAATAACCCACAAAGGTTGATATGCAATTTAACAAAGAAACCAAAACCAACCAAGTAAGAAGTTACTGACAAACTCGTCTTGGATGGTTTTTCAATGTAAATATTGAAACGTACAATGAACACGATTCCCAAACCTCTAAGCATGAAATAACCCTATTCGGTTGAAAGACGCTTAAAAAGACACCAGTCGACTGTCAAGTTTCCAAAGAGCAACGAAGGGAAATATTACGAAGCACCAATGATTATTGTTCAATACTTAGTCCTCTGTTTATCAAGTGACAATAGGGAATTAATTATACGAAAAATGGTTGATATGTTATAAGAAAAAAAAACAAATAGATAATATAGGTTAGAGTAGTCTTTCTTATTTTTAAGATCAGAGCACTATTCTGGCCAAAATTAACTTTACTGTCGAACTCGGTTTTTCATAGCATATCTGTTGGTTGTTTTACGGCAATTTAACCTGTTTGGGTTAATTATCGCGAACCAAGTTATTTTTTTTATAAAAACATTGGTTGATAGTTATGTACTGTTAGTGATGACCGAATGTATTATCAAAACAAGCTCATCTCTTATTAATTTCGTTTATTTGCGCGGAATACGACGGCTTTCAGCATGACCTGACCGTAATCCTTCAAGAAAGATATTGAATAATCATATCTTTTTTCAATCTTGGTAAAGTATGAATTTCTTATGTTAAATATCTATCACCCTCACTGGTAATCGTGTTTTGCTATGTGTGGACGGTCCGTTGATAAACCTTAATGTGAATATTTGAAAGATTAAACCAGTCGACCACGTAAGTTTTGTTTAAAATATAAGTTCACCTAAATCGCTTATTCAAATGAAGTATATTGTCATCCATCCTCCTTTCTAGGCGTCGTCGCCGGGGAATGTGCCATATGTTAGCGGCGGGTGTCGCCTGCGCAGAGTCTCTTGCGCCGCGTTGGTGGGGCTGGTGCCACGGCTCCTTTGCTCCGCGTGGATTAATCTTCGGAGTCCTGGGTGTGGGTTTCGACTCTGTCGAGCGCCGTGCCTGGTAGTATTATTCTCGACTTGGTATTTTCTCTTGTGGGTGGCAGCAGTGCCGTCGCGAAGTCGAGTTGGTAGTCTGTTTTTAGCTCACACTGTATGATGGGTGCAGTTCACGTGAGACAAGGGGACGTTCGCCACACGCTTTTCGGAACAAAAGAGCAGTGTCTGAAATAAAACACAAATCGATTTTTGGAAAAATAAAATGTTAATGAAATAAAAAATGCCGCTCTGTCGGCTAGGGCCTGCTAGAATGCACCGACTGCACAACTCTGGCAGATGGGTAAGATACCCCAATGGGGCCACCTGCTCGCGTGGGTTTGCAACCCGTGTTGCTTAAGGAAGAACCCAGGTGGATGAGCAGTTCTGACTTGCAATACTCCACTTTGGCCTATCTTGGGGCTGGACGGCGGTCGGAGAGGCCCAATAAACCGATCATCGCCTGGACACGTCAAGCTCTAGCACCTATATGATTTTTCCCCCGAGCCAGACCCTATTGCCCTTATGGCAAGCCCCAACCCTTTTTATCTGATGGGTGCTAGAAGGCGTGGCTAACGGGTTACAATGTCCTGGGAATGAGGTGAAACTCTCTCTGAGTGACTGGTGGAGGTTTCCAGTTTTGGAGGTTTTGGGATGTGGAGCACCCCTTAAGCAAATTGGCTCCCGGGTCCACTCTGACAATATATATTTAGTCGTATGGGGAATAGAAAATGTATTTATAAATTGTATTAATCCTTAAAGAATTGATTTATTGTGCGAGAGAGTCGGTATTCGCACACATGTACCACTGAGGTTGATATGCCGTAAAATCTATATATTCTCAAACCAAACCAATAAAGATACATAAAAGCGAAAATCAGTACGTATAATGAATCTAATATCAATGTTCAAATATATAAAAAAAACACAGAGATTGAGAGAGAGTCTTGAATGTCAAAGAGACATTTTAAAAAAAGAAAATTAACCT
>CM042140.1:113502786-113507786 GCA_023376005.1 Doryteuthis pealeii
AGTTGCGAGTACTCTTCATAACTCCTTTTATTGCTTCCAGATCCCGCTATCCTAATGGTCCATATTAGTGAATAGATACAACACACATAAGAAAATAAAATTCAGGGAAAACGAATACCAATAATCAGGATTTACATTTTTGAATATTTTAATCTTAATATCGGACGTCTCATTTAACTCAGCAAAAACAATCTCCCTGTATATAAATAGTCAAATAAAAGAAAATATAGTTTATATCAAATTTTCAGTTCAAACGATTTTCATTATATATAAAAAGTATAAATATAGAACATATATTCAGTCCACTTACGAAAGTTAGTTGTTAGTATTTATTTCAATTACACACAGAACTCCCACATTTTCCTGTTGTTATAGTAGCAATATAATGTTTAACATCCTCTTATCAGAAGAGTTTTGAAAAGAAGGTTATATATATACATCTTTGATTTTCTGCGTCAACATATAAAGCTAGTGTTTTTTTTAAGTTTGCCGACCAAGGATACAACCTATCCTATCTTAGATATATTTCTTTATACATGTTTATATACAGATATTTTCTCTTTCTTCAGACAGGTTCCTATAAGATAAAAGATCAGCTTAAAAAATATATCTGTGTCTGTACAAGTTTAGATATCAATTCTAGACTATTTCAACACAAACCGAATACATCTTTCGCTTGATCCTCTAATTTCAGTAATAGCATTATAACATAAATTCAGCCAAAAATCCTCCAGCAGTTGAATTATTTATTGAATACTACCATAGTAAAAAATATTAAATAAATATAAGAATAACTTTATAAAATTCAGTAATGCTTTTTAGAAGTCAACGTAAACTGAATACCTTATCCATAGAAATAACTTCACAAAAGTAGCAAAATTTTAAATATTCTTCCTATAACTCTCATATAATGTGCCTACTAAGATAAAGAGCTCAGTCTATTACTATCTTTTACTGAGATTGATTTGTTCGGTTCTACAGTATGACTTGACGTATCTCGCATTTTTCTATGTCTGTAAAACTTTAAATATAGCTAATTAAGCCCATCTATAGGCTTGATAATCTGGGTTTAAAAAATATTGCATGTCATAAGACCTGTTGCAATGAAAAAACGTAAATAAAAACACGTAGAAAGCGATCTACACAAAAATGTAAATCCGAAGAATCCAATGAAAACCGACCCTAACCTCTAAACATACTAGCAATTGAGGGTTGATATGTCGTAATATCAATCAATCAATCACTCACTGAGATCATTAAATGTCGATTGATATTTCATCCAAATATTCTTCTTTACAAAAATACAATTCATAAAATATCTTGCCTTTATACACTTAGATATCAATCTAGGCTATTCAACACAAAACCGATGACATTTCTTTTGTATCTTTTAAGCAAATGTCTTCTAATCCAGTATTTATAGCACATGCCAACAGATGCACTAGAAACTTCGAAATTAACCGCTCAATATCTGCAGGCAAAGGAACACATCCTTACTCTCGCGATCTTTCATTATTTATTGTCTCTCTCTGTCTGTCTGTCTGTCTCATCAACACACAAACACACACACAAAAAAAAACAAAAAAAAACAAACACGCACGAACACACACAAGAACATACATGCGGTAGAATTATTTCTCCAATTCGTATTATTACAATTCCCCTCGGATCATATATAATAATACAAATTTAATTTCTCTAATGAATTCCTCCAAAAATTGCATTTAAAATCAATATGACAATTCAATTTCATATGTCGAAAGCCCTTTTCAACTTAATATCTTGTTGATAAATATTGTAGTAAATAATGTATAATTATAATAAAATCATAACTTCCACCCCATAATATTAAATCCCTATATCCGTCTCTCTTAATTAAATTGCAAGCCTCTGAAATAGTAGACCCACCCCCCCAACCCCCCCCCCAATTCATATACCCTGCGTAACAAATCTCATCTACTGAAAACCGCTTTTAATATAATGTATTGGTAAATCATTGTCTGCTATTCATACGTTCATTCCACAGGAAATCTGATGTCTATGAAAATAAAGTCGAGATCCTCTCCGAATCTGTACTCTGTCATTACTACTTGTATGCTCCCACTTTGACTATAACATCTAAATATTCATTAAACACGTTAATTCCGTTATAAAAGTGTCCATGTATTCGTTTTAGAAAGGTTCAAATAAGCATTTTCATACTTAATTACAGTTCATAATAATATGTATATATACTCGTTCCTCAACGAGCACATAAACGAGGAGATATCATCTCATATATATATAAGAGAGAGAGAGAGAGAGAGAGAAAGAGAGACAGAGAGAGAGAGCAGACAGAACAGACAGACAACAGAAACAAGACAGAGTTAGATTTATATTAGATGAGAGGAGATGCTAGTGATGATAGCTATCATTTATTACTTTCTGATTCTACTTACTGCTTACTGCTTATTCTCGTCAGGCACCATTTTCTTGGATTTCCTGTTATAAAAGAGGTCCGTGATATACTAATGCTTCTATTAGAAATAACACAAATAAGCATTTCATACTTAAAAGAGTCCATGATTATGTTATATACTCGTTCCTCATCGAGTACATAAACGAGAGATTAACTCCATATCTCATATATGAGAGAGAGAGAGAGATGAGAGAGAGAAGAGAAGAGAGAGAGAGAGAGAAGAGAGAGAGAGAGAGAGAGAGAGAGAGATTAGATGAGATGATATGATGATAGCTTTACTTTATTACTCTTCTGGTTCTGCTTACTGCTACTGTCTCTATCTCGTCAGAACCATTTTTTTTGGGAGGGGCTGATTCTATCTAAAAGTTTTCGTTAAGGACTTATCTTCTTTTTATTTTTTTTACACCCTAAAAAAAACTATCAGTATGGCCACTTGTTACATAATCTATGCGGTGCATAAGATTATTGTCAATCCCCTTAATTCTGAGGGGATGACGCTTTTCATACTTAAGTAAGGTAGTATAGAGATATGTGGCGATCAGTGCAGTTGATGCCCTGAAAGTGAGTGACGGCATTTGACCTCACTCTCACTTTGCCTTCCGGATAAATCGTGGAGCCGGAAGCATAGAAAACCTCTTCCGGTTTAAGAATAGTAAGAGCTTTAGTTTAGTTTGCCGTGGACGTCGGCCATGATGTTCCTCTAAACTGTAACTCTGCATACCGCGCTATGTTATGTCTGGAAATTTACCGAATAAAGTAACATTAAAAGAAAATCGAAGTCTTGTATTTACTAAAACTAACAATGACACAGGGCTTCTGATAAGGAGATCCTAAAAGAAACCAGACCCCGAAGTCCCCAAGAAAGTCCAGACCTTAGAAGACACCAGACCAAATGTTAGAAGATAAACCAAAGCCGGCCAGAAGAATAGATGTCCAAGATATAGAAGCAAGTAAGAAGTAAAGAAGTAAGAAGGGTATACAACATTATATCGATTTGGTACCGCGAAAACCTCAGTACGTAACACACTTACCTCCCATAACACTAACTATCCATGTAAGATGGCAAGATATGATGTGTACTGCGATCTCTTAAGTGACGTTATTATATCATGCTAGAATTAATTATGTTAAACAGAATATTCTCAGTCAAAATTTAGCTGTTAAGTCAAAATATGTTCTTTGCAAAATCGTGAAGAAATCAGCGTCTGAGATTTTAAAAGATTATTTTCATTATTTTCTCATATAATATCTATTATCAAATTATTATTAAATTGAAATCAATATTGTTATTTTAAAATTTTCATCGTGTATTGTATAATAATTATATTTAATTAATTATATTAAGTGATTTATCATTTAAACACCTTGTTTTTTTCTGCCAGGATGGTTAATTCGTAATAAGCAAAAATACTAAGTAATTTTACATATCCGGTTTTAAGAGCTATATATAATTTCTAATTAATAATGTTTAATCAAATGAGAACAACTATTTTAGTCAGGTAAATAACTGATTATTTTTAAGCGTTTCAATCTAGCAGTATGTGTCACAAAGTCGCAAATTTGGGACATCAGCGAGGATTGAACTCGCCATTCAGTAGAAATGAATCGGCGATGCTAATTTGCTAATCCTTACACCACGGTAAGACACCCTATTACCCTGTCCGTTTGCAATGAGTATGATGTAACACAAGGTCACATGTATGGGGCACCCGGCGAGGATCAAACTCGCTATTTAGTAGTAATGAATCTGAGAGACTAGCTTGCTGATTAGACGTTGTAAGGCTTCAATGCTCTCAAATACAATCCTTCTTAAAAAAAATAATCAAAATTTATTTTACGTAATATATTCCAAATGATAGATTTATTTGATAAATCTGGTTGGCCGACTTTTACACGAGTCTACACGTTCAACAGAATGTGTGATACATTGTTGGTAATCTTTGAAAGCTTTGATATATTTGTATGAAGTAGGATTAAGTGACAAACAAGGAAAAAAACAAAAAAGAACAAAACAAAAGGAAATATTAACAACACAAGAAAACAGTGGCCTGTATATGTCTTTAAACTGCTTCTAGTGGTGAGGTTCCAGTTCAGGAGCGCTTAGAATTATGGAATACCCATTCATTGCCATTACTCCCTGGTCAACACTGACTAGGAGTGGTAGTACCTATTAGGGTCCTATCCATGGGTTAAATAGATCCAAAATTAATTTAAAAAACAGTTTTTAATAAAATATAAAATGATGAATAAAACAAAAAACGTCATCGGCACGAAATAAACCAAGGACTAACCTACCGTAGAATCCATTAGACAACCTACCAAGCAGCCAGCCAACCAGCCAACCAACCAAGCAACCAGCCAATCAACCAACCAACAAGAAAAAAAGATTGATGGAAGCACCGTTCCTGATAGATCACCGAACTTAGGTACCGGTGAGTATGTTCAATACCTAATTTGGTAACCACTTAAGCAACAGCAGATAATATAACAAACCTGATGCCTTTTGGTTTGGTTTGGTCTGGTTTGGTTTACGGCATATCAA
>CM042140.1:113512786-113525286 GCA_023376005.1 Doryteuthis pealeii
CAAAAGTGCCAAATATACCTAAATAATACGGTAACTATGATATTCTCTGTCTCTATGTTTGTCTCTATGTATCTCTGTCTCTTGTTGTCTCTCTGTATATACATATGCTTGTAAGTCTCACCCTCACATTCTACAAACATGCACAAACATAGACACACATGTATATATGTGTGTGTGTATGTCTGTGTGTGTGTGTGTGTGTGTGTGTGTGAGAGATAGAGAGAGAGAGAGAGAGAGAGAGAGAGAAGAGAGAGAGTGTGTGTGTGTGTGTGTGTGACATTTAGGAATGTTCGGTGTTGAGATTACCTTTAAGGTTTTCGCTGAATTAAGATTTATATACACTCGTGAACAAAATAAATGGGCCAAGCAAGTATTAAACATTTTATTGCACAAAAAGCTAAATTAAACAAAATACAATCGAACGCTCACTCGCAAGCGATATAAGTTGTAACTATTACGACAATGAAAAAGAAGTAAAAGGCGCCAAGATCGATTGCTGTGGAGGAGGATGTGACATTTCATCCGACTGCATTTTCATTTACTTCCAAATGTTTTTGTTTGATTTACTTATCAATAAAAGTTGTTATGTCGTGGATTGTTTCCTGAAGGGAACTTCACATTTTGGGATTGGTGAATAATCTATGAGATTAATAGAATAAGACATGTTTTCGAATATTAACCTCTGTCACCACTTCAGATGAATAACGGACCATTATATTACCAGTTAACTTTTAAAATCAAATATTACATTTCATTAAAAATTAATAAGCTACCTATTTATTATGTAACACGCTTTCTGGATCGGAAACAGTTGACTTAAGTCGTTTCTCTGATCTGCTCATAAAGTTAGAACACTTGGGTTTTTGATGGACTTTTTGATCGAAGAAATAGTTTATCCACGAATAATATCCAACAGTTCACTAACTTGCACGTTCTTTATTTGTTGATTCATTCCCTTATGAATGATTTTAAAATGCAAACAGTGATTTCCATTCACTAACTGACTCTTTGTTTATCTGAAATGATTCCCATTATTATATTTTCGGTGAGCTCTGTAGTCCGTTGCAGAATTTCGCCTTAGTGTATTTTAATATTCTGCTCATTTATTTTACAAATTAAGTTTATCTGATTAAAAAAATTAGCTCAGATTTCCTTTATTCTTCTTTGGAAAAATCATATTGTAGAGAAGGAATTACAATTCAAATGGTCGTCCTCATTACTTGCGGTCATTTGTAACATGATGAATTGCCCCGAAACACCAAACAGAATCTATTTTCAATAAAATCCTGTGGTGCAACTTGGAATTATGCTGCAGCTTACTAAATGAATAAAAAACAAACAACCATGAAATAAGTCATCTAATTAGAATTTACATGAGAATCTGAAAAGATCGTGGCAATTTGATTACGAAAATGTCTCTATTCAAATGGAGGCCAGCCAGAACAGGGAGATAATTGGTTTAATAAAAAGACAGCTGCTTCTGTTACCGAACAAAATTTTAAGTGGGTCCCTATGGCGATGTATTTTTGTATCCCACACAAATTCTTTTATGATTGTTACTTACTATTTGACACTGAAGGTATTTTCTTGTTTGTATCTTATCTTACACGTTAACCCTTTGACTCCGAGCGGTTGTTCTTTGTGCCATTAACTAAAAGAACATAAAAACCAGTCGGACTGAATTCCGGCCGTGGACACACTAAATCTATATTACTAATCATCATCATCATGTCGCGCAGTTTGCACGGATATCCATGACGATCTCTCGCCAACCTTCCCTATCATTCATCGACTCTGGTAGCTCCTCTGCGCTGCAGCCAGCATCCATACATAGTTGGTCAATATAGGTCCTGGCTTGGCGGCCCACATTAGCATGCCCATGTGCTGGCTTCCATAGTAGTACATCGCTTACGAGCTCGTCCTTGCTTCTCCAGCAGTGTCCTGCATGCCCAGCCCGTCTTACTCGTATGCTTTTTGAGATGGGGGGCAGGTGGCCATACAGTTGCTTTTTTGTGGGGTGCTGCTTCCACGACTTATTCAGGACCCCTCGCAGCATTCTGGTGCAGCTCCCATCTAGCTTATTTTCAAGGCGCTTTGTTAGGGTCCAGGTGGTACAGCCATACAGCAGTACCGACACAACCACACCCTGGAAGAAACATCTTTTTAGCTCGTCGGGGAGCTAGACCGGCTGCTAGACCAAGGTTAAAGTGTCTAGTCTATCCTGCTATTCAGAATAATTAGATGCACACCTTCCCCAATGGTATTAGTGCTAGGTGAAATGCAAACAGGTTCGTTCAGGATTTGAACTCAGTTCGCCGTAAACATTTCTTACGAAGATAGCCACCCCACAAAAAACACCTCCATATTCAACATGACGTAAAGCGAGTATATAGCAAATTTTGCAAAAGGCATGAGCCATGCTCATACCCCAGATATATGTTCATCTACAATGATGGATTTGGTATTAAATAAACCACAAAGTTTGATATGCCATTAAACAATGAATCCAAACCATACCAGAGTACAATATTGTATATTTTTATGCAATCCTGTATTACATGTTAATAAACCTTCTTTTGGGATTGCATACTGACAAACGCATATAGAGGTTACCCGCTACAATATCTATCCTTCGGCGCGTGGTGTAATGGTTAAAGTCGTAGGAAATGGATTCGTCGAGGAGAGTTCAAATGTTAGACGAGGCTGTTTAAATTTCACATAGCGCTAATACACTTGGGGAAGGTATGCATCCAACTACTCTCCCTCCAGTTATGGGTAAATAGGAGGGAAGTCTAGGCTCTTCAACCTTGACTCGGTAACTTCTCTAAGAAAAGGAAAACTCTGAATTTAAACCAGTTAAACCCCGAATAAAAAATTGTGTAGCATCCTGCTCTTGCGGAGGGGTTGGTATATATATATATATCCGTCGATGGATTACCAGGTAAGTTATTATTAGGATGATTCTAAGCTGCTCCTCTCTTCCAACGGCGGAATGTTAGAGAGTTCAGGTCCAAGTAGAGAGGTCGATATCCAATTTTATTGAACAGAGCAATGTAATTGGCAAAGAAAAAGGCTTTAAAATCGGCCATTTCGCGGTGATAGATCTATTTCTGCCCACAGGTATCTGAATATACCTTTGAGTTTTATCAGACCGCCAACTTTATTGAATATATATATATATATATATATATATATATATTCAATAAAGTTAGCTGTCTGATGAAACTCAAAGGTATATATATATATATATATATATATATATATATATAATTGTGACATATCACTGGTACATCAATGTTAGAATTAGAAGAAAACTCTGTTTGAAATAAAAAAAGAAAAAAAACCCCAAAGATGCGTAGGCGAGCAAAGGAAGTATGATTCAGTTGGTTTTGTATTTTTACGAAAGAATGTTAACGTGACCACTACTGTCTATGTACCTAGAAGACAGCTGTACTCTTCCTCCACACCTCAAGTGACAGGGAAAGTATACATGTAGATTTCAACTGTGACACCGTAACCCTAATAGATACACTTTACCCTAGGATGTTGCTATGACGACGACTGAGAAGGATTTTTCGCGCGAAAAACTCGCAAGCAACACATAGTTGAAGGGACCGCCCGATAGACAACACCAGAATACGACCGCTATGCAAAAATTCGATATTTGGATCGAAATACAGGAGGACGGAAGAATTAAAGACATTTTACCGCGAATTAAAGTTAATTCATTTGGAAGGAAGGAACGAATCACCGTTGATAAATAAGAAAGCAAAAGGAAATGAACAATCCAATAAAAGGACATTCTTTCGAGTTACAAAGTCACAGTTAGTTAACAAAAAAAACATAATATTTTGTATTCTGTAAATCCCTATTATCTGTCATATATGTTAGGTAATGTTGATATGGTTGATATGTTCAATTACTCGCCCACTCATTTGACAACACGAATCATATATTAACTTTACCCCTCTGATTAAACGTATATTTGTATATATGTATTTACCTTTTTTTAAAAATAATAATTTGTATTCAAATGTTAATAAACGTCCATGTGTTTATTAGAAATCCTATTTGTTCTTCGTCATTCAGCATTATAGCCATATAAAGAAAGATATTACTGATTATATGAAACCGACACACACACACACTCTCTCTCTCTCTCTCTCTCTCTCTCTCTCTCTCTCTCTCTTTCTCTCTCTCTCTCTCTCTCAGTAAAGAAGCCGAAATTGAATTTATTCTAATAAACTCCTGAAAAATAAACTTGGTATCATAGTAATCATTTACTACGAAAATACTACGAACGGTATTATGAATGGAAACGAACAACGATATTCCCCTGACCACTAGACACCCGTCATTCAGCATTATTGCCACACATCGGTCTCCTACCCTTTTACGGGAGCAGAGAGAAAAGTCTTGAATCCGATCTCTTTGTACTATTTTTTTACATCTAGGACCTTTTGCATATTTTTTGTTATTTCATGTTTCGGGGGTGCACTGGTCGTCCCTAAAGAGTGTGCCTGCGTAACAATATATATATATAATATATATATATATATATATATATATATATATATAATATATATATATAACATTTTACATTTCATTACTTTATCCAGTCAGGAGTCTAAGGTGAGGGGCATGATAAGAGATCTAAGAATTAACTTATGTCCGAAACATTTACCTTTCTTTTTAAATCTCAGTCTTTCCTTCCGTCTTCTTAGTTATCTTCTTTTCCATTTACTAACTTGCAGCTATTTGCTACTTCTTACTGATAGGGATTGATCTGATGACTTTGATAGCTTTTTTTGATATTCAAATTGATTTATTATGAATACTAGCAAAATAAAAAACTCCCTCCGGGCGATGTAAAAATAGATTTTTGAAACATATTGCCTGAGAGGTAGGAGTAAAAAATTCAATGTCAGCGAGTTTGTACCCTAAGTAAGTAAATTCATCAAATTCATTAAAAAATTAAAAACTAAAACAATTTGAAATGTAAACTTTATATATGTATCAAAATAAAACAAACTATATATAGATATATAGTACCAGTCATGTATTTATCAAAACTTGTTTTTAAAAGCAATGAGGACTGTCTAAATGTTCAAATTTTGAGTGTATTTATTGTATGTTATGACGATTTTGGGTAATGTGACGTAAGCAGTGACGTATGTTTTTATTGCAGACAAAAACCGGAAGCGAATCTCCCTTATTAATAGAGGTGTCTAAAGTACTATTAATATTCTATACTTATGTCTGTGTTTATTTCCCCATGTCATGTATATGAATATATTTCTCCTTTGGAAATTATTTTTACAAAGTCTTTTTGATTTAATAAAAGTTTTCAACCAAAAAGTTTTGCCACTGGTAAGTCAAACTCCTGTTGGAGATTCCGCGGATGATAAAGACATACTGTCCATGGATTATGGAGGCGCAGGGCAATGTAGCGGCATGAGAAGCGAAATTGGCGAACTGAGTTCAAATTTCATTTCGAACCGTAGAAAAGGGCATCATTGCGTAGTGAACCCCGATTATATTTGGGGATCACAATTATATTTCTATCCAAATAAAATATGTTATAAGGCTGAGCTTTTTAGTCTTGTTAGAGGGCAAGTAGTCTATAAAAATCAACACTAAATCCACAACTATAGAGAAGACAACGAGAAACTATTCCATTACTTTTCCTAAGAATAGCTATGGTAATGCAATTGGTTGATAAAGGATGCTGTCGAGATCCTGTTCCGTGACAAAAACAAACAAAAAACAGACCCCCCTACACACACACACCAAACAAAAAGTACAAATATTCTGGATACAAATCAAAATCCTTGTAAAGATGTTTACGCAATCAGCAAGAGTTTACTTCTGAATCCAATCCTCGATATAACAGATGTCACACGTATCATAAGATAAATATTTATACTACATGGTTATCACTGATTTTATATTTACGTAACTTTGCTGACCACCTGTGTTACTAGGAAGTAAGGTATCGTTTATCTCAAGTGGGAAGGACCCTAGCTGTTTCAAAAATGGTGTACGGATATCCTAGAATATTATCTCAGGCGACTGGGCCCCTGTCGATAACCTGGGGTGCAATCGTTTGTAAGGTTTTGCACCGGAGTATGTTCTCCGCTACATTTTTGTAAGGAAGCGATAAGCAGAGATACCAAGCAATGCCTGGCAAAAACAATTACAAAATGTTGTTATGAAATAATTCTGAAATATATTCGAGAAATCTTGTATAGATACAGAAGTATTACTTTTACATAAATACACAACAAAAAGAAATCTAAATAGTTTCTGAAATACTCTAAAGATAATAATTGGGTGTCACATTATGTAATGGTAAGTGAGCTAGTGGGGTAGATCTATTACCACTGAATAACGAGTTCGATCCTCACTAGATGTCCCATAAATACGATTCTGAGTCACATCCTATCGCGGTGAAAGGGTTACCTACTCTGTATGTATGTATTTACCATCCGCTATGCGCGAGCAGGAAGTGACACAAGGTCAGTTTGGTAAGCGGTGTTTAACAGGTTTGAATTCAGAAATCTTCTTCTAGACCGCTCGCCGTAGCAATGTTAAAGAACCTAGTCTGTGTTATTATTTGCCCATAGCTAGAAGGAAAATAGTTGGCTTCACACATTTCTTGTACTAGCTCTATGTGAAATGCAACCAGCCTCGTCGAGGATTTGAACTCGTGCCACCGTGTCCATTTCCCACGACTGCAGATAATAATCATTGAATATAATAACCATTGTTCTTTAATCATTTACAAATATGGACTATTCTTATCGACTACTTTCCTCCTGAACTTACAACACACAGAAAGTATGCACTAGATTGTATCTTTAAACTTATCTAATTTTAAAATTTATGATTCAATTAAAGACATGTATAGGTTAGAGAAACTTATATAATAAACTGATGGGAGCGCATGGTCTAATGGTTAGAGTCGGAGGAAATGGACTCGTCAACCCGAGTTCAAATCCTGGACAAGGCTGTTTGCATTTCACATAGCGCTAATACTCCTGGGAAAGGTATGCATCCAACTACTTTTCCTCCTGCTATAGGTAAATAATAGAACAGACTGGGCTCTTTAACTCTTTAGGTAACCAGTCTAGGAGAAGAAAATGCTCTGAATTCAAACTTGTTAAAATTCACTTAAGAAACTGACCTTGTGTCACATCCTGCTCGTGCGGAGGGGTTAGTAAATATTTATAGAATAAATTGATAATATTTAGACCAGCTATTTTAAATACCCGGCGTACGGGTGGTAAGCTACCCACAAACTACTATTCTATCGCCCTCTGCAGAACAATTTTCATGATTAACATTGGGGTGAGGTCCTTGTGGCGTAGTGGCTTACGCACTAGATTGTGACATCGTAGTAAGCAAGTTCAAACTCCACTCAAGTTATTATGTTCACTTTTAGAAAGGTATGATCCCACTTATACAACCAGCAATGGGTTAATGATATCACTAGTTTTTCTTCAAGGATGGATTTGGCATTAATTAATTCACGAACGTTGATATGCCAATCATTCTTCTAGAGCAGTTGCCATACCTAGGTTAAAGAGCACTGTCTGCCCTACTATTTACTCATAGCTCGAGGGAGGATAATTTAATTCATACTTGTCAAAGGTTATTAGTACTACGTGAAATGTAAACTGCTTCGTTCACAATTTGAACGCGGTTCGACCTATTTCCTGGGATGATAACCATTACTCGACAAGCGTCTTCAAAGAATATAACGAATATCAGAATATAAAAATCAAGTTTATATTATTACTTGCAGTTGATGTAACGATCGTAAAATGACGGAGTAAAAACAACAGTAATACAAGACTAGCGATTATTAATAATGTTTGGCAATCTAATGAATTGAAAGTTTATTTCATAAAATTTTGTGCAGTAGATTTAATCTCATCATTTCATTCTGCGATGTATTATTAAAAAAAATTCGATTTTGAAGATATATTTACCAAGACGGAAATAAAAACAATGAATAAAAGGTTAATTTTCTTTTTTCAAAATAGTCTCGTTGACATTCAAACATTCTCACCAATCTCTTTTGTTCTTTTTATATATTTGAACATTTGATATTAGATTCATATACGTACTGATTATTCGCTTTTTGTATTGTTCATTCTTTATTTGGTTTGGTTTGGTTTTACGGCATATCAACCTCAGTGGGTCATTTAATGCCGATAAAATTTTGAAATAAATCAATTCTTAATGGATAATACAATTTTTTTATAAATACATTTTTCTATTCAACCCATAGATGAGACCCTAACAGGTACTACCACTCCGGGTCAGAGTGGACCCGGGAGCAATGGTGATGAAGGGGTGCTCCACATTCCCCAAACCTCCAAAACTGGAACCTCACCATCAGATAGAGTTTAACGTCATTCCCAGGACATGTAGACCCGCAGCCACCGCCTTCTAGCACCCATATGATAAAAAGGGGTTGGGGCTTGCCATAAGGGCAATAGGGTTGGGAAAATCATATAGGTGCTAGAGCTTGACGTGACCAGCCGATTGATCAGAGGGGGCCTCTCCGACCGCCCGTCTAGCCCAAGATAGGGCCAAAGTGGAGTATTGCAAGAACTGCTCATCCACCTGGGTTCTATCCTTAAGCATCACGGGTTGCAACCCACGGCGAGCAGGTGGCCCCATTGGGGGAGTCTTACCCCTCTGCAGAGGTGCAGTCGGTGCATTCTAGCGCCCCAGCCGACAGAGCAGCATTCTTTATTTCATTAACATTTTATTTTTTCCAAAAAATCGTTGTGTTTTTATTTCAGTACACTGCTTTTTTGTTTCCGAAAAGGAGGATGGATGACAATATACTTTATTTTGAATAAGCGATTTAGGTGAACTTATATTTAAATCAAACTTAGTGGCGACTGGTTAATCTTCCAAATTTCACATAGGGTTTATCAACAGGACCAGTCCACACATAGTCAAAACGTTAACAGTTGAGGGTGATAGATATTTAACATAAGAAATTCATACTTTACAAGATTGAAAAAAGATATGATTATTGAATATCTTTCTTGAAGGATTACGGTCAGGTCATGCTGAAAGCGTCGTTTCCCGCAAAATAAACGAAATTAATAAGAGATGAGCTTGTTTGATACATAATTCGGTCATCACTTAACAGTACATACTATCAACAATGTTTTTATAAAAAAATAACTTGGTTCGGCGATAATTAACCCAAACAGGGTTGAAATGCCGTAAAACAACCAACAGATTATGCTTGAAAAACCGAGTCGACAGTAAAGTTATATTTGGCCAGAAATAGTGCTCTGATCTTAAATAAATATGAAAGACTACTCTACCTATATTTCTATTTGTTTTTGTTTTTTTGGTCTTATAACATATCAACCATTTTCGTGATAATTAATCCCTAATTCTGTCATCTTGATAAACAGAGGACTAAGTATTGAACACGATCATTGTTGCTCGTAAATGTTTCTCCTCTGTTGGCCTCTTTGGAAACTTGACAGGTCGACTGGTTGATCTTTAAGGTCTTTCAACCGATATAGGGTTATTTCATGCTTAGAGGTTTGGGAATCGTGTTCATTGTACGTTCATATTTACATTAAAACCATCCAAGACGAGTTGTCAGTAATTCTTACTTGATTTTTGGTTTCTTTGTTAAATTGCATATCAACCTTTGTGGGTTATTTAATGTCATAGCCATATTTGTAGAAGAGCAGTACTGGTATTGTTTAGCCCATAGCTTGGTGGATGAGAGCGACTATAGCTTTCACAAGCGTATTTATTTGAAAGTGAACGTAATAGCACGACTGGGGTTTGAACCCGCTTACTACGATGCCACTGTCTAGCACGTTAGCAACTACGCAACTAGAAATCTACCAATTCTTTCTAGGGCAAGAATAATAAACAATATATCGTATGATGAGCCAATTTGATAGTAAACTCATAATGTCATTCTATTTGGTCAGAAATAGTAATTGACCCTTAGTCGATATGGGGCTTACATTTAATGACCTTAAATGTCAGAATATCCTATTCTACGTTCATTCGTATGTCAAGTTACCCTTAAGATACCGATTAATTTTCAGATACAGTTCCCGACCGTTTCAGTACTCTTTCGGATGCATAAAATCAAGCAATCAGTAGTTTTATTGGTATAGATATAACGAAAGTCTGTGCCCTCAGACAAATCCATTTGGTACAACCCTCAGAAAATCCGATAATGTCAATATATAAATATTGTCGAAAAAGATAACGATATAGCAATCATGAAAGAGAATACGTGGTTATCGAATGTGGGCTTGAGATTCAGGTCGTGTTAATCGTGAGATATGACCATGTGTTAGGCGGGCATATTGCTCGTCCAAGTGGTGGGGTAAGGTAAGATCCATCACACACAAGCCAAAGTGTGTGCTAAGCGATAACGCACCCGAGTTTTGACAGAAAGAAAGGGAGATGGATAATAAAAACAGAAAGACAGATAGAAAGAAAAGAACAGAGAAAGTAGCTGGCTTGGCAAGATTGTGATTTAGAGGAGGTCCGGTGAAGCTGTTGCCTCGACTGCTATCTGCTATCTTCCATTAAGCTACTGATATGCGCCGGACCTTAATAACGAATTAATCAGCCAAGTAAGTTCTCCGATGTCAGCGCTGAAAGAAATGATAACCATTTCGTATGCACGTTCAGAAAATAGACATGGGCCGGCATAAATACAGCATTGCCATCGTTTGATGAAAAACCGTCATTATCAGCAGTGTTATTACGAATATTATGGTTATTATCCGCATGGTTATTACGTAATTATTAACATCAATATCACCACGTTAGTAGGCAACCATATTTAATCGGGAATATTAAAGGTGCGAACATAATACATGGCGGGTTTTAGCTAAATCAGTACAGCATCCGCCTAGTGTCAGGTTCGATACCGGACCTCGCCAACTCAGCTCATTTTTGAGTAGCACAGCTTGAGTAATCTGTTGTGTGCGAGAGGTGTGGCGCTCCACCTCACCTACCGTCCCTCTCAAAAAACAATCTCTCTGGTCAAGTACTGGCCAATACCGACTATAGGCCACTCCGCTGAATTTTTTACACAATAATTACATATTCTGAAATAACAGACCTAAAAAGGATTATATAATATATATATATATATATATATATATATATATATATATGTATGTATGAGAAGAAAAATTGATATGAAATTCAACAGTGTAAAGAAGTATATAGTTTAAAAAAAAAAACAATAAAATTAAGTCAAAATTGACTTACAGATAGCCAACGCTAAAGTGTTTCGGTTTTAATAAAAACCATCAACGGGACTTAACATTAATATAGATTCATACGAAAGGAACATTATCAACCATTTGAATGGAAACGCTTCCAACGTTTTATTTTTACATTTTCTTGCATTTCAGTTACGGAGTTGAGCCTTCTCACATGGCAAATTAAGGCTCACAAACTTTTGTTATTTTCATACCTTTCCTTTCGTATGAATCTATATTAATATGTTAAGCCCCGTTGGTGGTTTTTATTAAAACCGAAACGCTTTAGAGTCGGTATATCTGTAAGTCAATCATATATATATATATATATATATATATCACCTTATCACCTTCCATATACCAACAAATGCCCTGAAGATTATCTAATTGATAGATCGAAACACTGCAGCGTTGGCCAATAAACTCACCACTTAACCCATTTAAACCGGTGTTTTTTCATTTTTCTTAATATACTACACACACACACACACACACACACATATATATATATATATATATATATATATATATATATATATAAATTGGTGTGTGTGTGTGTGTCTGTCTTAATGTGTTTGTGTGTCTTTAAAGAGAAAGACACCATGTTCTCCGGAAAGCTCTAAGAGGTATTTCCAACAAGACGAATCTCAGTGTCTATAAAGCGTGCATTTTACCTGTCCTTTCATCTTCTCATAAGAGTTGGATTACATATCGCCATCATGTCTAAACCTTAGAAAGATTCCATCAAGCTGATCCTTGCACAAATCCTAAAATCAAAGAGCAGAATCTAAAATCAGACACCATTGTTCTCTATCGCGCTGTGATCCACGTTCGAGATCCTACATCTTACGCAGTTTCATTGAGCTGGTCAGCTTGGCAGAACAGAGTACATTAGGTTACCCAAGAAGCTGTTCTATGGAGTGTTGCAACAAGGTAGATGCTGAAGACATAAATCTAACTAAAGTTTTAAAAAACTTGTCCAGAACAATCCTAAGGCGCTTTGTATAGACATTGTAGACTAGCAGCAATTGAGGGGAAATCGATCACCTTGAGAAGAAATTGATCTATGAAGGGTGTAATGCGTTGAAAACACGAAAGAACCTAACCCTAACTCCAGGGTAAGCGAGCACTTCAGAAGCAGGAGTTTTTCTCAGTTCCTGGCACTTTACACGTTTGTAACATATGTAACGGACTCGCTTGTCATACCTATAGACA
>CM042140.1:113527786-113547786 GCA_023376005.1 Doryteuthis pealeii
ATAAACACACGATATGTATAACCTCCTAACCGTTAGGCATGACATAACCCCAGATGGATTGATATGCCGTTAAAGCAATAAACCAATATAACAACATTGTAAAAGAACTATAGTAGGTTGAAGATTGTTTCTTCCTCTAGAATAAATGCGAGAAAAATTCACAACAGAATACAATGCAACATAAGAATAAGTGATTAGACTGTTCTTATATGAAAGGAAAGAGTTTTAGCTACGTTGACCATGAAATCTAGTGGCTAGTGGCAGACACGAGGGATAATTCCCTTTCATGTACCCCATTAGTAGGGAGATGTAATATAAAACATATCAACTACAATAACGAAATCACATCGTGTCAATCTATTAATAATGGAGATTTTATGTATTTCTATCTGTAACCAAAACTACGCCACAATGATTGTGTCTATTGATAAGCATTTAATCTATAGTCAAAATCGTTAATACATAGAATAAAGATAACCTTGTATTATAAACACTCAAAATTTGCGTAAGCAATTTTAGAAATTGTTTTTTTTTTTAATGTCACCCTTTTTTTCCAGTTACCAGAAGTTAAATAACAAGTTTATAATTGAATAAATACTTACGATTTTGTGTAAAATGTGTACAGAATATTCAAAATAATTATTCAATTGACAATTAAAAGATGCACGCATCGTTTTATTTGAGTGGGACAGGACTAAGTTTCTATTTCAAATTATTTTAATTTTTTTTACTCCTTGAATAAATTTTGCTTACTTATGATACAAACCCTCTGACACAAAATTTTTAACCCACTCCCTCAGGCAACATATTTCAAAACTTGGAAGATCACAATGCAAAGTAATTGTCTTATTTCCTTTTTCACGGAACGTAAAATATTTTTCTATTTCATTTATAGAGATTACAGAATTTTAACGACTACTAATATACAAGGTGTAATAAAAAATGTATCATGAACAAATCTCGTATTTTTAAAGATAATTTTTGTATTTAGTATGGAAATGTATTCATGTGCATAACACATCAATACATATAATAAAAAAAATGAGGTCTAGATATCTAAACATCTGTATCTGTGCCAAATTTATCTTTGAAATAATTTGATTATTATATCATGTTGATAAAAAATTTCACACACACACACACACAACACACACACACAACACATATATATATATATATATATATATATATATAGTCGGGGCGGCCTAATGTCGGATTAAGCCAATCAGCGAGTGAGTCTATCCCCTTTTCACTAGCGCTAGACCAAGGAGATTATTTTAGCATCTGAGGTGGAGCGCCACACATATAAATTCATTAATTATTAACTAATTAATTTTCAAAATTAAGTATGACTTCAATTAAGCACATATCCTCTAAATATATATATATATATATATATATATATATATATATATATATTATATATATATATATATATATATATAGATAATAAATATTGAGCATTTTTGCAATACGTACTTCTAGAGCTGGTTCAGGAAACAGAATCATCGATAGAAACTAAGTACCCAGGTTTCAACGTCAATATCTTCAGCATAGTTCTGCTTGCCCGGCTTATACCACCACTCTGCACATGTCAATCTTCTCTGCATCATTGTGATTTTTATATATCTACTGTAGAAGCAAGTATTGTTTAATAATATAGGTGTACGTCAAACGTAAGTAATATGGCAGTAGAGATTAAACCCCTCAGCCAATAAGTCACATTGTTTTTTACTCGTTAAAATTTTTTGTTGATAAAATCGTGTCTAATAGGAAATAGAAAGTACGTCATTATATTCTTCTATGCGTAGAAATGCTACCATTGACATGAGTTAATTCTTGATATTTTCAGGGGAGCAAACGGTCGATGTGAGCATAGTTAGGTAGTGGGTCATGCTTTTCAATGTGGTATTGCTTTTATTCATTACACACTACGCTCAACACAGTGGAAACCCTCGACATTCAAACACGCTAATTGAACAATGAAAGATGAAATACGCAGAAATCATTTCCCTGGGTAAATAAGCGGCATAACTTTCGGAGTGCTCCCAGCACGCATGCGTTTTTCAACAAGAATTTTAGTTTAAATCCTTGTTTATGAATCTGAGAGGAAATTGTCTTTATATTGCATGATGAATAGTGTAGCCTATTCATTTTGTAATATAGTGCAATATTCAAATTTAGAATTTAAGTGGTAACTTTTAAAAAGAGGCATGGATAATAACCAATTGTTTGATAGGCAAATAATAACCGCTTGTTGATCTGTAGCATCACGTTCTGATTAGTTGAGTGTGTCCCATGGCTGTAATCTGTAGGAAAAGCTTAGAAGGTAATGAGCTAGGCTTATTTTTTCCAAGGACCCGAACGATCTGCAGTCTCGCTGAATTCTTCGCGTGCTGTAATGTTGGGACTTGGAAAAATAAAAAAAAGATAATAGTCCAACCATATCTTCGTGTTCGTGATTTGCTTAAAAATAGCTGAAGATTGACGCGGAGATATACAGGACCAGACGATATCAGACCTAGATAAAGACAAAGGTGAAATAACACAATCTAGTCAGCATAGAAGGTTAGAAATACAAGGTGTGTCTAAAAAGTACCAAGTTTAAAGCAGTATTTAACAAGATAGAAATGAAGAATGAATAGAAGGTTTTTTTTTTTCAGAATACAAGGTGTGTCAAGAAGTACAAAAAATCCCGATACTTTTTTGACACACCTTGTATATATATATATATATATATATATATATATATATATATATATATATATTATAATAGAAAGGTTGCAGAAACACACACAACCTATCAAATATCGGACATATTCTGCCAAAATAATAGCTCAATGCCTGAAGAAGACAACAGATCAGAAACACGTGTCGTGTATGTAAGATAAAAAGAATAACAAAATTTTTCTTCTGAGAACATAATACATTTTGCGGACCGTTCTTTTTTATAAAATATTAAATTTTCTCCCGTTGGAACCAGAACAACATTTTTTTAATATATATATGTATATATATGATCATAATTTATACCAAGCATTTATGTTCTTATATCTTGCACACTATAGCGCTTTTTGGTTCTTAAGTATATCTGGTTTGCTTTTTTAAAAATAAGTGGTTTAAAGTGCTAAATAAATAAATAAGTATTTAAGTAAATAGAAGATATACCGAAGATAAGAAGATGTTAAGAATGATAATAAGAGGCTATCTAACATGTAAATATGTACTGGGATTGATCTGACACATGTGTAATGGCCAAGTAGTCCAATCGCAGTCCTCGTAGAAGTCACATGAAACGCTTTATATAACTGACAGATCCCTTAAATTATTCCTTTTCTTCCGCTGACAGTGCAGCGTCCAAAACCAGTATAAGAGACAGTTGGAGATCGTTCTCGTAACAATGAGCACAAGATGGCGTGCGAGACAGTAGCTCATACTATTCAACCATGCGGCTATCTCAAAGACACTGAGCCAACAACCTCAAAGAACTCTGCTACACCAATTAAGCCTTACCAAGTGCTGTCAAGCGACCAGGATAAACATTTTTAAAGTTAAGTTTAGTAGACGCGTATTATCTGCAAAAAAAACTCTTTACACCCCTTGTTCTTTTTTTATATAGTAAATTTATTGTATTAACAAACGGATGTTGTGTTTTCTTTTTTTCAAAAGCTGTCGATGCTAATTGACTTGCACGCGCAACTACTGTTTATAACCATTCAAAAATCTCGTTTCAAACAGTATTACCTTGGAGGATAAAATTCCCCACGGATGAGGTGTGTACACGTCTAAATTTTTCTAAATTGTGAGTGCTTCTCACTGACATGGCAGCTATGGCTAGTGGAAGAAACAGCACTCAAATTGATATAAATTAGTCCCATGAAAAATGATTATACAATATTTTCTCTGAATCCAAAGGACTATTTCCCATTATATGAGTTAAATATTTCCAGTCAACTAACAAGGTGATAATAATAACTACATTAGACATTACTTCGGTTCTATGTAGCCACGTCCTAGGTTTTTGGTGGGAAATCAATAGGATGTATCAATGAAATATAATCGTCGAGCATGTCAGGAGGTTGCCTTTGTTCTCCTCTCTAAAGATTCGACACGCCACTTTTATCTATCAGCTAAAGTTCATAGGCCTATCATCAGTTACTTCCCTTATCTGACAGATCCAAACATACGTTGTTATCTGAATCTGGATTTAGGTTGATTACTTACTGCTACTTTAGTTATGTTAAATGCACAAAATGTTAACCGCACCCTAAATTACGTTTGTGAGTGCATGCTGATAAGGAGACATAATGCATTCACTAAGTAATATCTATCTATCTATCTATCAATCTATATATCTATCTATCTATCTATCAGTCTATATTTCTCTCGAAAAATGGGCGAGAAAGGTCAGAGAGTGAAAAGTACAAAATTAGAATTTTAATAGATAAGAAGTGGATAAACAGCGTTATGAACTTCATGGTTTCCACTAGCAGCGTTCCCACACGGCGTGGAAAATGTACATTTTCCAGGTTTGGAAAAAGGGTGTTTCTTTTTCTAAAAATACTGAAATATTTTTTGCTGGAAATGTTATATTATCTGTGACTAATGTTATTGTTCCAGTAACTTTACAATTTAGCAAAATTATGGAAGCCTCGATGTGTGAACTTCTAAGTTTATATGTAGCACTTATACTAGCTAATTTTTAAACTGGGTTTTATAATTGTTAGTAGTTGTTTAGGATTTTTTTTTAAGCCAAAAAAGTCAATTTTATTTTATAGGGTATCCAAAAAGACTTTGTAGACACTGCATAGTTAATTGATAGATATAAGCATCATTTATAATGACCCCAAGATACTGAAATTACGCAGAAAAAAAACGTAAATCTGTACGATATGATAACTGTGAAATATGCAATCAGAATTTGGTAACTGAAAGGAACAGGTTCGATATTCTTCAGGAGATTTCTGAAAGGCATACTCTAAATGATGAATATGAAAATTTTTCCACGTCCATATAGAAGCAGCAGATGAATACATATTGATCAAACTTAAGAGCCAAATACACTATTCCATGGGAGAAAAAATCAGTTAGAGAAAAGAGAAATAATATAAAAAGCATCACTATGTAATAGAACAAACCCAATTAACGCCAATGCGCAAAATCTTAAGAAATCACTGATAGAACTAAGTAAAACGTACAAAGAGAACAAATAGAATCATCCTCCAAAAGCAAATAAACAAAATCAGAAGTTCTGTAGAAGATAGACCATCGCATAGCAAAACAGTAAATGAATTTAATTGTAGGAAAAAACCTCGAGATGAAAGCTACACTCATCCAGCTAAGAAGATAGACTTCTGAAGTAGAAAAAACACGCCAAGAAACTGCTTGGTAACCCTTTTAAAATCACAGGAAAATTATACCAAAAGCATTTTGATAGCCAACTTGCCATCGTTAGGAGACTTTACGATGAACGAACTTAACGAAGTCCCAAAAACAATAAAAATACAAAAGCGGTAAGCCTCGAAACCACTGAAATATGGAAGACAAGAAAATTTGACGGCACACATCTACGTTTATACAATGAAGTATATAATCTCTTACTGCCATAGTCGCAGAAAATAATAATACTCTTATTTATCGCATCCGACCTGAAGTAGAGAAAATCCCTAGTAAATATCAAAACGGGTTTCGTAGAAATCAATTCATATCTTCTCAAATCCTGAGTATACATCGAATCGTAGAAGAGGTTCGGGCAAAAGACCACGAGACAACTCTACTTTTAGTACATTTTTCCAAGGTATTTGACTCCACACACAGAGGAAAGATAGAGCAAATACTACTAGCATATAGCCCCCCCCAAAAAAAAACTGCTACCGCTATAATAAAGCTCTACAAATACAGAAAAGCAATGGTTCGTTCATGATGGTGATACAAATTTGTTTGACATTGTCAGTGGAGTCATACAAGGAAACGCGTTGGCACCATATACATTTATAATATGCCCGCAATTACGTTCTATGAACGTCATAAAATCCCATAAAAGAAAAAGGCTTCATGATTAAACAAGATGGATGCCACTCCCCACTGGTCGGCAAACCTCTGAAATTATTGGCTAAGTCGTAGTATCTGATCGACAGAAAAAATCTCAATGTACGCATAGGAAAAGAATCAACTGATATAGACAGATAACCGATCATATGGAAATCCAATATTGCTGATAATGTAAAGCGACATTTCTTCCCATCAGTGGCCGTATCAGTATTACTGTACGGCTGCAACACATGAATTCTAAAGAAGTGAAAAATGTACATGGGAGCTACACAGGGAAGCTTCCGGCTGTCTTAAGGAAATATTGGAAGCAGTACACCTCAAAATAACTGTTGTATTGCCACTTTCAGACAAACAACTCATGCTAGACACTGTTGCAGAAAGAAGGACGAACTCATAAATAACGTTCTCCTGTGGACACCTACAAATGGACACACCAGTGTAGGTCGTCCAGCAAAAGTCTACATCAATCAGCTCTGTAGTGATTCTGGATGCTGCGTAGAGGATCTCCCAGACAATGGCCGATAGAAACAGCTGCAGAGAGAGAGAGAGAGAGAGAGAGAGAGAGAGAGAGAGAGAGAGAGAGAGAGAGAGAGAGAGAGAGAGAGTCATTGATATCCTTAGTACTAACATGACATGAAGTTTATGATGATGATTATGATGATGATGATGATATATAATACTAAACATTTAGGATATATACGTCACTGGAACATAATTCTATGGCATGGATACTTGCCCCCTCTCTCACTTTATATATATATGTATATATATATATATTCATTAAAAATGTCTATTCATATATATATATATATATATATATATATATATATATATATATATATATGACAGTTTCTATATATATATCTATTAACTTTTCTATTTGTTGATTAATTCGAAATCGAACTTTGCTCTTAGTAAGACAATTCCCACTTGATTGAGTACTGAATTCAAAGAATGATATGATCGCCGAAACATCCCTATGTAACGTGGCGTGGGTCACAATGTGGTTGACACAATGGGTGTATTTTTACCGTGCGCTCACTGGGTGCACTATTAAGCTCATACTCTTTGCAATTTGACTTGTGTTTACAACTATCCCTCTCCTTAGTATCAGTCACGTTTGTTTGTTTAATGGGTTTCATTCATAATTTCACGTGAGATTTATTTGGCGTAGTAAAATAAAGATGAGGACAGTACTTCTTGCTTTTCAATTTGCTCATTCATTTAATTTATTCTTATATTGTGCTTGAGAGAGAGAGAGAGAGAGAGAGAGAGAGAGAGAGAGAGAGAGAGAGAGAGAGAGAGTGTGTGTGTGTGTGTGGTGTGAGAGAGAGAGAGAGAGAGAGAGAGAGAGAGAGAGAGAGAGTCGGTTTCCTTAAGTTTTTAGTAACGTTCCTACTGTCAGCACCAATTATCAGGCTTCACATATCAGCGACACCATGTCTTGATTCCAGGACCTCAGTTGCTTGCCTCTCACTAACTCGGCCAAACTGCCATCCCCGACTACTCTCGGCAAGATCCGTATCCCGACTGTCAACATAACCCAACTGACCCAAAATCTAAGGTTTCTTCATTATATAGAAATGGGTGGGGAACTTTCTAGAATGTCGTGGAACTTTTCTGAGGTTCTAAATGTTCTACCAAATTGCATGTGTCACCTAAGAGGTCAACGGGCCAACCATCCTTTCTCCTGACAAACCGATTAAGATAAATTTTAATAGCAAAATCCTAGATTTCCTGGCTATCGCCGAGTCACAGGTGATAATGATAATTCCATTATCTTCTTGCTCGCCCACTCCCGTAAGGTCTGAGAATCATGCTACATCCTATTAAGGTTTCTCTGTGTCTGGCACAAGGCCACAAATATGGTGTTCCCGGGTAAGGCGCGCCTATTATGCTACACCCATTATCACGAAAATGTCTTAACACACTTTTCTGTAAAATAATGTTATTGTTTCTAACTTGCTTTGAACACACCTGGTGGTAAACATCTCAGGGTCGTAGTGGCAAACCTATGTTTAGCCCATTTGTAAACATTTTTAACTAAACATGCCTCTCTGTACACATCACACATTCTTCTGCACATTACACATGGTTTGTATTTTTCAGCGATAAAAAATCGATCACATACATCTGTCCAAGTTTGGGGGACTGATTGGAATCCATTTTGAATAATCTCAAAACAAACATTTTTTGCGAGATTAAAGCATTTTTTTCTATAAACCAATTCCAGAAAATCCAGAGTTTTTGGAAAACAATTGTATAAAACATCATCATCATCATCATCATCATCATCATCATCATCGTGCTGATAGCACGAATCTACTTGACTATCTCTCGCAACCTGTCCCTATCGATCATCACCCTGGCAAGTCCTCAGCACGGCATCTAGATATATGCACAGAGCTGATCGACGTAAGTTTATACATCAATCATGAGTACGTCCTTATTTCTCCATAATATCATTTGTCAACGTCAATTTTTTTCTTAAGAATCATTATCAAACAATTGGAGGGACACAATGTCGTCTAACCAGAGTTACTTAAAAAAAATGAAACCGAGAAAATAGAAAATATTAAAGAAAGACGTTCATAATCCGTTGGCTGTTAACTGAAAAAGAACGATTTATTTTAATACTTTCTATAACGTTGACTAACTTTCCATCTATAAATAAATTCATCCTTTGGTATATTTTGTTTTATTCTTATTTATATTTCCACACACACACACACACACACACACACACACACACACACACACACACATATATATATATATATATATATATATATATATATATATAGGGGGACCAATCTTCCGCGATCACGGAATCGCGGACGGAATCGCGGAATAGTTAATCTGAAGCGGAATCTGAGATTTTTAATGAAATTTTCAATAATAAATAAATTGATTTTTGGGTTTTCAAATTTTTGTTTTAATTCTTTCAAAACTTGACTATCTCTCCGATTTTTTTGTTAAACGTTTTAATAAATAGAACATAATATACCCTAGTTATTTCCTTTAAAATGGATTTTACAAATATGAATTATTTTACCTTTTAAGATCCGAAAAAGAATTAAAGGCAAAAGTTTAAAAAAAGAAAAGTGGGTCATAGATTTTCTGATGAAATTGATTAGTCTTATATTTTTCTAAGAAACTGTAATGTAAGAGATGAAAGTCGGTCGGTCCTCTAAAGTGTTAACGGGAAGGTAGACATAATAGAAAATAGAAGGGGGAGATACGAAGATCAAAAAGTTTAACAAATTCATTTCCTCGAGTATATTTACCTCATACTCCACACCCCACTTGTATGGGTTAGGCACAAGGCCCTATTAACGTGGGACCACCCACAAGCCGAGACGCATAGGTGGCAGGTGGAAAAATTGATTCGATTCCGTCGGCATTCCCCCTCAAGGGGTGCGCCTCAGGCGCTGGGCAATAAACCCAGCCCTGCCCCTTTAAATCAAGGGGTAGGTATTTCCTGGGGGGATAGCCCCTGGGATCGACGCTTATAATTTAACCTCTGGCAGGTCCAGCGGCCGAAACTCACTGGACCCTCGAGGCTCAGTTTGATTCTTTACAAAATTTCCAAGTAAAAGATTCTAAACAACTTGTAACCTTGTTTTATGAATATAACGAAAGAAAAGTAAATGCTACTATCAAGTGACCATACAATTTAGAAATAAAGAAAAAACTTTCTCAACGTCATTTTATGAAACGACGGGCTCGTCTACTCTGAAGCTTACCATTACACAGGGATTCTCCCGGATTCATAATTGCATCACTTCACCATTGTAAAACAAATTTAAATTGAATAAAAAATCCTCTAATATCATTAACTATCAATGATTATTTTTTCATATATTATCTATTTTTTCAAAACTAATTGTATGAATAAGCAACGAATTGCCAAGATGGCTGAATCAAATTAATATAGTGAATCACCTTCAACCTCAAAAGTTGGACTTGCTTCTGTAAAAAAAAAAAAAAAAAATGACCCCAGTATCTAAAATTTGTGCTAAAACTAAAGTAGAGCAATTTCCTGATGATTTTTATGCAGAAGAAAAAGTATTTATTGTAAAAAAGCTCATAGGGAAGTGTGATCAAATGTCTTTTCTAACAGTTACCATGTGTTGTGCTTAGCCCATATCATAAATCTTTGTGAAGTATTTTCACACTGGTCAGCTTTTGATAATGTTACCCAGCTCATTACATTCATCAAGTCAGCCTTTTTTTTTAAAAAGGCTAGTCGAAAATGTGATACCTTAAATGGCTTGAAGGTTCCTTGCCTAAGGGACATATAAAATTACCCCCTGTGCCAGTGGCAACCAGATGGAATTCCTGGTTTAATGCAGCCAAATATCCCTCATCCTTTGTGCAATTTTATGAAGGGTTCTTTAAACAAGAAAAGAGCCATGGCCTTGCAGTAGATAGGATCTTGGAATTAGTGGATGATGATCGACTACATCATACCTCTTACCATAATTTGCACCTGAATTTGCCTTTTATAAAAGAGAACTGCATACGTTTAATTTGACAAGCTTAGAAGAAACCAAGTCTCAACTTGCACGTGTTGTTTATAACATGATGGAGGATGTAAAACAGTATTTGCATACTGGTACATCAAAATCAACATTTGGTGTAGAAACTGACCGTCTTCTGTCTGAACTAGAAAATATAGAGGGGGAGAGAAGTTATCTCAAATTTCCAAGATTTGTTCAGCACATCTTTTTCAAAACTGAATAAATACCTGGATGCTCACCCTGCATATAACTTTTACAAGGCATCTTTTTGATCTAGACAGCTACCTTGTATAAACTATGAATTGATAGTTTTTCAGCCATTAAGGACTTGCAAGATCCTTCTACTGATTTTGAAGCATTCCAAATTTATGTGAATTACCAAGATGACTTACCAAATCCTTTTAACATCCCAGTATTTTGGAATGCAAATAAGAGTAGATTTCCCCTTCTGGAACAGATTGCCAATAAGGTCATATGGATGCCTGTTACCAGCGTAGATGTGGAACATTCATTTTCTCAGTATAAACATTTACTAAATAAACAACGTGAAAGTCTTTTTCCTAAAACACCAAGCAACTTACAAAAGAAATTTGAAGATTGCTAATTTCTTTATTTGGGTAATATCCAATTTTAAATTTGAGGAATATTTCTACTTGAGATAAGTTGTTTAATTCAAATTTTGAATTAATATATCAAATTTGTTTTTTATATTTTGTTACAATGATTCAATTATTATGGTTTAGTTCCTGTTTTGTAAAATTTTAGTCAAAATGTTTGATTTTCTCAGGTATTTTTTGTTAAGATGCAAGTTATTTTCTGTTAATTTTAATATTGCGAATCAATGATTATAAATCAATCAGGATCCTTTTACTTAAAAACACAAAAACAATCTGAATGTGTTCTTTCTTAAAGAAGGAAGCTCAGTTTAAGAGTTCTACTTCAAAGATAATTATGCACTGCAACATTTCATTGTTTTATTGTTTAGTCATGTTACATATTTATTTTTACATATAATTTATTTTTGGAGTTTGATTTCACAATCCCCCCCCCAAAAAAAAATGTAGACATTTGCTATTTCTTTACATATAATAAAACTTAGAATTACGTTTTTGTTTACAGTTTTAATAATTATAGCAAATTTTATTTCAATTTATTCACAAAATACTATAAAAATGGGAATTATCAACAGTGGAAACGGAAAAAAAAACGGAATTGACTAAAAGTGGAAACGGATTTTAGAAAAATTTGAAACGGAAAATCGGGGGCACTATATATATATGTGTGTGGAGAAAATTTTTAAAGAACAAAAAACAGGATGTCATGAACAATGGAAACTCTTTACGTCGATACTTAAGTATTTCGGGTTTTTAAAAAATTAAAACCTTCTTCAGGACATTGAATATTTGAATGAGTAAAATATGAAAGATGTTCAGTGTATGTTGAATGTGTGATAAACGGTTATTATCGGTTATTTACTTGGAGTTTTTATATGAAAGCCGATGACGCGATCATTGCATGTAGAAGCGAAAATTGAAGATTATATATATATATATATATATATATATATATATATATATATATATAATATATCTTTGTGTGTGTGTGTGTGTGCATGTGAATGTAACCATAATCCAGCAAGAAACAGCACATCCTAACTAGCTTTTCTGTTGCATTATGGAGGAAATTTTAAAGTTAAAAAAAAATGAAACGGATAAATCCACATTAACAAGTAAATAAATAAAGATGGGATTCCCCATAAGAACAGAGAAAGTGTGACTGACTTTCCTTTATACCATCTAAAGATGATTAAAAGCTGTTCTAGATTAGATTATAAATTTAGTAGATTCGGAAACGGAAGGATAACAATACGGTACCCGACCAGAAAGAAAGTGCGTAGGTGGCTCGACCGGAAGGAAAGGCGGGGTTAAGTAGGCGTAAGTATTCGACCGAAAGAAAAACAGGGGTCACATGAAGTTAGGCGAATGAGATATAAGCATTATCATTTTGAGAGCTGGGGGTTCTGTTAAGTATCTGGCCGCCATCCTTGGCCAGTTGTAAAGAACTTAACGTAAATAAGTAAGTCCCGAGTTATAGAATCCTTTGGTAAGTGAATAAGTCCTGTGATATAGAATCCTATAGTCCGTCGTCCAAGAAGATCCAAGTAGTAATGCTTAGGTATGACCAGAAAAGGCCAGTATAAATAATAATATCAGCAGCAGAGTACTGCCAGTGGTTGGCCAATAAGTTGGTCACGTGCTTATCGGCGAGTCTATAAGTAGAAGTGGGCTTTTTTTGTCACTTGAGGCTAACTATATACTGAGGTTCCGGCGAAGGTAGTAGTCCATTCGTACATATAAGCTCTCTCTGTTTCCATCTCCCTTCGAGCTTGTATAAATGTATAAATGGGAGAATAAAATTTATTCGTATAATGTTCTGTCTGTGTAATCAATACAAGTAGTTAAATGAGAGAAAGACCTCACGAAACACCCCCAATCAGCGGAGACGTGATGCGACCCAAGAAGGAGTAGTAACATCGAATGAACACAATGTCTGCACAGGACGCTGTGTTAGCATAGTGTTCATTCGATGTTACTGCTACTTCTGGGTGTTACATAATTATTAGATTCTTAATATTTATGTACAGTTGTGTAGAAATCAAAATGACTGTTATAAGTTGCTGCCCACGGCCTTGAAGGATGAGTGACAAGGCTTGACCTTATCCTGATCCTTTCCGGTGGATACCGTGAGGATCGGTGGAGGAGACCCTCTTCCGGTTTAGATTAGAAAGAGATTTTTAGTCAGTCGGCCAAAAACCACGACGGTGGTAAGTCGTGTTATACACACTCCGACTCAATCTGCGCAAGTAGTCTGGTGGGGATTTCGTAATAAAATATGATCTAAGTAAATCGAAGTCTTGTGTTATTATCTAAAAACTACCATTGACACAGGGTTTCTGATAAAGAAAAATCCCCAATGGAAGACCAGACACGGAGTCCCCAAGATGAAGTTCAGACGCTAGAAGAGACGCTAGAAGAAGAATAGAAGTAAGTAAAGAAGGGTATACAACATGGGGTCACATCACCTCTTCGTTGGTTGTGGGTGCCTCGTGCGGCTTTTTATGTCCCTCGGCTACTTGTATTTACTACACAGACATAAGACTTATACTGAAATAATAACGGCCAACGTAGTATTTCCCAACCATACCAGTACAACTTCAAAGCTCCAGATTAGAATATAAAACAATTTCCATTATAATTTACGACGAAATTATCATTTTTCTGAATCACATTTTTAAATATCCAAATTTGGATAGCCGTGAAATGATAATCAGAATCCTTCGTTTCTTCCTAAATAATAGAGTCTAGATCAGTTTGTGCCACCGTTCAAACGATGAAACATCGGTTACACGATTCGTCTAGTTGAAAATAAAATGTTTATTGTATGGAACGAATTTTTTTATCAACATTGGACTACAAGGTTATTGATTATGCTACTTGTGTATTTTGTATTATTTGATGCATTTTTATGTGAATATGTATATATTTTTTAATATATTTAATAAGGAAGGAGAATCATAGAAGCCGAGGGCACAGAAAAAGAAAAGGAAGAGAAAACAAAAAAAACAAAAAACAAAAAAACAAAAAACAAAAACAAAAAACAAAAACAACTCCTTCCAAACAGAAGCCACTTGACCTCGTCAGTTATAGTCCATTGTCCGGTAATTTTATTGCTACTTTTCATTTTTCCAAACAAATCAATAAAAATATTTAAAAAATGAAAAAATAAAAAATAAATAAAATAAATAAATAAAAATAAGACTTGAAATTTGTGGCATTCTCATAATTCAAAAGCCGAACTTTTCCTGGCATTCTTCGAATGTTCTTGATTTTTTCTTTTGATTTTTGGCAGACAATCAATTTGTTCTTCAACTTCATTCTTCGATTATTTTCGATTTTTCCTCCTCTTTATAACTTTGTCTTGGATTCTTTTTTGGATTGGATTCGGCTTCTTTTCTCTTTCTTCTTTTTTTTCTTCCTCGAAATTTAACATGTTTTTGTTGCATTCATTAATGGAAGTATATTTCTTCTTTAGGGACTTAAATTCGATAAAGATTGGTTAAATTCTTGAATACACCGATGCAATGATGTAGTATTCGTATTTTAATCAATATGGATTTCTTTCTTTTTCTTTCTAGCCCCAGTTTTCTTTATTCGCTTTTGTCGTTCTTTCTACCTCTCTATCTTCAGATATGAAAATAAAATTACAAAAATATATATAACGTGTGTACACCCACCCACAACTAATCATATTTCGTTCTCTCTATTCTCTCTCTTCTATAATAAGCCATCGTCAGGGTGATGTTATGAAGTGATGTTGATGCTTCGTCTAGAATATACATAATACCCTCCTCTCTTTTTCTTTCTTTCTTTCTTTCTTTCTCTCTCTCTCTTCTCTCTCTCTCTCTCTCTCTCTCTCTCTCTCTCTCTCTATATATATATATATATATATATATATATATATATATAAGTAAAAAAAGTCGGTATCAGCCAGTCAGTCTATCCCCTTTTCAATAGCGCTAGACCAAGGAGATTGTTTTAGCATCTGAGGTGGAGCACAATACCTATCATCAGCTCCTTACTTTACCGCACAGATCCCTGTGCTACTCATACGCTGAGTGGGCGAGGACCGGTATCGAACTAGGAACCTTGTGGTTTTTAGCCAAACGCTCTACCGACTGAGGTAACCCGGCCCATATATGCATATATATATACTAAATATATATATAATATATATATATATATATATATATATATATATATATATATATATATATATATACTAGCTAAAGTACCCGTCCATGACCGGACTAAAATGAAATTTGGATCACCAGGGAGTGAGAGAGAAAGTGGAAGACAGTAGTTAGAGAGGGGGTAAGAGGAAAATAATTCTTGAAACTAAAATCATTGAGAATTTGTATATTTCAGGATTTGTATTTTCTGTTTTTTATAGTTTAAAATTATTTCATATTATTATACAACAAATTGAAAGTATTCGTTTGTATATTTGTTTGTTTTTTTGTTTTAAATTCTTTGTACATGACAACAATTCACATTTAGTTCTTAATTGCATGTTGAGTTTAAAAAGAAGCTGAGAATCGAAAATTTAAATTCTTCGTATTGCAATATCTATTTTTGCTAAAACTTAAGATAGTATTATAGGGACCACCGATTGATCAGTTTAGGCCATCTTGAATAAAACGGAAATATTTTGTTATTTAAATTTAATTGATTTTTCATAGAATTAAAAAAAAAACACTTATCGTAACTTGTTTTTAGCTACGTTAAATTTCAGTTGATTTAACAGTGCAAAAATGAAAACCCAATCTGTCTTATTTACCCACACGTGAAGGATGGGAAGAAGAGATAGATTCGTCTCTTTCCGAATGGTAATGGTCTCCATCAGGATTTGAAACCACGTCACCGGTTCCATTTCCTCAGATGATAAACGTTACCCTAAGATGATAAACGTTACGCTAAGATGATAACGTTAAGCGTCAAAAAGTGGACCAGACAAGATTAGTGACCGGTTTAACGGAAAAAAATCTGAATTCAGACCAGCTCTAACCTGCTTAAAATTTGACCTTGTTTCACATGACTGCAAAAGGAATATTATTTAAATTCAAATATTTAATTTTTTTATATTGATTTTTTTAATTGAATTTCTTTTTATATAACAATTTTTTTATTTTTAATTGAATTTTTTTTCTATGAATTCATTTTTATATATATATATATATATATATATATATATATATATATATATATATTAAAAAACATTTTTTCATGACTGAAATATTATCTAAATAGAAATATTTATTTTTTTTTTATTTAATTTTTTTATATTAATTTTTTTTTAATTGACTTTCTTTTTATATATCAAGATTTAAAAAAATTTTTTTTTTTTATATGTTAATTTATTTTTTGACGCTGAAATCCAGTCCTACCCAGCAACTCCTGCGACACTACTGCTGCCGAACTGCAATGGTTCCTTACCTTGTCTTTTGGATCACAGCAGCAGTGTGGGGGACGTAGATTTGCTGCTTGGGCAACAGCTCATCCTCCATATGAACCCGCCCAGGCCATGTAGTTCGAAAAAAATGGCTACTACTTCATCGTCTCTCGTAGACAGAAAGATGCCAACCAACCAATATATTGTACATTGAACATCAGGTGACATGAATCAAACACAAAGTCAGAGACTAGTTATGTGCTATGCTTATATTATATGTATTTACCCAACCTGTCCCACAAGCAAGAGGTGACACACCGTCAATATTTAAGCGGAATTTAACAAGTTTGAATTCAGAGTTTTTATTCTCCTAAACCGGTTGGCATACCAAGCTTAAAGAGCTCAATCTGACCTAATATTTATCTATAGGATGATTGCGAATAATTAGACACATACCTTACCTAAAGTTATTAGAGCTATGTGAAAATGTAACAGTTGAAATGTAATATTTGAAATCGGATCACCGAGTCCATTTCCAATGATAATCATTACACAACAAACACCTCCACATTTAAGATATATATATATATATATATATATATATATATATATATAGGGTCATCCACAGACACGTGTTTCGACTTATCAAGTCTCTTCAGTGTGGCAAGACATTCTGTAAGCTACCGGAATTGAACTCCGGTCGGTTGGGTGTCAGTCCGGCACCTTAACCATTAGGCTGTCTTCACTTACAGAATGGGAAGGGGATTTTAACTGTTTTAATACACACATCACTTTGTGTGTAAAGGCCGTCACAGAGTGATCCATTCAGAGAAGAGCGTTGCGTATATATATATATATATATATATATATATATATATATATATATATATATATATATATATATATATATATATATATATATATATATATAAACTGGACTCTGACCTTATGATATTTGAGCCTTGCTTTAAGGAACCAGTTTAGGAGAAATTACGGTCAAGTCACATTGAAAGCACCTGTTACCGCTACATCATCAAATTAGATAATTATTGAATAGATAATTGGGAGATCACTAAAGCAACAACATTAAATGACCCGAAAAGGATTGATACACCGTAAAACAAAACAACTAACAACAAAGAGACTAGAAGAATAAAAACTCTGAATTCAAACCCGCTGTAGTCGGCTTAACAACTGACCGCTTCTCGCGTCCTCTCTCTGGTGGTGCTTTGGGTAAATGCACACATTACGTTTTGTATCCGCCCAGTGTTTATTTTATCGAGTAAAACAGGATTCCGCAACTTGCAACTCAGCAAATGTAAGTCTTTGCATTTTGGATTTAATAATGAATATTCCGAAGCGTTGATGTCCTGGAAGTCTTCTGAACTGAAAAGACAGGTCTTTGGGCAATAAGTGAAATTTTAGAGGTGATTGCATCACCATCTTTGACGCATCCAGTGAGTTGTAGTTGCAATGTTATGTGGCATAAGCTTCTTACTATCAGCTTTATATCGTTGTATAGTCAAAACCGATGCAAATCACGCATCAGTATTATTATGAGACCTAGTTTTAACAGTCGACTGGAGACCTGGGGATATTTCAAGGAATTATAGAATAATTCTGCAGCATACTGAACTAATTCTTCGCAATCCATAACGCTTTCTTTTAATCTGAAACGTCCTAGACATGACATTAAACTGCTTCTGTTTGCCAGGCTTCAGTTCTGGAGCCCTGTGGAGTATTCAGCACTTCTTCATTGCCATTACTCTCATATCCACTCTGAACCAAAGTGGTGGTACATATTAGAGTCCAATCTATGGGTCAAATAGATCTATTTTCAGTAATGTTAGTAGTGGATGTTAATACATAATACGATAAATTATTTGTATTACTTGAAGTTATACTTGTTTACTAATGATTATTATCATTATGTATATGAAACCATACTACTGTGTACTACAAATGACTATCGTTAAATAAGAATAATTGCTTGAAACCATATAATTGTGCATCATTTAAAATAGAATTTATTGAAACCATACCACTGATTGTTAATTATTCATATTATACAGGAATACTTGCAACCATAACATTGTGTGAACATTATTTGTATTATAAAGGAATACTTCGCGTCATGTAATTGCGTGCAAAAATCTCTTAAAAACAATTGCATAACAAATATAAACCTAAGCATGCAAGGAACGGGATTCCTAACCTCCAGGCCTAAAATATGCGGGTTGCCATACCATTAAAATCAAAAAATGTTAATCTCCCTAAAATATATTATTTTTGACAAAACAGCTAAGTATAAAAAATGTGTCCTTATATGGAGGTGGAAAAATCCAGTATTCGTTTATACTATAAATAGTTGTTTTCTTTAAAAACCCGCACCCCCAAAAGTATCCGTTTCTTCAAAGAAGTTGAGTACTAAAAATATGTCCTTATTTTTATTATAACCCCATACGTATTGACCTGCCGTTAAAATCCATCAATCAAAACACAAATATGTAGCTTTAGAATATGAAGTCGCGCATCTACTAAATAAATCAATATTTCGGTTAATGTTTTGAATTCCGGGTTTGATTTTAAGTTGTAGAAAAGAAAATACATTTACATACAATTTTTTAATGAAAAAGTATATTTTTATCATTTTACGTAGAGGAAATCTACAAAATGATTTTAAAATAAAACTTAAAGAAATCCTAAACAAATCTGTGCGTTAGATTGCATTTTTCATTTTCGAATTTAGGACTTTAATTAAATTTTGTTGCACGAATTTTTAAAAAAACATTTTGGTATACAATTTTTACTACTTTTGGGGAGAAATATTCATTTTATGAAGATTGATTAAACAGTTGTTCATGATTAAATTCGTTTTTTTTTCCAATGGATGTCAATTTTAAGACATGTTTGTGGTCATTGTGAAAATAAACATATACGAAAGAGGTGCGTAGTGTAATGAGTATCCTCGTAGGAAATGGACACGGCAAGACGCGTTCAAATCCTGGATGAGGTTGTTTGCTTTTAAAATAAGGCTAATACCATTGGAAATATGAATACAACTTTTCTCTCTCCTGCTATGGTTCAAAATTAGGACATACTGGACTATTCAACTTTATCAGACAACCAGTCTAGGAGAAGGAAAACTCTGAATTCAAATTTGTTGAACTCCGCTTAAGAAATCGACCTTGTATCACATCCTACTCGTTTTGAGTGGTTAGTTAACTATGCACAGACGAAGGCACCCAGACTTGATGCCGAGTTATCAATATATTCGTGCAATCAAATTTAAGTCAAATGATATTGCATATGCAGTGAATATCAGTTCGAGTCAGGCAACAATATCTTTGACAAATTGTGTTGCGCGATAAACTTACTAGTTTTACCAGCGAACAATTTGTTATACATTAGTCTCGT
>CM042140.1:113555286-113560286 GCA_023376005.1 Doryteuthis pealeii
CTATCATTTTCACCCTAAGATCAAAGTTCTTCAAATCCAAAGTACGGTGGTAGATACGTAGTTACAATACATAAATTTACCGATAAGAATGCCGTGTATATTTAAGAAGATAATTGTTTTTTAGATCAGACTTGATGGTTTAAGTACATTCATCCTAAAACCATTGTTAATGTTTTTGGCATTTCGATTAGGAAAAGACACACTTCGCCATGGGAAACCTAACGGATCTCAATATTGCCATGTAGATACATTAACATGCTTTTATTCGCTATATTTCAACAGTATGATCGTTATTCTAATATGAATGTTTTTGCAGGTTTTTTATGTTTTAGTTAAAGGAAATATCAATGTTAACTTTAAATGCTATAAATAAGAGATTAAGCATTATTTATTTAAATAACCTTAATTTTTATAATTTTTGATGCTGGATAAAAATTATATATTTTAAAACTTAACCATAAAATTAAATTTTAACATTGTCATTAGATTGACTAATTGCCGACGTTAAGCTGCTCAGTAGCTCTCTCTCTCTCTCCAAAGTACAAAAACTGGTGGTTAATTCATTATAATTGTGCAGCAGGACTCAGATTACAATAATGATAGGACTTTATTTGAATAGAATGAGTTATGAGGTGAATAGATCGTAAACTTTGAAATATCCATCATACAGGTAAAAAAAATAAAATTTGGTACAGACATGGGGGGAATTTGGTAGGCAAAGAGTTAAATGACTATTTTTTTTTTCTTCTCATCTTTAACAAATCTGTAAGATAATGTTACTGATGGTAATTCGACCATGTCATCTTAGAAATAACAGAACAATACTTTAATGGAGAACAATAATCTTTTAATTGTATAAAAACCGATATATAACTTGTGTAACTATATTTCGGCGCCAGCACTGAAGTTAGGTGAAATTTACTGACATCAGGTCAAGTGGAAGCTATACTTGATTCATGGACGTTTTGACGATCTGACAACAAAAATTAAAAGAAAACGCGCAAACAAAGCATTCAGGCTTACTGGGTGCCCTGCAGAGACAATTCGCCGCTTCACTCTATACCCTAGGGCTGTGTTACCACCGAACTAGATTGACTGGCTGAGCCAGTAGACAAAGAACAAATTAGTTCAAATCATGTTTTTGTTACGTGTCTTTTTGTTATTTTTTATCATCCTTTAATAAACCACTTCATGAAAAGTATCTAAATATTACTAAATATTTAGCACGTGTACGGGTTAGACACAATGCCCTATTAATGTGGAACGAACCGAAGCTCATGGGTGGCAGGTACAAAAAATGTGTTGGGCCCGTTGGCATTACCCCTCATGGGGTCGCCTAAGGCAATGAGCAATAAACCCAGCCCTGCCCCTTTAAACCAAGGGGACAGGTGTTGCCTGAGGGGATAGCCTCCTGGGATCATCGCTGATAATGAGCAACACAAATCCAGAGCCAAAGCTTCTGGACCCCCGATCGAAACCAGAGTTTGATACGGTGACCATATCTGCATATATATCATTATATATCTATTTATCTGCATACATATCAATAGTGTCTCTGTATATCACTTTGCCGTTCACTGAAAGGTGAAGAATAGGTAACTCCAGGTTCTTCATACAATAGTAATCAGACTTGTATCGAGATTTAGTCAAAATTCCCAATCTCGTGAGACTTGCGGATACCAGAATATACGCAATCTTTTATCTGTCTGTTCTTCATTCTTCTATCTTATCCATGGATCCTGTCGTGTTTCACATCAGATTAAATTCCCTATTGTTTATCCCCTTGTGCCGTTTGTTTATCTAACAAACGAAATAAAATGATGAAAGTAAACTCGGTGGGGCACAGTCAAGTCCGACGTATATGTTCTCCCAATTGACAAAGACCTTAGTTGCAACAATCTCTCACAAAAGTACGACTCTTCTTAACAGCAAAACTCCTACTATCGTTCTCTCTCAGTTTGGGAGACAAACTCTTAAATACACAGTTAATATCTACACCGGGCTTCTTACTCTGATCTGGCATTGCCCGTTTAGAACTTCAATATTCACCAGCATTTTGAGTACGCGTCAATACTGTTTACATCCGGGTTACTGCCAACAGCATTTCAGCGATGAGGAGGTAGCGAGTTCAAATATCAGTGGCCACTCGCCACACTCCTCTCCCTCGCACAGGCCAAACATATCCGGACGCGCTTTGTTCGTGGGGGTTGGGAATCTGCTTGTCCACAGTTCTGCCTTTCAATTTCGCTACAGTTTATTAGGGCACAATTATAGTTGTCATTGGCATACGACTTCCGGTTTTCTCCCTTTATCCGAAATAAGATCTTAGTTCCCTGAGAATGGAACCGTTTGTTTATCCCTCAAAGCGAATCCAATAATTTAGACCATCATGGTAAGAATCTTCGTCTTCTTCATCTGCGAACATAGAAACATCGAAATTAGTTACTATTTTGTGGCTTTCCCCATTAAGCTTACCTTATTTACGAGTACTTCTTCGTACTATATACTAACCGCAACTTTACTATACCCGTTTCGAAAGCTCTTAATTAAACGTCACATCAGTGTTATTTCTTCATTAGATAATTTAGAGAAATAGATAATCTCTTTATGTCAAGGAACTATCAGCTACGCAGCAAGTGATTAAATCTAGACTAGGTTATATTAAGACTACAACAAAGTTATAATGTGCACCGATCCCTGCTATGTTTTTGTATATTGTTTCATATTCGTGGGCTAGTGGTTAGAGTCGTGGAAAATGGACTCGTCGATTCGAGTTCAATTCCTAGACAAAGCTGTTGGCATTTCACATAGCGCTAATACCCTTGGGAAAGGTATGAATCCATATATTCTCCATCCAGCTATGGGTTATATAGTAGGGCAGACTTGACCCTTCAGCCTTGGGTAGGTAACCAGTCTAGGAGAAGGATAACTCTGAATTCAACATTCCTGAGGTCGGTCGTTGATTGGGTTTGTGGCATCCCTTGATGCACCAATTCTTTCCTATCGACTGTGCCAAAAAGTGTGGATGATCCTACACAAGCCTTCACCACTATAAACAAATCACTGTGTGGATGTTCATTGTATGAACACTCATACGTCGAAATCAACGGCAAGTCTTAGGCTACAGTCCCAAGCCGATTATCGTTCAGTTGTGTCGGATGTAAAAAGTGGCCGAATAAATTGTCCTTTATTATTAAAATGATATCACCCCCAAATTCCAATTTTTTTTTTCGCGCATAAGTTTATTGCCGCAAGAATTAATAAAATAAGTTTTAAGTGATTAAAATACGTATAGAACGAAAATAGCTCCGAATTCAATTAGCCAATGAGATTACAGATTTTATCTGGAATGTAAACATCAGCTGGTGTTTCTGTGTTTATGAAATAAAAAAATATTAATTTAGAATGACCCTCAAAACCCCCCCCAAAAAAATTCCTAATAATATGCTTTAGTAACTAAAGCAAACAAAAAAAGTAACTAAAGTAAACAATTTTTTTTCTTCGGGAAAAATTTCAAAATATAATTTTCAATTAAAGAACTGGCTTTTTAGAAAAACATTTTTTTTTTTAATGAACCTAAAATGCGTATGACTTTAACAGAAAATAATTTACCAAAAATCAGGGAATTATCGGATTTTAATGAAACTTTCAGTGTTTATCAATGAACGATCTTTATAATGCATTATTTATTTATTTCAAAACTTTCTCATTTTTTTCAGGTCACTTAATTTTGACCCCACCTTATGTTGGGGGCGTAAATTGTTTTGGTCATTTTCGATACTAATTACAGTATAAATAAAGAGATAAAAACCGAACTTATGAATAGAAACAACAAAAATTTACGCGATATGCGAAATACTATTATTTTTTCTTTACTTTAATTTTAAAAAAAGCAAATTCGTTATTACTCATTTTATTTACGTGACTTGTTGTCACATGATGCGAAATACTATTATTTTTTTCTTTTTTAAAGCAAATTCGCTTATTACTCATTTTATTTACGTGACTTGTTGTCACATGATGAGTCCACGTTTTCAATGATACAATTTTATGCTTTTTGGAAGGTAAAATGCACATAAAACATTTTTTGTCGCTAACAACTGTTGCTTCTTCTTCGCTGGAGGTGGCCATTTTTACTTATTCATATTTCGAACACACGATTCTTATTCGCTTATTCTGTTTTCGGAGCCATTTTGCTTCGTATTTTTTTTTACAAAGTAGTCCGTTTAAATTTTACTTTTCGCATAATATCAAGATATGCCACCGATTGCGAAAACTTTTTATTAGCCTTTTTTGATTTTTTATTAATAATTACGCTAAAATTATTGCCGTTAATTGTTGAGCATCGTAACTTGAAAACTAAGCCCTTTTTGACGTCTGGGACTGTAGCCTATCTATCATGTCAAACTTTATCAATTACTTTTTCAGTTTTATGCTTTCATGGTAGTTAATAGACCTGTTGACGAGTCCTAACTTTACTTCAGAGTCGGGATTACCAAAAGGCGTTTATCTCATCGTCAAAGACGACGCACGAGTTTACCACGAGTTTACACACGTCCAGTAACGGCACAAAATGTTTGCCTTTGTATTGAAAACCTCACAAAAGTCGCAGCAAAGTTGAAATAACGAAGCTACAAATATATACATTTTTTTGTGTAAATACAGGGGTTAACAGAAATGATTCCCCGAATTTAAAATTGTCACCGCACAGGGCTAAGAGCGGTTAACGGGTTGGATATTAGAAGCAGCAGTCTTGCTATTTTAATGGGCATCATGGTGTAGAAGAAAGAAATCTTTAATATCTTATTCGTCAAGGAATCGCAGAATTGTTAGAGGCAACGATTAGGCAAGCACTGCAGAACTTAGAGTTAAGGCTCAAGGAGTGCGTAGTATTTGGCCGATTTAATCCTCAAAACAAAATAAAGACATTGACTGAACAAAATGGTAACTAATATTTTTTTCTTAGAGTAGAATTAAATTTTGAATACAATTTATGCTTC
>CM042140.1:113562786-113610286 GCA_023376005.1 Doryteuthis pealeii
TGAGTTCCTTCTTTGTTTTCATGATTCACAGTCATTCTTCTAAACACCACCTACAAAGTTTTTGCCTTCACTGTATGCGTCCTCTATTTTCATGATTCTTCACTTGATTTAAAGTTCAATTCTACTTTTAATGTTTATTTCTCATCTATAAACTTGAGCGGTTTAGGAGTGTTGTGTAATGGTTAACAAGCTAGTATCGCTGACTCATTATTACTGAAAAGCGACCCCGATCCTCGGTAGAGGCCCCATACTTACGACCTTGTGTGTTGACAGTGTAGTAGCATTTATTTTTGAAGGATCAGTTACGATTATAAAATCTCTGTTTCTATTGTCTTTCTGTCACTCCTATATAAACTTTCTGAAGTCACTGTCTATCATTGCTTGATTCAGTACGTTTTTAGTTAAACACTTTTCTTCTATAAGACATTAATAATTCTATAAACAGTTACATGGAAATTATCTATTATTTATAACGTTTTTACATTAATTCATAATTATGGTTTTGGATAATAATTTTTATGGTATCCATATAGCTGTGACTAATCTTTGCTGTATTTTCATTTAATATATTGTACAGTGTGATTGATGTCGTAATATTTATGTACTAGATTTAAACAACATTTTACCCCCTTCTGATTTTACTACTTTGTTTAAGGGGAGTTCGCTTTCACTCTTGATGCTTATTTAACATCTGTAGACTTTGACGGTGTAGGGGTGTCCCATCGTTGTGTAATGGTTAACACGCTAGTATCGCAGACCCATTATTACTGAATATCGACCTGTATCTTTGGTAAAGGCCCCATAGGACCTTGTATCACTTTCTACTCGTGGCGAACGAGTTGGGTTACTACTTATTTTGACAGTGTAGTAGCATTTATTTTTTAAGGAGAAGTTACGATTATAAAATCACTGTTTCCAGTGTGTTTCTGTCACTCCTATATAAACTTTGTGAAGTCACTGTCTAGTTTTATCATTGTTTGATTCAGTACGTTTTTAGTTAAACAAGGTTTCTATAAGATATTAATTATTCTGTATACAGTTACAAGGGAATCATCTATTATTTATAACGTTTTTACATTAATTCATAGTTATGGTTTTTGATGATACTTTTTATGGTATCCATATAGCCTTGACTAATCCTTACTGTATTTTCATTTAATATTTTATACATTGTGATTGATGTCGTAATATTTATGTATTAGATTTAAACAACATTTTACCCCCTTCTGATTTCACTGCTTTGTTTCCGAGGAGGTAAATTCTTTATATATCTTATTATCCTGTGCCGTCCAATTATACATACATTGTAGGAAACATCCATAAAGATGCATTATTTAATGAAAATAAATAACTTACTGTTTACTGTAGATTTATAATTCTAGTAATTTAATGATTATGTTGGCACGTCTAGCCTTGTTTTTTTATGTCAAATTATTAGGGTCCATTGTTACAAAATTCTAGAGTTTCTCCCCTTGATCAGTAGGGGACAGTTGCCTCTCGGGACGGATAAATTGGGGTAGCTAGTACCGGAAATAGGTCTTCCGCTATGACACACATCGATTGGTACACGGGTTAGTCGCACACAATTTGAGCTCTTCAGTTTGGGTAAAGCATTTCTCTACCCTATGTTGAATAAAACCATGTTAATTTCAATCAATTTCGTTTTGGATTTTCTTTCAGCGTTTCATAGTTCATGTGTATGTAAAAAAAAAGAAGAAAAATAACACAAATTTATTTTTCAAGCAATTTTATGCAATTAAATAACTAGTCTTATTATAATAGAGATTGTTTGTTTGTCTGTCTGTCTGTAACCGAAACTATATTACTTATCAACTCACAATCCCCTTTGTTATTTACGCCACATTGTCCATGATTGTTATTTTTATTTAAACCTCAATTATTAATAAAATTGTTTTACATTATTAATACTTTTGACTTTATCTACATTCTAATAACATGCAATTGTATTTATATATGCAACGAAATAGCGGGTTTCAGTGTGAACAGGAAAGCTAATTTGCATATTGATATTAAATGTTTAATCTTATTAAATATGCGCTTGGTATTATGGATTTCTAATTGTTTGTTTTTTTCTTAGTGAATATGAGCAAGGATCTCGGGGATAAATCTTAAAAGAAATCCATTAATATAAAGAAATAACAGTAATTTTATTCTTTACTTCCTAATTTAACTAAATAGTTAAATTAGGAAAATTCATCAATAAAAGGAGGGAGTAATGGAAAATGATGGAAGACTTAGTTTCAAAGTTGTTCTATTCTTCGATTATACCCCCTCTGTTTCAAATCTTTTTATTTGGATTTTTATTTAGTTTCAAAAGTATTTCAAATTTAACATATTTCATTACATTAAAATTCAAATACTTGCACCCGGAGGGTGCATACATTTGCTAGTGATAGTAATAATTTTAAAACAATTATAGGATCAAGTAACTATCGTTTCCAGCAGACGTATATATCCTATATAGTTTCTAGGTACATATGATGTGATGGATTTTTGGTTGTCTTAGAAACATTGAAAAATATATGTTGAAGAGTAAAAATCAGAATAAATGTCCATTTCATACGACGATAACCATTACACGACAAACACCTCCTAAAATGTACTGTATATACTAATAATAAACGACTTCGTTTTATGAATGCCCTCTTATTTTTAGCTAAAAAGGTGTTCGTATCACATATTGCCAGTAATAAACGTAATCTAAAGTGTGGAGCTGATTGTAGGTGTGACGGTCCGTCTCAGAGGCAAAACAAACCATCTCCCTGGTTTAGCATTGATGAAAGGGAGAAGGGATCCCTCACTGTCTAACTGATACCGATAATAAGTGCGGTCAATTTTTTTATCTTTGGTTTAGAAAGAAATTAATTTATAGTTGTTCCTGTAAAGATTTGTACTGATTTCACACAAATATATATATATATATATATATATATATATATATATATATATATATATATATATATGGGAGTAAATATGGAAATTAAATCCGACAATATAAAGAAAATTTGAAAAAACATTTTCGGAACACTTGTTTTTTCAAATTTTCTTTATATATATATATATATATATATATATTGGTTTGTTGGTTGGTTTTGAAGGCTGTCACAATGCGAGTGTAAAGAAAAAAGAAGGTAACTATGATGTTTTTTGTTAACCTGTCATTTATTTCTCAATATTTCGGGAAGAAATTCCCATCCTCAGAAGAATACTGGAACTGAAATTGTCCTAGCGGCTGCTAGATTCGTTCTGTCTTGGTTCTTCCAAATTCTGTGTGTGTATGTGTATGGTTGGGGTGCTTGCTTATGTGTGTGTTTGTGTGTGTAAGTGTGTGTGTGCGCGTGCTTGTGTGTGTAAATGTAAGCGTATGTGTGTGTGCGTGGTGCTTATGTCTGTGTGTCTGATCATTTCTTTTTATTTTATTTTAATTATTATTCCAGACTGGATTCACCTCTAAGCAAGGTTTTATTTTTATTTTATTTTATTTATTTATTTTTGTTTGTTTGTTTGCTTATTAACAGGATCATCTGATCTCTTTTTTTATTGCTATGTGTCTGAGACTAACATTCCAGATATTGCTTGATTGTTTATGGGTGCGGGTGTGTGAATTTACTGTCTATCAGGTGGCTTGTAACCTGTTGTGTGTGTGTGTGCGGTGTATTTGGTCAGTCCTAACACCATGAGTGTGTGTGTGTGTGTGTGTGTGTGTGTGTGTGTTATTTAAATAACGGCATCATCAACAGTTTTAAAGCACTGATGATACCGAGCTCAAAGCTCTAGAGAAATATATCCTACATACGTTTGTCTAAATTTTGTCCTCGTGTTTCTCATGTCTCTACTACATTCTGTCGGATTCATTCCAATCCTCTTTCCTCATATATATATATATATATATATATATATATATATATATATATAATATTGGAGGAGAAACTATCTTGTACTGATTATTATTTTGCCTTTCAATGTCGATAAGTATATTCACGCCTTACACATACATATTAGTTAATTTCCATATAGCAGATACGTTGTAAGTACTAAAGTGGTCACAATTAGATGACAGTTTTCCATTATAATTTTTCGGGGGAAGTTAGCTGTTGGTATGTACCACGAATATGTACTTCGTTTTAATATTCTGTCTCAGAATCAGTACGGAATGAAAGTGTGCTCCCATGTGTGTTTCATTGATGACTTTCACGTGTTCTACGTTCTCAGCATTGCCAATGAAATTTCTGTTTTCTCTTGGGAAGGAGTCGGACTCATCGATATGTCGATATTGGTGAACAGGAAGCAACACAGACAACAAGCGCCAACTAATAATTTGATTAGCTAAATATGTTCATAAAAATGTATTCTGCGCACCGTTTTCTTAGTCTTTCATGGGATCTATTTTTGCGACAAAATAATCAATAGGAAATTGATGAGAATAGTGATCATAACAAGAACAGATTTTAGAGTCTCGGAATGAATTGTGTGAATTTGATGGAAGAAAGCACAAATGAGATGGAATTTAATAAAGAGAGAGAGAGAGAGAGAGAGAGAGAGAGAGAGAGAGAGAGAGAGAGAGAGAGAGAGAGAGAGAGAGAGAAAAAAATGAATATGGCTCACAACAATTTTTCAATAGTAAATTTATTGAACGCTGAAATCTTGTGTCATTTATTTATACAGAAGTGTTTTCCTTGCCTTATATGACTGAATATAGAGGAAGCGCGTGGTGTAATGGTTAAATTCATGGGAAATGGACTCGTCGCCCCGAGTTCAAATCCTGGATGTGGTAATTGCATTTCACTTAGCTAAATACCCTTGGGAAAGGTATGAATCCTACTCTCCCTCCAGCTATGGGTAAATAGCAGGGCAGACTGGGTTCTTTAACCATGGCTAGGTAACCAGTCTAGGAGAAGGAAAACTCTGAATTCAAACCTGTTGAACTCCGCTTACGAAATTGACCTTGTGTCGCATCCTGCTTGTGCGGAGGGGTTGGTAAATATATATATATTACTGAATATAGGACACCACCAAGGCTAAAATCAAATAGAGGCCTAGCAGTCATGAAACTGGAGCCTTTGACTGGAGGCAAGAAAATGATGACCTAAATTACTTCTAGGAAGACAATTCAGTGAAATTAATAAGAGGTCCACCGAGTGTTAACTCTGGTTCTTATAAAACATTGGGCTACTTAAAGAATAAGTACCCAATGCGGAATACTTCAGTTAGGAAAACAACAAAGGCGTTAGTTACATTTATATAATTTTATTATGACATACTAGGGGAACAAAGTTCCCCAGGCTATTCAATGTCACAAGTGTCCAAACATACACAATAGTGTTAATAGACAAAGTGGTAACCACTTACTGTAAGTAGAGGCTGTAGCGTCTGGTATGCACCATAAGTGTCTGCTGGAGAGAGATGACAAGCACGTCCAGGCTTGTTCAGTTGCATCGGATGAAGAGCCTTCTCTCCTTGCGTTCCTGTGTCACGTGACCAAAATAGCATCTCCTGGCACGAAAGATTCACCAAAACCCTCAGACAAGAGAGACTGCTCTTACAGTATAATCCGAAAAATGAAGGAGTATTCCCCTTTCCGATAGCGCTAGACCAGAGAGATGTGCTGTGGTGGAGCGTCATACTTCCAGGTGCTTTCCTGAACAGATCAGATTACCCATGCTGTGCTACTTATGCACTGAGCTGGCGACGACCGGTATAGAACTCAGAACCTTGCGACTTCTAGGCGTATGCTCTACGTCTCCATCTTTATTATTGAGTTATAAGTAGTTATAATTAGTTAAGTAATATTCCCCTACAGGTGCCTTGTCAGCTATGGCTCTAGAATACACCGACTACACATCTGCAGAGAAGTAAGACCCCTCACCCTCCAATGCGTCACCTGTTGGCCATTGGTGTCGATTCATAATACCAGAGGACAGGATCATAGTAGCTGAGACATGCAACACTCCAATTCGGTCCTTACTTGGGCTGGACGGTCGGTCGGATAGGCCTTATCCGATCAATCGGGTGGTCATGTCAAACCGTAGCAACTGATTGTGGTAACCCTATTCTTCAAATTTCTCTTTTGGCAAACACCTACCATTTTTATCATATAGATGCTAGAAGGTGGTGGCAAAGGCTCAACAACAAGTATTTATCAATACACATTACGTTAGTAATAATTGTTTTTAAACAAATCATATAAGAAAACAGGATTTGGCATGAAATAACCCACAAGAGTTGATATGCCATTAAACCAAACAACGAGTCAAACTCACTCACAGGCCCCGTAAACAGGTTTAGTTGTGAAGCATAATCAAATTAAAGTTCAAATTACTGTCGAAGACATGGCTATACAATACAATACAAACCCGTATTGTTGCAATGTGACAGGGTATTTATAAAACTCCACAATATCATTGAAACCAAGAAGCCAATCAGAACTCAAGGAATCGAACCACCCAAATGCATGAATGGATCATTCTTGATTTCTATAAATACCAACTGTCTTGGACACTGCTTCAGTTGTGCTTAGCTAGTTGCTGTGATTCAAACCAACAGTAGACTAACTGACTTCAATAGGTTGTGAGAAATCTACTCGTCGAAAGTGTCTTGTGCAAGAATAGCCAGGTGGAGCCCATGTGTCCCCAGTTCTACAACTGGTTTGAATTAAAAGTTTTTGTTTTCTAAGACCTGTTGCCATACCAAGGTTATGAGCCAGGTCTGTCAATTATTTAGCCATAACTGGAGGAGCGATATATGGATTCATATCTTTCCGAATTGTATAAGTGCTATCTGAAATACAAATAGTCCAGATCAAGATTTGAACTTTGGTGGTCGTTCCACTTGCTACGACAGTAACACTTACGTCACGAGCGCTTCCAGGATATACTATACCAATTATTCGAAATCAGTTACTATTTCTTTTATTGATCATAAACCATAGTGAATGTTTATAAATAAATCAGAACGTAATTTTAACTTTTACAATACATATCTATGAGGCATAAAGTAATTTAGGAATAAGATAGTCTATATATCTATATAAAAGAATCCTTTCTTTTATTTTTATTTTAGTCTATCTTATGATAACTGATCGCAATTTTAACGTCTTTCCAACCCTAAACACGTTGTTTCCATACATTATTTCTTGATAATCTTTAAGTAACCCTGTTACTCTCTATATATTTATTTCATTTTTATGTCTTCTACACAATTAGTTTCAGAATTATTTCTTTCACATTGTATCTGCCTATGTGTCTGAATCTATCTATCTATCTATCTATCTATCTATCTATCTATCTGTGTGTATTTAGGCAGCATTCTTTCATTTATACATGTAGAATTAAACAAAAGGCACATCTCCTGTTTAACAATTTTATTTTTTATCTTTTCTAATTTTCTGGCCAACTTTTTAATGTTTGGGTGGAATTGGTGGAAAATACACACATTCTGCACAAAGAAAAAAATAAACAAAAACTCCAAATACTAGAAGCTTTATACATAAAACAATACAAACCATCCTTAAACAAAATTAATTTCCAATACAGTACACACATTCTAAAATGCCTATAACACCTTTCTCACCAATTCTTCTCCTTCCAGCCTCCACATTAATATGATTAAAAAAAAAAAAAAAAAAAAAAAACTGGAATACATCACCCCTGATGATGGCACTTCGAAGTGCCGAAAGTACTCGGGAACTGAACTTTGGTGGACTTATCCACCAATTCCACCCAAACATTAAAAAGTTGTCCAGAATATTAGAAAAGATAAAAAATAAAATTGTTAAACAGGAGATGTGCCTTTGTTTAATTCTACACACACACACACACACACACACATACACACACACACACACACACACACACACACATATATATATATATATATATATATATATATATATATATATATATATATATATATATATAATCAAGTTAGTTGGTGTGTATGATTCTAATCAAGGCCTTTTTTTAACATCGAAATATTAAAATTGGTATAGTGCATGCTGGGATCTCAATGTACTATAGATGGAAAATTATATACGAAGCAATATGTTTAGCAACTTCCTTGTGTAACTTCTATCTGTCTTATTCTCTTTGTTACGGTCCAGTGGTGCCGCCGTGCATTGGCACTGATACAACTACGGCTTGGAAGAATTGCCACTTTAACCTGTCAGTGAGATAAGACTTCCATATGATTGATAGTCTGTTTAAAGCAGTCCATGCCTTTCCTATGCGTGCATTTTTTTAAAAGAAAATAATTACCTTTTTAGGTGTGTGGTTAAATTTCCACTTAGGTTGATGGTGCCCATGTTGGAGAAGACCATTTTTTTTCAAAACCCACTCTCCACTTTAGAATAGTCATTAAAACTGTCTACAGAAATTATAAAAAAAACGAAAATAGGTTATTCAATATTAGGGGGAAATGCTATTATAAAACAGATTTTCTATCATAGAATAAAGAAATTGATTTTTTTACCTTATCTTTTCAAGTAACATATAAATGAATATATCTTAACCTATAAGTAAAAATACTTTTACTAAGTGATATAGCAGGCTGCATATAATCTTGTTTGAGTTGAGAATGTGTGGTTGTTTAGCAACAGTTTTATATGGAACAAAATAAGACGTCACACCAGAATTATATATATATATATATATATATATATATATATATATATATATATTGTGATAATGGTACACAGTAACAACCTACTTGAGTTTCACCATAAGGATCTTCAGGGTTAAATCCACTGAATTAATCAATATCTTGATTAATCCAGTGGATTTAACCCTAAAGATCCTTATAGTGAAATTCGAGTTGGTTGTTACTGTGTACCATTATCATAATGAATTTGCTCTACAAATGTATTGAGCACTTTATATTTGTTTATCGCTGTCTTATCATTGTGAAACTTGCATCAACTAACCATTGTGACCATTTTCACCGGTAAGTCACCTTTTCCACAAATACCATATATATATATATATATATATATATAAAATAGTATATTTATAAATTGAGCTCTATATCGTGGATAGAATATGTATTTCTAGGTGTAGCATTCACTTGCAACCAACGACGCTTCTTTACCGGAAGTTTATCACCTATATAATTTTCATGTCATTTATATTTATATATACATCGGTGATTCAAGTGACATATACCTGTAATGGGGTTCAAGAAATTTTAGGTTTTGAAGGAAGAAGAAACTTTACATTACTGTCTTTCCAGACTCAAATAAACTACTAGACAAAAGTTCGGATGCCACTATGCTAAGAGGTATATGCTTTCAAATTTGTCTCCGGATTACGTCACGCGACTCATTATCCTACCATTCACATTCTTTTCACGTGACTAGAAAAAATTATACAAGTACACACCACTGAATTTAACATTTTGAGACGCAAGATACGTACTCCTACCTGATTTTTAAAATGTTTAATTCTTAATTATACATACTAGTACAAAATAAAAAAACTGCCTCCGGGCGATGTAAAATAGAATTTTGAAACATATGACCTGTGGGGTGGGAGTAAAAAATTCAATGTCAGTGAGTTTGTACCCTAAGTAAGTAAAATCATCAAATTCATTAAAGGATTAAAAAATAAAACAATTTGAAATGTAAACTTTGAATATGTATTAAACTATATATAGATATATAATACCAGTCATGTATTTATTAAAACTTTTTTAAGAAACAATGAGGACTGTCTAATGTTCCATGTTCAAATTTTGAATGTATCTATTCTGTTATGAAGATTTTGGGTAATGTAACGTAAGCAGTGACGTAATTTTTGTTACAGGCAAAAACCGGAAGCGAATCTCCATTATTAATAGATATATTCTAACAGATTGAGTTAAAAATAATGGAAATCCTTATGTTTTTTTGTTTTTTTTTTCAAATTTTCTAACAATTTTTTTATGTTATCATCTTGAAAGGCGTTAATGAGTTGTCCGAAAGTGTTTCCATTAGTAAACCAAGTACTTTCAGTTCGTTTCTGAACCATTATCAAGCTGTTTATCATTTGTTATTATTTTTCTAAACTATTGTTTGGTTTTTGTCGTTAAAGTGACGCTTAATAAAGCTGGCGCTTTCTATTTTAAACATATCTAATGAGATAGGGAAAGTGATTAAGAATTTAAAAGAAACAATTGTTCTATCTATTTAAAGCTTTTTAGGATATTGTCACCGGTTTCATAATTAATTCTATTGCATTTAATTACAATAAAATAAATAAGTACGATTACAATTATTTTGTGTAATATAACTTTAATCATTTATATTATTCTTATTACTAATAAGTAGTTTAATTAGTTCATCAATAGTTTCTAAGAAAATGGTAAGAAAAGAAAAAAGTAAAAACCTCAAATAAATAAGGATTCCATTATTTTAACAAGATTTCTTTGAATAAAAAGATGCTGCCCAGATATACCTATTTCATATATATATATATATATATATATATATATATATAATATATATATATATATATATATATATATATATATATATATATATAAGTAGAATTAAACAAAAGGCACATCTCCTGTTTAACAATTTTATTTTTTATCTTTTCTAATTTTCTGGACAACTTTTTAATGTTTGGGTAGAATTGGTGGATAAGTCCACCAAAGTTCAGTTCCCGAGAACTTTCGGCACTTCAAAGTGCCATCATCAGGGGTGATGTATTCCAGTTTTTAAAAAAACTATATTAATGTGGAGGCTGGAAGGAGAAGAATTGGGGAGAAAGGTGTTATAGGCATTTTACAATGTGTGTACTGTATTGGAAATTAATTTTGTTTAAGGATGGTTTGTATTGTTTTATGTATAAAGCTTCTAGTATTTGGAGTTTTTGTTTATTTTTTTCTTTGTGCAGAATATATATATATTGACATCACTTTCTGTGGATAAGATATTACAACCAAGGTATGAAAACGGGTTTAATTTTAGAGGGTTACCATCCGGTATGGAGATGCCTCCATCTTGTTTTCAACACATTAACACCGTTTTCTTTGAGTTCACATAGAATCTTTCGCTAAGCTTTCGCTAAGCCATACATTAAAGATTCGGCTTGTGCAGGTAAATTTCTAAGAAGAGCTAGATCATCTGAGTAGTCTTCATCTGCTATAGTTTGTGTGAGATATCACCGGATTCTTGCCTTTTTAAGCATGAAGCGTTTATTTCTTCCATTAGATCTAATACAGATAGTATACAAGGTAATACATTTTTAACATTCTCAAAAGTCATCGTTTGAAACTGTAACCCTAACTTAGCTCAATTCTTGACTTTTGACTTCTGAAAAACAAATCTGCCCAGATCTAACCCTGAAGCAATTTCAGGCCCAGAGATGTATTGATAGTTAAACAATTAGATCTAATCAGGCTTGTTCTGGCAAGATCTCTAAGAAATACTTCTAGAATTAGACCTGTCTTAGACTATTTGCCTGTTGCCTGTATTGGACATCTGCTTGTCACCTCTTCTTTATATTGATTGGCATGAAACACTTTTCTCGTTCTCTCCTTGTTTTTTTTTCACTACTTAAATTACTTCTGCTTCAGACAGTTATAATTGCAGCTCGCGACAGACACTCCTTCTGGTTGGCCTCGGGCAACCTTTACATTGCTTTTTCGAGCACGTCACATTTTTCTTGTTATTCATTCTTTTTTGCTTCTCTCACATCTACAAATAGAGACAATGTCCCCGGTTAATGATAAATATTATTAGATTCTAAAGAGTACGTGACTTCTATTGTTGGAATTCTAACGGACCACGTTCCTGAAGTTGGTCAAGAAAAAAAAACGTTGAGAATATAAAAAAAGCAATACATTCCATTGTGCCGTACAAAGAGGTGAACAAAAAAAAAATTATATTAAAAAAGAAAAAGAATTTCTCACGAATAGTCATGGATAAAACTTAGTAGTTGGTGCAATTTCTTTCAGGGCGATAAATCACTCATTTGGATTAAAGACTTACGTGTTCCAGGGAAAGATTCATGTTTACGATACATAATGTACTAGTTATTAATATTTCTTGTTTTCAACTGCGAATTCGTTGCCTTTGTCCGGTAATTGCATTAAAATAGTGTTTCCTTTGTGCTCTTACATTGTTTTGAATTATGCCTCATAGAATGTTGCATGAATTCGAAATAAGCATGCGACGGTTCAATCTTTACAGAAGGAAACAGAATACATGATATGCATATTAATATACACAAAAACATAATATGCACAAATAGAAGTATAAAATACATGAACGTATCTATCCAAACAAGCATTTATATAACATTGTAATATAACCCGTCGGTCCTCCCGAGCTAAAGGGCTCACAGAATCTCCGAAATTGGCCGTCAAGATCGGATTTTCTGCATCAACCACGGATTGCAGGGTCTCTATAATTGCTGGAAGTCTAGCCGAATGCCCCACGTTGTGCTAAGATCTCAAACGACTAGAAATCTGCTATAGAAACTGATTTCCTAGATTAATGGCGGCCGATTGGTCACATGAAAAAAAATAACGAATCTTTTTCTTCTTCAAAAATCAACAACATTTATATTCGAAAATATAGGAATACAAATAATTACTTCTCAAGGTTTGTGGGAGTGATGTGCCCGTAATTAAATACTTCTGGTCTTCTGCAAAATATTGTGCAAAACAGTTCGTAAGTTGACTAAGTTTTCAAAATGGTCTAAGCTGAAGTCAGTTACTCTCGGCTCTCAGTATTGCGTTAATCTTGTCAGCTAGCCCGGTCAGCGCATGTGATCCTTAAAGAATCAACGTCCTCTTTCAAGCGCAGCGTGGCTTAATCTGCCCTCAAGCCAAAAACGCCTGAGTTAAGTAACACTCCGATCGGAACAATTTATTTCCGGCCGGCATGAAGACATTGGGAATTTTTCTGCTCCACCCACCAAGAAGGGTAACCGCCTTCCTCTTGTTCAACGAGCCAATCAAATTTACTTCCGCTCACCAATCTGGGTACCATCTCTTCCGGCCACTTGAATGTGTTTTTTAAATACATTCGACCCTTTTTTTTAATGTCGATTTCCAACAAGAGTTTATCTCCATTCTCCAGCCATAGGGAAACATAAAAACAATAGATTCTCTTTAATCCTGGTTTCTTCATGTTCCGGTAATCTATAAAACAAGATTTATCTTTTCCCCGAGACTAAAGTCTGGATACATCAAAGACTCGTCTAAGAACGGCTTCCCTCACTTCTGGGAGTTCCGACCTACTTGAGATTTTACTACCGGCCACTATCGCCTCGACCCCCCCGGTCGAGGTCATTTTCGGATCGCCCATCTGTTTTGAATCTACGGCTGAAGTCGGCCAGCGAGTTATATTTCCGTTTATTAATTCTTTCTTTCTTCTAATTTCAAAACCTAGATCAGGTCACATCTCGATCGCGGCCTTGTAATTCTGACCCAAACGATCGGAAGATTTTAACTTCCGATTTTTTCTTTCTTTCTTTTTCTATCTTCCAAACCTGAATCAGGCCACAGTAATACGCAGACACATAACACACATACACTCACATAACACACACATATATACATACACACACACATACACACATACACATACACACACGCGCGCACACACAGACACACACGCACACACACACACATACACACACACACACACACACACACACACACACACATATATATATATATATATATATATATTTCATTTCGTATCTGAAGTCAAGACGAATCCATGCCAATGTTAACTTGTAAGCCACTGGATCCCCATCGCTGGAACATGCATCATCTGATTTCCTCCTATTCCTGGAATTTACAGAACCTACTCAATTGGTAAATTCTTATGATTAAATGGTATCGATATTCATTTCCTCTAACGGAAAATAAGGTCCGTATTAATATAATGGTAGAGTCCAGGGTAAAAGCACACTAAGGTTAAACCGAACCCGAACCTTTTTTCAGACCTTATTTTTCCAATGAAGGTATCAATTGATAACGAGTAACGTTTTGCATGGAAAAAATAATGTCTAAATAATTTTGGCACCGGGTTACACTTATCGCGATTTTAACCTGAAATAGCATCTAAATCTTTTAGTATTTTTAAATATTAATTAAATTTAATTAAAGAATTAAAGGAAGGTGTTTACTGAGCTGTATAATTTAACAAATGGTGTCTTGGGGGAAAATACGAATTGTGATTAAACATATCTAGACAGAATCGTTACAATGTTTAAATATAAAACATTACAATCTAAATGAAGGAGTTTACAGAGACGAATATCTTATACATTAAAGAGATGATGTCTAGTCTTCCTCTCTATGAAACTGTAAGCAATTCTCAATAATTTCTGATACGCAGTTTCAATAATATTTATTATAGTTACAAATAATCCCCTGCACAAGCAGGATGTGAGAAAAGATCAATATTTAAGTGACGTTTAACAGGTTTGAATTCAGAGTTTTCCTTCTCCTATATCGGTTGTCATATCAGTTTTAAAGAGCCCAGTCTGCCCTACTAGTTACCCATAGCTGAAGGGAGAATAATTGGATTCATACCTTTCGCAAATGTATTAGCACTATGTGGAATTAAATCTTTTGCTTTTATTCTGTATATATTCTTTTTTAAGTTGTTTTTTCTTCTTGTTTGTATTTTTTGTAATTAATTTGTTTTTGTCTTTAATAATTTTTATTATTTAATCTTTTAATATATCATTGATTTATGCCTTCATGTATATATTTGTTTTATTATCTTATATTCTTGTTTTTAAGTTCATTATTTTTATCATTTTCTTGTTTGCCTTTTTTATTTTATTTTTCCTTTTTTGTTTTTATTATGGTTTATCCACTATTAATTTGTTTTAATCTTTTCATCATTTTTAATTTTCTGTTGATATATCACTGCTTTATACTCTTGGTATATCTTTATTTAGCTTTTCTGATGTGAAATAAGGAGTAAAATGTATTAACTCTGTGGGTAACGATTTTATTCCAATTACGTCTTTGCTAGTATCCATCAACATTCCTTTTAAAAGCATATGAGCTCGCTCAGTTTACAAACAATGAGACATACGCACAGAAATAGAGGATCTTTACTTTATATATATATATATATATATATTATAGGTATGTAAACACACTGTGTTTGGATGTGGCTTTTTGCCGACAATCTTTGGGAGAATATGTGCTTAATTGAAGTCGACCTAATTTTGAAAATTAATTTACATTTATATAGGCATTCCCGCCTAATAAATTAATTATTAATCAATTAATTTTCAAAATTAGGTCGACTTCAATTAAGCACATATTCTCCCAATATATATATATATATATATATATATATATATATATATATATATATATATATATATATATATATATATATATATAGGGAATAGATTCAAAGTAAACACGGATTTCTGAATCTTTTCGATTCCTAAATTCGGACTTGTATTATGCGATGACTTGATCTACAACCGTAAAGATTTGAACAAAAAGACGTTTTATTTTTATTCACTTGATTTTGGAGCTAAGACCAAGAAATTTATACAAGAAAAATAAATCTAACATTATTGCAATTAACATTAAAAGTCGTGAATTTAATCCTATTTTGTGATTGTAACGGCTGAATTTGAGAATTTTAAATAAAATAATATTGCTAAATGAAGAGAAGAACATTTCTCAGACGTTCGAAAACCTTGATCAGAACGGATCAAAGGGATTGGAAAAGTGAACAACTAACAATGATATTTAGAAGGGTTCTCAAAAAATATCAAGTGAATTTGGATCGCCCTTTTTTGTGCCTTTTAAAATACTTAAGATCAATTTTATATTTTGTATAATGCTCATGAGAGCAATAAAATATTATCCGCGAAAGTATTTGAACAAGGAGAAAGACATTTTTATAATGTTACAATCGGAGGATAGAAAATGAACATATGTTTTCAAATTTTATAACAATTTTTTTGGATGTTATCATCTTGAAATCATTGATTTATGCCTTCATATATATATTTGTTTTATAATCTTATCCTTTATCCACGATTAGATTAATACCTTTCACAAATGTATTAGCATATACAAGAAAAATAAATCTAACATTATTGCAATTAACATTAAAAGTCGTGGATTTAATCCTATTTTGTGACTCTAACAGCTGAGTTTGAGAATTTCTATCTATCTATCTATCTATATATCTATCTGGATGTCAGTCTCTCTCTGCATCTAACGTTATATGTCAACTTCTATCTATCTATCTATTTATCCATACATTATACATACTCATATCTTTGTAAATGTCTGTTTATTCAATTTATTTCCGATACCAAACTTTCGAAGATAATATGAAAATATTCCTGTATATAAAAGTGTTTCCATTAGTAAACCAAGTACTTTCAGTTCTTTTCTGAACCGTTATCAAGCTGTTTATAATTTGTTATTATTTCTCTATTGTTTTGTTTTTGTCGTTAAAGTGACGCTTATTAACGCTGGCGGTTTCTATTTGAAATATATCTAATGAGATAGGGAAACGTAATTTAGAATTAAAAAAAAAACAATTGTTCTATCTATTTAAAGCTTTTTAGGATATTGTCACCGGTTTCATAATTAATTCTATTGCATTTGATTACAATAAAATAAATAAGTACGATTATAATTATTTTGCGTAATATAACTTTAATCATTTATATTATTCTTATTACTAATAAGTAGTTTAATTTGTTCTCACTTCTTATGGTTTATTAGACTAGTCAGATTAAAAACACTTTTCGGCGACCAAACGCTTTTAAAAATTATTTACACATGGACGAAGCTATATAATTTCTTATCGCCCTGTCCACAAAAGAGAATAGGCCGACCGCACCAGCAAAAAAGAGTAAGACCCCCCACCCCAAAGGTTGTCTCAGTTCTAGATATCTATGTACTTATCTAGCTTTCTATGTTCATATCTATCTATCTATCTATCTATCTATCTATTGTTACGTGTTACGAGTAACTCAAAAGTTAAAAGGGAACACCCCAGAACATTCTGGAAACTCTGTGACGTCAGAGCTAAGGTACATGTCCCATAAAATGACCCCAGTTCGGAACAGAATTTCTTTGACCAGCGGTGTCATGTCGGCCGGTCTCTGAAGAGGAGGAAGGCAAAGGGATGAACGGAAATACACCCCACCTCCTTTTGGGGGAAGGGAAGAGATCTCTATCAGTAGTTTAGTTTTGACTCGGGACCCGGTCGTCGAACACAGTAGGATTCCTCACCTCATTTGGAGCGGGAGAAAATCGTCCCCATGAAGAAAATTTGACTACTACAGATGGTTGGAATCCAGATATCACCTTCATGCGGACCAGATGAATTTAGGATATCTTCCAAAGATAATAATCTTAACGAGATTAGGCGACAAATCGGAGGGGAAGGAAAGCGCCGCTTATTCCGTCTTCAAGCTAACCAAAAGAAGGCCATATCCCAAGAATAACCAACAGAAGATGAACCAACCCATAAAGCTAAGTAAAAATTTCTTGCGTCCTGAAAAATTGCTATTAGATATGAAAGAGATTCCGCCTAATGACTTTATTAACCCTAGCCTGTCGGCGTCCGTTTCATCCTCCTCCCAGCTTATAAATTCTGAATAAAAATTATGCTATAAAAATATATATTATGTCTTTTGTTCTTTGCCAATTTTTGCATGTGCACCTCTCATTTTTCTTTGGTCTCCGATGGAACAGCGTGTAAACGTTTGAAACGATAGGCGAACGTAACGTATCCATCCATCTATCTATCAATCTGAATTTCAGTCTCTCTATGCATCTAGCGTTCTATGTCAATTTCTTTCTTTCTTTCTTTCTTTCTTTCTATCTGGATGTCAATCTCTCTCTGCATCTAACGTTATATGTCAACTTCTATCTATCTATCTATCTATCTATTTATCCATACATTATACATACTCATATCTTGGTAAATGTCTGTTTATTCAATTTATTTCTGATGCCAAACTTTCGAAGATAATATGAAAATATTCCTGTATATACATATATAGAAATATTTTGTTTATATTCATATATGTTGAAAAGAGAAATAAAGGAAAGAAAGTATAGTATGGATAAAATAGGATATTTTAATCAATTTTACTTACACGAGTTTCGGTCAGGAGTTTACCCATGTGTACATTATTCAATCTATTATTATTTATAAATAACCAAATGAATGAAATAATGAAAATAGAAAAAATGTAGAAATATTCTGCACACAAAGAAGTATCGACCTTCCTCAGAATAAATCCTTTGTGCGGAACATTTCTACATTTTTTCTATTATCAATATTTCATTTCATTTGGTTATTTAAAAATGATAATAGATTGAATAATATACACATGGATATACTCCTGACCGAAACACGTCTAAGTAAAATTGATTAAAATATCCTATTTTATCAATTCTATACTTTCTTTCCTTTATTTCTCTTTTCAACACTGGGTTGACCACATATGTTTTCCGACTTCCTGCTTCCGACATCATGTTTCTTTTTTATTCGCAGAACTGTGATCGACGTTACTCGGTTGGAGCGTCTTTGTGACAGGCCGAGAGATTAGTAGAAATCCGGGGATGTGTATGTTTAAAAAATACATGTACATGAAGGCACCGAAAGTACTTATGAACAACCTACTTATAGAAAATTTATTAGCCAATTCCGGTTGGATACTGTATCATCTATTCAGCTACTTAAGAGGATTGCTAATATAATAAGTGGACAAAAGAAGTCCGCATTATTTAACCAAATAGGTCTGAATGAAGATATGCTGGTCAATTACACAGACACATTGACACACCGAAACCCCCACACACACTCATACAAACAAACACATACACTGCACATGGACATATATATATATATATATATATATATATATGTGTGTGTGTGTGTGTGTGTGTGTGTTTATATATATATATATATATTTATATACATATATATATAATATATTATATACATATATATATATATAAGTGTATGAGAGAAACAAGGGGCGTGTAAATGTACATATGTATTCAAGTATGTATAAAAATATATACATAAGTAATGCATATATAATTCATAGATATATGGTATTATACATAAATTCGTATGATATATAATTTGTATATCTAAACTATAGTATATATAATCCATTATATATATAATATATATATATATATAATAGGCACATGATATATACAATATATATATATATATATATATATATATATTACATATGTATATTATATATTATATGTACATTATTTAGACATATTATAATTTATCAAACAAATACTATAAATAGTTTATATGAATACGATTTATCATATATGTGAATATATGAAAAAACAATATAAATTACATATGATATATTTAATAAATAGTTCATATACATATAAATATAAATCATATACACTATATAAGTGTGAATTAAATATTTGATACAAATATATATGATAATATATGTACATAAATTATATAATTAATACATATATATTCAATGTATATAGTAAATAATAAAATTCAAACTTATATATAAATTATACAATATATATATAATATATATATATATATATATATATATATATATATATATATATATACGCCTGTTGGTATTGATGACGACCATTAACTAAGCTGCAACTTAGGAAATGACCAACTCAGGGGATTTGTTATAGTGACGAAATCTTGTATAGAACATTTCACACAGAAAAAAGCTACGCCGGTGTGGCACTGATACTCGCAGCAACATTAATTCGCCTTTAATATATATATATATATATTATATATATTATATATAATATATATATATATATAGAGAGAGAGAGAGAGAGAGAGAGAGAGAGGGATAGAGAGAGAGAGTATGTGTGTGTATATGATTATCGTTACGCTTCTATGAATGTATGTGTGTGTGTGTGTGTGTGTGTGTGTGCATGCGTGCGTGTGTGTGTGTGGAAGTGCTGATGAACAATTCTAGATTTCCTATTCTCTGACCATTCCATTCCGAATAGCCAAACTAATCGATATTGCTTTGGGGGCTGAGAAGAAATAAAATCGATTTTTCTATTCGGAAAATATTCGATCTCCGAGTTTGCTTCGATACTCATTGCAAAGGGACATTTATTTATAAATGAATAACCACAATAAGAGCATTTTCCCTCCTTCCAATTCATTTCACCTAACATGAAGCTAGTGAAAAAAAAAAAAAAAAAATATACAAGAACCAAAAAATGCAAATGAAAGCAGAAACAAAAGAAATGCCGAAATCACGATACTACTACACCTACTCCTACCTCTACTGTTCTTCTTCCTCCTCCTTCTCCTCCCCTCCTCCTTCTACTACTACTACTAATACTACTAATAGTATTATTAATAATAAAAATAATTATAATCATGATAATAATGATGATAATATTATAGAAGAAGGTCGAGAATAAAATATGGGTAATACTGAAATATCTGTGCTCGTTCTTTCCTCTGGCAATGAAGCATTCTGGGCAGATCACGCAATACTGCTGAGAAAAACGGCGCTTCGTATTATACAAACGCACAATCACATATGCACAGTCACCCACACATCTTCTTCATTCACAGACGCATCAACACATGCTATAATTAATTAGCAAAGACATAAGCACGCAGGACACACTCTTAAGCGTGAAACACACTCGCAATATACACATGCCCATCAAGATCGGAGGAGTCCCCGTGGGGTTTAGTTTGGCTGGTTGGATTTCACGGCATGTCAACACTTTGGTTTTTTTTTATTCATTCATGTTGGGTATTCAATTTTTTTTCGATCTCAATTTTTTCAAACATCTTTAAATGATTTTAATCCATACATGATACCCTAACATGTACTAGCACTCCGGGTCAAGGTGAACCTGGGAGTAATGGCAATGAAAGAGTAATCGAAACTCCACAAACTCCAAATTGGAATTTCACCATTTGATCCAGTTTAACGTCATAACCAGGATACTAAGTCTTCTAGCACGTATATGGGTTACTTCCTATAACTCAAACAAAGGGGAACCACTCTTGACTGATGAATTATTTATTTATTTATTGATCTACTAGGAAAAGGAAGACGAGGTTAGGGTTTAGGGTTAGGGTTTAGGGTTTTAGGGTTAGGGTTAGGGTTAGGTATTAGGTTTAGTTTAATGGGAAAAAAAAAAAAATAATTCATCAGTCAAGAGTGGTTCCCCTTTGTTTATGTTGGAGTCATAAGAAATAACTCATATATGATAAAATGGGTTCGGGGTTTGCCATAAGGACAATATGGCCGGGACAATCATATAGGTGCTAGGGCTTGATGTGACTAGCCGATTGCTTGGAGGGCGTCTCTCCAACTGCCCGTCTAGCTTAAGTAAGGGCAAAAGTTGATTGTTGCATATCATTAACTGCTCAGACACAAGGATTCTGTCCTTAAACCTCACAGGTTGCCAGCCACGACCAGCAAATGTTTTTTTTTACCCCTCTGCAGAAGTTCAGTCGGTGTATTCTACAGACCCAACCGACAGCTTTCCTCGCGGTGTGATAGCTAACGCAAATATAGGGCATCCAGCGAGGATCGAACCTGCTATTTTAAGACAATAGTTGTTTTCTAACCATTACATCACAGTGGGAGGCTCCCAGGAATGCTTGAGTATGTATGCTTATAAGTGTAGCTTATATATATATATATATATATACATATAAAGGGAATGATATACCGGTAAAAAATATTGGGTTAATCACAATATTTGGTTGGTACAAGTATTAATTAGATAAGTCAGTGTTATAATAAATATAATGTGCTGAATACGTTAGTAGTGCGGATTTATTATTACAGTGTGTATAGAAATAACCTGCTCGAGTTTCACAATGAGGATCTTCAGGGTTAACTCCACTAACTTAATCAAGATATTGATTAATTACATTTAACTGCCGAAGTCAATATTGTAATTTGCACTTCCGTAGTTAACTGTAATTAATCAATGTCTTGATTAATTCAGTGGATTTAACCCTGAAGATCCTTATGGTGAAATTCGAGTTTGTTATTTCTATACACACTGTAAAATATATATATATATATATATATATATACTATATATATATATATAATATATCAACCCCTCCGCACGATCAGGACGAGACAATCTGCATAGGAATGATATCCCTTCTTCTAAAAAAGGGGTCTCGTAGATTTTAAGTTATGTTTCATTCTTTTGTAACTTTTTTATGATGCGTTTTACCAATAGGGTACCATTATAAAACTACCGTGTAGGGGGTGAGAGGATAAAATACACTGACTGCATCTACTGCAGGGATATAAGATTCCTATAAAGGGTGTCCTAGATAAGACACTAAACTGCCTCTGGTAGTGAGGCACCTGTTCTGGAGTATTAGGTATTGTTTAATTATATAGTCCTCAATGCACAGTATACACATATATGGTCCTCAATATAGAGTACACACATACATGTTCAAGATCATTTAAAACAACGAATCACTTAATTATCTCAAACAGGTCATCTTTCATCGTTATCTTGTGTTACAATCTGGGTCTTCTGTTATTGAGGATTAAAGGAGACCACCTGCTCCAGAGACAACATGGTCGGAGAACTTGGACAATTTAGGGTCGAGGGAAATTGGTTTTTGAATGTTTGCGTTAGCGATAGAGTAATAGAATATGGATTGCTAGTTTAAACTAAAGGTACCCAAACTTTTTCATCCCCTTGGGTTACTAGTGGACTCCAAGCTTCCCCTCATACACTCACTCTACCACACATAATATTTTCATATGTTTCAAGTTGAAAACAACAAGATGTATTTTACAAAGATGTATTTCACAAAAAAAAAAAATATTCTGTATAAACTGCATACGTGTTCCTTTACCATAGTATTTATAATATCGATTTTGTCATTTAAATTTTGTAAAAAACAGTTATTTATTAACTGCAACTAACGCCACACTGACGCCCCCACCGACCCTTTTGCCTTATAGCTACCCCACCAGCGCTGTTTTTTCTCACCGCCCCTAGATCTTTCCACCGCTCCTAGGGACGGCACTGCCAACTTCAGGAACCACTAGTTTAAACCATTAGCTAATAGGGACGGTAATTTCTTTTCATAACCACATGAGGTAATTAAAGACATTCTTAAGTTTAATTACTTTTTGAATTTAAGCTAGTAAACAGATATGGGGGGTATATATGAACATGTGTAGATCCGATAAACAAATACGAAGCCCATTAGGGAAAATCAATTACTTTGATGTTAAAGGAGGTGGTGAAAAACCGCCCAGGGGGCCAGAGCAAGACCACCAACAACGGGGTATTGGAACACGAAAAGAACGAACTTTCACCCTCAGAAAAGAAACAACACTGTTTGTGTCAGAACCAAGTAAGACTCTCCACCTCTCTCTCTCTCTCTCTCTCTCTATCTCTCCCCCTCTCTCTCTCTCTCTCTCTCTCTATCTATCTATCTTTATATTTCTATCTCTCTCTCCCTCTCTCCCTCTCTTTCTCCTGTTCAAACTTGGCGAAGAGCCCTGTCGCTGGGGTTTTAAAATAAACCAACAGCACCTCTGCAGAGAAGATCCCCCCAATGAGTCCGCCTTATAACCGTGGGTGGCGACCCGTGATGCTTAAGGATAGAAACCTGGTGGCCGATCAGTCAATGACATACAAAACTACACTTTGACTCTTGCTTAGACTAGACGGGTAGTTGGAGGGCCACTCTGATCAGTCGGTTGGTCACGTGAAGCCCTAGCACCTATATGATTGTCCCAACACTTTTGTAGTCATGGCAAACTACGACCCCTTTTATGTGCTAGAAGGTGGTGGCTAAGTGTCTTAATCTCCTGAGTATTACGTTAAACTAATGGTGAGGCTCCAATTATAGAGTTCTGGAGAATATGAAGTACCTCATCATTAATATTACATTAGGATCCGGAGTGGTAGTACCTTTTAAGGTCCAAACTCCGGGTTAAATAGAAGAAATGAGTTAAGAAAATGTGTTAAAATTGAGTTTAATAATAAAAATGTTAATACCCATCAATCATGAGTAGAATAAAATGTATTTGGCATTACGTAAAATCCAACAAATCAAACTTCGGGAATTAAATTAATATATTGAGTTAGTTATTATCTTTCAAAGAAGCTAAATAAGAAAATATTCAACAAACATTGAAAGGTTTTGCCAGATCCAATTGTGTCGATGTTCTTATGATAAAAAGCGTAAATTAAATTCACCATTTCATGGAGGGATTTGAAAAGAATGAAAAAGAGAAAAAATAGAAGCAAAACCAATCTAGAAATGAAAGACGAAAAGAATGGGGTAGTCAAAACAAAAAGAAAGTAGAAATAGACAACAACAAAAAAAAGGAAACAGATAGACAAAAGGAAAAAAAAGAAAGAAATAGACAAAAAAGAAAGAAAAAATGAGGTAGACAAAAGAAAGAAATAACGAAAGAATATGATAAAGAAAAAGAAGAAAGAATGAACGAAAGAAAGAGATAGACAGCAGAAAGAATGAAAAAGATAAACAAAAAGAAAAAAAATGTGGTAGACAAAATACAATGAAAGAAAGAATAATTAATTCAGAGGTTCACTCTGAGAGCAACTGGCAGTGCCCATTAGATTCCTTTATATATAATTACTATTTGGTCAATTCCTATATATATATATATATATATATATATATATATATGTATGTTGAACACTTTTCAATTATTTCTCTATCACTAAATGTCTGTCTGTCTGTCCATCTGTCTCTCTTTCTTTCTCTCTCTATCTCTTTCTCTCTCTCTCTCTCTCTCTCTCTCTCTATATATATATATATATATATATATATATATCTGTTGAGGGTGATTACAGTTGGCCTACTTGCTAACCTGCTAGACTGCGACAGTTATCAAGAGAGGCCGAACTTTCCAAGCGCTACTGTATTGAATTTCGGATTAAGGCCACTTGGAAAAGAACAAACCCCCTCATGTTCCAGCTATCTGTTAAATAGTATCATAACTATATTTTATACAGCGATGTCGTTAGTATTATATAACCCACATATATTAATATGCCATTAAACAAAGAAATTAAACCAAACCATTTTGTCTCTCGCAATTTTTCTCTCTCTCTCTCTCTCTCTCTCTCTCTGTCCTGTCTATATATATATATATAATATATATATATATATATATATATATATGCGTCTGTGTGTGAGTACATCTGCGCGCGTGTGTGTGTGTGTGTGTGTGCGTGCGAGTGTACATCTGCGTGTGTGTATATATATATATGACTGTGTTTGTGTGTGTTTATGTGTGTTTAGCAACCCTCCACAAGAGCGCGATGTGAAACAATTTCTTATACGGAGTTTAACAGGTAAGAGTTTTTCCTCTCATTGCCCAACTAAGTTTAAAGAACACAAACTACCCTACTATTTAGCCATAACTGGAGGTAGAATTGCAGGGTGCTTGCAATTTCCAATGTACCCAGAGAGAGAGAGAGAGAGAGAGAGAGAGAGAGAGAGAGAGAGAGAGAGAGAGAGAGAGGGAGGGAGGGGGAGAGTGAAAGATAAATGCCATACACATTTCCTTTCGTTAAGTTTTAGAGCAAGTATTCTAAAGATTTGATGTTCATATCTATAATAGCGCTAATGTTTATATTTATATTAACATACATATATATTTACTATACTCATATGCCTAAGAAATCGTATTTGACCGTATGAATTTCCTTGTATCTATTCCATTTTTTTTTTTTACATACAAAAACACCTGAGCTACAATGGACAATACAAAAATCTCATAAGAAATACAGGAAAAAAAAAATAAATAAACACATACACACACAGACCCGCAAACCAAGACCCGCAAAGACGCAAACATTCTTTACAAATCTTGAATGCCAATGGATATTAAAAAATACAGCTATTCGTTCAACACGTCTCGGAAAAAAAGTATTTTCAGGAAATGTCATTAATTCTACAAGTGTGCTGTGTGACTAGAATAAATATTCGCCTCCTGAAAGGGACCATTGAAGAGCGTTGACTCGGAAGACTCCAGGGTCCCCGGGTCAATCTGTAGGACGGGACACGATTTAAGCTACTCGTCGTATCTGCACAATTAATGACCATAAAGACCAAAACGCGTTTCCCCGAGACGATGTTCGCCATCGCCTGCTCGTTGGCAGCAAGTCACCCGAGATGGACCTAACGTGAGCACACATAACAAACTGAGGATTACAAAAAAAAAAAAAGAAAAAAAAAGAAAAAAGAAAGAAAGAAAAACAAAGAAAACGAAAGAATAAGGAAAGGAAAGAAGCTCGTCATGTTGATATTTGGTGTATCACGACAACTGCATCTCCAATCATGCATGGATGGATGCAATCGAAAGAATCTGGGAAAATAGATCAGTGGTTCTAAACTCTGACAGAAACATCTGAGGCTTAGGGTTTTATTTTGTTTACTTTATTTCATCTCTATATTCATAAGGAAAAAGTTAAGCTCTATATTCGTTTTCTTTTCATTTTCTAATACTCAGTCACTAGTATTATCTGCGTTATTCGGACTATTGTCCTCATTTTTATTGTTATTGTACAACTTTTCGGCTGATGTGCCCACCGGCCTTCTTCAGGTATCTCTTGGACTCAGGAATTTTCCCGGACTCGGGAACCTTCTTTATGAACTTATGGGAATTTCTTGTTGTAATCGGGAACCTTCTGTTCGTAATCAGGAGCAATCATAGAACTTTGAAGATTCCCAATTACGACAAGAAGCTTCCCGAGTCTGAAAAGAAGCTTTCCGAGTCCGAGAATATCCCGAGTCCGTCAAGAAATACCTGATATTAGGCCGAGACGTTGTACGGATAACAATGAAGATGAGGACAATAGTCTAATCATCAAACCTCATCTCAAACATTAAGAGAAATAGTACTCAGTCACTAGTATTGAATTAATGCTAATGTTACAATTTTTGTGGACATCCTTAAGCTTCTAGCAAGAGCACTGTCCAGCGGTGATCATTTGTGTTAAGCAGCGAGCAATCCCTAGTGAAGAAACATTTGGTTGCTCCTTGATGTCCCTTAATATTGGGTACGAGCCTTTGGTTGTTCCTTGGTGTTCCTTAATGTTAGGTATGCACCTTTGGTTTTTCCTTGGTGTTCCTTAATAACTTGCAAGTCCGTTCATCAATGTGCAAATGAACGGCTATCAATATCAGCGATTAATTAATTAACCAACCACGTATTCGGGCTATTTATTGGCTGGTGTTTAAACCACGTGACCTCCCTTAGTCTATAAATTTAAGTAGTGGATTGCAGCGCGCCTTAGATAACCGTTGCAATTAAAAAGATTATGAACTTGGAGATGTTCGTAGGAGATCGTCTCTTATGAATCCGTCCGGGCTTCTCCAGCAGTAACTAGCGTGTCTTGCTCGTCTTACCTGTATGGTTTATGATATGGAAGGTAAGTGGCCATAGAGCTACTGTTTTGTAGGGGGCTTGCTACTCCAGGATTTGTTCAAAAGGGCACACATTACACTTGCATAGTTTCTGATGTAGCTATCGACTCCTACACATGGACATACCAGTGAAACTTATTCATCAACTGTGCTGATACTGGATGACAAGTGGACTTACTAAGAGCGATGTCCGATATAGGTTCGAATGGCAAGGTAGATAGATAGATAGATAGAAGGAGAGAAAGAAAGAGAGAGAGAGAGAGAGAGAGAGAGAGAGAGAGAGTAGGGGGAATCATTATTTGATGATAAGGAAGATGTACTCCTATTAACAATTTTGATCTTATTTTCGTTTTCCATTGCATTTTAGAACATTTCATTCACTCATTCCTTCTGTTGCATTTTCACAGGAAATGGAATCTTCTGGTTATTACTTCGGTGTGAATTGTTCTCGCATTTATTTTGCTGAGGAAACGATTTTCAACCAATTATCGTTCTTCTACAGATATATATATCACATACTGAGATAGATAGATTGATTGATGTACTATAAAGCATATGTATTTACCCAACCTCTCCGCGTTATCCAGGTGCAGCAAAAGGACAATTTTTTAAATGGCGTTTAACAGGTTGGAATTTAGAGTTTCCCTTCTCCTATACCGGTTGACATAACAAAGTTAAAGAGCCCTGACTGTCTCTCTATTTACTCATCATTTGAAGGATAATGATTAAATTCATTTGATATTGGCACTATGTGAAATTCAAACCGGATTTGAACTCAAGTCGCCTTGTTCATTTCTTACAACGATAACCATTACACAACAAACAGGCCCACCCACAAGCCGAAGCTCATGGGTGGTAGGCACAAAAATGCGTTGATCCTGTCGGCATTCCCCTTTCAACATGGGGTTTAAATTTTTAATTTTTGGGTGATGGTAGTGGTGGGTCTCAGTTTGGGAGAGTAGGAGATGCGGGGCTGGGAAATTTGAATGGGGCAAGGGAGACTGGGAGAGGGTTAAGGTATCTGTTAGTTACATAGGGATAGGGTATATGTTAGTTACATCACCTATGTAACTAACATATCATATATAACTATGTAACGCACCTCCACACATACACACACAAGCACAAGTACACAGAAAAAGACAGCTGAATTAGATTCTCACTTTTTGATGTTTAAGTTTTTGTGATTGGCACATTACAGGTGTTGGCGAGTTGAAACCACAGGAACATCTGTCGACTAAAATCTTTTATATTTTCTATAAATTCTTTCACTAGAGAGAGAGAGAGAGAGAGAGAGAGAGAGAGAGAGAGAGAGAGAGAGAGAGAGAGAGAGTGTGTGTGTGTGTGTGTGTCTGTATGTATGTGTGTGTGAGAGAGAGAGAGTGTGTGTCTGTGTGTATGTGTGTGTGTGTGTGTGTGTGTGGAGAGAGAGAGAGAGAAGAGAGAGTGTGTGTGTGTGTCTGTGTATGTGTGTATGTGGTGTGTGTGTGAGAGAGAGAGTGTGTATGTGTATGTGTGTGTGTGTGTGTGTGGTGTGAGAGAGAGAGAGAGAGAGAGAGAGAGAGAGAGAGAGAGAGAGAGAGAGAGAGAGAGAGAGAGAGAGTCATCTGAGTTGGGTTTTTTCGTGAAACAAATAGCACATTTATTTTTGAGTTCTACTCAAGTTATGGAATTAGTACACTTAGATGATAAAACATATTGCTTTAAATTAGAGAAATACGAGGGTAAGTTAAAAAGTAATGCCATTTTCTTTATTTCATATGATTTAAAGAATAATAAAACTAAGGTCTAAATTGAGAGTGAGGCTTAGAGCAAGAATCCGACGAGTATGAGCCAACTGGCTAATCGACAATGTCCTCCTATTGCATGACAATGTTAGACCACACACATACACACACACACACACACACACACACACATTAGAACAGCGGAGGAAATCGCTTCATTCGGGTGAACAACTTGACCGTATCATCCATACTCACTAGATTTAGCACCTTCAGACTATCATCTCTTCGGACCCATGAAAGAGGGCTTGAGAGGCAAACATTATTCCAGTGACGAGGAAGTGAAATATGAAGTGGCTCAAAGAACAGTCAACATAATTTTATGGGACAGGGATACATGCTATCATTCGAAGAGGGAACATTGCTATTGAGAGAAACGGTGACAATGTGGAGGAGTAGGGATGTGATCCACAGGGGACCAGCTTCATTTTGATGGATGATATACGTTCCTGTGTTTGTTTTAAACAAATAAATGAACATAACCACAGTTTCATTAGAAAATACATTATGTGTTTTGAATTATTTCGACACGAATTACGTCATATTGTTTTGAAACAGAACGCTACTAATGGCAATAGAATGCAAAGATTTCTGTCTTTTTTCTTTCAAATTTTGAAATTGAATATAATTTTGAAGAATCAACATCACATATTCGTGAGGATTTAATATAAAATAAAATTGAGTATGTATAAATTCCTGAACTATAATAAAATCATCCTCTGAATACCTTGTTTTTTATATTATATATACATACCGACGGATTTATTTACATTTTCACTGATTTATTACTATATCAATTTCAAATATATATATATATATATATATATATATATATATATTATATAGAGAGAGAGAGAGAGAGAGAGAGAGAGAGAAAGAGAGAGGTGATTTCTATTCTTCTTTCTACTGGCTTTTCTTTATTATCGTCTTACTCTTTCTATTTTTTCTTCTTATCTTCATATTTATTTTCCTTTCTTTTTCTTCTCCCTGATCCTCATGATTTTCTTCTTTGGGTTTCTTTTACTTACCCCCTTCACGTTCTTTCTACTATGTTTTTTTAATATTTTTTTCTAGGCTTAAACTCTTTTTTCCTCCTATCTTTTCAATCACTCTCATTGTTAATGCATATACCGCCCAATTTTCTTCCATTCTCGCCCATTTATCTATTATTTTTCTGTTTCCATATTTTGTTCCCCTCTCCACTTTTTTTAATTCTGTTTCTTGCTAAATAGAGGAGAAAATAAGTCTGGAATCGATCTCAAACAAAAGAATGGCACGAATCTATTCGTAGGAACGATGCAAAAATGTAGATTGAAACAAAAGAAGAAAATTCATTTTTAGAAGCACTTGGAAGGCAGTTGTAAAGTTTAACGAAAAAACGTTACGAGTACAGAAAAAGCGACTTAGCGAGGTGAATTGAAACAAAATGGGATATTTGTAAAAGAAAAAAAAAGAACTTGTTTTGTACAAAGTTTTCTACTGACAGTATCTAGTCATTTTGTATATCTCAAGAGCCGTCGTGCAGTTACAATACAATGTTACTACCATCCACAAAGGACCTTACTGAGCACGCCTGAACATACATTCACCATTTAGTGATATTTACTTGTCGGTATCCAATGAATGAGCTAGTGTACTGTGTGACCGTCGTATTCGTCATGACCAAAATTATACAAACGAATACTACCCATAGAAAAAATATATGGAATTAACACATAGAATATTCCCATGGGCATCTCATATGGTATAATGATTAGCCAGCTAGGTTACCAAGACGTTGTTAGTGAGTTCGATTCTCACTGTGTGCCTCTTACTTCTGGCCTTGTGCCGCATCTAATCCACGCCCAGTAAATACCTATCGGATGTTCACCTTGGTTTCTTATGTAGCAGTAAATAAAGTAACAGCAATTAAGACCCAAAACATCTGCTCGTTAATAACTGAACATTCTGGCTTCATAAGATATACTCTAAACAAGCAAAATTAAATTACTTTATTCTTTCTAAGCCACACAGAGGAAAATAAAGCTGTTTCCCGACTTAGGAGTCCCCCAAATTACGAATTTTCCAAGTTTTGAGCTCCCACTAGATAGATTTTTTTTTACTTCGTATTGAGAGGTATGAGCGACTTTCAGATACTCTTATATTCACTGAAATCAGTTAAGTCTTCAAAGTTATTACGCCAAAGAAAAATACTATTGATACTAGCAAATATATGCACCTTCTGGGTGCAAGTATTAATGTTATAAAATATTACATTAAATTAGAAAGTCTAAAGAAACTAAATAAGAATGCAGATAAAATGGTTTGAAATAGAGAGGGGTATAACCGAAAAATATAACAGCTGTAGCTTCCCCTTCCATCACCCCCGTCCTTCCTTGCTAAACTTTTCTAATTTAACTATCTAGTTAAATTAGGAAGTAAAGAATAAAATTACAGTTATTTCTTTTTGTTGATGGATTTCTTTTAAGATTTATCTCCGAGATTTTTGCTCTTATTCATCAAGATAAAATCAAATAATTAGAAATCAACAATACTAAGGAAATATTTATTAAAATCAAATTTTAAATATCAATATGCAAATTAGGCTTGCCGTTCACACTGTAAACCGCTATTTGTTTTACATATAAATACAATTGCATGTTATTAGTACGTAGACATGACCAGCAGTATTAATAATGAAAACAATTTTATTAATAATTGAGGCTTAAATAAAAATGATTCATGGAGAGTGTGATGTATAATACCTAAATGAATAGTGACTTGAGTAGTGATATAGTTTCGGCTACAGACAAATAAACACATAATCTCCATTATAATAAGATTAACATCAATAAAACATATTAAAGTACATTAAACATTACATTCTATTTAAAAAAATGTTATATACCCCTTTAAATCGGCTATATTATGGAGAGAGTGGGAGACAGGTGAAGAGAGATGATGGTGGGTTCTTAAAAGGAAAATAACTAAATCAAAGAAGTAAAATCAAATGCAAGAAAACAAAATAAAAGATTAAATGAATAAAAAACGAAAGGATTATATATATATATATAATATATATATATATATATATATATATATAATATAAAGAGAGGTAGATAGAGAGAGAGAGAGAGAGAGAGAGAGAGAGAGAGAGAGAGATGTGTGTGTGTATTAAAAGAGTTAAAATCCCCTTCGCATTCTGTGGGTGACAATAGCCTAGCGGTTAAGCTGTCTGACTGATGCTGAATCGATAGGAGTTCTATCTCGGTTGTAGGTACCGCACAAAATGTCTAGCCACACTGAAGAGACTTGAAAGTCGAAACATGTCTGTGGATGACTATATATATATTATATATATATATATATATATATATATATATATATATATATATATATGAGGTTACCCAAAAGTAAGGTCTCTAAAGTGCTGGGGAATCAAAGAAACTGTTCATGCAGCTATTAGTAATACCATTTTCTTTGGGCTTCTTCTGTGTTTTGATTTCTCTGGGCCGATTCTGCATCTTGTTGTTTTGTTCGGCTAGGTGTTGGCTCATTTCCTGTGAATTAATTAACAAAGATTTCTTGTGTTTCTATTTTCTTTATTAAAACAACTTCAGGCTAAATGCTCTCAAAATCGCGCGGTGAGAAGCAACCTCTTGAGAGAACGTCTTCACATCGGTGAGTGACTGGCTGCAACTAACTAAAAACCTGATTTCTGTCTCACGAGTTCTACTGGCGCATTTCCGGAGAGGGTTAGTAAAGGTTACCACATGTCAATCTATAACGGTAATTCATAAAATAACTATAAGTATTCCATTAACCACCGCTATTTGAGTCTTCAACGATTCAATTGAAATATATCTACACTACTTACATAATTCCCAGGCTACACGTGAATTATGTAAGATTTATTCAATGCAGTGCTATTTTTCTGATAAGAAAAAAGAGGTAACAAATAATTAAGGCGTTTTTTTTGTGTTTGGAAAGGGTTGATAGCACTTCAGTTTATTTCTTCGTTACCCTAACTTATTATTTTTTTCTACCCGCCACCCATGAGTCTCGGCTTGTCGGTGGTCCCACATAAATAGGGCCTTCGTGCCTGACTCGGTACGCGTGGGGTACTGGGAAAATAAACCTAACTTATTATTATGGCTTATTCCCAGACAAACCTGATAGATTGTCAGAAATATGGATTAAAATATGGATTCATTGAAATAATCAGTCAAATAAAATACATTTTACACGGAAACATAAATATTCATACAGAGATAAGCTGTGAAGACAGAAATTGCTAGGGACATTTTGTTTTAGAATGCAAGATAACATGTATGGATATGTGATATTATACGAGAAAGTCTATCTGTGTGAAAAAAACTGAAAATGAAGACAAGACTAAAGAAGAGATGTAATGATATAGAATGAGAGAAAATCATTAGAGAGAGAGAGAGAAGAGAACTTGTGAGAGAGAAAGAGTGGAGAGACTAGAGTGAGAGAGAGAGAGAAGAGAGAGGGAGATATGTAATGATATAGAATGAGAGAAAATCATTAAGAGAAACAGAAAGAGAGAGAGATAGAGAGAGAGAAGGAAGAAAGAGAAGGGAGAGAGCGAGAGGGAGAGAGAGAGAAGAGAGAGAGAGAGAAGGGAGAGATGTAATGATATAGAATGAGAGAAAATCATTAAGAGAAACACAGAGAGAGAGAGAGAGAGAGAGAGAGAGAGAGAAAGGAGAGAGAGAGAAGGAGAGAGAGAGAAGAGAGAGTAGAGAGAGGGAGAGAGGCGGAGAGAGATGGAGAGAGAGCGTGAAAGGAGAGAGAGAAGGGAGAGAGAAAAGGGAGAGAGAGAGAGAGAGAAAGGGAGAGATGTAATGATATAGAATGAGAGAAAATCATTAAGAAAAACACAGAGAGAGAGAGAGAGAGAGAGAGAGAGAGAAAGGAGAGAGAGAAGGGAGAGAGAGAGAAGTGAGAGGTAGGAGAGAGGGGAGAGAGGGCGGAGAGAGATGGAGAGAGAGCGTGAGAGAGAGAAGGGAGAGAGAAAAGGGAGAGAGAGAGAGAGAGAAAAGGGAGAGATGTAATATAGAATGAGAGAAAATCATTAAGAGAAACACAGTGAGAGATAGAGAGAGAAGAGAGAGAGAGGAAGAGAGAGAGAGAGAGAAGGGAGGGAGGAGAGAAGGGAGAGAGAAGGGGGGGGAGAGAGAGTGACAGAGAGAGAAGGCAGAGAGAAAGAGAAAGGGAGAGAGAGAGAGAGAGAGAGAGCATTATGGAAAAATGAAAGAGTGAGAGAAAAAAGATCTAAGAGAAAGATGGGTATAGAAAAAAATAAGAAGAGAGTGGGAGCGCATATGTATCCATCAGTTCCAGTATGTGTCCTTGTCGAAAGAATAAGCGTGTACATGATTACTATTTCTTGGTGTCTCTGGACGTTTTAGCGGCTGAGTCTCTGTATAAGAACATGCGTATGAGTTACCGAGCCGCTAATGAAGTTCAATATATGTATAAGAATATGAATGAAAGAAATAGAAGGATTGTGCATTGTTATGCATGAGTGTGTGTATATAGAGAAATAATGGGAAAATAATACACAACTAAGCGATTGAAAGATTTCGTTATGTATGGGTGTGTCTTGTGCGGAGTTTTTGTTTCGGACGCATGCGTATTATGTAATTTGAGAATATTGAACAAAAAGTGTTTCAGCTAACACTAATGAATATATATATATATATATATATATATATATATAAATATATGTGTGTGTGTGTGTGTGTATGTGTGTGTGTGTGTGTGTGTGTGTGTGTGTCCGGATTATAAGGAAGACAGATAGAGGAGAAAGGAAAGATAAAGCTTCGTTGCTTCCTAATCATAAGAGTAAAAATGACTGCGTTGAAGCTAATGAAGCCTATTTTTATTAATGAAAAAAAGGAGAAAAGAAAATCTCTATGAATAAAGAGAAGCAGGCGTTTTAAAAAAAAGCGAATAATGGAACGCCAAAAATGAAGTATTAATAACGGACATATCAAAGAGTTAAAGCGGTTTTGAATGAAATATAAAATGAAAAGAAAAGACAAGATTAACCCAATACAATTCCAACCAATAATAATAATAATAATAATAATAATAATAATAATAATAATAATAATAATAATAATAAAGACAAAGACGGAAAAGATGATTGTACGTATGTAGAACTGAAAAGGAGACGCAGTCTAAAAAAATCTTTACATCAAAGAACAATGCTTAGCGATGCTAAGAAAAGGATGTTTTTTTAACAAAAGAATTCCTTTTTTTGGTGTCAAATGTGATACGAGGTATATAGACAACTATACAAGTTAATCTTTTTTTTTTTTCAAATACGAAACGAACTTAGGAAAATTTTGACTGAATTCTTTTTTTAATGTTCTTTTAACGCACAAACTATTTTGGTAATTTTTCCCTGTAGAATTTTCTATAAACTGAAATGCTCGATGTCTGAACCTGACGCCTTTTGCGAGATTATAAAACAGGACTTATTTGTCTGAGAAATACTTTAGGCTTCATGACGGTATGTGTGTATGTGTGTGAAGGTGAAAGAGAGAAATAAAGAAAGAAAGAACGTGACAAATGGAAGCATACTTAAGAAAAAAACATTTGGGATATATCGAACAAGAGGCATTCTAGTGGGGGTATATCGCACGAGACCCAAAAAGTACTAGGGTGAGTCAAAAAGTAATGCCATTTTATTTTTTTCATGTGAAGTTTTTTTAGATTATAAAACTAAAGCCTACATTGAACCCTAACGAGGCTCAGAGCAAGAATCTGACGAGTAAGTCCCAACTTGCCAATCGAAAATGTCCTCCTGCGTGACAATCCTCAACCAAATATAAACAGCAGGACAGCGGAGAAAATCGCCTCATTCGGGTGGACAACTTTACCGCTTCCTCCATACTCACCAGATTTAGCGCCTTCAGTCTATATTTCCGGCCCCATAAAAGAGGGTTTAAGAAGCAAACATTATTCCAGTGACGAGGAAGTGAAATCTTCTGTGAAGAAGTGATTCAAAGAACCGTCAACATAATTTTACGAGTCAGGGATACATGTTCTCATTCGAAGGGGGAACATTGCTATAGAGAAAAACGGTGACAATGTTGAGAAGTAGTGATCTAGAGAGGTTCAGCTTCATTTTTATGTATGATACATGTTCCTGTGTTGGTAATTATTCCTGTCCAAAACAAAATGACATTACTTTTTGACACACCCTCGTAATATGGACCGAAATTCTGTCTCGCCCTCACGCATCAACTATAATTAGGCGACTCGAGTTGCTCCTAACACCAAAAGAGGAAAAGATAATTACATGTATTACATAATAGGAACATCACCCCGTGATGCAGGTTAACGTTATACCTAGTACACTAAGACCCTCATCACATCCTTCTAGTACATATATAAAAAGCGTTGTGGGTTTGCCATGGATGCAATTGAGGAATACAGTTAACAAGTGGTCCCAATGTGTGATCTTAACCCTTTGCAGAGGCGCACTCTGTGTATTTCAAAGACCAACCCGACAGGGCCTGTATTCTCCGCACGTTTATTGTCCTATTAATTATCGAAAACAACAATGGTAGGAAAGTATATGTGTTTATCTAATTCTATCTTGGTTTCCCAAATGTAAAAATACTCACTGGACTAAATAAAGGGTTAAGTTCAAAGTTCCGTGATGGTTCCCAATTACGACAAGAAAGTTTCCGAGTGCGAAAATAAGCTTCCCGAGTTCAAAAAGAAGCTTCCCGAGTCCGAGAAAGTTCCCGAGTCCGAGAAGAAATACCTGAAGGGGACGGAGGATACATGGGCCGAAACGTTGTACAGATAACAATGAAGATGAGGACAATAGTCCGAGTAATCCAAATAATACTAATTATCAAGCTACATCTAATAAATTTAGAGATATAATAAAAAATATTCTCTGTCAAAGAAAATGATGGCAAAATAATTGACATCATGAATATAGTTATTGATGAAACTGACGCACTTAATTGTTTGTCTATTTATTCCTGTTTTCGCCTTTAGGTCTGTTGTAAAAGAGAATATTTTAGTCATTCTTCTGAGGTTTTTATAATGATAACAAAGGAATAAAAGATCATACAAATTTCTTGTATTTAAAATACAATTTGTTAAAGGAGTGCAAATGTGACAAACTTTGAAGAAAACGTTGAAATTGAATATAAATTTAACGTCTCAAATAAAATCAAAAAGAAAAAGAGTAATGTTTAAAACATGGGGTTTTCTAATTCTTTTTACTTGAACTTAAATTCTTGCTGAATTCATCAATTAATATACGAGAATCAACTGATAAATGTTTCCAATCCTCTGAGATAATTCTTCAAACAGATAGATTATTCAAACTTGTGTTATATGAATTAATGATCAGCTTATAAATTACAGGGTATTCCGGATAAATTTGACATATTTATATTTGGTTAATTTTCTCCGTAGTTTGGAGGTATATATATATATATATATATATATATATATATATATATATATAGATATAGATATACGCACACTACGCATCATTTACAGGTTTGGACCCTTCTTCATTCATACACGTGATGACAGATTAAATGGGTGACTGGAACTCATCTGAATCATGGAATCATGACGATCTGTGCCGGCCATCAAAATAAGGCGATTATGGTTGCTGCCCAATGCTCCCTGAACACTATAAAAACAATCAGTCATCAACTGGAAAATTGCAATGTAGACTATGAGGCTGTGGCTAGAAGAAAGCAACATAACAGACGATCTGATTGCCTTCGTATAGCAAAATTTCTCAAAAGTCTGCAGAAAAATGTGTTGGAAGACCCTCGCTTTGGAATGGAATTCGGGGTTTGTCTCGTGAATTGAATGTTTCAACCTCTACCATGAAGCTTGCACTCAATGTTGCAGGATACGACACAAGGTCAATTTCTTAAGCGGAGTTGAACACTGGTTACCTAGCCATGAGTCCAGTCTGCCCTGAGCGCTAAGTGAAATGCAATTACCACGTCCAACTCCCATGACTTTAACCATTACACCACGCGCTTCCTAAACTACTACTCATATAAGCGCCGCAGAGGTCAACTGCTCCCAGAAAAGGCCGTGAAAATGGGCTGACAAAGGTGGAGAAATTTCTGGGTAAAGTGAAACATCCTGCTGAAACACAAACAATCTGGTTCTTTTCCGATGAGAAACACTTTTGCCAAGATCAAAAGCACAACACGCAGAATAACAGATGGCTTGCATACAGTCAAAAGAACACTCCTCGTTTTGCCCCAAACTGTGATGGTTTTCGGATGTGTGTCCTCTGAGGGTGATGTGATGCCTCCGCATTTTTTCAGAGAGGATATCAAGTTGAATTCAGATGCCTACATGGAGTTGCTAAACACTGTAGGCAAGCCCTAAATAACAAGGGTAGCCAATGGGAAGCCATATATATGGCGGTAGGATTCGGCCCCCTACCACACCTCTGGGAAAAGTCAAAAATGGTTGTCGACTAATTTTTACCACTACACCAGTCCCACTGTATGGCTTCCGAACTCTCTAGATCTTATACCCATGGATTATTTTGTATGGAACGCTGTTTAGAAAGACACCAATCGTCGTGCCAGTACTACAAAAGCCCAGTTAATCGACAGAATTGTGGTAGTTTTTGAGACCCTTTCAAGGTAAACTGTAACATAAGCTTGCTCCAAGTTCCGGAGGAGGATTGAGTCTGTGATCGACGCTAATAGCGGTTATTTTGAGTGAGACTTGTTGACAGTAGCGTAATTACCATGCCTCTTTTTCTTTTTTTTTACAATCCATTGAATTGTGTAGTTACCAAGCCCTTTTTCTTTTTCCTTATGAAACTGTCAAATTTCTCCCGAACACCCTGTAAATGCGTACTTGTAGTTAGAATATTTAAATAATGTTCGTTAGATTTAATAAAAGAGGTGGGGAATTTTTCATACCCGTTGGGATTATGAGTGACGTGATGATGATCTTAACTGACCTTCTAGTACAGTCGCGTAATTTGGCGCTGTGAGAATAAGTTTTAAATTAGTTTAGAAGCGACGTAGATTTCAGAGCGGGTGGACGTTGTGCAACTTTCACCTAGCTTATTCTCTAGGCGCTTTGTTCGGATCCAAGTGGCCTAGCCATCCATCAGCACTGATACAACTGCGGCTTAAAATAATTGTTGCTTTAAAACCCGTTTGTTTGTTCATCAATTTCAAATTCTCCTTAGTTTTGGAAAAAGACATGCTTTTTTTAAATTAACATTTTCAAAAATAACAAAACATAGAAAATTTCTTCTCATTTTCTTTTCCTTGATTTGATAACCTAATCTGTTACTAGTTAATTTGTAAACAATTGTCTGAGTTTGAAAAATATGAAATCTTAGCAGACAATGATTGCTGCCTGACACTTTACGATGTTTCAAATAAATTGAATCGCCAGCATTTTATCAATTGATGTTCGCATAAAAAATCTGCGAAAATTGGAATTTACCACCAAAAAGAATATCGTGGCCGCAAGAGAAAAAACAAACAAACAAAAAAGAACATAGCATTTGAAGATACAAAACTTGTGAAAGAAGCAAGGTGTCAGCGCACTGAAACATCACAAGAACTCAGAGATGAGGTTTTTTATTCATAGAGTTCTCTTGTACATTCATTAATTATTATCATAGATTTTGAATGATGATATGAAACTACTAATTTGATAATGCAAATACATATTATTATATTTCATATATTGGTATAATCGTTTTGGAATCTATTAAATTTATTCCTCTGAATGGTTGAGATGAGGCTTGATGATTAGTATTATCTGCGTTATTCGGACTATTGTCCTCATCTTCATTGTTATCTGTACAACGTTTCGGCTGATATGCCTCCGACCATCTTCAGGTATTTCTTGTCGGAGTCGGGAACCTTTTCGGACTCAGAACTTTCTTTTCGTACTCGGGAACCTTCTTTTCGGACTCGGAAACTTTCTTGTCGTAATCGGGAACATTCTTGTCGTAATCGGGATTCTTCACGGAACTTTGAAGCTAACCCTTTATTCAGTCCACATTCCCGAGTCTGATAACAAGATGAGGACAATAGTCCGAATAACGCAGATAATATTATTAAATTTTATTCTAAATGTTACATTCACAGGTTAACAATAATAACGAACATAACAATCTCTTATTATATGTTTAATTCGTAAAACATTTATTTTCGCCAACGATAATAACAGTGCAATAAAGGAATTATCGTTGGTTTAATATTGTTTCGTCATGTTGAATTAACAATAACCTATCTTATTTTTTGAGTAAACTTAATAGAATGAATACAAAATTAAATGAGAAACAAATATGAGTGCATACGGAGGTGTATGAATAACAAGGCCTTTCACTGGCTTGGGCATGTCAGGAGGATGGAAAATGGCCACATCCCAAAAGAGCTTCTGCATGGCGAATTAGTAAAAGGCTCCCATCGGTAGGTAGAGAACGCCTACGCTTTAAAGATGTCTGCGGGAGAGGCACAAAAATATGCCACATTGACACAAACACGCGTGAGGTAGATGCAGAAAATTGAGCGTCCTGGCCTTAAAGTTAAGCAAGGCACGAAGCGGAGTTAGGTGGAAAGGAGAATAGCCACGACAGCAACGAGAGCCAGAAAGAGGGATAGGCCTGCACAGCCACTTGCGTAGATTCAGATAATTTTTAAAAATATTTATATTTTAAAACACTACACCATCGACCTTAGTGGACGTAAAGGTGCCAAGAACAATGAATAAATGTCCATAGAATGTGTTCAATGCGATGTTTGTTTGGGACGGAAATGTCTGTCCCGTAGGACCAAGCCCATATCTTTTTCAAGTCATGCTGTAAGTGGAAACATAATGAGACTTTCGCGCTCTTTTCATATACACTGCTTTTATAACGGCATGCAGTGGTCATTATTATAACTTATTTGACAAACAGGGCAGGTAGGATCACAATGCTATTTGCTTACCCCGGTATATTCTTAAGACAGGCCACTACGATACGTGCTATGGAACACCGACCCCTGACACCGGTGATAATCTTGCTTTTGTGTAGCCTGTAAACAAGACCGATGGGTTTATTCAAGAAATATTTACAAAGGAAAGAAGATGAATAAATGATTGCCTTGCGATTTCAGGACTGAGAAGAAAAGAAAATGGCCGATTCACTAAAAAATATAATACAAGAAAAGAAAATTGGAGATGGGAAAAACCGGCTGATGGGAAAGAAGCGAATAAGGAATATATATATATATATATATATATATATATAATATATATATATATATATATAAATGGTGAGATGTGAGATTTTTACTTGTTTTTGTCTTTGGTCATTTGCATATGAGAGCCGTTGCGTGTTGACTTTTCGAGGAGGGTTTGTTTGCTCAAAACACAGTTTGCACAAAATTAGTCCAAGTCAGGAATGTGTAAAAAGGTGAATTCTAAACGAAGATTTTGCGTGCACTTTTTTCTTTCGTTCAAGTCGAATGAACGAAGAAGCCCAGACGACATGGCGTCGCGAAGATAAATAGGCCGAGTCAGCACTTCCATAATGTTTCCTATTGAAATTGCTTTTTCTTTTGTAAACTTTAACTTGGATTTTTTTATCCACAGTAAATATTTACAGGCATATACTTTGCTTTCTTTCCTTCATTTACAATTCCGCATTTCTGATTTTTTTTTCTCCTTTTCATCCTTTGTTTTTCTTTCTTTCTTTCTTAATCTATTATTTTTCAATTCACCTTTCTGTTTTCTTCTTTCTTTTCTTCTTCCCTTTTGCTTTTCTTTCTTTCTTTCTTTCTTTCTTTCTTTCTTTCTTTCTTTTACAATTCCTACTTTCTATTTCCGTTTCTTCTCATCGTTTTTTTCTTTCTTTCTTTCTTTCTTTCTTTTTCTTTCTTGATCTTTTTTTACAATTCCTCCTTTCTGTTTTTTATTTCTTTCTTCTTCCCTTTTCTTTTCTTTTCTTTCTTTCTTTCTTTCTTCTCTTCTTTCTTCTTTCTTTCTTTCTATTTATTTTACAATTCCTCCTTTCTATTTTCTTCTTTTCTTCTTCTTCTTTTCTTCTCTTTCTTTCTTTCTTTCTTTCTTTCTTTCTTTCTTTTACAATTCTACTTTCTATTTCCGTTTCTTCTCATCCTTTCTTTCTTTTTTCTTTCTTTCTTTCTTTTTTTCTTTCTTGATCTATTTATTTTACAATTCCTCCTTTCTTTTCTTTCTTTTCTTCTTCCCTTCTGCTTTCTTTCTTTCTTTCTTTCTTTTTTTCTTTCTTTTCTATTTATTTTACAATTCCTCCTTTCTGTTTTCTTCTTTCTTTCTTCTTCCCTTCTGCTTCTTTCTTTCTTTCTTTCTTTCTTCTTTCTTTTACAATTCCTACTTTCTGTTTCCGTTTTCTCATCCTTCCCTTTCTTTCTTCTTCTTTCTTTCTTTCTTTCTTTCTTTTTCTTTCTTTGTCTCTTTTTCAAACCCTTCTTTCTCTTTTCTTCTTTTTCTTCTTTCATTCATTTTTTCTTCCTTTTTCTATTCTTTCTTTCTATCTTTTTTCTTTTACAATTACTCCTTTCAGTTATTAACTTCATTTTCACTCTTCCATTTTTTCTTTCTTTGACAATTCTACCTTTCTTTTTCTTCTTTCCTTTCGTCCTCCCCGTTTCTTTCTTTCTTTCTTTCTCTTCTTTATTTATTTATTTTTTATTTCTCTCTTTCTTTCCTCTTTCTTTCTTTCTTTCTTTCTTTCTTTCTTTCTTTCTTCTTTCTCTCTTTTATTCTTCCAATTCATCATTTCAGTTTCCTCTTCTTTTCTTCTGCCCTGTCGGTGGGGCGTTAGAATGCACCGACTGCACCTCTGCATAGGGGTAAGACTCACCCAATGGGGCCACCTGTTGGCCGTGGGTGTTGACTCGTGATACTTAAGGATAGAAATGAGCAGTTCATGACTTGCAATGCTCCACTTTGGCCCTATATTGGGCTAGACGGGCGGTCGGAGAGGCCCCCTCTGATCAGTCGGCTGGTCACGTCAAGCCCTAGCACCTATATGATTTTCCCAACCCTATTGCCCTTATGTCAAGCCCCAGCCCCTTTATCATATGGGTGCTAGAATGCGGTGACTGAAGTCTACATGTCCTGGGAATGACTTTAAACTCTATCTGATGATGAGGTTCCAGTTTTTGAGGTTTGGGGAATGTGGGGCACCCTTTATCACCATTGCTCCCTGGTCCACTCTGTCCCGGAGTGGTAGTACCTGTTAGGGTCCATCTATGGGTTAAAAAATGAATTTATAAAAAAATTGTATTATCCATTAATTGATTTATTTCAAAACTTTATCGGCATTGAATGACCCACTGAGGTTGATATACCATAAAACCAAACCAAAACAAATCAAATCTTCCTTTCTTTTTGTTGTGATGTTAAACCAACAGTAAAAAAGAAGTCAAGTCGAGGTAGGGTAAAATAAGACAAGTATTTACAATAATGGTATAGGAACGGCTAGCTTGCCGTTAAACGGTAACAGTACAACCTTTTCACTCGGTGTCTCACTATTTATAGTGAGAACCTGTGTACATTCTCCATTGTAGGAACGGCCGGTACAACACTTTTCATATCACCTTCCATTATTTCCTTTCTTTTTTCCTTCGTTCCTTCTTTCTTTCTAATATTTGATTTGATTCTTAGTATCAACGTTGGTTCAGTTCGCGTTCGACACAAGAACAAATGGAGGCAAGATACGAAATTCATAGCGCTGATCCCTTTGAACGTAGGACCTTTCGGCTTTTAACGTCATTATTCAAAATCCCCAACATCCACCGCCAACTTCTGGCGCCTTTGGATATATGCCACTAAATCCTTCACTGAGGAGGTTGCCTTTGATTTATATCTTGTACAACTTGTCGAATTAAGAACGTCGGTAAGCGTCGCTAGAGAATTGTTTAAAATCAAACATTCAGAAATTTGACTCAACTTATGCAAATTGCAACAGAAAAGGCCCCCATCTTTCTAGTACGCAAACACACGAAAAGATACACAGAACTGAAAATAATACTAAATTTTACCATCTACTGTAAAATAAAACGAGGCCCGCTGTAATGGTTATCGTCATAGGAAATTGAGACGAGTTAAAATCATGGATGAGGCTAATTACATTTCAGATAGCGCTAATACTCTTGGGAAATGTTTGCACTTAAATCTTCTCTTTCCGGATATGGGTAATTAGTAGGCAGACTGGCTTCTGTCATATATTACCTAAATAAGGAGAATGGAATCGTCTGTTCTTCCTATAAATAAAGTCTGACGAAACCCCAGAGGAATGAACAAAGATATCTCACGGACTAATTAATGCAATTTAGCAACTACTAATTGCACTGTTTACCTTGTATAATGCTTAGTAAATCTTTTTCCTTGTTTCGATATTCGTTGTGTTCCTTCCTACTACTTCTGTGTTAAAACTGTTACTCGAGTTTTGACAGTATGCTAACCGGTCTAGGAAAGAGAAAAAAATCTTAATTCAAAACTGTCAAACTCCGCTTAAATATTGACCTTGTATCAAATCCTGCTCGTACGGCGTGGTTTGCTAAATACATACTTTAAAATAAAAACGTACACACATCAAAGAGTTTCATATATTTTTTTAGAATTTACTAAACGTTACATAGATGGGCAAGCAAGCCTTAGGTTGCTAAGGATATATCATCATCATCATCAAGTAGTGCTAATAGCATGGATTCCCAAGATTCCCAAGACTCTTTCGCCATCAGTTCCTATCACTTATCGCTCCTGGCAAGTCTTTCGCACGGCATTCAGTATCTGCACAGAGCTGATTGGTGTCGATATTTGCTGGTAGACCTATACTATACTATGTGTTCATGTGTATGTGTCCAAAGGAGAACATCACTTATGATTCGTCTTTGTTTCAACAGTAGTGTCCAGCATGTCTTGTTCGTCTAACTTGTATGGTTTGTGTGACAGGAGGTATTTGCCCGTGCAGCTGTTTTTTTGTGCTTTTCTGCTTCCAAAATCTTTTCACCTTCAACACGTAGTATCCTTGTTTAGTTTCCATGATTATTTTTATCTAAACGTTTCGTTAATGGTTCAGACATACATCAGCATTAAGACGGTTACGCATGGTTTAACTCTCAGACACCCATAAACTTCATTACATTTCAACCATATCTTACCCAGTTCCAGTATGGGAATTCACCCTCAAAGGTTCTCTGTGATTTATACTGTCGATTCCAATCGACAATCAAGCTCTTTTAATTTCTCAGGCGCAATAATTTAAGTTTTAATGCAACAAATTAAATAAGAACGCATATAAAAAGATTACACTTATTTCAATTATATTATATATTTAAATGGTTTCTATATAAAATCATTCATCGGATAGATTTTAATACATTGGAGAATAAAACAATATAATTAGAGATCTATAAAACCAAGTAATTATTTATCACACCCGGTCTTGTCAAAACCAGCGTGCTAAGTAATCACACCATATATGTAAACCTTTAATTTTAGTGATATATCAGGCACATCTCAGGATTTTAAACGCACTAATATCATGGGCTATTTTTAGAAACATCATTAATTGATAAGATTTATTCTATATACTAGCAAAACTAATGCCATCCAGGTGATGATTAAGTAAGTTCTTCTTAAAATATTTCCTGAGGTGGGTGGGAGTTAAAATTACAATGTCAATAAACTAAATTTTATTCAGTTCAATTCTGTAGAAAAATAAATTCTTTAAAAATTCAAAACAAAACAAACTTTATTTTAAAAAAATGTTTGAACAATCAATAAATTGATGTAATATACGTTTTTACGCCCTTAATTCATTTTCTTAGAGATATAATAAATTTCATATTTATTAAAGTAAGCATTTATTTATTAAGATAAGCATTAAAGTAATTGTATAACTTCATTTATTTAATTTTTAAGAACAAAATAAAATTTGTACAAATTAGAATTAAAATTAAAAAGCTATTTTAATGATCTGATACCGAATAGAATTAAATTTATTATTGAATGTGTATTATTTGAACAACGAACAAGATATTACTAACAATTAATTACTTCGCTATAATTAATTTAAATAAATATATTGCAGGTGAAAATAATAATTAATGAAAATAAAAACAGTAAAAAACTTTTGCATTAATGTAAACATTTTTTTAAAAAAGTTTGTACACATGCGTAAAACTACATCCGGTTTAGTTTTCCGTTTAGTTTTTTAGTTTATAGTCCTTAAAATATAAGCTGGACAAGTTTATATGACGAAAAAGAAAACGAGCCCTTAGTTAGAAGAATTAATAATAATAATAATTAATAATAATAATAATAATAATTAATAATAATAATAATAATAATAATAATAAGAAGAAGAAGAAGAAGAAGAAGAAGCAATTAGAAAAATCAACGCATAACAAGGGAAATGAAGATCACCAACATCATCTCTAAAGTAAGTCTCTAATTTGTCTGTCTGTCTGTCTGTCTGTTACTCTTTCTCTCTATCACCTGATAATTCTCTGAACACTCTGAATTATCTACCCGATGCTCGATGTGGGGTATATAACAAGAGGTTTGGTTGGTTTGGTTCATTTGTTCGATGGCATATCAACCTTCGTGGCTTGTCTTTTGCTGAAACCATTTTTGTAGTAGAAGAGTACTGGTACTATTTAAGACCATAGCTGGGAGTCGAGGGAGCTGATACTTTTCCCAAACTTACTAATCGGTAAATAAAATTTGTAGCAAAACTGGAGTTCTCGCTTACTACAATATCGTTATCCAGCAAGTTTGTCATTACATCACGGAGACTTCTTTTCGGAATATAAATATACCAATATTTTACAATTGGTATTCCTGTGATGAGAATGTGAAATTGTCCCAACAAGAATTCGAACTCTGATTGCAAAATCCATTTCACTTGCCAGTATCTCGTTATATTGCCTCACTCCTACTCAATAAGAAACAAGCAAAACAATAATAATAATAAACAATAATACTGTTTTCCACTACTTGAAGTATTCCTTACACAATCTCCTACACATAAAAACACAGAATTATATTTTATTTATTCCCAATATTACTTGGAGACATATGGCTTATTCAATGTGTCAAACAGATCGTTGTATATCTCTTGTTTCAAAAGATATGATTAAAAACAATAATCGGTTCACATATTCCAAAGAAGAGCATGGATGTAAAGAAAGAATAAAATCCACTTGTTTGAATATCATATTTCAAATGTTGAATACATAACTCGTTTTTTTTT
>CM042140.1:113612786-113622786 GCA_023376005.1 Doryteuthis pealeii
TTTTTATTTTTTGATCTGTCATCGTAATCTTTATTGTGAAATATGCACAACATTTTGGCCGATGTACCCCGGACTTCCTCAGATGTTTCTTGTAATCCAGCGGGTCTTAATTCTCTCAATTCGTTACAAGTGTTAAATCTTTGTCTTATCTGAGCATAGTAATGATTTAACTAGGGAACTAATTTTGAATAATTACCTAGAAGGGTAAAGCGGCCGAAACGTTGGGCATGTAAATTTCAGAATAAAGATGAGATCAACCGTCTGAAAAATAAAAATGATAAATATCAATCTTCATTTAAAAAAGATACATTCCTAAAGAAAGAAAGAAATATAATAGAAAGAAAAAAATTCAACCGAAAAAGAATAAAAGAAATAAAAAAAAATGAATGCAAAAACGAAAAAAAAAAGAAATTAAAAGAGAAAAGATAAAACTAACAAAAACAACGAAAGAAAGAAAGAAGGACATTTGCTTGAATAAGAAAGAAAGAAAGAAAGAAAGAAAGACAGAATGAAAGAAAGAGAAATTGAAGAGAAAAAACAAAGCAAACAACAAAAGAAAGAATCACACATTTGTTTGAATGAGAAAGAAGGAGCACAAGAAAAAGAAAAAGAAAGAAAGAGAGGAATTAAAAGAGAAAAAAAATTAAAAAAGCAACAAAAACAAAAAAGAAAGAAAAATGAAAGAAAAAAATTGAAAGAGCAAGGAAAACCAAAACAAGACAATAAAAACAAAAGAAAGAAAGAAAGAAAGAAAGAAAAAGAAGAATAAGAAAAAGAAAGAAAGAAAGAAAGAAAGAAAGAGTTAAAGGAAGACAGGAGAAAAAAGAAGAAGAAAACAAACAAAACCAACAAAAAAGAAACAAAAGAAAAAAAAGAAAAAAAAAGAAGAAAAAGAAAGAAAAGCAAGAGAAAATATAAACCAAATAAAAAAACAACAAAAGAAAGAAACAAGCAAACACACAAAGAGAAAAAATGAATAAATAGATAAAAAGAATAACGGCATAATGATAATTTACATCGATTCTTCGCTGTTAATAATAATCCAAGTAATGAAATCGGCTTCTCAAGTTCAAACAGCATTTTAAATGTCGCAAACAACTGACAATAGATTTGAACAAACACAGTAAAATTCAGTGATTCCTCAAAGAGAAAGAAAAGCAGAAAATAACTAGAAATCAAATAGTCTCAAAAATATAGCTTGTTTTCATGGCTTCAAATTTGCGCTTCCTGAAAATGCAACTTTTTGCCGCTGGGCATCAATGAGAAAATCTTTCATGTTGTCAAATGTGCTCCAAGGAATTCCTTAGCGTCATATTTTTTTTATTTCTTTTTCCGTTTCAATGTTTCTATGAATTATCACCCGAGGCTTTCGCAGTCTTGAACTGTCTTTTGTCATATTTCTCTTTTTGATATTTGTCCTCGAGTCAAATTCATTCGTTCTTTTCTATGTGTTGCAGTTCGCTTTGAATAATAGAATTCGTCTTCTTGTCTCAGACGTTTTTGTTATTTCCATTCTTTTCAAAGTTACCACGAAGCTTGATTTTCTGCAACTAAACTCTTGACAATTTCTTCCTAGACATGAAATAGTTTCGGGCACGTCCTCATGATGTACTGTTTACCAAACTTGTCACGCAGATCAATTTCTACTAATTAGCGTCTTAGCTCCTTACCAAGTACTCAATATTCACAGCCTTATTTCTCTGGATGTTTGAGATAAGGCTTGATGATTAGTATTATCTGCGTTATTCGGACTTTGTTCTGATCTTTATTGTTATTTGTACAACGATTCGGCCATCTTCAGGTATTTCTTATTTCAGTAACATAGAAAAATGATTAACACAACTCCTACGCCAGCTTTGGTTAGCGGAATGAGAAGAGGATACCCCCGTGGATTGAATAAAGGGTTAAGTTCAAAGTTCCATGATGGCTCCCGATTACGACAAGAAAGTTCCCGAGTTCGAAAAGAAGGTTCCCGAGTCCGAAACGAGATTCCCGAGTCCGACAAGAAATACCTGAAGAAGACCGGAGGGTATATCGGCCGAAACGTTGTACAAATAACAATAAAGATGAGGACAATAGTCCGAATAACGCAGATAATACTATTCACAGCCTTGTACCAAATCTAAATTTTGTACATTTATCAGAGGGCACCACGTATTGTTGAGTCGGTGGAGTGACCTATTGTCGGTATCAGCCAGACAGCGAGGGAGTCTCTCCCATTTTTACAAGCGCAAGACAAGGGAGATTGTTTTTACGTCTGAGTTGAGAAGCCACACCTACCATCAGCTCCCAAGTTTACTGCACAAACTAAAGCTGTGCTACTCAGGTGCTGAGTGGTCGAGAGCCGATATCGAACCCAGAATCTTGTGGTCCTAAGGCAGATGCTCCAACTATTGTGGTAATCGTGTTAAATAGTCGCATTCATATCATAATCAACTTCTATCTTCTATGCTGAACAGAATGGGTGGAGTAACCTATTGTCGGTATCAGCCAGACAGCGAGGGTGTCTAACCCCTTTTCATAATCGCAAGACCAGGGAGATTGTTTTTGCGTCTGAGTTGGGGAGTCATACCTACCATCAAACACCTAGTTTACTGCACAATCTCAAGCTGTGCTACTCAGGTGCTGAGTTGTAGAGAGCCGATATCGAACCCGGAATCTTGTGGTTTTGATGCAGATGTTCTAACGATTGTGTTAAATAGTCGCATTAATATCCCTCTTATTATAATCAACTTCTTTCTTCCATCTTCTATGCTGGCCAGAATGGGTTGAGTTGAGTTCATCTGAATCTTTTGTCTACTTGGGTTTGTTGGGGGGTTTCTGGGATTGTACATCTTCGCGTCTATCCTGAATGTTTAGTAATGAATTCGAAGACCTGGTTAAATTTCGAGGTTTTTATTTTTATTCCCCCAAATCTCACATTCTAGCGCGCTGAGAGGAAACTCTACGGAAGACGCCATTCATGTCTGTCTCAGTCAATCACTTAGTTCAATCTGTTTAAAGTAAATCTTTTAGTCGTGTGATATTCTAAATGCATCAGAATATCACGCAGGTTAATAAGGGGTTAAAAGCTATCCATCAAACTACTGTTATTTTCCATAACTACCAAACGAAAAATCCTTAACTTTCAAATCAAAATATTTCTACACTTTCTTAAACAATTTATGGGCTACCTTAGCACAGTCGGTAGAGTTTTAGGCTCGGAACCTCAAGATTCCTAGTTCGATAGCGGCCCCCGCCAACTCTGCGTATAAGTAACACAGGGATCTGTGCGTTAAAGTAAGGTGCTCCGCCTCAGACGCTAAAATAATCTTCTTGGTCTAGCGCTATTTAAAAAAGGGGATATACTCCCTCGCTGCCTGGCTGATACGACTTTAGGCCACCCCGACGACTTTACTTTTTACTTTACCTATCAATAATATAAGAATCTAGCGAGGCTGACAAACTATTTTTAGTTATTTTTACTGTCACTGAGAGCTCATACATCTAGTTCTGTGCCAAACTAGTATAAAGTTACTTGACATTTTTATATTTTCGATCAAGTTATATCATCATCATCATCCTCATCATCATCCTCATAATCAAATCTTACTGACAGCGCAGATCTCCATGACTCTTCCCACCCCCATCCCTAACGGCAATCGCTCCAGGAAGGTCATCTACACAGCATCCTGTATTCACGCAATGCTTATCAATTTATATTTTTGCTGACCAACCCAAACTGGTTTTTGTCCTTGTGCAAGTACCCACACGCAAACGTTACATGATCTCGTCTTTACAGCAGTATCCAATGCGTCTTGTTCGTCTTACCCGGTTGATTTGTTGTGATAGGAAGCAAGTGACCGTACAGCTGCTCTTTTGTAGGTTGATGTGAGTTATCTTGTTTTTGGAGTTTCCAACACCTTTGGTAGTTCATTTTCACCAACCACTCGGCGACAGAGACACTCTGACCAAGTTACGCCAATCTCCGTTCTGTGGATCTAAAGAAAACTCAACATCAGTGCAGATAGCATCGACGAAACAACGGATTGGAAAACGCATGTGGTCAACCGAGTGATAGGAACACAAATCGGAGCTCAAATTTCATATCTATTAATAATGGAGATTCGCTTCCGGTTTTTGTCTGTAATAAAAATTACGTCCCTGCTTACGTCACATTACCCAAAATCCTCATAACATAGAATAAATACACTCAAAATTTGATCATGCAACATTAGACAGTCCTCATTGTTTTTAAAAACAAGTCTTAATAAATACATGACTGGTATTATATATCTATATATAAAAAAAAGTAAAGTCGTCGGGGCGGCCTAAAGTCGGTATCAGCCAGTCAGCGAGGGAGTCTATCCCCTTTTCAATAGCGCTAGACCAAGGAGATGGTTTTAGCATCTGAGGTGGAGTGCCACACCTACCATCAGCTCCTTACTTTACCGCACAGATCCCTGTGCTACTCATACGCTGAGTTGGCGAGGACCGGTATCGAACTAGGAACCTTGTGGTTTCTAGCCGAACGCCCTACCGATTGAGCTAACCCGGCCCCTTTATATATCTATATATAGTTTTGTTTTATTTTAATACATATTTAAATTAACATTTCAAATTGTTTTATTTTTTAATCCTTTAATGAATTTGATGATTTTACTTACTTAGTGTACAAACTCGCTGACACTGAATTTTTTACTCCTAACCCCCAGGCAATATGTTTCAAAAATCTATTTTTACATCGCCTGGGGGGTGTTTTTTATTTTGTACAAGTATTCTTAATACATACATAATCCCATGAGATTGGAAAATTGTGAGTTTTAATATGCAATCTATGATAGAATGAGTCTTGACACTGAGTTTAACACCTTCTGCGGTATTTAAGAGAGTAACATAAAATTGATAATTAAGACCATGTATTAAAAACTTAATTATCTAAATTAATGAAGCGGAATATTTTGGTATTACTGAGTCAGCAGAGTTAATAGGCAACACACCGATAATAGGTGTAATTGGATAGATTCACATTGGAGACATTGGAGACAACGCCCTTGTCAAATTTACAAGCAAGTTATCTTACGTTTGAAAATCAAGATGGCGATTATGTAAGGACGTGTATGAGAAACCATCTACGCAGGAATTATACAGATGATTTCCAAAATTCTACAACGAGCGAGTTTCAGATACGCTTATGTCAATAAATTCACTAAAAGCATTTAAGTTTCTAAATTTATTTCGTCATTTATTTCGTCAAAGAAAAATATTATTCATTAAAAAAAAAACTTACAAAAAAAAAAAAGATAAACAAAATAACATGCAAATGAATTTCCCGTCTGTTACTTTTCAAATTTGAATTTTTAAATATATTCCCAAATATAAATGAAATCTTCATTACTTTTGCTCAAAAATAAGCCCTAGTGATATTTAATGTGTATATATATTTTATTGTAATTAAAACAACAATAAAAACGCAGATTCAGATTATATGATTTCAAAGTTCACACAATTTGTTCATTCTCAAATTTAATATTTTATTTACTTATACAAATTTTACTGGGGAGTGTAATGGTTACGTCATAAGAAATGGACTCGGCAAACCGAAATCAAATTCTGGACGCGGCTGTTTGAATTTCACATAGCACTAAAATCCTTTAGAAAGGTATGCATCCAAATATTATCCCTCCAACTATGAGTAAACATTAGGTTAGACTGGGTATCTTTAACCTTAGTTAGAAAACCAACCCACGAGCATAAATACTCTGAATTCAAACATGCTAAAGAAATACATCTTTTGTAGCATCCTGCTCGTGTGGGGTGGGTGGTTTAAGATGAATATTTTTACATAATTTACCGACATTAATACACGCTATGTTATTTTATACCGTACTAGCTGTATGTTCCCGGCATTACCCGGCTTATATAGTATCCGACTAAATTTAAGTATACACATTTCAAATATCATATTGCCAACCAATGGGTAACAGTTCCTATCACTTGATGTGCATATTGCAACTGCGAATTTATTTCCATCCTTTTATCCATTTTTTAAAACTTATTGTAATGATAGACATAGATGGACTCGCTTCAATACAACGGTGTGTATATTAAATTCCATTCCTATCGCTTGCGCAGAGTTAAATGCATATAGAGGGTGTCCCAAAATAATGTATACACCCTTTGCCGTTCTGTTCAACACACTTTTCATATCTTGAAGAAATGAACCGACAAACGTCCAACTACATTTCATCTGCTCTTTGAGCACCTACTTCTTTAATTGCTACTCTCATTTCAGCAAGTGTTTCAGCTTTCCTGCTGTAAACTTTGTCTTTTAGAAACTCCACAAAAATAAATAGAAGGGTGTCAAATCTGGGAATCTAGGTGGGTATTCAACTGTCCCTTTTCTTCCAATCCATCTATTTTGCATAGATTCATCCAGATAAGTTCTCACATCACGGTGAAGTTTAAACACTTGATGTGAACTCAATTATATGAAACTAGTACAAAAAAAAAAAACACACTCCGGGCGATGTAAAAACCAATGGGTAGCAGTTCCTATCACTTGATGTGCATATTGTAAAATGTGTGCATGTTAACCTCCATTTGCCAATAACGAAATAATACCATTTTTGAAATGGAGTGAAACACCATATCAGCAGTTTTATTATTAATGCAAGATGATTATCTCATACTACAGTCGATAATGTGTTTCCTAGCGACCCTATATAAGTTCAAGTGTAAATATAGATTCAGGAATAAATATAAATATGATCACTGGATTCCATGAACAAAAAATTGATATAGTATAAGACTAAATGACTCTATGTACATATCAAGTCATATAGAACAATTTTTTGAGTATTACAGTATCGATCCGTGGCCCATTCGATCGTGCCGGCTAACTGACATATTCCTACCCGTTGTGTCTGTTATTTTTAAAGGGTAAAAAATAATCAAGATTCTATTGAAGGGTGATGGTTTTAATGATTTTCGGATTCAAGATAAAGTAATTATATTAAAACGTACGTATTGTTTTTATTTACTATTCGAGCAATTCATTGTTTGGGGGGGGGGTAGCCCGTGTGATTCTTTACACTTCAGGTTATTTGAGTAACGCTAACTATCATTATACCTACAAGTACAAAATAAAAAACACACTCCGGGAGATGTAAAAATAGATTTTTGAAACATATTGCCTGAAGGTTGGGAGTAAAAAATTCAGTGTCAGTGAGTTTGCACCCTAAGTAAGTAAAATGATCAAATTCATTAAAGGATTAAAAAATAAAACAATTTGAAATGTAAACTTTAAATATGTATTAAAATAAAACGCACTATATATAGATATATAATAACATTCATGTATTTATTAAAACTTGTTTTAAAAAACAATAAAGACTGTCTAATGTTGCATGTTCAAATTTTGAGTGTATTTATTCTTTGTTATGACGATTTTGGTAATGTGACGTAAGCAGTGACGTAGTTTTTGTTACAGACTAAAACCGGAAACGAATCTCCAACATTAATAGATTTAATAACCTCTCTGCACAAGCAGGATGCGAGACAATATCAACTATTGCAGCAGAGTTTAATAAGTTTGGATTCAGAGTTTCCCATTTACTAGACTAGTTTCCTAAACAAAATTAAAGAACTTAGTCTGCAAAATGTAAACAGCCTCACTCATGATTTGAACGTGGCCGGCCCGTCCATTTTTAATGACGATAACCATTACACAAAACGCCTTCTAACTATTGCTATATAGATAATGGACCAAGACTTGGACGCTGGTCAGCTTTCTATCATCTTCATGCTATCAGTCAGCTGCTTATTTCTGCTTACTACGTCACCCCTTTTTCATGAGCCGCCACTGGAGTTGAACTATAGGGGATTGTAAGTAGGCGGACTCTCATCTTACTTTTTTTATCACTGTAAATTATTATCTACATATATGCATTCATATATGCTATGCCTAATTTTCGAGAAACATATGAAGGTGCACTTTGACCATAACCTTTAGGCACCCTTTTTGATCTCGATTAAGAAAGGACATGTTTTTCATTTACACCGTAAATATCCGGTTGTTTTAACAGACGATTTTTAGATTTAATTTTTTTTTTTATAAAACTAGCCGCTAACCCAACCGCTAACACTAACCCCTAACTCTAACCATTAACAAACAACCGTATATTGACGGTGTAAATTAAAAACATGTTCTTTCTTGATCGAGATAAAAAAAAGGGGTGGCTAAAGATAATATGGTCCGTGCACTTCTCAGAGCGCAAGAACTGGAAAACAGTATTTAATGAAGTTTAGTGATCTACCCAAGATACCCATTTTCTGAAGTCAGGGTTAACTCTCTGTAGACGAAACAATTGGCGTGTTATAAGCTCCGTCGACAAGACAAAGTCAACATCTGAATTAACTAGGTAATATTGTAAATTAAATTTATTACACCAATGAAAACACACACACACACACACACACACACACACACACACACACACACACACACACACACAAACAAACAAACAACAAACAAGCAAACAAATGAATGTAGGTATTTTATTTATTTGAATGTTTGAGATGAGTGGGAACAGGATGCTCCCGTGGAATGGGTAAAGAGTTGGGTTCAAAGTTCCGTGATTGCTCCAGAGTGCGTCAGGAGGGTTCCCGAGTTCGAAAGGAGGGTTCCCGAGTCCGAGAAGTTTCACGTGTCCGAGAAGGTTCCCGAGTCCGCCAAGAAATACCTGAAGAAGGCCGGAGGGTATATCGGCCGAAATGTTGTACAAATAACAATGAAGATAGGGACAATAGTCCGAAAAACGCAGATAATACTAGGTATTTTATATTAGAGAAATGACAATAGTGCTCGATTACAACTCTAAGAGCTATATTTATTTGCTATGGTGTACTTTACCATCAAAAGGTGTTTATTACCATTTGCTTCAAAGCAGCGTATTCTCAAGACAAAGCACCCTATCATTCTAGCGTTTTCTTTTCTTGGGGATAAGCGGCTTATACACTTCTTTGAAATCAATGGTAACAAGCACATTTTTAGTGAATGGTACACCATATATATATTGGGATTAAACGAGTTTTAATAATGATGGAGACACCTCTACACTGAATGGCAAGTCTCTGAAATTAGTAGCCCTGTTCATGTACCTAATTAGTAATATACCATCCACAGAAACCGATGACAATATACGCATAGGAAATGCATTGACTGCTACAGACAGATTATCGAATCGAATCGTGTGAGAATCTGGTCTCTCTGATAATATAAAGCGATAATTCTTCCAAAAGGTATTCGTATGAGTACTAATGTATGGCTTAACCAATTAGCGCCAAACGAAACAATTGGAAAAAGTTAGGTGAGAACTACATAAGGATGCTACATGCGGTCATGAACAAATATTGAAAGCAGCATCTAAAAACAGCTATGCGACCACTTACCTCCTATCACACAAATCTTTGAAGTAACGACACCCGATGGGCAGTGCTGGGTAAGTAAGGACGAACGCGGATGAGCCATTTTAGTGTGGACACCTGCAAATAGGCACACCCGGGTAGGCCGAGCAGCGAAAACATATTGAACTGCTCTGTGTCGATACTGTATGTTGTAAGGTTTACTTGAGAGATATATATATATATATATATATATATATATATATATATATATATATATATATATATATATATATATATATAGGTTAAGGTAGCGAGGACATGAATTCAATAGGACTTGGTTACTAACAGTTTCTCGATTATGTGATTTTTAAACCTAGTGGTTTGAAAACTGTCAGTAACCAAACATGGTAGACTTTATATCCACGTTACGTTAACTTAGCTAGATATGCTCAATACACGATATTAAGCACAATTTACTTTTGAATATTGCGCTGTATATTATCATATATATATATATATATATATATATATATATATATATATATATATATATATATTATATATACATAATTCTTACTATATATGCGATCATCGTATGGACATTTTGACATGA
>CM042140.1:113627786-113690915 GCA_023376005.1 Doryteuthis pealeii
AAAATTGACCTTGTGTCGTATCCTGCTCGTGCGGAGGGGTTGGTAAATATCTATCTATCTATCTATCCATCTATATATATATATATATATATATATATATATATATAGTGTGTGATGGTCACTGTTTTAGCTTTTGCTGGAATGGTGTACCAAAGGCAGTATTATTGGTAGAGTGCTCAATATAAAATAGAGCTGTTATATAATATGAGAAGATAAATATATAAAGGTTTTACATATCTATTTTTAGGTGTCAAATAGATATGTAAAACCTGTATATATTTATGTTATTATATATATATATATATATATATATATATATATATATATATATATATATATATAATATATATATATTCAGTATTTAAATATATATCTAATTGTAGAGTCATTGTAAAATTATTGAATTAATAATGTTTTCTTTATTCCTGCAAACTCTGGAATATAATGCAAGCAGTTTTCTTTTATTACCATTATTTCCCTTTATTTAACAAGAACAAGATTACAAAAACAAGAACATGAGATGACCTGAACGAAGTGGGAACTTAAAGAGAGATATTGAATCTTAAATAATATTAGCACAAAATAATAGCATAAGAACTAATTATATCAAAGCAAAAATTGATAATACACAGATAAATAGCAAGTACATCCTATGTGGTGATAGTGATGAAACAATCAATCACATAATAAGTAAATGCTGCAAAATACCGCAAAAAGTACAAGAACAGTGACAAGTGTGTGTGTGTGGGGGGGGTAAAGGTGACCCGACGGGAATTGTGCAAGATACTGAAATTTCACCATCGTAACAAATGCTATGCACACAAACCAGAACCTGTCCTTGCAAACGCATAAAATCATCAGTAACTTTGGGATACAAACAGATAACCCAAACCAGACTCAAAGACTAGACCTAGATTTAATCCACAATAAAAAAAGGGACGTCAGATTTTGCAGTGCCAGCAGACCACAGAATGAGGGTGAAAGATAGTGGAATTCATGGACTATTGCCAGGGATCTAGAACATGAAAGTGGAAGTAATACCATTCGTAAGTGGTCCCCTTGGGACGGTCCCCAAGTCGCTGGAAAATAGAAGAGAGACTTAATTAACTGGATATTCCAGACAGAAGCAAAATCATTCAGACCACAGTTATAATAAATTAGCTAGGATATTTAGAAGAGTCCGGGTAACCCGAGGACATTTGATGTCTCTCAGACTTCTCTGAAAGGTGGTGCGAAAAATCCGCAAGAAGTAAAGGACCATTCAAAATACAACATTGTTGAGATCGGCCGTAATATTCAGAATAGTCCTGGAGACTTGAGGAGACTTGTTGTCACTCAGCCTCCGGCTACGGCAATTGTGAAAAACTCGAATGGAGAGAAATAATCCAAACTACATCATTGATAAGACCGGCGAGAATACACAGAAGAGTACTGGAGACTTGAGCAGACTTGCTGTCACTCAACCTCCAGTGAACCACCGGTTACGGCAGGTGTGAAAAATCGATAATAATAATGATAATAATAATAATAATAATAATAATAATATAACAGATTTACTTTTAATTAATAACAATTATTTTACATCACGTTTCACATAAAATTAGCACTCTATAAACACCATCGTGTGGAGGCGAGTAGTGTAATGTTTTCGTCGTAGTAAATGAGCATGCCGAACCGAATTCATTTCCTTGGCGAGGCTGTTTGAATATCACATAGTGCTAATACTGTTGGGAAAGATAAGTATCCAACTATTCTCCCTCCAGTTATAGGTAACAATAATGGAGCAGATTGTGATTTTCAATCCTGGTTAGGCAACCGGTTTAGGGAAAGGAAAACTGAATTTAAATCTGTTAAACTCCTCTTAAAATCGACCTTATATCACATTCAGCTTGTGTGGAACTGTTTTAAATACATATAAACACCAACAATCATTAGAAGTGTGCATATTCTGAGACAGATAAAAATGTTTCATGTTTTAAATCACTCGTCTAATACTGAGTTATGCCCAGAAATAACTGTACTTAAGTGTAACACTGTGTGAAGTAGAAATATTTTAGAGTAGAGTTACAAATAGTTTTTGGTTGTAATTCTCTAATTTTTACCAGGGAGTAATTCCATGTCAAATTTTTGGGCAAAAATTATTTTATAAACCAATTGTTAGGAGTACGGATGGTCTATAACTCATTTTACAGACAGAACTAAGTTACAAAAAGTCGCCATTTTTCGTGACCTCTTTAATTTGGAGAGCTAAGAATCGGCATAACTCCGCCAATCTTTAAAATTGAAAGCTCAAATTTTGGGGATTGTCTAACTTTAACATAGTCCATGGCTGTTTCAGAAAGATTGAAGTGGGTGGGTGATAATTTTACTTTTTTTCTGGGTGATTTGAAATCGAATTACTTCAAGGGTAGAATTTAATTTATGTCCATATCGGCAATTTAAATACTAGTGTCTTGTGACCATACTTTTTTTGAATGATGGTGATATGACGATTCCTGTTTTTGCATACTTTATCGGTTCACTGTATTAAGTGACTCAGGAATCTGGCATCGGTCATTCTCTCAGGTGGCTGACCGTTTGAAACGAATCTGAAGTGAGAAACAACCGTCGCTTGTCCGCCTTCATCTATTACAAATTTACTTTTATCTACGCTGCGTGGCCGTAGGAAACCTATTCGAGCGGTGGGGAAATGGATGTCCGCATCCGAGAAAGAAAAAGAAGAAAAACAAAAAACAAAAAAAAAGCCAAAAAAAAAAAAGAATAAAATAAAACATTTGATTCACTCTTCTGTACCAACGTTCACTGAGCCTCTGCGGAATTACATAGAACTGATTAAACTTCAGGGTAAATGGAATCCTGAATTCGAAAGAGTTGCGACTTACAAGAAGGACATCCATTTTATTTTACTGATTGAATTTGGCCGGGAAAGTGCTCACTCAAACAAGCAAAAAAGCTGCTGTTCTACAATTTCCGATGGTTATATGATGAGCAGACGTGACAGACTAAAGAAAATAGTGATAGATAGGAAAAGAAAGATTGGGGATTTCGGGTCTTGACTTTCACTCTTCAGTGAAAATTACAAAGTACTTTGGCCAGGTAACTGCATTCCTGTTATCAGAATATCTCCATTTTACTTACAAAGGAGAAGTTACAACATTTTAAGTTAACTTCAGATATTAGCAAGGAATCATGGTGGTTTTCTGGTGTAATCACATTGGAAAATAAGATATCTTGCGTTTAGTTCCATACATATAAAAATCGTCGGTGCGGCCTAATGTCGGTATCAGCCATACAACGAGGGAGTCTATCCCCTTTTCGCTAGCGCTAGACAAGGGAGATTAATTAATCGTCTGAGGCGGAACGCCACATCTACCATCACCTCTTTACTTTAACGGACAGATCTCTGTGCTACTTATACGCTGAGTTAGCCGAGTCCGGTATCGAACCAGGAACCTTGTGAGTCCTACCGACTGAGCCAAACCGACGATATATATATATATATATATATATAATATATATATATATATATATAGGCGTGTGCAAAATACGGGCTTTCGAAATGCCCGCATAATTGTTAAAAATATTCTAAAACCTCATTAAAAAATGGAAAATTAACTTTTTAATGTTTTCTTTTACGTTTAATATAAAGAACAATTCCAAGTTTATGTGTTATAAAAAAGAAAAAAAGAAATTTCTTTTACATAAAACCTACATTTTTGCAATTAAAAGTAAATTCTCTAAATTCTTAATCTTTGTTGACATAGTTATCACATCTTGACGTTTGTACTATTTCTTTGTATGGAGGATCGTACGTATTATAATTTCTTTTCTGAAGCAAACACAAATTACTAATTTAGCATTTCCTTGATGTCTCACGATTTAACTTATGTACCTCAATAACCCAGCGCTGCAACAAAAACAACAACAACTACAAGAGTTTTCCTCAAAAACCAAAGTGGATATTATTTCCGTTAGATCCATACATTAATCAGAATGATGACAATTTGTAATTCAAACATTATTTTCAACCATTTTTACAATAAAAACCGAAATATGTTATGTCATTATTTTTAGCTAGATATTTTTCATACAATATTTTCTTTGATTAATAAATACGATTTTGATATCCGCTAAACAAAAGTATTTATTCTACATTTTATAAATTTTAAAAAATCTCTGAAAAAAAAATAAACAAGTAGACAATAGGAACTTTTAATATAAAATTCCTTAGAAAATAATGTAACAATTTAGAAAAAAAAAAAAGAAATAAGAAAAGAAAAAAAAGATACATATTTTTTCTTATTTACGAGATTTAAGTTTCAATGCTTAAAATGCCCTATTACCAAAACCGAATTAGTAGCGATTTAGTTTTCTCTTTTTTACATATGTTCATTCATTAAATTATCTTTCCAAAAATGTAAAAATTATTCATATCCCCCCCTCCCCCCAAAAAAAAATTACTAAGATTACGGGGGATCAATGCGTGAAACAAAAACTAACGAAAAAAAAATTACCTTTTCAATTTAGTAAATATTTATTTACAATAAAAGTTCGTCTTTTATTACTTCATATAACGAAAGTTTTATTAAAATCGGATAGTTAGTTTATTTTATATGATCTTTAGAAGAATTTCCTGTGATCACCCTTTTTTAGAGCCAGCAACAAAATGCACATGCCTATATATATATATATATATATATATATATATATATATATATATATATATATATATATATATGAAAAAGTGATTATTTACAATACTATCATTGTTACTTTAAGTTAAGTGGAGATGTGTTTAGTGTATCAGTATCTGTCTTTTAACTGATTCATATAGTCTTTTGCTGGTATTTAATTTAAGAATGAAGATTACGAGATAATTCCATTATTGTCTGCCTCTGTATCACACACACACACACACACACTAACAACGCACACGCACACACACATATATATAAAAGATATTTGTATAGATGTAAATATATATAAACTAAGATGATCGCTTACAATTCTATCATTGTTACTTTAAGTGTTGGCGTGCTTATGTAACGGAGGTGACATGAGTTCAAATCCTGGAAGAGGCGATCTACGTTTCACTTAGCGTTGTTGTCATTAGAAAAGGTATGAATTCTGGTCTTTGCTGTTATTTCTATTAAGAGTAATGACTTGAAGTTATTATTTTTGGCAATTGATCACTATTATTAGTTGCTTAAAACCATATACTTACTTAAAAAACACAAAAAACCCCACTAACAACAGCATAGATAAGTACAAAATAATCCGGCAAATATTGATATGCCGTAAAACCAATCAACCCACCAATCCACTCAGGCAAGTCAAATACAAATTCTTACACATCCGTAAATAATTCATCATCATCAGGCCGTGCTGGCAGCACAGATATCCATGACAATCTCTCGCCAGCCGTCCCTATCTGTCATTGCCAAGGGCGGTTCTCTGTGCAGGATCCAAAATCTACCCAGACCTGATCGATGTAAGTCTATGCTGGGTGGTCAACACTGGTGTGCCCATGTGCATATTTCCACAGGAGAACGTCACTTATGAGTTTATCCTTGCTTCTCCAGAAGTGTCGAGCATGTCTTAGTCGTCTTAGTCAGATGGTTAGTGTGATAGTAGTCAGAATGGTGGGATATACACTATTTGTTTAAGACATCACACAGTATTCTTGTGCCAGTCTCATCTAGCTTATTCTCTAGTCACTTCGTAAAGGTCCAAGTGATGCAACTGTACAGTAGTACTGATATAATTACGGCTTGGAAGAATTTTCGAAAAACTGATCACAATGATAAATTGATGCGAAAATGATTAGTATTATATAAAAGTATCTCAGTCAGTAGAGTGTTCGGCTAGGAATCTCAAGGTTCTTGGTTCAATACTAACCCTCGCCAACTCAGCGTATGAGTAGCACAAGGATCTGTGCGGTAAAGTAAGGAGCTGATGGTAGGTGTGGCGCTCCACCTCAGATGCTCAAATATTCTCCTTGGTCTAGCGCTAGTGAAAAGGGATAGACTCCCTCGCTGTCTCGCCGATACCGACATTAGGCCGCCCTGACGACTTTACTTTACTTACCTTATGCCATATAACCTTATGCAAATGAAGTATTATTATTAGGTAGTCTTAGTTACTTGTAACGCTATATTTGCTTGAAAAAGGCTGACTTTTGCTTTAAATAATTCAACAACAGCTGACATGCCGTAAAGCGAAGAAACGAACCATCGAAACAAATCGTGAAAAATTATTATACTAGAATTATCCTGTAATGATTATTACATCTAATTATAGATATTTATAGGCAAAAGTAACGTTTATTACAAATATCTTAACGCATGCACACACACACACACACACACACACACACACACACACACATATATATATATATATATATATATATATATATATATATAAAGAAAGTCTGCAAAATGTATTTTGATCTCAGAAAATCTTTTTAAATATTTTTTGTTTTGCATATGCAACCCGTGTTTCAGATCTTCTGGTATCTTCTTCAGGCTTTCATATTATCAATCAAAGCCTGAAGAAGATACCAGAAGATCTGAAACACGTGTTGCATATGTAAAACAAAAAGAATTAAAAAAGATTTTCTGAGAACAAAATACATTTTGCGGACCTTCTTTTTTTTTTATAAAATATTTAATTTTCTCCCGTTGGAACCAGAACAACATTTTATATATATATATATAATCAATGGTAATATTATGGTTTCACACTCATAACTTAAAGTTTCATGGTAATCCAATCATCAGATGAGATCAGTGGTTGAGATGTCAAAAACCAGCCGTGAAATGGTTGAGATATTAAAAATCAATTTTTTTAGCGTTTATATGAAGCGTTTTTCACGCGATGGGAAAGCTAAAAAAATCTTTTTAAAACTGGCTTGTTTAACGTTTATGTGACGTGGATTGTGTTCACGTGATGTAATGTCATGACGTTAAATTTGTATTTAAAAAACATTATAATCAAACAAATTTGCATTGGTGTTAATGTACGCGGTGTTCAGATGAATTTTTTTTTAAAATAAATAAAAGGAGAGCGAAAATTCAGGGATCAATTAGGGTCAGGTGGTAAATGAAACAGTAAAAATTTGTTCAAATGCCTACATTTCGAAACGAGTTCACTTCTCTTATTTAACAAGTTATTGCTTGCATTTTGTAATATACACAACTTTTCTTCTAAGATATATATATATATATATATATATATATATATATATATATAAACAGTGGATGGCACAAAGAAAAAAGATAAAACATTGGAATGAGTCACAATTTTTACTGTTAGAATAAAAAGAAAGGAACAGAATGAGTCGGAATAATAACCAATATATAAAATGTATATATATATATATATATATATATATATATATATATATATATATATATATATATATATATATATATATATATTATATATATATATATACATATATATATATATATACATATGTATATATACATATATACATATATACACATATATATATATATACATATATATAATATATATATATATATATATATATATATATATATATGTAAACACGGTTTGTTTTGAATGGCTTTTTTTTTCAAAAACAAATCTTGTTTACAACTTATCATATCGTCGTGTAATAAAAGTCACTAGAAGTGGAATATTAACCTACTCTAAACAAATCATAAAATCTAAGAAGTCCGTTTAGTGTAGAGGTTATGGGATCGGCCTGTCAGCTTGGCAGTCCGGTTTCAAATCACGCACAGGGCGGTCTTCCGATCTATAGCTCTGCTGATGAGGCCTTATAGGCCGAAATGTACATACAGAGATTGATTTTTCTCGATTTGTTTAGCCATACATTTAATAGGTATTCCCGCCTAATTCATTATTAATTAATTAATTTTCAAAATTAGGTACGACTCCAATTAAGCACTTATTCTCCCAAAAATTATCGGCAAAAAGCCATTCAAAACAAACCGTGTTTACAACTTATCATATCGTCGTGTAATAAAAGTCACTAGAAGTGGAATATTAACCTACTCTAAACAAATCATAAAATCTAAGAAGTCCGTTTAGTGTAGAGGTTATGGGATCGGCCTGTCAGCTTGGCAGTCCGGTTTCAAATCACGCACAGGGCGGTCTTCCGATCTATAGCTCTGCTGATGAGGCCTAATAGGCCGAAATGTACATACAGATATTGATTTTTCTCGATTTCTTTAGCCATACATTTAATAGGTATTCCCGCCTAATTCATTATTAATTAATTAATTTTCAAAATTAGGTACGACTCCAATTAAGCACTTATTCTCCCATATATATATATATATATATATATATATATATATATATATATATATATATATATATATATATATATATATATATATATTATATATATATATATATATATATATATATATATATATATATATATATATATATATATATATATATATATATATATATATATATATATATATATATACATATATATATATATACATATATATATATATATATATATATATATATATATATACATATATATATATATACATATATACATATATATACATATATATATATATATATATATATATATATATATATATATATATATATGGCCGGGTTAGCTCAGTCGGTAGAGCGTTCGGCTATGAACCACAAGGTTCCTAGTTCGATACCGGCCCTCGCCAACTCAGTGTATGAGTAGCACAGGGATCTGTGCGGTAAAGTAAGAAGCTGATGGTAGGTGTGGCGCTCCATCTCAGATGCTTAAATAATCTCCGTGGTCTAGCGCTAGTGAAAAGGGGATAGACTCCCTCGCTGTTTGGCTGATACCGACATTAAGCCGCCCCGACGACTTTACTTTATATATATATATATATATATATATATATATATATATATATATATATAGTCAACGACGACATTATTCGTACACGCATCAATCTTGAATATTTATGTCCATTTCTTAGAATATGATGCCAGGTTTCTTATATGTTATGAAGCATCAACAAAGGAATATAATATTCAATTTTCAGAACAATTGGTTAAATACAAAAGATTTGACAGGCCAATTTTCAAAATTGGAAAAGACAAAATTATTCGTACAATAAAAGGTATCCTTTTAAATTTGTTGGTTCGTGTAAGTATAAGTAATTTACATAATTTTTTTTTATTGGTGAAGACTTTTAGACTATTTATTCAGTAGAACTTTTGTCAAAATTCCAGCAAAGAATATCACGTCCGTGTCTCAATTGTTCTTCGTACCTTAACAAGACAATGGGGAAGATAAAAAGAGATTAGCGTTGGCTTGAGACAGAACATTATTAACTTTCACAAGTTAGGAAAGGTTACAGAACTATTTCACACCGGTCAGCTATCCCTACATAAACAGTACAATCCGTTATGAAGAATTTTAAACAGTTTGGCTAGAAATTAAGCCTATATTGTCACGGAAAACTGTAGGGAAACTGTGTCGGGAGTTGTTATTTTGAAAGACATCGCCAAAAGTATAGGCGTAAGTAATCGCACAATACAAGGTTATTTAGATAGAAATGGGTTGTATGGAAACAGACCATGATGAACCCCTCTTTAAGAACTATGTTGCTCGGTTTAATTTTGCTAGAACGTTCTTAGATAAAGAAAATTTCTCTTGAGAACAAATAATATGGAATGATGAAACAAAAATCGGATGAAACAAAATAAGAAACAAACAAAAAACAAAACAAAAAATAAAACGAGGATTTGGGACAAGAAATGTGACCACAAAGACCACAGTGCCAATATTAAAATAGAAGCGGCTTGATGATGTCTTGGGATTGTTTTAGATGCAAGGGGACTGGACTATTAATTGCAATATGAGGAATAATGAAATCTGAATACTGGATGTAAATCAACAACTATCAGCGCAAAATCTTGATCTTGGTCGGCGATTTAATTTCCGGCAAGATAATGATCCTTAAACCACGTCTAAATCAGTGACTGAGTGGCTTCAGAAAAAGAGGATTACAACTCTGTCAAGACCTTCAATGAGCCCTGACTTGAATCCTATTAAAATTCTATGGCAAAAATTGAAAGTTTGAATAAATCATCGGTCACCAAAACATCTTCATGTTTTTTAACGTAAAACCATTCAAAAATGGTAGAAAATCCCAGAAAAGACTTGGTCAAAACTCATTAAAAACAAAAACAAACGATTGCAGCAAGTTATAAAGATGTGAGGGTGTGGTGTTAACTATTAATATTGTTAATTTTTTATTTTCTTCAATCTTTCTTATTGTACAAGTAATTTTGACTTTTCCACTTGTTTTTTTCGCTTCTCACATTTAATAGGCTTAACCTATCCTTCTCAAAATTACATTTTATGTGCTGTTTTTATACTTAATAACATAAAAAAATGTCTGGCTTTATACGGGTATTAAATTATGAGAAATGGTTCAAATAATTCCGTCGTCTATATATATATATATATATATATATATATATATCATACACGAACGAAACCATATACATATGTATGTGTATACGTTTATGCGTTATATATATATAATATATATATATATATATATATATATATATATGTGTGTGTGTGGTGTGTGTGTGTGTGTCTGTATATATATATATATATGTATGTGTTATATATATATATATATATATATATATATATAACACACACACACATATATATATATATAGACACACACACACATATATATGTGTGTGTGTGTCTGTATATATATACATATATATATATATATGTATGTGTTATATATTATATATATATATATATATATATATATATATTATATATAGGCAATATTCTCTGGAAGATTCAAACCAATTTGAACTATCTGCATAAATTAAGAACTTTTATTCATGTGCAATTAAGATAACAATAATAGTATTGAGCAAACAGAGAACAATAGACCCATTACATGTGAGAAGATTTATTTTCTAGCATTTACTTCACATAGGGTCATATGTTCAGACCGACTGATTACGGGGAAACATTTTGTTTATACATGGAAAAAAGTAAAGAGATATTTTATTTAAAAGAACTGGATTTATCCTTCCAGTTGTAAAGCGGCTTGACATTCTAAGGATCGCAACCTTCTTTGTTTCCGGTTTCTTTAATATCTGGAAACATTTCTTGTTGAGAGCGACTTGTAAGTAGATTTACTGGTGTACAACTCAGTGCAGTAAAAGAAACAAACGAACAAAAAGCAATCTGTTTTGCAAAGTTGTTGATAAGCGGAAATCATTTATTTCTTATGACAGAATGAAGAATGTTAACGAACATTAGATGAAAGCTATTGTTAAAATGAAGGGAATAAAAGGAAGAATCAAATGTGACTCATCTTTCAACAGACTAAGAATTGTTTCATCCGAGAAGATTTAGAGGCATTCGATTCCCACAAGGGTCGGTTTAGCTCAGTCAGTAGAGCATTCGACTAGGAACCACAAAGTTTCGGATTTGATACCGGCCTTCGCCATCACAGCACATAAGTAGCACAGGGATCTGTGCGGTAAAGTGAGGAGCTGATGGTAGGTGTAGCGCTTCAGCTCTGATGCCAAAACAATCTTCTTGGTCTAGCGCTGTCTAGCTAATACCGACTTTAGGCCACCCTGACGACTTTACTTTACTTACTTTGATACATTTAAAAGAAAGTCATATTTCTAAACACATACACATATACATACAGGAGGCACTCGTCATGTAATGGTTATTGTCGTAGAAAATGTACACGGCGATACGAGTTCAAATCCTGGACAAGGCTGATGACATTTCACATAGAGCAAATACCATTGGGAAATATATATTTCCAACTATTCTCCCTCCACCTAAAGGTAAAAATAGTAGAGCAGACTGGACTCTTCTTTAATCTTGGTTCGGCAACCAGTCTAGGAGAAGGAAAACTCTGAATTTAAATCTGTTAAACTCCGCTTCAAAATAGCCCTTGTGTCACATAATGCTTGTGTGAAATGTGTTTGCTATATACATACACATAAACATATAGGATATAAGAAACAGAAAAAAACGCGTGCATACACACAGCTGCATATATATATCTGTAGGTGTGCTTCACATAATGGGAATCGTCGTAGGAATTGGAATCAACGAGCCGATTTCAAACCCAGGACGCGTCTGTTTTCGTTTTACTTCATTTTAATGCTATTGAAAAAAAATTCATCTATCTGTTCTCACATCACTGCTATGTTTAAACAGTATGACAGGCTGTGTTCTTTAGGCTTGGTTAATGTTGGTAAGGCAATAATTCTGTTAGTATAGATCAGTTGAATTCTGAGTAGACTGACATTGTGTCGCACACAGCACATGAGGGACTGGGTTAAATACATTCAGAAATATATGGGTCTACGTATAATGTAATATCAATGTCCAACTGACAAATGTTGTATTAACGTGTATAAGTAGGTTTAAATGTATAGATTTGATTTTATATAAGAATTTTGTTTGTTTCTTTTGCTTTACAGCAGATCAACCATGGTGGGCCATTTAATGCCGGCAAAGTATTGAAAGATTCTTAGTGATAGTGTGTAAGAATTTTTTTAAATTCAATTTTAAACACAATTTCGTTTTGTAATCAAATTTTTTATCTAACCCACAGATAGGACCCTAGAAGATACTACCACTCCGGGTCAGAGTGGAGGTGAGAGCAATGGGGGTGACCTCCAGAACTGGAAACTCACCATCAGTTAGAGTCTTACGTTATACCCATGATATCAACGCCCTCTTCCGTAGTTTATCCACTCAGGTCTGGTGATGAAGATGTGGTCTACATACCCAGACCTCCAGAACTGGAACCTCACCATCAGAGTTTAACGTCATTTCTAGAACATGGATACTCTCTCCCGTAGCTTATCCATTCACGTCTGGCTGTCATTCGCTTACAATGCTACGGTATGAGTTTGTCTTATCTTACGTGTGGTATTACCACTCCGGTTTAGAGTGGAGCTGGGAAAAATGGTGATGAAGGTGTGGTTCACATTCCCCAGACCTCCAGAAGAACTGGAATCTCACCATCAGAGTTTAACATGTTTATACCGAGATCATGAAAGACTCCCTTTCCATAGATTTACCACTTCACAATCTGGCTGCCATCGCTTAACAATGCCTACGGTATTAGTTTTTGGTCTTATCTTAACATGTGGTATTACCACTTCCGCGTTTAGAGTGGAGCTGAAGGACTATAGTGATGAAGATTGGTCTATATTCCCCAAACCTCCAGATCTGCGAACCTCACCATCAGAGTTTAACGGTCATACCCAAAAACATAACTCTCATTCCATTGCTTATTTCCATTCACGTCTGGCTGCCACTCGCTTACAATGCTCCGGTTAGAGTTGTGGTCTTAATTCTTGCGTGTGCGTTACGAGGTCTCATTCTTTCTAAAAGAAACAAGCTATAAAAGTTAATATTTTATCTTGATGTGTACACACATTTTTCAATGCTGCGCTATGATTATGACAATTTTATACTGCGTCTGTTACCTATACAAATATTCTTTCCAGTATTCTTATCTGACCAATGTGTGTCTATTTCAGATTCGTCTTTTATATCGATCGTTTCAATGCTGATATTTCGCCATAGTTCGATCGCCTGCATTGAAACACTTTTCTTAAATCTCCCTTGCGTTAAAACAGTGATACAAAAATTCACAAGAATTATTCCAAGGAGAGAGCATTTGAAGTAAAACCAGACAGAAATATTTATTCGACTTCTGCGAAACGTTTTATCAGTTTGTTGGTTTAAAAAAAAAACACTCTGGTTACTTTGAGAAAAATGAAATTTTTAAAAAAAATCAATGGAGCATATATATATATATATAATATATATTAATATATAGTATATATATACTATATATATATATATGTGTGTGTCTGTGTGTGTGCTGTGTGTGTGTGTGTTTTTTAAATTAAGTTTTGAATACTTTATAAATTCGCTTTGAAGTTATTTTTTACTACACAAGTCACACTAACTTGAATATTACGCAGCGTGTATATGACAGCATCTACCAGACGAACCTAATTTGGTACTATACTTATATTTTTCAATAGGAAAAGAAACGCGCACACACACCACACACACACACACACACACACACAACACACACACACACACCTCACCCCTGAATGAGATAGAGGAAGAGAGTTAAACAGACAAACGTGCACAGTTTTCTTTTCCTCTCCCCACTTTCACACTCTCTCTTCCTTCTCTCTCCCTCTCTCGCTATATATATATACTTATATAATATAATATATATATTATGAGAAGAAAATATTAAAAAATATTAACAAAACACAGGGATGTTTATGATCAGGGAATTTATTTATTGTCAATACTTAACCATTTCGCGTATGATTTAACCATCTTCAGGACACTGTTAAGCAAATTGTTTATGCGAGGCGAAAAAATGAAAGTGTTAAGTGTATATTGATTGTGTGAATTATGATGCTATTAATCGGTAATATTATATGCGCGCTTGTTCAAAGCCAATTGACGTGGATCAATGCATGTGCAAAAATGGAAGGTGAAGATCATATAATGAAGATGGTACAATTATCCGAAATGCTAAGTATTGACACTTTAAAAAAATTGTCCTGAATCAATAACAAATCCTGTGCTTTGTTATCTTAAAAATATTTTTTCTTCATATTGTCGGATTATTTCCTCACCGTATTCCCATATATATATATATATATATATATATATATATATATATATATATATTATATATATATATATATATATATATGTGTGTGTGTGTGTGTGTTGTAATAATTTATAATATATATATATATATATATATATATATTATATATAAATTAATATACAAAGCGTGTGGTAAATCCTTGCGGTGAGAAAAAAACCCAGCAAATAGTTTGATTGCTAAAAAATATACTACCAAACATTCAACCCCGGGAGAAAAAAAATTTGAAAAAAGAAAAAGACCAAGATAGTCGTACCAACAAAAATCAATCTATTGTACAGTATTTGGCCAAAAAAAGAAAAAACAATGTATTGGTATATATATGTATATAAGATATATGTTATATTCATATAACCGCTTAGGAGAATTAGCTTATAAGCAAAAATTGCTCGATACCTATGTAGAGCAAAATTAATAAAGATAAAATCTAATGAGTCAGACGCAACCTACTATTTAGGTTTCGCTTAATGCTCTCAGGGCTAAGATTCGGGCTTAATGCTCTTCAGCGGCTTAAGATCTGGACTGAGATCTTAGCCCTTGAAGAGCATTAAGGCGAAACTAATAGCAGGTTTCGTTCTGACTCATTAGGATTTATATATATATTATATATATATATATTATATATATATATAATATATAATATACGAAAGGGTTGTTCAAATCATTTTAAGTGCCACCCATATACTTATGACATGCTCGGGCCTCTGTTTTGTCTATTTTTAGATTTTTCCGAACACCTCATCTTAGTATGGGCATCACTTCACAGACAAATTTAGACCCACAATTCTGAATAGTTTTTCTAGTCTAATGAAAATATGTCTTTTTCTATTCTGGCGTAAGAATTATGGGGTGTATATTAATGGATGCTCACATAACTAAGCCATCATTTTCAAATGCTGTATTTTTAAAAATACGGTAACTATCTCCAAACGGAAAATTTCATAAACATATGCCACAATATTATTACACACACATATATATATACTATATATATATATATATATATATATATGTGTTGTGTGTGTGTGTGTGTGTGTGTTATAGTGTGTGTGTAGTGCCTTAATTGCGATCGTTACCTAATTTTGAAAATTTAATTAATTAATAATGAATTAGGCGGAATACCTATTTTAAATGTATGGCTAAACAAATCGAGAAAAACAATCTCTGTATGCTAAACGGCAAAAAGCCATTCCAAACAAACCCTGTTTACAACTTATCACATCGTCGTGTAAAATAAAAGTCACATTAGAAGGAATATTAACCTACTCTAACAATCGTAAAATCTAAGAAGTCCGTTTGCGTGTTAGGGTTATGTTATCAGCCTGTCAGGCTTGGCAGTCCAGTTTCAAAATCACGCACAGGGCGGTCTTCGATCATAGCTCTTGCTGGTGAGGCCTAAAAGGCCGAAATGTATTTTGTATACAGAGATTGGTTTTTCTCCGCATTTGTTTAGCCATAAATAAATAGGTATTTCCCGACGAATATGTTAATAATTATTTTCAAAAATTGGTACGACTCCAATTAAGCACTTATTACTCCCAAAAATTGTCGGCCAAAAAAGCCATTCCAAACAAACCCTGTTTACATATATAATATATATATAATATATTATATATATTATATATATATGTGTGTGGTGTGTTTGGTGTGTGTGTGTGTGTGGTGTGTGTGTGTGTGTATTTAGGCAGCATTTTTTTTCTTGTAGCATATATTGTTAAATAATGCAGCCATTTCTGTCTGCAAGTCTTGTCCTTTGTTGGTTTCTACTGCCGGATTATTTTGTAATATCTTGGCGAGAATTGGCTGATTGTAATTCGCCATATGTCATAGGACCGGAGTACTTTCTGTTCCTATCGGGGCCCATTGTTGTACGGTTTCAAAATGCTCTCGAAGATTGAGGCCCACGATAGTGCAGAAAGTCACCGGTCTATGAGATCATATGGCGAATACATCAGCGAATTCTGCGCCCAGATGCATTATCGTACAAAAAAAACTAATCCCAGCGCCAATATTGAAAAAAACAAAAAGGACAAGACTTGCAGACAGTGCAAAATGGCTCATCTATTTAACGAAATATAAATTATATATATTATATATAATATATAATATATAATATATATATATAAAAAATTTTTACTTGAAAGGCACTTACACACGACAAGTATATAAAATTCGAAACTTTTTTCTTATAGAAAACAATGAATGACAAGTGTACATCCCAGCAAAGGGATCGCTCGGTGGTTAGACATACCGTACAGACGTCGACTTATTATATATAATTAATATATATATATATAATATATATATAAATATATATATTATATATGAAAAAATAGATAGAAATTAATCTCGACAGTAGGAAATTAAAATGAAAAAACAAATTGATGTTATATATTTTGCTGACAGATATCTGTTTCGACCAGACTCAATAGATCGGCTCTCATCATCAAGAAGCAAAACGTATGAGAGAAAGACGGCGGAAAAATAAACCGTTAGAAGAACAGGGGTACAAATCAAACGCTATATTCAACGCTGAATTTTTTTTAAAGTGATTTGAAACTTTACATCTTCTTCAATTACAGCTGTGGGACTTGCTAAATTACTATAACGGTATATCAATGAACAATTTGTACCTTATACGCTTTTAATAATTCTTACATCAAACTCTTTTGAGTTTATTATGAACGAAATCTCTGATTTTTAAAATAAAATTTACTTTTACTTTTTTAACACAGAACACGCATTTTTTAAGAATTCCAGCGTTGAATATAGTGTTTGGTCTGTACTCCTTGTCTTCTAAAGGTTATTTTTTACCGGATATTGAGCACTTTTTAACTTATGAATATAGCACCCATATTATATATATTATATATATATTATATACTATATATATATATATATATTATGAAAATTTAAATATTTTTTGAAAAAACAAATGATGTTATATAATGCTGACAGACATCTGTTTCGGCCCAGCTTCATCATCAAGAGCACACATGAGAGAAAGACGGGTAAAAATAACCTTTAGAAGACAGGGTACCAGACAAACCACTATATTCAACGCTGGAATTCTTTAAAAAATTGCGTGTTCTGTGTTAAAAATAAAATAAATTTTATTTTTAAAAAAATCAGAAGCATTATCGTTCATAAATAAAAACTCAAAAGGAGTTTGATGTAAAATATTTATAAAAGCGTATAAAGCAGTATCAAAATTGTTCATGAATATATTCAGCTATTAAATAGTAATTTACAGTCCACAGCTAATTGAAGAAAGATGTAAAGTTTCAAATCACTCTTAAAAATTCCAGCGTTGATATAGCGTTGTTTTACCCTGTCTTCTAACGGTTATTTTCCCCGGTCTTCTCTCATAACGTTGCTCTTGATTGATGACCGATCTATTGAAGCTTGGTCGAAAAAACAGATATCTGTCAGCAAAATATATAAACATCATTTGTTTTTCAAAAATTTTAAATTTCCTACTGTCGGATTATTTCTATCTATTTAATATATATATATATATATATATATATATATATATTATATTATATATATATATATAATAAAGTCGAACGTCTGTACGGTTTCACACACCGAGCGATCCTTTGCTGCGGATTACACTGTCAAGTTCATTTTCTATAAGAAAAAGTTCGAATTTTATGTGATACAGCGTTGTAAGTGCCTTCAAGTTAAAAAATTATATATAGTATATATATATAATATATATATATATATATAATATATATATATTTTAATATGCCGCCAGCCATTTTCTGTCTGCAAGTCTTGTCTTTGTTTTTTCATATTGCCGATTATTTTTGCTATATCTGGCGAGGAATTCGCTTGATGTTATTTCGCCATATGTCATAGACCGAGTACTTTCTGCCCTATCGTGGGCCACTTCAAGCATTTTGAACAGTACAACAATGGGCCCCGATAGACAGAAAGTACTCGTCTATGACATATGGCGAATACATCAGCCATTTCTCGCCAGATATTTACAAAAAAATAATCGGCAGTATGAAACAACAAGGACAAAGACTTGCAGACAGAAAAATGGCTGCTATTAACAAATATGGCCTTACAGAAAAAAAATGCTGCCTAAATACACACACACACACCACACACACACACACCACACACACACACACAACCACACAATATCTATAATATTATATATATATATATATATATATATATATATATATGTAACAGTTGTGGAATGCGCTTTTTGCCGACAATTTTTGGGAGATAAGTGCTTAATTTGGAGTTCGCTACCTAATTTTGAAAATTAATTAATTAATAATGAATTAGGCGGGAATACCTATTTAAATTATTAGGCTAAACAAATCGAGAAAAACCAAAATCTCTGTATATACATTTCGGTCCTATTAGCCTCACCAGCAGAGCTATAGATTCGAAGACCGCCCTGTGGCGTGATTTGAAAACTGGACTGCCAAGCTGACAGGATGATAAACATAACCCCTACCACCAAACGGACTTCTTAGATTTTACGATTGTTTAGAGCTGGTTAATATTCCTTTTCTAGTGACTTTTATTACACGACGATGTGATAAGTTGTAAACAGGGGTTTGTTGAATGGCTTTTTGCCGTACATACAGAGATAATTTTTTCTCGATTTGTTTAGCCATACATTTAAATAGGTATTCCCGCTAATTCATATTAATAATTAATTTTTCAAAATTAGTACGGACTCCAATTAAGCACACACACACACATAACACACACACACACACACACACACACATATTATATATATATATATTATATATATATATATATATGTTGTGATATATTGTGCATATGTTTATTTGAAATTTTTCCGTTTGGAGAATAGTTACCGTATTTTTAAAAATACACATTGAAAATGAATGGCTTAGTTATGTGAGCCATCATTAAATATACACCCATAATTCTTACCCAGAAAGAAAAAGACATTTTCTCATTAGACTAGAAAAAACTAATTCAGTGGGAATTGTGAGGATGCACATACTAAAAACGGTTCGAAACATACAACTAGCGAGCGCTAAGTTAGTGCACTTAAATTGATTTGACCCTTTCGTTAAATAAGACTATAAATACTATATTTGAAGGTGTTAACTTAATGCACCATTAGGATTCGGCTGCTTAAAAAATAAGTAAGAGGAATGATACAATATAGAAAGAGAAAAATACACACTAGAAGAAAACAATTTAAAATAAAAACATAGCCGAGCAGTCATAAAGTATCAGCATGTTAAATTTGTCTCTTAACAATTGCATTGATTTTCATTCCACCTTTTCATTATATCAGATATATATATTACTATATATATATATATATAATTATATATAAAATATGAGAATGCAATGAAGTCAGACGACACCTACTATTAGTTTCGCTTACATGCTCTTTCAGGCTAAGATCTCAGTCAGATCTTACCCCTGAAGAGCATTAAGCCAGATCTTAGCCCTGAAGAGCATTAAGCGAAACTAAATAGTAGGTTCGTCTGACTCATTAGATTTATCTTATTATTTGCTCTACTAGTATCGAGCACTTTTTACTTATAAGCTATTCTCCTAGCGGTATAATGAATATACATATATCTTATATACTATATATACATATGAATGTTTTTTCTTTTGGCCTAAATACTGTACCAAAGATTATTTTTTGTTTGGTACGACTATCTTGTCTTTTTCTTTTTTTCAAAATTGTTTTTCTCCCGGTTGATGTTTGGTAGATATTTTTACAATCAAAACTATTGCTGGTTTTTTCCACGCACAGGATTTACCAACACGCTATTGTAATATTAAATTATATATATATATATATATATATATATATATATATATATAATATATATATATAACACATATATTACTAACACTATAAATATATATATATATTATAGCTAATATGTAATATATATATAATGTATATATTATATATATATATATATAATATATATATATATATATATATATAATATAATAGGGACTCGTGAGGAAATTAATCCGACAATATGAGAAGAAAATATTTTTTAAAAGATAACAAACACAAGGATGTTATATCAGGAACAATTTTTAGTGTCAATACTTAACATTTCGGTATATTGTACATCTTCATTATATGTCTTCACCTTCCATTTTGCACATGCATTGATTACGTCATTGGCTTTTCGGAACAAAACGCCATATAAATATTAACGATAATAGCATCATATTCACACAATCACTATACACTTAACATCTTTCATTTTTTCCCTCGCATAAAACATTGCTAACCGTGTCCTGAAGATGGTACAATATACCGAAATGTTAAGTATTGACAATAAAAATAAATTTCCTGATCATAACATCCTGTGTTTGTTATATTTTTAAAATATTTCTTCTCATATATATATATATATATATATATATATATATAATAAAATTATTATAAGGAGAGAGAAGGAGATGAGACTAGATGTGATAGTGGAGAGAAAAGAAACGTGCACGTTTGCTGTTAACTCTCTCCTCTAAATCTCATCAGGGTGAGTTGTGTTGTGTGTGTGTGTTGGTGGTGTGCTGTGTGATTTGGTGTGTGGGGTTTTCTTTTCCTATTGAAAATATAGAGAAGTAACAAATTCCGTTAGTTGTATCAGCTGCGTGATCTATCGTATTAGTGTCTGTGTTACCAGTCCCAATACTAATTATCACGTGTGAGACATTAGGTTGATGAGTGACCACTCAAACGACACTGCAATAAGTACATTCCCGGTCGCAGTTGCATATCACGATGTGAGTGTATGTATGATAGTACAATATTAATGATCGCAGATGTCATTTCCTCGAACCGTTTGTTGTTTTCTCTTATTTTAAACACAACACAACAAAAAAGACACCAACAGCGAATAGTGTTCCATGATCAGGCACTGCCCCTATTATATTCATACGTTGACAGTATACTGTGAGCTCTAAGATCAGCCAATGTGTATCAACCTTCCTATCATCCCGATACAGACTGTTAATCTCACATACTATGTATATATAACAGTATAGCATCTATATATATAGAATCAACAGCCATTTGATACTTTTTTTTAGATTTCCATTTTTCAGTAACCATTATGTTACTTTTTTATATTATAACCAACAAACTCGACAACGATTCCGTAGAATCGACAGAAATAAATATTTCTCTTGGAATTTATCTGGCAATCATTCTCTCCTTGAATAATCAAATTGGGAATTTTGTATCAAGGTGTTTACCCAAGGGATTTAAGAAAGTGTTTCAATCAGAGATCGACTATGGCGAAATATCAGATTGAACGATCGAATAAAAGACGAACATCTGAAAATAGACACACATTGTGTCAGTAAATACTGGAAATTTGGTATAGGATAACAGACGCAGTTTAGAAATGTCAATAATCATACGCAGCATGAAAATGTGTGTACACATCAGATAAAATATTAACTTTTATAGCTTGTTTTCTTTTTAGAAAGAATGAGACTCGTAACCACACGCAAGATAAGACCAACTCTAACCGGAGCATTGTAAGCGAGTGCAGCCAGACGTGAATGGATAAGCAATGGAAGAGAGTTATGTTTTGGTATGACGTTAAACTCTGATGGTGAGGTTCCAGATCTGGAGGTTGGGAATATAGACCACATCTTATCACCATAGTCTCACTCCACTCTAAAACCGGAGTGGTAATACCACATGTTAGATAAGACCAACTCATACCGTAGCATTGTAGCGAATGGCAGCCAGATGTGAGTGGATAATCTATGGAAGGGAGTCTTCATTGATCTCGGTATAATGTTAAACTCTGATGGTGAGATTCCAGTTCTGGAGGTCTGGGGGGGAATGTGAACCACACCTTCATCACCATTTTTCCCAGCTCCACTCTAAACCGGAGTGGTAATACACACGTAGATAAGACAAACTCATACCGTAGCATGTAGCGAATGACAGCCAGAGACGAGTTCGAATGGATATAGTAGCCTAGTGGAGAGAGTCCATTCTAGAAAATGACGTTAAACTCTGATGGTGAGGTTCCAGTTCTGGAGGTCTGGGTATGAGACACATCTTCATCACCAGACCTGAGTGGATAAACTACGGAAGAGGGCGTTGGATAATGGGTTATAACGTAAGACTCTAACTGATGGTGAGTTTCCAGTTCTGGAGGTCACCCCCATTGCTCTCACCTCCACTCTGACCCGGAGTCGGTAGTATCTTCTAGGGTCCTATCTGTGGTTAGATAAAAAAATTTGATTACAAAACGAAATTGTGTTTAAAATTGAATTTAAAAAAATTCTTACACACTATCACTTAGAATATCTTTCAATACTTTGCCGGTCATTAAATGGCCCACCATGGTTGATCTGCTGTAAAGCAAAGAAACAAACAAAATTCTTATATAAAATCAAATCTATACATTTAAACCTACTTATACACGTTAATACAACATTTGTTCAGTGGACATTGATATTACATTATACGTAGACCCATATATTCTGAATGTATTTAACCCAGTCCCTCATGTGCTGTGTGCGACACAATGTCAGTCTACTCAGAATTCAACTGATCTATACTAACAGAATTATTGCCTTACCAACATTAACCAAGCCTAAAGAACACAGCCTGCATACTGTTTAAACATAGCAGTGATGTGAAACAGATAGATGAATTTTTTTCAATAGCATTAAAATGAAGTAAAACGAAAACAGACGCGTCCTGGGGTTGAAATCGGCTCGTGATTCCAAATTCCTACGACGATTCCCATATGTGAAGCACACACTACAGATATATATATTGCAGCTGTGTGTATGCACGCGTTTTTTTCTGTTCTTATATCCTATATGTTATGTGTATGTATATAGCAAAACACATTTCACACAAGCATTATGTGACACAAGGGCTATTTTGAAGCGAGTTTAACAGATTTTAAATTCAGAGTTTTCCTTCTCCTAGACTGTTTGCCGAACCAAGATTAAAGAAGAGTCCAGTCTGCTCTACTTTTTACCTTTAGGTGGAGGGAGAATAGTTGGAAATATATATTATCCCAATGGTATTTGCTCATGTGAAATGTCATCAGCCTTGTCCAGGATTTGAACTCGGTATGCGCCGTGTACATTTTCTACGACAAAAAACCATTACATGACGATGCCTCCTGTATGTATATGTGTATGTGTTTAGAAATATGACTTTCTTTTAAATGTATCAAAGTAAATAAAGTAAAGTCGTCAGGGTGGCCTAAAGTCGGTATTAGCTAGACAGCGCATAGACCAAGAAGATTGTTTTTGGCATCAAGAGCTGGAAGCGCTACACCTCTACCATCAGCTCCTCACTTTACCGCACAGATCCCTGTGCCTACTTATGTGCTGTGATGGCGAAGCGATTCAAATCCGAAAACTTTGGGTTCCTAGTCGAATTGCTCTACTGACTGAGCTAAACCGACCCTTTTGGGAATCGAATGCCTCTAAATCTTTCTCGGATGAAACAATTCTTAGTCTGTTGAAGATGAGTCACATTTGAATTCTTTCCTTTATTCCCTTCATTTTAACAATAGCTTTCATCTAATGTTCGTTAACATTCTTCATTCTTGGTCATTAAGAAATAAATGATTTCCGCTTATCAACAACTTTGCAAAACAGATTGCTTTTTTCGTTTGTTTCTTTACTGCACTGAGTTGTACACCAGTAAATCTACTTACAAGTCGCTTCTCAACAAGAAATGTTTCCAGATATTAAAGAAACCGGAAACAAAAAGGTTGCGATCCTTTAGAATGTCAAGCCGCTTTACAACTGGAAGGATAAATCCAGTTCTTTTAATAAAATATCCTCTTTACTTTTCCATGTATAAACAAAAAGTTTCCCCGTAATTCAGTCGTCTGAACATATGACCCTATGTGAAGTAAATGCTAGAAAATAAATCTTCTCACATGTAATGGTCTATTGTTCTCTGTTTGCTCAATACTTTATTGTTATCTTTAATTGCACATGAATAAAAGTTCTTAATTTATGCAGATAGTTCAAATTGGTTTGAATCTTCCAGAAATATTGCCTATATATATATATATATATATATATATATATATATATATATATATATAACACATACATATATATATATATGTTATATATACGACACACACACACATATATATGTGTGTGTGTGTCTATATATATATATATGTGTGTGAGTGTGTTATATATAAATATATATATATTATATATATACACATACATTATATATATATATATACAGACCACACACACACCACACCCCACTAACATATATATATATATATAATATATATATATATATATAATAAACGATAAACGTATACACAAACATATGTAATGTCGGTGATATATATATATATATATATATATATATATAATATATAGTAAATTATTAGAATTGACCATTTCCATAATTTAATACCCGTATAAAGCCAGATTTTTCATAGTATTAAGTATAAAAACAGCACATAAAATAATTTTGAGAGGATAGGTAAGCCATTAAATTGAGAAGCGAAAAAAACAAGTGTGAAAAGTCAAAATACTGTACAATAAGAAAGATTGAAGAAAATAAAAAATTAACATATTAATAGTTAACACCACACCCTCACATCTTTATAACTTGCTGCAATCGTTTTTTTTTTTTGTTTTAATGAGTTTGACCAAGTCTTTTCTGGATTTCTACCATTTTTGAATGGTTTTACGTTTAAAAACATGAAGATGTTTTGCGTGACCGATGATTTATTCAAACTTTCAATTTTTGCCATAGAATTTTAATAGGATTCAAGTCAGGGCTCATTGAAGGTCTTGACAGAGTTGTAATCCTCTTTTTCTGAAGCCACCAGTCACTGATTTAGACGTGGTTTAAGGATCATTATCTTGCCGGAAATTAAATCGCCGACCAAGATCAAGATTTTGCGCTGATAGTTGTGTGATTTACATCAGTATTCAGTTTCATTATTCCTCATATTGCAATTAATAGTCCAGTCCCTTGCATCTAAAACAATCCCAAGACATCATCAAGCCGCTTCTATTTTAATATTTGGCACTGTGGTCTTTGTGGTCACATTTTTCTGTCCCAAATCCTCGTTTTATTTTTTGTTTTGTTTTTTGTGTTGTTTCTTATTTTGTTTCATCCATTTTTGTTTCATCATTTCCAATTATTTGTTCTCAAGAGAAATTTTCTTTATCTGAAGAACGTTCTAGCAAAATTAAACCGAGCAACATGTTCTTAAAGAGGGTTCATCATGGTTGTTTCCATCAACCATTTCTATCTAAATAACCTTGTATTGTGCGATTACTTACGCCTATACTTTTGGCGATGTCTTTCAAAATAACAACTCCCGACACAGTTTCCCTACAGTTTTTTCCTGACAATTTAGGCTTAATTTCTAGCCAAACTGTTTAAAATTCTTCATAACGGATTGTACTGTTTATGTAGGGATAGCTGACCGGGTGTGAAATAGTTCTGAACCTTCCTAACTTGTGAAAAGTTAGAATGTCTGTCTCAAGCCAACGCTAATCTCTTTTATCTTCCCCATTGTCTTGTTAGGTACGAAGACAATTGGAGACACGGACGTGATATTCTTGCTGGAATTTTCGACAAAGTTTATGAATATAATAGTCTAAGAAGTCTTTCAACCAATAATAAAAAAATTATGTAAATTACTTATACTTACACGAACAACAATTTAAAAGGATACCTTTTATTGTGACGAATAATTTTGTCTTTCCAATTTTGAAAATTGGCCTGTCAAATCTTTTGTATTTAACCATAGTTGTGTCTGAAAATTGAATATGTATTCCTTGTTTGAGTGCTTCATAATCTATAAGGAAACTGGCAATATATCTAAGAACATGGACTATAAATATTCAAGATGATGCGGTGTACGAATAATGTCTGCGTTGACTATATATTATATATAATATATATATATATATAATATATATAAAGTAAATGTCTCGGGGCGGCTTAATGTCTCGTATCAGCCAAACGCGAGGGAGTCGTTCCCCTTTCACTACGCTAGACCACGAGATTATTAAGCATTGAAGATGGAGCGCCCACACCTAGCCATCAGCTTCCTTACTTACGCACAGATCCCGTCGTGCTACTCATACACTGAGTTTGGCGAGGGCCGGTATCGAACTAGGAACCTTGTGGTTATAGCCGAACGCTCTACCGACTGAGCGAACCCGGCCAATTAATATAATATATATATATATATATATATATATATATATAGTGTATATATAATGTATATGTATATATATGATATATAGTTATATAGTATATATAGATATATATACATATGTAAATATATATATGTAATATATAATATTATGTATCAATCTATTAGCTTATAATATAATGTATATTATATGTTATATATATAATATATGATATATAATATATGGATAATAAATATATATAACTATATATATGAATAATATATAATATATATAGGCTATATATTTACGGGTGTGCCGCTCCACCGCACGGCTGACAGTGTTTTAAACTCGACTCAGGATTTACACACCCGAGGCCAGGTCCTATCTTACCGTGAATGGATAGCTTATATACTTGTCGTGGCTCATGACTTACTACTTGATGTTAGCTGTATATTATAATCTAGCGATCTTACCCTAATCATAATAGCTTTTGTATTTATATACAACTACCCTGTATTATTATATTCTTCATCTATTTAGTGTTATATTTTATTATATAATATACTTATTTCTTATGATTTAATACTTTCGCATATACCCTCCATATAGCCTCACTATATCAGTCGTGAATGAGAGCAATAAGATGCTCTTAATTGTGTTATGCATTCGCTATCCTAATTTTTGAAGATTTAATTAATTTATATACATTGAAGCTAAGGCGTGGGGATATAACACCTATTAAGATTGTATGCTTATGGTCTATATAGCAAATCGTGCACTTAGATGAAAAATCAATTTTATCAATGGACTGTTACTATTCTCGGCATCCTATATTAGCGTCTCCATCAGAACATGAGGCTATATCAGATCGGCACTAGACCGCCCTTGACAGCTGCGTTCTGATTTTGACAACGTCTCGACCTGCCATATTGCTGACAGGCGCCGATAACGTATCCCATAACCTCTACACTAAACGCGTAACTTCTTAGATTTTTCATCGATATATGCTGTACAGTTAAGTAGAGTTACTTATCTAATCCATCTGCTCTAGTCGACCTTCTTTACTTACACGATCGCATACACTTTCGCATAATGGTTTGTCAAACACCGGTTGTTTCCGTTTGATGAATCGGTCTTTTTTTACTCAGATAAATTGTTTTGGAGAATAAGTCTAACTTGGTAGTCGTACCTATTTTGAAAATTAATAATTAATAATGAATTAGGCGGGATACCTTATTAAAGTATGCTAAACAATAATCAAGTAAAATCAAGTTCTCTGTATGTACACTTTCGGCCTATCAAGCCTCCTCATCATGCATGATGCACCTGGACTAGATCCGGTGGTCAAGGACCCACCGGCCCTTAGCTGCTTAATGTGCGTGAGTTTCGTAAACCGTGTGAGCACTCGCCAAGCTGATGCAGGCCGGTGAGCTTCCCGTATAACTTCTTACACTAAACGGTACTCATTATGCTGATTCTTAATCCTGATTGTTAACTAGAGACACACTATATAGACAGTTAGATTGAGTGTTCTCCTACTTTCTAGGAGTGCACTGTTATTGTACCCGGACTGACTGATGATTAATGTTAAGTGAAACACAAGACTTTCGTTTTTTGAATAAGAAGAAAGCCGCATTTCAAAACCATAATCCGTGTTTTTTCTTACTAGTACTTAGCCTCCTATTTAATATTATACTTGCCTTCTCTAAGCTTACGTAATATATTACTAGAGTATCTGTCATTCTATCTATATATATTATGATTACTGACGTATATAGTATATGATGTGTACATATATGGCATTGCTAATTAATCTATCAATATTTACATATATTAATGGTATGTAGGTATGTTATATATATATACTGTGTCTACTACATATACATGTATATAATGCATCTATGTATTCTACTTTTAGTCATTATTCATGGCTATAGTACTAGTCTGCTATTCAGTTATAATAGATATATTGGTATTATCGTATCTCTCATATGAATATTATGCTAATAGTACTACTATGTATATATATATAGTAACTTATTACCCATCATACCTGCAATATGCATATATCCTAGTATCGTATATAGCGTACGTATATATATTTAGTATATAAATCTATCTTGATACTCATGGATTGGTTTATTATTCCGACTCATTTGTTCCTTTCTTTTTTTCTAACAGTAAAAATGTACTCCATTCGTTCCAATGTTGTTATCTTTTTTCTTGTGCCACTCCACTGTTTACTTATATATATATATATATATATATTATATTAATATATTATATAAACTATATATTATATATTCTTGAGAATAGTATATTATATTATAAATATATATATATCTTGAATGTAAGTATATTAATAATTATATATATAATATATAATATATATATATATATATATATATATATATATCTTAAAAAAATTGTGTATATTACAAAATGCAAAGCAATATAACTTGTTAAATAAGAGAAGTGAACTCGTTTCGAAATGTAGGCATTTGAACAAATTTTTACTGTTCATTTACCACCTGACCCTAATTGATCCTCTGGAATTTTCGCTCTCCTTTTTTTTATTTTTAAAAAAATTCATTCTGAACACCGCGTACATTAAACCACCAAATGCAAATTTGTTTTCGTATATAATGTTTTTTATAATACAAATTACATTACATCACCGTGAACACAATCCACGTCAATAAACGTTAAACAAGCCAGTTAAAAAAAATTAATAATGATGAGCGGAATCTATTTTAAATGTATGGCTAAATCAAAAATCGAGGAAAAATCAATCTCCGTATGTACATTTCGGCCTATAAGGCCTTCATTCCAGCAGAGCTAAGATCGGACAGACCGCCCTGTGGTGATTTGAACCGGATGCCAGCTGACAGGCCGATCCCATAACCTCTACACTAAACGGACTTCTTAGAGATTTTATGATTTGTTTAGAGTAGGTTTAATAGGTTCCACTTCTAGTGACTTTTTACACGACGATATGATAATTGTAAACAAGATTTGTTTTGAAAAAAAAAAGCCATTCAAAACAAACCGTGTTATAATTCTATTTATATATAGTATTATATATATAATATATATTATATTCTTATATATTATATATATATTATATATGTATATATTATATATGTATACTATACATTATGTATATATATATGTATATTGTATTATTATATATATATATATGTATATATGATATATGTATATATATATATGTATATATTATATAATATAATATATGAATTATATATATATATATATATTATAGTGTATATATATATATAACATTTTTATATATTGTTATTATTCGACTCAGGTCTGTTCCTTTCTTTTTTATTCTAACAGTAAAAATGTGTGACTCATTCCCATGTTTTTATCTTATTTTCTTTGTGCCATCACTGTTTATATTATTATATATATATATATATAATATATATATATATTATCTTAGGAGAAAAAGTTGTGCTATATTACAAAAATGCAAGCAATAACTTGTTAAAATAAGAGAAGTGAACGTCGTTTCGAAATGAGGCATTTGAACAAATTTTTACTGTTTCATTACCACCTGACGCCTAATTGATCCCTGGCAATTTTCAGCTCTCCTTTTATTTATTTTAAAAAAAATGTCATCTGAACACGCGTACATTAACACCAATGCAAATTCATGTTTGATTATAATGCTTTTTTAAATACAAACTCTTACGCTCATGACATTACAATCACGTGAACACAATCCACGTCACTTAAACGTAAACAGCCAGTCTTTATAAAAGATTTTTTAGCTTTTCCCATCGCGTTGAAAAACGCTTTCATAAAAACGCTAAAAAAATGATTTTTAATATCTCAACCATTTCACGGCTGCGTTTTTGCACTCGAACACTGATCTCATCTGATGGATTGGATTACCATGAAACTTTAAGTTATGAGGTAAACCATAATATTACCATGTTATATATTATATATAAAAATGTTGTCTGGTATCCAACGGTGAGAAAATTAAATTTTATATAAAAAAAAAGAAGGTCGCAAAATGTATTTTGTCTCAGAACAATCTTTTTTTAATCTTTTTTGTTTTACATATGCAAACACGTGTTTCAATCTTCTGTATCTCTTCAGCTTGAATTGATATATATGAAGCCTGAAGAAGATACCAGAAGATCTGAAACAGGGTTGCATTATGCAAAAACAAAAAATATTAAAAAGATTTTTCTGAAGATACAAAATACATTTTGCACAGACTTTCTTTATATATATATATATTATATTATTATACTATATAATATATATCATATGGTGTGGTGTTAGTGTGTGGTGTGTGTGGTGTGTTGTGTGCATGCGTTAAGATATTATGTAATTAAAACGTTACTTTTGCCTATAAATATCTATAATTAGATGTAATAATCATTACAGGATAATTCTAGCTATAATTAATTTTCACGGACATTTGTTTCGCATGGTTCGTTTTCTTCACTTTACGGCTGTCAGCTGTTGATGAATTATTTAAAGCCAAAAAGTCAGCCTTTTTCACAAGCAAATATTAAGCGTTACAAGTAACTAAGACTACCTAATAATAATACTTCATTTGCATAAGGTTATATGGACATCAAGGTAAAGTAAAGTAAAGTACTCAGGGCGAGCCTAATGTCGGTATCGGCGAGACAGCAGGGAGGGTCTATCCCTTTTCCACTAGCGCTAGACCACAGCAGAATATTTGAGCATCTGAGGTGGAAGCGCCACACCTACCATCAGCGTCCATTACTTTACCGCACAGATCCTTGTGCTACTACATCGCCTGAGTTGGCGAGGGTTAGTATTGAACCAAAGAACCTTGAGATTCCTAGCCGAACACTCTACTGACTGAGATTACTTTTATATAATACTAATCATTTTCGCATCAATTTATCAGTCTTTGTGCATCAGTTTTTCGAAAATCTTCCAAGCCGTAATTATATCCAGTACTACTGTTACAGTTGCAATACTTGGACCTTTACGAAGTGACTAGAGAATAAGCTAGATGAGACTGGCACAAGAATACTGTGTGATGTCTTAAACAAATAGTGTATATCCACCATTCTGACTACTATCACACTAACCATCTGACTAAGACGACTAAGACATGCTCGACACTTCTGGAGAAGCAAGGATAAACTCATAAGTGACGTTCTCCTGTGGAAATATGCACATGGGCACACCAGTGTTGACCCCAGCATAGACTTACATCGATCAGGTCTGGGTAGATTTTGGATCCTGCACAGAGAACCGCCCTTGCAATGACAGATAGGGACGGCTGGGAGAGATTGTCATGGATATCTGTGCTGCCAGCACGGCCTGATGATGATGATTATTTACGGATGTGTAAGAATTTGTATTTGACTTTGCCTGAGGATGGATTGGTGGGTTGATTGGTTTTACGGCATATCAATATTGCCGGATTATTTTGTACTTATCTATGCTGTTGTTAGTGGGGTTTTTGTGTTTTTTTTTATAGTAAGTATATGGTTTTAAGCAACTAATAATAGTGATCAATTGCCAAATAATAACTTCAAGTCATTACTCTTAATAGAAATAACAGCAAAGACCAGAATTCATACCTTTTCTAATGACAACAACGCTAAGTGAAACGTAGATCGCCTCTTCCAGGATATTGAACTCATGTCACCTCCGTTACATAAGCACGCCAACACTTAAAGTAACAATGATAGAATTGTAAGCGATCATCTTAGTATATATATTTACATCTATAACAAATATCTTTTATATAATGGTGTGTGCGTGTGCTTGTTAGTGTGTGTGGGTGTGTGTGTGATACAGAGCAGACAATAATTGGAATTATCTCGTAATCTTCATTCTTAAATTAAATACCAGCAAAAGACTATATGAATCAGTTAAAAGACAGATACTGATACACTAAACACATCTCCACTTAACTTAAATAACAATGAATAGTATTTGGTAAATAATCACTTTTCATATATACAACATATAATATATAATATATATATATATTATATATATATATAATATATATAGAAGCATGTGCATTTTGTGCGGCTCTAAAAAAGGGTGATCACAGGAAATTCTTCTAAAGATCATATAAATGAAACTAACAATCCAATAAAAACGTTCTAATGAAGTAATAAAAGACGAACTTTTATTGTAAATAAATATTTACTAAATTGAAAAGGTAATTTTTGTTTCGTTAGTTTTTGTTTCACGCATTGATCCCCCGTAATCTTAGTAATTTTTTTTGTGGGGGAGGGGGAATGAATAATTTACATTTTTGGAAAGATAATTTAATGAATGAACATATGTTAAAAAGAGAAAACTAAATCGCTACTAATTCGGTTTTGGTAATAGGGCATTTTAAGCATTGAAACTTAAATCTCGTAAATAAGAAAAAATATGTATCTTTTTTTCTTTTCTATTTCTTTTTTTTTTTTCTAAATTGTTTACTAATCTAAGGAATTTTATATTAAAAAGTTCCATTGTCTACTTGTTTATTTTTTTTTCAGAGATTTTTTAAATTTATAAAATGTAGAATAAATACTTTTGTTTAGCGATATCAAAATCGTATTTATTTAATCAAAGAAAATATTTGTATGAAAAATATCTAGCTAAAATAATGACATAACATATTTCGGTTTTTATTGTAAAAATGGTTGAAAATAATGTTTGAATTACAAATTGTCATCATTCTGATTAATGTATGGATCTAACGGAAATAATATCCACTTTGGTTTTTGAGGAAATCTTGTAGTTGTTGTTGTTTTGTTTGCAGCGCTGGGTTATTGAGGTACATAAGTTAAATCGTGAGACACAAGGAAATGCTAAATTAGTAATTTGTGTTTGCTTCAGAAAAGAAATTATAATACGTTACGATCCTCCATACAAAGAAATAGTACAAACGTCAAGATGTATAACTATGTCAACAAAGATTAAGATTTAGAGAATTTACTTTTAATTGCAAAAATGTAGGTTTTATGTAAAAGAAATTTCTTTTTTCTTTTTTATAACACATAAACTTGGAATTGTTCTTTTATATAAACGTTAAAGAAAACATTAAAAAGTTAATTTTCCATTTTTTAATGGGTTTTAGAATATTTTAACAATTATTGCGGGCATTTCGAAGCCCGTATTTTGCACACGCCTATATATATATATATATAATATAATATATATATATATATATATATATATATATCGTCGGTTATGGCTCAGTCGTAGGACTCACAAGTTCCTGTTCGATACCGGACTGGCTAACTCAGGCGTATAAGTAGCACAGAGATCTGTCCGTTAAAGTAAAGAGGTGATGGTAGATGTGGCGTTCCGCCTCAGACGATTAATTAATCTCCCTTGTCTAGCGCTAGCGAAAAGGGGATAGACTCCCTCGCTAATCTTCTCTTCTTTNTTGTTTTGTTTAATATTATCTTACTTTCCTATTTAAAACTAAATTAGTAAATTAGGTAAAATTTACCGATGAAAGACGGGAGGGTAAGTAATGGAAAAATGATGGAAGAGTTTAGTTTCAAAGTTGTTCTATTTTTCAATCATCATACCCCCTCTGTTCCCAATCTTTTTATGTGCATTCTTATTCAGTTTCATTAGCCTTTTCTAATTTAATATGATATTTATTATATAAAACTTAAATACTTGCACCCGGAGGGTGCATAATATTTGCTATTAAGGTGTTATTAATAATGATAATTGTTATGATACACATATATAAACATTGTTTGTTTAATAAATGCAATGAGTATTGTATGTGTTTTTTAATAACTGTATACCTACTTTTGCACTCCCCTGTATATCTCTCTTTCTCTCTCTCTCTCTCTCTCTCTCTCCTCTCTATATATATATTATATATATAATAATTATATATATATATACGAGGGTCTTTTAAAAATCCTAAGCCTCACTCATATACTATGATTGAAACCTATGTTTTGTCCATTTTTAGATTTGCCCGTACACTTTCTCAACTTTGTATGGTCTTACCTACTCAAAAATAGTGACAAAAAGTCAGTTTTCTAGTTTTAAAAGAAGTTTCTCTTCTTTTCTGGCTACGCTTATTACATCTTGAACGGAAGAAAAACAAATCCACTATTCTTGATAGTCACAGATCAATAACCCTTGCCACTAACAATATACAATAAAACTTTCCACCATAAAATCAAGCAAATTAGTATTGCCCAAACATATAAACTACATGACAAACATTAAGAATCTCAACAATATCTCTGAACTCAGAAACATCATAGCTACATCTAATGCTGCCATTCATTACTCCATATATATATATGTGTTCGTAAGGAAGATTTATTCTCTGGACTTTTGGATATATATATATATATATATATATTATATATTATATATATATATATATATATATTTCGCCCATAACTTTTTTTTCTTTTTTTTTTTTTACTTTATATACAAAATACAGTAAATATCTAATCATTTATGAGATTACAGAACTTAAAAATAAAAATTTTTTAAAAATAAAAAATAATTAATCGTAAAAAAAATCCTTTACTAAAAATCTTTTGAATTCCAACCGTCACATTTCTTTTATACCCATCCCCTTCCGTTTAAATTGTTTCGGCTTGTTGCCATCTCAAAAATCCGCTACATTTGGATGACAAAAGGTATACATAGAGACATGACCGACATATATATGGCGCGAATGCCCACATTTGGTGAATATTGTAACGACTTTCGTTCTTTTTTTTGCAGTATTAAGGTTTTGTGTTTTGTAAACTGATTTAACATCCCTCTCAAACAACTACGGAGTGAATGAGCTCTGATGATGATCTTTGTAAAATCGAAATATTGATTAGTATCAGCTATGATTATATTATAAATTGTTTTCTTCTTTAACAGCATTGTATGATGTTTTCATTCCACCTTTCATCATACTATATATATATATATATATATATATATATATATATATATATACATATATATGAATGAATGAACAAATAAAATAAGATTGTGATGATCATGGAATTTTATTTTGCGTAATTCATTGGCTGAAATGCCAATGAATGTTCAATAATAAGGGTACTTGTGTATGCGTGTGGGTAGAGGGAAAAAATACTTACGGTTTGGCGGATCTATTGCGGTATTTACTATTATGTTTTTTTTTTATATATATATATATATTATATATATATATATATATATAATAGAGAGAGAGAGAGAGAGAGAGAGAGCCAGAGAGAGAGAGAGAGAGAATAATTGGATAGTGACGGTGTGTGTGAGTTATGTATATGGATCAAAGTGTGATAGTAGGTGTTTATTTCCATGTCGGCATTTCGATAGAATTTCCGATTTTTTGTTTAGTAGGGTTAGTTGTGACGGATGAGTGATAATTGAAAGTTTTTCGTGGAGGCAAAGAAGGCATCTTTTTGATGTTTTGCTGTATGCGGGTGCAACTTTCAGAATTTCCCAGCTTATGTTTGGTGAAATGTTCATATCCTTCAAGTTTCAGATATGTGTGGATAGAGATGTATTTGTTGAATATTTCCTGTTTGAAAATTAAAGTTTATGGTTATAAATCCTTTGTTTTAGGGTCCCTTCCGTTGCTCAAATGTATTGTTTGAGATGTTTGTTTTTATAGTAGCTCTGTACACTACATTTTTTTGCAGACAGTTTCCTTGTAGAGGCCACGAACTCTTACACCTGCAGTTGCACTGGTTGTTAGTTTGCGTGATGCTTTGGTTGGTTTTCTAACTTTTTGTTGTGGCTTTTAATGATTTGTGATATATTTCTTGTGCAAGCTTTTTAAGGCGATTTTTAAAGTGTTTTATTAAAAAATTCTGGCTAGCGGGCTGTGTATTGAGAAGTGTTTGTTAATGAGGTTTAAAAAATCCCAATGTTGGATGTTACACACAAACAACACACACTATATATATATATATATATATATATATATATATATATATATATATATATATAAATACATGTATTCTATCTATTATTATTTATATATACAAAATAAAATAAAATGGCAATAATGGAGAAACTACAGAATCTTTTTTAGTATACAAAGAAATAACGGCCTTTGTCTGAGTAAATCCATATTATTTTAAATCAAATCGGTTGAAATACGGAAAATTTCAGAGATGTTCGAAAAAAGAACTTTTTTGAAATCGCTTGTAGAAAGTGTTCTACAGCAATGGAGAAAACATTTATGTTGACATCATCGTTGCATGCGACGGATTTTGAAAGGGAGAGAAGATGGCTGGAGAATTTAAGGAACAAATTCAGGTGAAATTTTAATTTTCAAGGCATGACGAATATTTGAATGTGTTGCGTTGGTTGTTCATTTATAAATTTGTTATTAATATCGTCATGGACTTACTCTCACGAAGCCCGTTATTTATTTGTATATTTATATATTTGTATACTAAATATATATATATATATATAATATATATATATATATATATATATATATATATATTAAGACATTCAAATATATAAAATGTTATTTAATAGATGTAATAGAATGACATAAAATAGAATTAATAAAAGAAGGTCTCTCAGAAAAAACGTTTTATTTTTCATATTGCAAAATAATCCTATTTTTATTATAGTACTTTAGCTTTCATTTTGGGCTGGACGTAAAGGTTTATAACTTCTTGTTATACTTAGCAGAATGACTATTAATCCCCTATTAAATATCTCTAAAACAAAATGTTATAATCAATATACATATTTACCAACCCCTCAAAACGAGCAGAATGGGAGTAATATATATATATATATATATATATATATATATATATATATATATATATATTATATATATATATTTGGGAGAATATGTGCTTAATTATGTACACTTCCTATCTATAGCTCTGCTGATGAGGCCTAATAGGCCGAAATGTACATACCTGTGTATACCTATGAGTTTCGTCAGACCGTTAAATTTATTAAAAATGGTAAACAAAATTCATAGGGCTTTGTATATACATTTTTATCTGGGAAATCCTTAAAAGATTTGGGTAACAGTTATTCTTATCATCTAAGGGGGCGGCGTTTATGATTAGGAATTAATTAAGTATGTGTTGGTGGTATTGTGGGTCAATCTGGATGGTTTTGTACACTCAATAAATTCTTATTTAGTGGGATCGGCTACTTTGCTGATCTGTCTCTTGAATTTTTATATTTTTTTTTAGTCATCAGTCATTTTCGGTCAACTGTTACTTTCCAAGTGTTTCTTAAAAAACAACAACAACAAAAAAAAAAACTTAATAAATCTAAATATTTTAACATTACCTTCTCCAAATCAAACACTATTACAGTGCGATGAGACTAAGGAGAAACAATGACGTTAAACCATGAAAAAAACAATTCACTGTTCGGGAACAGGCGTAGAGACTTCATTAATCGTCATAATTCTTTAATTTAACGTTAGTTACTTAACAGGATTATAGAGAAAACATTAACTTATTTAGTATTATTTGGATTATTCGGACTATTGTCCTCATCTTTATTGTTATCTTCTTCAGGTATTTCTTGTCGGACTTGTGAGCATTTTCAAACTCGGGAAACTTCTTGTGGTAATCAGAGAGCACATAGGCCGAAACGTTGTACAGATAACAATAAAGATGAGGACAATAGTCTGAATAATCCAAATAATACTAATTATCAAGCCTCATCTCAAACATTCAGAGAAATAGTACTTAACTTATTTATTTTGCAAATATGTTAATAAAACACAACTATTTACATACATTCAACTATTAGAGCTGTTCAAGCATTGTGACTGGAAACAGATCTTAATCGTACGATCATTATTATCTTCTATCGACCTAACTACTCTCCGCTTTGGGTAAATCACAAAAGAACAAGATATATGATGTACCTCATAGCTATAAATATTTTCGTAAATTTGGCAAATTCTCAAAGGATTGTTTCAGATTTTGGAATTGTTTCTTCAAAATACAAAGAGGATATTAGTGAATCTCTCAAGGAATATCGATCAAGCAAAATTCGCCCAGCGAAACCCCAGAATAATGACATTTGCCATTAAATCCAAAAACTATTCACTCTGAACATTTTCTAAGCTAAGGAAATTTGTCTAGATGACCTCGTCTTTTGAAAAGCATTTAAATCTCGCCTTTACTTTTCTGGTCTCTTGAGAAGTAACGAGATTTCGCTTTCGTATACTGGGAAATAGAACAAAAGCCCAGAAAGACATTAAAACCGCGAACGGACGACGAATAAAAATGTCGTAGATTGTAAATCTGTTTTCAAACGAAATTGTGGGTTGGTATGTCAAACGGCCAGATACATTCATCGTTCTGGTTAGGATGTAAATGATAATCCACCAAAATATTGACCTTGTGTCATATTCCCTCCGTGTCAGAGGGGCTTGGGAAATATTAAGCATTACATCGAGTATTTTTATTGACGTTTTGTCTAAAGTTACGCCACCAGAATAAAGGTATGAGTCATATTTGTTTTATATACATATATGGTTTATATATATATATATATATATATATATATATGAGAATATGTGCTTAATTGAAGTCGTAACTAATTTTCAAAGTTAATTAATTAATAATTAATTAATTAGGCGGGCATACCAATTCAAATTTAATATGCTGATGAGGACTAATAGGCCGAAATGTACATACAGAGATTGATTTTTCTCGATTTGTTTAGCCTCACATTTGAATAGGTATGCCCGCCTAATTAATTAATTATTAATTAATTAACTTTCAAATTAGGTACGACTTCAATTATGCACATATTCTCCCAAAAATTGTCGGCTAAAAAAAAGCCAGATCAAAAACACATCGTTTGTGTATTTACTTGTTGGTGAGTTGTTGGGCGAGGGTGTACGTATGGATTTATTCATTTTATTTGAATAATGATGAGAACCTTTAAAGATACATTTTCCTTCATGTATGTTATTTTAAGAAGAGATGTTTTATTTTCACTTGAATTGATTCATATGGGTATTGTAAATTTTGTGCTGGGATTAATACCTTTTCCATGGACATATTACATTTTTTCTTCTAATTTATTAGTTAACATGAATTTAATGAACATTATTTCTAACAATTTATCAAAATATGACGTTAATAAAAAATCTAAGGGAAATTATTTCTACCAATATATGTATGGACATGAAATTATTGAAAATTATATCTATTAATATATTAATACACATGAAGTTTATGAAAATGATTTGTATAGGTTTATAAAACCCAAACAAAATTTACCTACAAATTATTCGTTAACAAATCATATTAAAAAAAGAAGATTTGGTATCAAATAAACACAAGGATTGATATGTCATTAAATAATAAAAATGTAATATCGTCGGGGTAGCCTAAAGTCGGTATCGGCCGGAGAGCGAGGGAGTCTATCCCCTTTTTCACTATCGTTAGACCAGAGAGATTGATTTTGCGTCTGAGGTGGAGCGCTACACCTACCATCAGCTCCTCACTTTACGGCACAGATCCCTGTGCTACTCATACGCTGAGTAGGCGAGGGTCGGTATCGAACCCGGAAACTTGTGGTTCCTAACCGAACGCTCTACCGTTATTTGGCTTATTGTTGTTTAATGATATGTCATTAAACAATAATAAGCCAAATAATAAACCAAATTAACATATAAGGCGAATTTTGCTAAGAGAATTGTCAATAGTAAGCACAGTTTAAAATTCCACCTTTTTCAAGAAAATCAATAGTGATGGGTCATTTCGTGTCCCAGAAGACTGGCATCTTGATAAGGGTGTAATTATTCATAAACGATATGGTAAGGCTATATTAAGGGCCGGTTTAGCTCAGTAGATAGAGCGTTCGGCGAGAAACCACAAGGTTCCTAGTTCGATACCGGTCCTCACCAACTGTGGAGTAGCACAGGGATCTGTGCGGTAAAGTAAGGAGCTGATGGTAGGTGTGGCGCTCCACCTCCAATACCAAAAAAACAATCTCCTTGGTCTAGCGCTATTGAAAAGGGGATAGACTCCCTCGCTGACTGGCTGATACTGACTTTAAAGCAACCCCACGACTTTACTTACTTATATTAAAATGTCAAAAATATCAATGAGATTCAAATCCTCTTTATAGGAACTGTAGGTGGTCATAACAAGAGTTAATGAAACTGGAATATACTATTAATTAGAATAGAATTATGTATAGGAAATAGAAATAAAACAAGTATTCTATATACAGGTGTTTCCAAACATCTGATATCATTTGAGATGCACAGGGGTTTTTAGAAAAATTGATAGAATTTTGGAATTGACCAATGTTCGTTCAAATGATTTTAGATTGTAACAGCATGTGGAGAAACAACTCTAGATTATATATTTATTTTTTAAACACATTTTCCTTTCCAGTGAATGAAATTTCTATACCAAAAAAGAAACAAAAATCAGAAAACATTGCGCATAGAATTTTGATTTATTTTTACATATACCGCTAAAATGTGAGATCATTTGTACAAGAATTTGTCGAGTCATTACATAGTGAAATCATATGTTTTTCGAAACAAAATCTGCATATCTAATTGAATTGAATTGATATGTATGCATACACACACACACACACACACACACACACACACACACACAACACATATATATATATATAATATAATATATATATATATATAGCTTAATTGATTTAAAATATACATGTATATACATACATATGTATATATAGTTTAATTGATTTAAAATATACATTTATATACATACATATGTGTATATAGTTTAATTGATTTAAATATATATATTTATGTATATATAGTTTAATTGATTTAAAATATACATGTATATAGATACATACATATGTATATATAGTTTAAGTGATTATATATATATATATATATATATATATAGTTAATTGATTTAAATATACATGTATATACATACATATGTATATTTATTTTAATGATTTAATATACATGTATATACATACATATGTATATATAGTTTAATTGATTTAAAATATATATTTATGTATATATAGTTTAATTGATTTAAAATATACATGTATATAGATACATACATATGTATATATAGTTTAAGTGATTTATATATATATATATATATATATATATAGTTTAATTGATTTAAAATATACATGTATATACATACATATGTATATATATTTTAATTGATAAAATATACATGTATATACATACATATTATATAGTTTAATTGATTTAAAATATATATATTTATGTATATATAGTTTAATTGATTTAAAATATACATGTATATAGATACATACATATGTATATATAGTTTAAGTGATTTATATATATATATATATATATATTATATATATATATATAGTTTAATTGATTTAAATATACATGTATATACATACATATGTATTATATTTTAATTGATTTAAAATATACATGTATATACATACATATATATATAGTTTAATTGATTTAATATATATATTATGTATATATAGTTTAATTGATTTAAAATATACATGTATATAGATACATACATATGTATATATAGTTTAAGTGATTATATATATATATATATATTATATATATATATATATATATATATATATATATATATAAGTAAAGAAATAACAAAAGACTTAGAGATTATAGTCTATTTCAGACTATAATGCTAAATCTCTAAGTCTTTTGTTATTTTTATATATTTGTATTGTGACTCTAACATTAAGAGCACACATTGAGCTCTCAAACTGCAACAGGTTTGTTAAATAAAACTCTTTGTGTCGTAAGGAAGATATTTCTCTGGACTTTGGATTATTATATATATATATATATATATATATTATATATATATATATATTATATATATATTATATACTTTAATTGAGTTCTATATAAATAGATATTTGATAGATATTACAAATTTCGAAGTATTCCGAGGTCAATATAATCGTTTGAAATCGGTTGTCATAAGTAATCTAACTCTACTGGCTAGATATAATCTAAGAAATCTTGCGCTCGATATTACATCAATAAAATAATAATACAAGTGAATACACTAACACTGAATTCTTAGTTCCTTTTATTAATGTTTTAATCAGAAGAATTACTTTTACACAAAAAATATCAACGTTACAAATGGTTGAAATTTTATCACTTAAGTACATCATCGGCGTATATAAAGCACATTAGAGTAATGCTAAAAAGCTAATATAATAAAACGGACCAAGTCCCCAATAGACACCTCAAGTCATCAAGTTAACGAAAGGTTCATTTTAACTCATCACCGGTAACTTCCGCTTTCAAATATTTGAAAATAAACGAACAGACGATTTTTTGAACTTATATTGCATCTGACAAAAACAAATTTTACAAATTTTGTGATACTACTTCTGAGTGGCCGGGATAGCTCAGTCGGTAGAGCGTTCGGCTAGAAACCACAAGGTTCCTAGTTCGATACCGGTCCTTGCCAACTCAGCGTATGAGTAGCACAGGGATATGTGCGGTAAAGTAAGGAGCTGATGGTAGGTGTGGTGCTCCACCTCAGACGCCAAAACAATCTCCTTGATCTAACGCTATTGAAAAGGGTATAGACTCCCTCGCTGACTGGCTGATACCGAATTTAGGCCGCCCCGACGACGTTTACTTACTTCTGAACTACACCCTTTTATTTAAATAAACATTAAAAAACGTTTTGTTTATAAAAACTGTATTTTTATTTAAATTAACTTAATTGCATTTCTCATCTGATTAAGTAAAATCTATTTTAGTATAGAAACGTATTTTGCTTTTTTTTTATTACATTTATCGTAACTGTTGAAAAATATTCATAAACTTCTGATTAAAACGTATGTATTTAAAAAAAGATTTTGCTATCGAATTTTAATTTGATTACATGTGCCAACCATCTATTTATTCAATTTTTTAAAGTTCAACATCTCCATAAACTACTGATTAAAATTGTTTGTTTTCAAAAAATTGGATGCAGAAGTTACCGGTGACGAGTTAAATGTGAACCTATCATTAAGTTGATGATTTGGGGTGCCTATTGGAGACGTGATCCTTATAAACTATTGTTCGTGACTTTGATTCTCACGGTGTACCCCATACGTTTGACTTCGTGCTAAGATGAGCATAGTAAATAACTACAACATCTATGTATATGATCCCCAAATAAAAGACGCATGTAATCTTTTAGCATAAATTCTGCGAGCAAAATACAGTAATACCCCACGTTACGTTATTTCAGCCTATGTCAAATTTGCTTTTACATCGCCCTTCTATTCTATATTTCAGTTCAGAGAATAACATTATTTCGGACATTATGGCACTCAACAATGTTAGCTAAGTCAAAATAAAAGGACGTAAAATTATTACTTAAAACAGTAAATTATCAAATAAGCTAAAATGAATTTATAATCCGACGGTTTTCAATAAATAAGGTGAATAATGCCTAAGAATTTGGCAATAAAAAACACTGTTTACAGTTGTACCTTTTTCAAGGAAATCAATAGTTATGGATCCTTTCATGATCCAGAGGACTGCAAGCATGGCCTTCTTTACTGAATACTGCTCGTATAACCTTTTCGTGTGTTTTTACTCTATGGACTATCATTTTGACTCAGAATCTCCGTGGCAAACCGATCTTTCATCCATTTGTAAACATTCTTTGATTAACACATTCTTCCGCGTACACATCACACATTCTTCTGTAAATTTCACATAAAAAATTGATGACATAGAATCAGTGACATTGATCAAGTGTGGAACACTCTGGTTGGTATTGAATAGGTGTAAAACAAATATTTTTGTGAGAATAATTTTAGCTATAAAACAATGTGTTACATAGTTCGTAGGTAGCCTGCGTCCATATTGGTTATGTCCTGACCTTTGGCTCAAATTAGAGGCATAGGGTTAAGTATGAATGTAAATAATAGTTTTGGGTCTGCTTGGTGACTAATATACAATCTTGTACAAATTAATTGAAGGAAAACGAATAATTCCGTTATCATTATAATATCCAATATATTTCTGTTTGGCTTGTCAGTGTGTTCTTGCAGCGTTAAAATTTTTGTTTGCTTCTTTGAAAAAACGTCCATCGCAGATGATGGCTGTAAGACAAGTAATTGAAAGTCGAGACAGCTGTTCTCACAATAAGTCATTATTAAGTTAATTAGTAAGTCAGTAAATGCCAAGCTATCACATACTACCACCAGTCTATTTAAATCCGAAGCAGATTTATCCAAGAGTTGATATCAAGAATTGATATGATGAGCTAATATGAAAGAGAATTGCTCGGCATGGACTGCCGACGACAAAATAATATTTGGTATTTTTCCTAAACTATGGGTCGCGATACACTGGTACGTCACGAGATGTAACTATGGTAAAAACTTCACCGAAAGCTACCATTAAAAATGAATTTTATTTCAGTAGGGCATTTGACAAATTTGAATCGAGGATTATGCTTTTATTTCCTACTTTAAACACAAAATAATATGATCGCTTTTAAAAATAATTTCATAAAATTTAATCTCATATTGCTTTGAAATTATATGGATAAGAATAATTGGTTTGTATACATAAAAAAATAAAATTACGAGACTTTGAATATAAGTTCCAATTTATTCAAGGTTAAAGCTGTACATGTTCCAATATAATGGAAGTATTTCGTTTGGTTTCTTTGTTTAATAGCATAACCACCTTTGTGATTTATTTAATGCGAACGCCATTTTTTAATACATTTACCATTTAGAGTTTTCCTTCTCCTAGGCCAGTTGCCATATCCTAGCTAAAGTGCCCAGTCAGCCCAAATATTTACCCACAGAAAAATAGTTGGCTGCATAACTCACTTAAGTACTATGTGAAATGCAAACGGCCTCATCAAGGATTTGAACTCGAGACTGCGTGTTCATTTCTTATGACAATGAGCATTACAGCATGAGCAGTTCCAACTTTGAGAAGAACAGTGTGACTGAAGTTCGAACTCGTATTACTATCATGTCACAGTTCAGAACGTTACCAAGTACATTAAGGAGACCCACAAGGCTACATGGTTTAGCTCAGTCGGTAGAACGTGGGCCTAGAATCCATAAGGTTCTTGGTTCGATAACGGCGCACTCCAACTTTACCGCACTGATCCCTGTGCTACTCATACGCTGATTATCACAGGGATCAGTGCGGTAAAGTAAGGAGCTTATAGGAGGTGTGGCGCTCCACTTCAGACGTAAAAACAATCTCCTTGGTCTAGAGCTTATGAAAGGGGATATACTCCTTCGCTGTCTGGCTGATACCGATTTAGGCCACCCTGATGATTTTAGTTTACTTATCAACTGACCACAGACCTCATGCATATGACGTAAAGTTAATTGGTGGATTAGCGGGACAGCAAGGTACTCCGTCTTTTCAGTAGCACCAGACTCTTCTGGATATTGTAATTTTATTTTCGTCAGTGTATATCCAGTAGTTGTAGACTTCCAATAAAACACGAAGAGACGTATTGATCTATTTCGGATTCTGTTTGAGAAAGTAGTCTTCAAAAGCTCATAAAAGCTTTAAATATTACGATGCAATTTTCCACTTGATATTTATGGGAATTGGTATTTCTTTTCTTTTACAAAATGCAATAAATGAATAACGAATAAAAGAGAAGGATGCGTAAGCCTTAAAGAGGAATTGAAAATATGGATGTCTCATAAAAACGCCTAGCATTGAAAAACTACGCTAAGAAACATCAAGAAAATGTTTCTTAGTGATAACCATCTTTAATGTACTTAATAAAAAAGTATTTAATGTTCTGTAGTTTTAAAATTATTTCTATAAGCTAAAATATGTAAATACTTTATACGAGATACATTTGTATTTTACGTATACTGTACGCCGAAATATTTGTGTCCCTTGTAAAATGAACCCCCCTAGAACACGAACACCACACACACACACACACACACACACACCACACACACACACACACACACACACATATATAATATATAATATATATATATATATAATATATATATATACCAATCCCTCTGATTTTAACACGTTTTAATTCAAGGTTTTCCTTCATTTAGACTGGTTGCCTAACCAAATGTTAAAAACAGGTCTCCGAATATTTATCCAGAGATAAAGGGAGAATACTCGACTTCATAGCTTTTCCAAATGTTTAGCTCTATGGGAAGGCAAAACGCCCTCGTCCATGATTTGAACTCGGCTTGCCTTATGCATTTCCTACACGATAACCATTACACCATGGGCACCACAGATGTAGATGTGTTCATTTTCCTTAAATTATGACAAAATGTTTTTTTAGGGTCTTTAATGATGAGCGATAGTTATATTGATAGATGGGTTATTTACTCTAGTTCTATGGTGTGTGTTCTCATTTGAAGGCATTACATAAGGTTTCTGTCAAAAGACGAGTTACTGCTCGTGTTTTGGTGTTACATAATTCATAGCAGCTTAATTTGAATCGGGTTCCTTTAGATTTAGAATTTGAGGTGGGGAAATTTCCATAGCCTGTAGGGTTATGATTGGCATGATGATGACCCGACTTCACCTTTCGATAGACGCGATTAGGCATGAGATAGTTTTAGATGAGATGCAACAGAGAATCCAGAGTGAGTCGGTCTCCCCGCGGCGGAAATAGGGGCTGGGTTGTGAAATAATGCTTTATCAGAAAACAACCAAGTCTTGTTAATTGATTATTAAAAACAAGAAATGGCCAGTCCAACAAGAAAGAAGAACCAACCCTTAACAGTAATCCCTGAAGCGAACCCAGTCTGAAGAAGATGTCGGCCGAGTTAGACGAAGAAAGCAGATATTAACAAGTAACAACCATCATCTCCATCTCTCCTACTTGATCTGTCTGTCTCTCTTTTCAATATATACCCGATGTGTTATATGGGGTGTGAAACATTGGAAGGTAGTACGGGGTATGATTGTATGAAAATGATTGCTTATGTGAAAACGAATATTAATCTACAAATTTTTTATTGGATAATACGTTCTTTCCTTCTTTTTTAAGGGAGACATCTGGTTTGCCCTGAAAATAATCATCAGAAAATCTAGCTTTAAACCTGGATTGAAACCCTGATATATGGCGCACGTGAGGATATACGCTGCGAATTCAGCCAGCAACCAGCCTTGTGCTTGTTCTCTTGCCACTACAATATGATTTATAGAATTTGCAGTACCCAACTTCACAAACCTACGTGCTAGCACTTATATATTTACGCGAACAGATGTGCTTATAAATTAATGTAAAACAATAATTTAAAGCAACACATACACACACACACACACACACACACAACATACACACACACACACACATACATACATACACACACAAGTAAATCTATGGAATATCTTCAGTGCAAAGCTGATTTCGTTCACCCAGCGGCTCAATCCTAGTGAGCTTTAGTTCTCAAATTTCCATTTTATTCAGATATTTCTGTACATAAATTTTATCTGGTGACGTATGACATATTATTGTTGGCTACCTTAAGCCGGTGTCATTGTATACTAATAAATAATAGTTCCAAATGTAGACTTGTGTATAAGAAGCGAGTAGTGCATTGTGAGTGAGAGAAGAACGGGAAAAGAGAGAAGCATAGAGAGAGAGAGAGAGAGAGAGAGAGAGAGAGAGAGAGAGAGAGAGAGAGAAAGAGAGACAGGGAAACAGAGAGTGAGAGAGAGAGAGGAAGAGAAAGACAAAGAGAGAGAAAGAGAGACAGAGAGAGACAGAGAAAAGAGAGAAACAGAGACAGGAATACATAGATGGATAAACAGAGAGATAGTGAGACATAGAGAGAGAAAAGAGAGAAGAGATAGCTAGAGAGAGAGATAGCTAGAGAGAGAGAGAGAGAGAGGAGAGAGAGAGAGAGAGAAGAGAGAGGGGTGGAAGGACAGTGAGAGAGTGAGAGAGAGATGAATACATAGAGAGAGAGAGTCATAGAGAGAGAGAAGAGAGACAGATTGGGATACAGAGAGACGGAGATATTGAGAGACATTGAGAGAGAGAGAGAGAGAGAGAGAGAGAGAGAGAGAGAGAGAGAAAATGGGGGAGGGTGGTAGACAGTGAAAAAGAAAGAGAAGGAGGGGAGAGAGAAAAGGGTGGTTGTGGGGGCAGGGGAAGAATGTTTTTTGCGAGGAAGATATCCAAACTGAAATTAAATGTCAATTTTGAGACAGACAGACAGACAGACAGACAGACAGAGGGTGTGTGAGAGAGAGTGTGTGTGTGAGAGAGAGTGTGTATGTGTTTGTGAGAGAGAGAGAGAGACAGAGACAGAGACACAGTGAGACACAAAGAGAGAGGAGGGAGATATACAGCGATATAGATATACACACACTCAGAGAGAGAGAGAGAGAGAGAGAGAGAGAGAGAGAGAGAGAGAGAGAGAGGAGGAGAGGGAGGGGGAGGAAAGAGCGAAAATTGAGGTTATGAGGGGCGGCGAGAACCCCATTAACAAGGAAAGATTTGACGAATTAACTGGATATTAGAGACACTGGAAATGAGATAATAATAGTTTAGAGCTTTATCTAGACTATTCTCTTCACAAATACCTTTAATACTTCTTGCATTCAATGGTGTAGATATTGTCCAACCTTTTTTAAAATTATAAGATTTGACCTGTGTTCTCATGTACATAAAATGAAAGAAAACTTAACTAAAATATATTTTAAAAATCATGATTAAGATTTTAAATACAATTCTATTGATTATTGCGCTGCCTAAATGTTTGTACACACACACACACACACACCACACACACACACACACACACATATATATATACGGCCGCCAACTCAAGCGTAAACGCAACGCTCTTCTAAGGAATGGAGCACTTTGTGACGGCCTTTACACGCAAAGCGATGTGTGTATTAAAACAGTTAAAATCCCCTTCCCATTCTGTAAGTGAAGACAGCCTAATGGTTACGGTGCCGGACTGACACCCAACCGATCGGATTTCAATTCCGGCTGTAGGTAGCTTACAAAATGTCTAGCCACACTGAGGAGACTTGATAAGTCGAAACACGTGTCTGTGGATGACTCTCTCTCTCTCTCTATATATATATATATATATATATATATATATATGCATATAGGAAGCGCGGCGTGTAATGGTTAAAGTCATAGGAAATGGACTCGTCACCCCGAGTTCAAATCCTGGACGTAGTAATTGCATTTCACTTAGTGCTAATACCCTTGGGAAAGGTATGAATTCTACTCTCCCTCCACCTAGGGGTAAATAGTAGGGAAGATTGAGCTCTTTAACCTTGGTTAGGCAACCGGTCTAGGAGAAGGAAAACTCTGAATTCAAACATGTTAAACTCAGCTTAAGAAATTGACTTTGTGTCACATCCTGCTCATATGGAGGAGTTAATAATATATATATATATATATATTATATATATATATATATATATATGCATATATACATGTATCCACATGTGTGTTTATAATACATGTATGTGTATATATGTGTAATATATGTATATATGTATGGGTATTTGCATATAGATCTAGTGATACAAGTGTATATGTAAAACCCGTTTGGTGTGGCTAGATTTATGTTTTGAGTTTCAGCACGAAATAAAAGTATAACGGGATGACAGTTTGTTAAAGCTTTCTTTCTTTGAAAGTTAAATATTGCTATGTATATAATTAAATTTATTGATTTTTATACATTGACCGCTTTTTAGAGATATAAATGTTTACCATTCTATTCGGTTATTATGTTTGCACCTACAAGAGAATACAGTATGGGTGTACAGTGGGATTTCAATGATCCCAAATAGAATCATCCTTTACTCACCAGTCATTTGGATTACCATACACACACACACACACACACACACACACACACACACATATATATATATATATACATATATATATATATATATATATACATATATGTATGTATATATATATGTGTGTGTGTGTGTGTCTTTACTAAACTACTTAGCCACGAGTTGTCCGCGCCACAATGTCAAATGTTGAGCGGAGTATGGCTTACAACATCGCTGGGCGAGAATAGTTGGATTCATATATTCGCAATAAGTATATATATATATATATACATATATATATATATTATATATATATATATATATATATATATATGTGTTTCGTTTATATAAAAATTGTCTTGGATCAAACGAAAGATGACTTCAAAGCACCATGATGTAAAGTTATTGAGAGAAAGAAAAACAAAAATGCACAAACGCGCAACCTCACACACACACACGCACGCACACACACATACACACATACACACACACACAAACACACACACACTCTCTCTCTCTCACACACACATACGCATATATATAATATATATATATATATATATATATATATTATATATATATAGAGAGAGGAGAGAGAGAGAGAGAGAGAGAGAGAAAGCGAAAGAGAAAAGAGAAAGAGAAAGAGAGAGATACAACACACACACACACAAACTGACACACACAGAACTCCCCACACATACACACACATATGTATGTATGTATGTATGTATATATATATAGTCTTTAAGTATATCAGTTTATATAAAAAAACGTTTATTTTAAAAACCCATACGCACACTCTCACACACACAGACATATATACACACACACACACACACACACACACACACACACACATATATATATATATATGTGTGTGTGTGTGTGTGTGTGTGTGTGTGTGTGTGTGTAAATATATGGTCTTTAAGTATACGTTTATATGTATCGATATCATATGGGTATATGCATGTGTGTGTGTTGAATATTATATATAAACTGATATACTTAAAGAGGCATGTAGAAAACGCCCATCTCCTTGCAGATATATTTTAAAATCTCTCTTTAACATAAACAAGACAAGTCAATAGACAAGATACAAAGGACATATTAAGAAACATCGAACAAAACGTGAGGTGCCTTAAACAAGATGGCCTGTTTTATTTGTGGAGTCACTTTAGAAAAAGCCGAACTGTTTTTCATTCATTCACCCATTCAGTAGTTCTATTTTCAACGAACATCTAATAATTTATCTTTTTTCTTTCAAATTTCTAATTTTAATTTTCACTTTCATAATTCTTTCTTCTCATTAGTCCTGCCGACCGATCGACTTCGCCGTTCCCATTCTAACTGTTTCGTTTAGTTACTTTCTTCTACTATTCTTTCTTTTGTATTTTTTATGTCATTAGCGATTCCAACCAACAATTTCTCGGACCAAGCCTCGTTTTTTTTGTATTTTTTGTTTACCATCCTATTCGTTTATTAACACCCTGTCACTTTTTAACATTTTTTTTTACTGTTTCTCCTACACATTTTTCCTTTTAGTCAGTCCTTTCCAATAATGTTCCTTCATTAATTCTTTTTTTCAAATGGTTATAAAAGAAGCAATAATGAAATAATAATGTAACTATTTGCAGGATTTTTTTTAAAACGACATATTTTCAAAATCTTTCGCTAAATTATACCGTTTTGTTCGCTGAAAGTTTTTATTTCTTCGGAAATTTGCGAGTGGACATAATTTCTTCCCGGAACCGTTTTGAGGCATATTTTTTTTTTATTGTAATTTTCTTTAATTTATTTCTTTGGTTCTTTTAAAAGTTTTTAAAAGACTGTAGAAAATGATTTAGAATCAGAAAAAAATGGAATATAATGAGGAAAATAAAAATAAAAATGACGGATAGGCGCAATGACAAAGGAACAAGAAAGAAAGAAAGAAATATAAAAAAGATAAAACAAGGAGAAATTATGGATGGAAGAAATAAATGAATGAATAAAATAAAATAAAATAAAATATTGGCTTGGTTTATGATTAAATTAAGTATGAAATACTGACCAGGCAAAAATCCTGATTTTCTAGGCAAACCTTTCCTGACCCATCCTCCTTATTTGAATGTTTTGTTTAAGATGATTCTACCTTCCCCATTAGGCTTTATGTCATTTCTGTCTCTCCCTGACTGCCCCCATAAGATGGTTTGGTCGTTGAGGCGCAACTAATGTAGTGAGACTTGGGCAGAAAAACCTTGGTAGAGTCCATCGCTTTCCAGTTCTACAACTGTTTTGAATTCAGAGTTTTCCTTCTCCTCATCTGGTTGTAATACCAAGGTTAAAGAACCCAGCCTGTTCTACTATTTATTTATTCATCCCTTCCCAATGGTATTAGTGTCATGGTAAATACAGACAGCCTCGTTCAAGATTTGAACTCAGCTCGCCGAATCAAATTTCTAGGACAATAACCGTTACAAAACGAGGATGAAATTTTCCCTTTTCTGCACTTTCACTGTTTGTGTGTATGTATGTGTGTGTGTGTGTGTGTGTGTGTGTGTGTGTTGTGAGATATATATATATATATATATATATATATTATATATATATATATATAATATATATATATAGAGAGAGAGAGAGAGAGAGAGAGAGAGAGAGGCGTTTGTGTGCTGGCATATTTCACGTTAAAAATGACGTAAAATAAATAACATTAGGATTTTGTTTTACTTCAAAAAAATGAAACTATTCCACCTTAAAGTCCAACTTCTCCTCACCGTGGTAGGGTGCTGACAACGTGTTAGTATCAGAGTTATGTCGTTCGGAACTCAAGTTCCTGGTAGTCCCTCCCAAGGATAATTGATCTGTCACCCAGTCGTATTAGGATCACATGCCATCAATAAAAGCCCTGGTGAAAATCGAAAAGACGTCTCCATTATCGGCTTGTCACAGCGTCTGTGGTAAATGTGCGATAAACAAAAGTTACATAATTGTTAGTACCCTAACCCTTATGTACAGTTAGTGTAGAAACCAAAATGGCTGAATGAGTACAGTCGGTAGCCTTGAAGGATTGAGTGACAAGTCTTGATCTCATCCTGATCCCTTTTCCGGTGGATATCGTGAGAATGGGTGGAGAAGGCCCTCTTCCGGTTTCGATTAGAAATAGTTAGAGAGATCGACCGAACCACAAAGGTAGTAAGTCGCAATAAGCGCACTGCCGACTCAATCTGCGTGGAAAGACTGATGGGGATTTCGGAATAAAATATGATCTAAAGAAAATCGAAGTCTTGGGTTATTTATACAAAAAACTACCAATGACCCAGGGCTTATGATAAAGAGAAACCCCAATGGAAGACCAGACATGAAATCCCCACGACGAAGTCCAGACGTTAGAAGAAGAACATAAGATAACAAAGATGATGAGAAGAATAATAGAAGTAAAGAGAGTATACAACACAAGGACATCTCCTTCCCATGATATGCATGCAGGATTGGGGACTGCTTGTGAATTTCCTATTCCTTTGTTACTCTTTTTAAGAATTCACTATTTCGTTCATTCGACGGACGGTGAATTTGTTGGATGGAGCCGGCTCAACCGAACCCAGGATAAATGCCGTCATGATAATAAAACAATACAACAACAACAACAAAAAATGAAACTATCTCTCTTCCTCTGGATATGATGAATTACAATAATTAACTAAGTTGTAGATTTAAAAAGTGGAACAATATAAAATTTAAAAAAGTAATCAAATTATGAATTATAATTATTTTAGCATATAGGGGCCGGTTTAGCTCAGTCGTTAGGTTATTCAGCTAGGAGCCACAAGGTTCTTGGTTCGATACCGCCCCCCGATACCGGCCCACTCAGCGTATGAGTAGCACAGGGATATGTGCGGTAAAATGAGGAGCTGATGGTAGGTGTGGCGCTCCGTCTCAGATGCTAAAATAATCTCCTTGGTCTAGCGCTAAGGAAAATGGGATAGACTCCCTCGCTGTCTGGTTGATACCGACATTAGTCCGCCCCGACGACTCTACTTTACTTTTTTATACAGATAAAGGCACCTGAAAATAGTTGACTATTTCATTTACCTCGGTAGCAATATCTCATTTACGGGAAGTGATGTCAACATACGTATTGGAAATTCGTGGACTGTTATTGGTAGGTTAACGGCAATATAGAAATTTGACCTCTGATGAAGTAAAACGGAAACTCAGGTGGTAGCTGTGTTAGTACAATTGTATAGCTGCACTATCTAGACTTTAATAAACCGGTAGGAGAAATTTGAACTACACAGGGATGCTAATTACTGTTTGGAACGTACCTTTAGAAACAGCACCACAGAAAACAGCAGCTGTAGAGCCACTTATCTTCTTTCCCACAAAGCATACGACAAGACGTTTGTTGCTAAGTGCTTTGATAAAATGATAAAGCTACAAGAAGGGTATTTGCCTGCTCATCCCACTTATGAGGGCTGGACACAAGGTCTCGTTTTTACGTGGGCACATAAAAATTGCGTCGATCCAGGGAGATGGTCCCCCTGGAACGATGCCATTAATTGTACTTTACCGGTCCAGAGGCCGAAGCACACTGGACCCCCAGCCGAGGCCGGGTATAGAAGGTAAGTCTCAAAGCATAGAATCTGGAACAGATACTACACTTTGATCCTCCCTTCCAGCCCGACCCCGTAGGGTCGCTACAAGAAGTCGCAATAGTGAAGAGAGTGGAATCAACCAACATAAAAATACAAATCTTGACACTTGCCCCAACCTACTGGTCACACAAAAAGTCACGTGTGTTTGGTGTTTCAGAACACATTGTACACAAGGGTCACAAATTGTGTTGAGTAAGGGGTATTTTAGCTGTGCCAAAACCAACAAGCGGCAAGTCTTTGCCTGCTGATATTGCACAGCTAGTGGAAGCATCTTACCAAGATGATGAATATACTTGACTGATGCCAGGCAGGAAAGATTATGTTAGTATTAATCGTAATAGGCACCAGCAGAAGAGACTCATCTTGAGCAACTTAAATGAGCTCTTCAGACCATTCAAGGAACAGAACCTGACAGTATCCTTGAAGTTTTCAAAATGTTGCAGTCTAAGGCTGAGATGCCGTGAACTTGCTGGTAATGTAGGTACACATGCCGTATGTGTATGCACCATCCACCAAAACATGAAATTATTACTGGAACCACTTGAAATATATTGTCTGTAATACCAGTACCAAAGAGTGTATGATTCATAGGTGTCCAAACTTTCCTAAATCATCAGGGTAGCTTGAAAGATTTCCGGATTTGTGTTCGACTGTTCATTTTACGAACTGAAGAAAATCCACCAAGACAAAATAGTTTTAGTTCTAATGGACAATTGGATGATTTGCGATGAACTAACTCAGATCAACTCATTTTAGCTGAAAATCAAAAGAAAAACATTAACATTACTTAAATCTTTGCCAAACAAATTTCCTGCACGAGAGTACCAAATTTCCCTGGTATATTTTACCTGTATAATGGGATATTTCAAAGTTCACTTTCTATTCACATCAGAACTCATTGTATTAAAACGTCATGTCATAGGAGAACCGCTGTGGTCGTTAATTAGAAAAAAATAGAAAAATCCGAACCTGCATGTATAATTTCCTCAGCTCCAGACATAAAAATCCAGTATCTTTTAAAGTTATGAACTTTCCTTTTTTCTTCTTTTAGGTACATCAGTATATCTGTGGCCTAGTGATAAAAACATGTCTTCTTTATGCAACAATCACTGTTCCCACTGTAGAGCAGTCTCTACTCTATCATACTTTTAAAAAAATTATATTCCTTTGAAGTCACTTTGTGAATTTGAGAATGTGATTTAGTGTCTAATCTGTTTCTCCAGTAAAGGTGTAGATTTTGTTGTTACGGTTTTGTTTATTGTACATGTAGTGTAAATTTATCCTGTTCCGGCCTTGAATGATAGTTACTATTATTACTGGTGTTCCTTAATCTTCCGTCGGTTATAATCTTGCAACATCCTCTGGTTAAAAATGAGAGCATCCAAATCGTCCCAGATGAAATGCAAAAATGCAAGATGAAATGCAAAAATGTAAATACTGATTATCTGGTGTCGATTATCTGCCGAATTCTTATTTATATGAGTGTCGTCATGTCAGCTAAATAATGGACCATTCCGTTTTTTTAACAAAGAAAGAAAGGACACGCTACACAGAAAATACATAATAAAAAAGATTGAAAGTGAGGAGGAGAAAGATAGAGAAGAGGGCGAGAACGTGAAAACAATAAAGCTAATATGTTTCAATCGATGATGAAAAGAAATAAATAAAGAAAGAAGATAGATAGATAGATAGATAGATAGAGAGAGAGAGAGAGAGAGAGAGAGAGAGAGAGAGAGAGAGAGAGAGAGGATGATTAAATCAAGATTATTATGTTGTTTTACATATTGAACTCTTTCAATAGCTCTTAAGTAAATATATCAGACGTTGTAATAATTAGATTATCATATTGCGGTATATCCACAGCTCCGGCTAGTTGCCATTAATGCTGTTGTTAAACTTCAATTGTCTTCATTTTTCCTGTTATGGCCTGTTTTTATTATTGTTACTATATTTGTTACATTTATCCTTAAATTGTCATTTGACTACAAACAATCATTTGCAAAACATGTCACTATCAAGGCGTGCCGACAGCATGGATTCCCTTGATTTTCTCTCGCCATAATTCCCTATTGGTCATCGCTCTTGATAAGCCCGCTAGATGACACCCAGTGTCCACACAGACCTGATGAGTTTAGGTTTTTACTGGTCAACCGACACTGTTAAGTCCATGTGTCGGAATCCATAGGAAAACGTCACTTATGAGTTTGTCCTTGCTTCACCAGCAGTGTCCATCATGGCTTGCTCGCAATTCTATGTACATTAATTGTGGCAAATTAATCGTCAGTGAATTCATCATATGGTAAATTCATCACAAGGTAAATTTATCACAGGTAGGTTCTTTTATAAGATTAATTGTTCTCATTATAAAGGGGTTTGTTAAGTGTTTAAGGGCCATTGCTTGGCATTATAGCAGAATCGCTTATCTGGTGGAATCCTTGATAAAAGCTCTGTCGTCAATGTGAATCCTTTGGTTACTAAAGTGTTCTCAGTTACTGGTAATCATATAAGTCCTTCGTGAGTATTGGTAAAGATCCAGGCAATCCTATGTGCGTCCGTCGTCAAAGAGAGCAGTTTTAATTATGACCAATATGGGGGGTTTAAGTATCTTATAAGGCCAGTAGAACTGCATGTGATTAGTTAGAAGAGTAAGTCACGTGACCTTGGCCAGTCTATAAGTATAAGCGGGGATCTAGCACACACCTTATATCAGAATAAATCAACAGGGTTCCCTTACCCTAACCCCAACTTTTAAGCTCATTTTATTAAATACGTAAATGCTATCATCAAATTCTAAATTTATGTTTGTTGTTTGTTTATTGATTTTTAACGGCATATCAACCGTCTGGGGTTATGTCATGCCTACGGTTATGAAGTTATACCTATCGTGTATTTATATTTATACATTTTAGTAATTGTTTTTAAAATGTGTTAGCATTATTGGGTATATTGTATGGCATTGATTTGTTTCATGTCTATATTCTATGGTATAATTTTATTTCCTCAAAAAAAAAAAGAAAAAAGAAAAAAGAACATCCTCCATGTTGACATTTTCACACAGATCTTTCATATTGTTTGCTATAAAATAACGGTTTCTGATGTAAGCAATAAACCTGCATTCCATGAATAAGTGTTTAACTGTCAAAGGTGTTTGACATGTTCCACATTGTGGTTGTTTCTTCTTGTTTGAGTATATTGGAGTGCGTTAGTCTTGTATGACCAATGCGTAATCGAGATACAATGACCTATTCCTTTCTAGACTTAAATTCGCTGGCTTTAAATTTACCAGACGATAAATGAACCACACGATGACCATTCGATAAATCTACTGGGAGTAATTTACCAAACACGATTGCTTACCTTTCCTGGGTTGTTTGTGGGATGGGAAGTAAATAGCCGTACGACAGCTGTTTTGTGGGGCGCTGCTTCCAGGATTTGTTCAAAACAGCACGCTGCCTCTTTCCGTAATTGTCATCTAGTTTTTTCTCAAATTATTTCGTGAGAGTAAAAGCGGTGCACGCAAACAGTAGTAATGACACGGCTGCAGATTGGAAGAATTCCCGTTTTTTTTGTTCAGAGAGATCAGTTATTCTAATTAAGCAATCATTAATGAATATCATTTTTACAATCATTTTAATCATCATAACCAGTTGTTTAGTATTATAAGTAAGTAAAGTAAAGTCGACGGGGCGGCCTAAAGTCGGTATCAGCCAATCAGCGAGGGATTCTATCCCTTTTTCAATAGCACTAGGCCAAGGAGATTGTTTTTTTAGCATCTGAAGTGGAGCGCCACACCTACCATCAGCTCCTTACTTTACCGCACATATCCCTGTGCTACTCATAGACTGAGTTGGCGGGGACCGGTATCGAACTAGGAACCTTGTGGTTTCTAGCCGAACGCTCTACCGACTGAGCTAACGCGGCCCAAGTAGCACTCCATAAAAAGCTACTGGACGGCAACTTTCTGTCTATCATACAAACATCCGGGTAAGATGGAAAAACATGCTGGGTACTGCTAGAGAAGCAGGGATAACCTCATAAGTGTCATTCTCCTGTTAACACATACACATGGGTACACCATGTGGGTCGGTCGTCAAAAAACCTACATCGACTTCTCTGCGCGGATACTGAATGTTGTGTAGGGGATCTTCCAGGAGCGACGGTCGATAGGGATGGATAGTGAGGAAGAATCTTGGAGATCCTTGCTGTCGGTATGACCCGATGATGATTATTATTATTTTCACGAATCTTATCTTTTACTGCATATGAAAAATATAATTATTTATATAGTGTTACTATTATTTTCCTCATTAATATCTTTTTTATTCATTGCTTCCACAATGGAGACTATAACTATTGATAAAAAATCTTGTAATTTCCCTTATTTTTTTTCTTCTCGTAATTATTTCTACATGCATTTTTTTTTATTACCCTTGTTAACCATATTATTCTCTTTGCTATTCTAATGAAACCGGCCGCTTTTATTCTTATTCACTATCGAAATCCAGATTTTTTCTATTCATTTATGTAGAAATAATGAGGCAGCAGCGAGTTTTTCGTTTCAATACATTCTTGCATGCGCACGATGCTTTTGCATTTTTTTATTTATTACTTTCCATATGAGTTTAGATTTGTGTAACAAGATTTTGTTTTCGGAAATAATGCGACCTTTCTTTGAGAAACTGAGGTCGTTGTAGACATTTGGAGTAAACAAGTGGATCACATTGACCTAACTTTGCTCTCTATCTCGGGTGGGTTTCGGTTCCGAAATAAGAAACGGAAAATAATTAATTATCTCGTGTCAAAGGTTTTTGAATAATGATGGAAACTGCCAAAATTAGCACGGAAACCTTTGGGATGGAAATCGAAAATAAACGAAAATAAACAAAAAAACAGAAATGATACATTTCCTTTTGTCACTCAATCTCATTCTGTGTATTTCTATGCGTTTTCTCTGAATCTCTCTATCTAACTATCTATCTAAAGAGAGAGAGAGAGGAGAGAGGGGAGAGAGAGAGAGAGAGAGAGAGAGAGAGAGAGAGAGAGAGAGAGAGAGGTGTGTGTGTGTGTGTGTGTGTGTATGTGTTTGTATGAATTTTCTCTGAATCTCTCTATCTATCTATCTATCAATCTGAAGAGAGAGAGAGAGAGAGGGAGACACTGAGAGAGAGACACACACAGAGAGAGAGAGAGAGAGAGAGAGAGAGAGAGAGAGGGAGAGAGAGAGAGAGAGAGAGAGGAGTATGTGTTTGAAAGAATCTGTGTATGTCAGTCTCTGTGTGTCTATGAGAAAGAGACAAAGAAGAAAGACATAGGAAGAGATTCAGAGAGAAACACAAACTGTGTATCTACACAGAATGAGATTGAGACACAAAGAAAATGTATTATTTTTGTTTTTTAGTTTCTTTTTGCATTCCGTCTTCATATATATATATATATATATATATATATATATAATTATATATAGAGAGAGAGAGAGAGATAGATAGATATAGACATAGATATAAATATATATATTATAGATATATATTATATAATATAATATATATATATAGATAGATAAATACATGGATAGATAGGTAAATAGATAGATATGTAGGTAGTGGGAAAGGGAGAGAGAGAGAGAGAGAGAGAGAGAGAGAGAGAGAGATTGTTTAATAAATTGTAGAGAACTATCATGTATATGTAAGTTAAATAGGTTTTAATCATCTTGAAAAGAGATGGTTACACATAAGAAAATTAAATATGACTACCTTTTTGCTCTCTCTCTCTCTCTCTCTCTCTCTTCTCTCTCTATCTATCTATCTATTCTCTCTCTCTCCCCTCTCTCTATAACCCTCTTTCGATCTCACCCATTTTATATCTATCTATCTACAAACACACACACACACATACATACACACACACACACACATATATTATTAATATATATATATATGTGCGTGTGTGTGTGTATGTATGTATGTATGTATGTATGTATGTATGTTTGAGTGAGTGCAGATTCAGATTGATTGATTTTAACGTTATGTCAACCTGTCTTGGATTATTTTATATCTAGAATTTTGGGAAACGTGTTTATTAAATTCTTATATTTAACTTTTTGCATAGTTGTTTCTGAAGATTTTTTTGAGCTCACGGTTCAATCAAACTCTTAAACATTTTTTTCAATTTTTGACTACCACTCCAGGTCAGAGTGTACATAGGGGCAGATGGCAATGAAGGTGTATATAGCTTTCAAATCAAATTAAAAAGTTTTGTGTTTTAACAAATGTAAGAATTTCATTAAAAAAACGTTGAATCGATTTAAATTTAAAGAACGATTTCTTCAGTCGTATTTGCATACACACACACACGCACTCACACACAAACACATATCTAAATGAATAAAATGTTTCTTTCTCTTTCTCTGTCTATCGCTCTCTTTCTGTGTACATATATATATATATATATACATATGTACACACACACACACACACACACACACACACACGAAACATCCTAACAAAATATACGCACATTCTGCACAAAAAAATAAACAAAAACTCCAAATACTAGAAGCTTTATACATCAAACAATACAAACCATCGTTAAATAAAATTAATTTTCAATGCAGTACTCACATTTTAAAATGCCTATAACACTTTTCCTATCAATTCTCCTACTTCCAGCTTCCACATCCATTAATATACTTTGAAAATAAATATGGAACACATCACCCCGGATGATGGAACTTCGAAGTGCCGAAAGTACTCGGGATATGAACTTCGATTGACTAATGCACGCATTCCATCCAAGTATTTAAAAAAAGTTGGTCAGAAAGCTTGAAAAGAATCACCAATAAAATCGTTTAACAGGAGACCTGCCTTTTGTTTAATTCTCACACAGCGCACCGCGCACACACACACACCACACACACACACACACACACCACACCCCACACACATTATATATATATATAAAATATATTATATTTATATCGTGTGTGTGTTCGATGTGCGTGTGTTGTAAAAAATATCAATTGGAAATCTGAAGTTGAAGCAAATATGTGCGTGTGTGTGTGTGTGTGTGTGTGTGCTGTGTGTGTGTGTTTGATTACGACTTCATGAAACGGCCTATATGAATGCTTTCATTAAGCTCTCCACACATAAATTGCACATACATCACACACACACACACAACACATACACGCACGCACACACACACACGCATGTGCACGTACGAACATTAGCCACTTCCATTACAAAGCACCAAAATGAAGTGTAACTGTGTGCCATGCGTTCGAATTTATTATTTTATGCATGTATTTATTCGACAATCTTTCAATTCACTGTTCTCGTGTCAACTAAAATGGAAACCTCGTGTTGAATTCTTCTCAATAGAACATTAAACTCGGCATTAAAATAAATAAAAATTGATATGTCTTTAAAAAGCCAGACACTTTTTAGCTACTTGTCGCGTTTTATTTTGTTTCAGCTTTGTGAGAACTAGACACTTTGTTGCTTATTTTATGGCTAAATAGAAATTATTTTATTAAATTGCATAGAGATTAGAGCAGCGCCGGTGGTTAGAGGCGGTCCAAGCTTGATTGTGGCAGTAATGATTGAATATTCTATATTGGAATAAATGAAGTTTTTAAATGAAACAGAAGCCGTCAATTGACAAATAAGAAATATTGAGCAACACGGATCTAAAAGTGGTAGATTGGTGGTAACGGAAGTGTATCACCACTTATTAATCAGTTGGGTTTATTAATGTTTTCTATATAGAAATATATATTATAATATCTCTCTCTTGG
>CM042140.1:113691015-113706015 GCA_023376005.1 Doryteuthis pealeii
ACAGTATTCATTGTTTATGTCATGAGATTATATTATGACGTGTGAATTGATTTTGAACAACAATCTAATGCAGACTCCCAATTATATTTCGGTGAAAAAATGTAAAGGACGAGGTAGGGTTGTTTTTCAACGTGCCGCTTTTCAAGATGGTGTATTAGATTATATGTTTTTTGGTAAACACGATCGTAGATAATTTACTTCCGTAAGTGATCGGTTTTTCTATATTAATATTATATTTTGTATAACATCCTTAAAAGTTTCTTGTTATATACTTATATATATATATATCTATAATATACTTCAATAAAATAGAAAATGTAAAAAGACAGTCATTGGCTATTATGATTTGATTACTGGTAAAACTATAAAAGAAACTAGTTTCGTCAGATAGCCATCCTATACGGGAGAATAATAATAATAATAATAATAATAATATAATATGTAGACAATGCGGTAATAGAAGATGAGATTTTAAACCATGTACTTGCGAATGTAGCAAACTAGTACAGGGAGTCAAAACTAGACCGGACGGGTTGGGAGGGTTGCCATGGATTTATGCAAAATTCAATTTTTACATACAACAAAATGGTATATGCATAAACAGAATCTTGTTCTTGAGAACGAAATGCTAGAATTCTCTGGAATTTGAGATAAAAACAGATACCTTTCCAGCATAGAAGACAGAGTTAGTGCTGTTAACACATAGAAAGAATTGTCAACTGGTGGATATTTTGTCGTTCCAGCATTACAGGTTGAAGCTGAAGGAAATCAAAAATGGACTAATACGTTGCCAGATAATGAAAAAGTAATGGAATATGAAAGTGAAAGAGATACAATTATAGTTGGTGCACTTGGAATGGTCAAGGGATTTGGAAAAGGGATTTGATCTGGAATCAGAGGAGAGATTGGAGACCAAAAGGAGTGATAATAATAATATAATAATAATACTAATAATAATAATAATAATATATAATAATAATAATTAGGAAAGATTTTGTGCTGATAAAAAAAAATAAAAAAGAGAACGTGTCAACTGGGTGGACCTTTTGCGGTCCCAGCAGATAACAGGGTGAAGCTGAAGGAAAATAAAAAAAATGGTAATTCTGGATTAGCCAGAAATTGAGAAAAGCATGTGAAAACATGAAAGTGAAAGTGATCCAATTTGTAGGTGGTGCACTTGTCGGTTCCAATAACTTGGGAAAGACTGGAGGTATCTAGATATCAGAGAGGAATTGAGACATCCAGACTACTGCACTGCTGCAACTCGGCTAGAATATAGAAGAGACCTGGAGACTAAGGAGACTTATTGTCATCAGAGTCGCAGTGAAATAGCATCGCCACTGAATGTGAAAATCTCAAGGGAGGTGAAACATAATCAATAAATGTAATTATATATTTATATATATATATATATATTGGGGTGGTGCCTTGGAGGTCCCAATAACCTTGAGAAACGACTGGAGGATCTAGATATCAGAGGAGGATTGAGACATCTCCAGATCTGCACTGCTGCAATCGCTAGAATTCAGAGAGACTGGAGACCTAGGAGACTTATTGTCACTCGAGTCAGTGAAATACCATCAGCAACCATGATGTGAAAAATTCAAAGGGAGTGAAAATAATAATAAATGTATTATTATTATATAATATATTATATTATTATATATATTATATATATATTCTTATTATAATGGCATCGATGGAATCAAAATTGGCTTAACCTCATCACCGAATTTCTGTCAGAATCCCTTTCATTATTTTAGTTTCCTGCTTCCCCGTGTTTTAATTTAAATCTGATTAAAATCCTTTTATTAAAAAATAAAACAAAAGTGCATTGATTAAAATTTGTTTGATGTAAATATAACATCGATTAATGGAAATGGTAATCCTTAAATAGAGTGTTAATCAATCGTATTCCGAAGAAAATATTTTTCTAACTTATGACCTTTGATTGAAAACTTCTTGATTTCAGTACTTACAAATAGATTACGCTATATAATATATATTATATGATATATAATGGATATATATATATTTATTTATTTTATATAATATATTATATATATATATATACACGGCAAAATGATCTGCACTTTGTCAGGTTTAATAAATGCAAATGAAGTAAAGAAACAATGATTGACTATGTTGTAATTTTTAAAGTCAAATAAAGTAAAAGAAACAAAAAGTGTTTTTTATTTGAAAAGTACATATAATCGCTTTTTTTTTCATATAATGCATTTTTGTTTTGTTTTCTTTATAATGCCATTGTTTTTTTTTTCTTTTTCAGTTGCTGCCATGAATTGGAACTGGTGAGACATGCGCTTTCATTTGTGGAAATGTTTATCAAAACAAACGAATCTGTAACTACACACAGAATCGTTCGTTTGCACTTCAATTTGGTGGTTTGGTGGTATGTGACACAATAACTCTGAAAAGAGCTGTCACTCAGATTCGAAATCTTGCTATACACCTTAATAAACTTTCTAACAAGAAGCACATTAATTGGTTTATTGATTTTTACTGATTAAGGGATATAATTATTAATTAAACAAAAAAATTGAACGATTTGCGATATAGTGGCATGGTGTGCTGCTAATATAATAAATTCGCTGGCTGCTGGGTATATTATCAGGTGATTCAAAATGGCGCATGGGCCGCTGCTGACAAATTCGTGGCATAATACGTTTCAGCTCGGTAATTTCTCACTATTCCAATTTAGAAATTTAATATGGTTAGAGCAAAGTAAAATAATATTTCTAATATTATTTGTATGGTGTTTTTTATATCGATTTAAATCATTTTTATAGCGATTAATAATAATAATAACGAAAATATTTAACGAATAATAATACTCAACTTTTTCAAATTATTAATACATTCATTTCTACTATTTGGAAATACAGGCAAGAAGCTCTTAAAAATTAAATTATTAAAAAATTAACAACAAAAAGAGACTATTCCTAAATAAAAAAATATAATACACAATTCTTAGTTTGTTTATCGTTCATCTTTAACAGTTTAGGAATACATTTTTGACAGAATATCTTAAATGTAGAAAAAAATCCTAAAATCAGACAAGTATTCTACGTAACTAAATTCTCGGCGATTTCTTTAAAAATTTGATAAATCTTTTCTTTTATTTTTCTCTTACTCCTGTTTTTCTCCTTCTGATCCTCTTTTGGTGTCTTAAATTCTTTTAGAGTGGTCATGGACGGATACTTTTGCTAGTGTATATATATATATATATATATTATATATATATACTATTATATACAAACAATAAATATATGAAAAGAATGTAGCAATGCGAAAATCAAATTGCAGGTTTCGCATTAATGATCGTTCTTGAATTATATTACCATAAATTTACAATTAAAAGATTGAGAAAGAAACCTTATTTTTTGTAGCAAAACTCATCAGTTGGGAACTATTTAACTTTTTTCGACATTTTTTTAATTTATTTACTCTTAGTGTTTAATTTCTTCAGTACAATTGATAAGGACAGGAGATATGTTGTGGAAACTGACTTTTAAATTGTTGGTATTAGTCTATGTATCCGACAAGAATAGCACAGTAATTGAAGTCATAATAAATAATTGTCACGCATATAAATCATTTAGGAAATCCTTCTTCTGAAGAATTTGAGAATGTAAGGAATGTAATAGAAGAAGGAATGTAAATGTAATTGCTATTTTATATTACTGACCGATCAAGATGTTGTTGAAGAGTAGAACTTAATCTATTATATGGAGATTGTGTGTTTCTTAGTTGTACCGAAATAATTGCATATCAAGTCACAATTCTTAGATATTGACGTCACATTCACCATGAATTTATCCTTATTTTAACCTCAATATTTATAAACTTGTTTTACATTATTAATTGTTTAGCCATATCTACATACTACAACATGCAATTTGTAATTATATATACACAATAGTGGGTTTAGAGTGTGAACCGGCGGCTAATTTGCCTATTGATATAAAAATGTAATTTTAATAAATATTGCTTAGTTTATCGGTTTCTAACTGTTTGGTTTTATTTTAATGAATATAAGGCAAAAATCTTTCAATGATTTTAAAAGAAATCATACAAGAAAGATAATGTATTTTATTCTTTACTTCCTCTTTTAACCTAATACTTAAATTAGAAAAAATAACAATGAAAGAGAGAGTATGGAAGAGTAAATTTAGTTGTTCTATTTTTCAATTATATCCCGCTCTGTTTCAAATCTTTTTATTCTGGCATTCTATTTAGATCATTAGCCTTTCTATTTAATACGATATTTCATTACGATTAAAACTTAAATACTTGCAACCCGGAGGTGCATATATTTGCAAGTTATATATAAATTATAATGTGTTAGAGATTTCTTTGCATAAATGCATGTTATATGTTTTTTTAACAAGCGTAAGAAAAAATTTCGGTAGGAAGCTGTTTTCTTTTTTCTTTGTTTTAAAATTAAACTAAAACAGCTACCTGGGTGCCTATGTAGAGAGGTGGATAAAAGTTGTTCTCGCGATCCATTATTGTTTTGTTTTCATAATTTCATTTGTTTATGTTTTATATACGAACGCGCAAATGATTTCACTTCTCTTACTTTTTCAAATTTCTATTTTTTAATATTTTATGAATATAAAATAATTTCAGTATCTTTGACAAAAATACTCTGGTGACAGCGTATGAGTATATATATATATATATATATATATAATATTATATATAATCTATATATTATATATCATCATCATCATCATCATGTCGCGCTTTCAGCGCGGATATCCATGAAATCTCTCTCCACCGTCCTATCGTCTATCATTCTCGGGAGGTCTCTATGCAGCATCCTGCATCGCACAGAGCTGATCAACGTACGTTTTTGCTGGTCGGCCCACGTTGGCTTGTCCATGTGCTGGCTTCACAGGAGGACGTCGCTTATAAGTTGTCCTTGCTTCTCCAGCAGTGTCCGCATGTCTTGTCCGTCTCACTCGGATGGTTTGGGGTGATATGTTGTAGGTGGCGTACAGGCTGCTTTTGGTAGGGTGCTGTTTCCGTTTTGTTCATGATCACCGCAGCATTCTCGTGAAGCTCCATTAGTTTTTATTTCTAGTCGCTTAGTTAGGGTCCAGGTGGTGCAGCATACAGCAGTAGTGACAGACACGGCCTGGAAAAACTAATATATACATATACTTTGTCATTAATTGTTTGTTTCGTAGTTTCCTCCGGGCATAGATACACACATACATAAACACCAATACCGTTTATATATGTATAGACTACTGCATACATAGAATCACGGTCAGCATAGCAGACATTAAAACAAGTTCATAATAGTTAAAGCACCTTGGGTACGCAAACAGAGAATGGATATCTGAAGTGGAAAGAACACGTAAAAATCTGCTGGGAAACGCCCTAAGATAAAAGATAATAATATTCGAAAAATAATTAATAGCCAAATAGGCATAAAGCTAGGCAATTTACGCAAGGAGTTCGAAAAAACATTCAAAAATTGTTTTTTTTTAAGTTGCCTCGATGAAATACCCCCAAATATCGATGACAACGAAATTTGACGATATACTGTTTGATATGCAGCGCTTAACCAGAACCCACAGAGCCCAGATGTACGGTCATTACTCTATACACAAACCCTCCAGTAAGATGTACAAGACATGCTGGTCCTGCGATAGAAGTAAAGACAACCTCATAAGTGGGTTCCGTGCTGTGGGCACCTACATATGGAGGTACCTGTATAGGCCAAAAAGCAAAGTATTGGTAGACTTTGTGAGGATTTGCAGGCGTGTGGTAGATCTGACAGGAGCGATGACCGATAGGGACGGGTTGCGAGAGAGAATCATGGGCATCCATCCCATCACTCCGACTAGATGATGATTGCATTAGTTTCGTTGCATTTGTCGATGTTCCTTATATGATATTTTTCAAATGAGATGATTAATATATATCTGTAATCATAAGTGAATTCGTCGGTTGACTTAAAGACGGTATCAGCTTGACACGAGCGAGTATATTCCCTTTTTCTGGTGTTAGACCAAGGAGACCGTTTTGGCGTCTGAGGTGGAAGCGCCAACCCACACACAGCTCCCTTCATTACCGTAAGATCATGTACTACTCATACGCTGAGTTGGTGAGGGCCGGTATAGAACCGGAACCTTGTGTTTCAGAATTATCTACATTACTGTACATGTATTTTTTCAAATACATGAACGAAATTAAAAAAGGTGATTGTAAATCCTTTTTTAAAAATGAAACGCATTTATTTCACGTTAAAATACAATCTTGGTAATACCATGGATCAGAATAGATTTATTTGCTATCGGTACCATGTAACTCAGTAAAAACGGTCCTGCATTACATGGAGAGTAGTGCCAAAGTACTTCTGAGAGATGCATGAAAGGAAATACTGACTTGGCAGCAACCGCTTAAGGGAAAACTCATCCGTTTTCCCATATGAACTATTGCATCCAAAATCATCCATCCATTGAAAGAGATTTCCAGGAAAAGATCTTCGATTTTCCATATTTTATGTATGAGATATAAAGAAAATCCAGGGTTGAATATAAAGCAAAAAGAATGAAAAAAAGTAAACTCGAAGGAGTTAAGTACGAGAAGAATTTGAAAGTTAAAAAGACAAAGAAATTACAAAATAAGGATTAAAAACGATTCTTGTACGTGCAATGAGAACAAAGCCCCAAATTGAGAAGGAGTAAAGAAAAGATAACGAAAAACTGATGAAGAGGACGAAATTCTAGACGAGAGATGAGGTAGAAAAGAGAGATCGATGTTTGCGTACGAAACTTCTTAAATTTCAAATTGCCTGGGATTCAGAAACGGGGAAGGTTTTTAATGTATCTTCTAGTTCACCATAATACAAACATGGAAACAATATTTAAAAGAAGAAAAATGAAGAATTCTGAAAGTTAAATTTAGAGCGGATAACAAATAACAGAACAGAAAACACAGAATGAAAAAGAAAGCAAGGAATAAGTCTTACAGAAATAAATAAATAAAGAAATGAGAGAAAAAAAGAAAGAAAGAATTAAAAGTAAGATTTACACAGAAGGAAAACAAATGGATAAGAATGGAAAAATCGAGAAAAAAAGGAAAGAAAGAAAAGATAGAATAAAGAAATGAAGAAGAAATGAAGAAAAAAAAAAGGAAAGCCACAAGTGAAATAGAGAGGTTGAAAAAGAGTGGGATATGGTAGGAAAAAGAAATAGTAAGAAAAATAAAAACATTATTTTTTCTGCTTCTCGTTCATTTCCTCTCTGACTATCTCTCAAACGACGCGCAACAACATGTGTGTGTGTGTTATATCTAATTATCTATTATCTATCAATCTCTATGTTTTGTGTTAGTGTGCCTGGGTGAGAGCAAGTGTGTGAGTCTGGGTGTCGGACAATACTGTTTTATTGTAATGGAAACGCCCGAAATAACAGTTATTTATATATTTCATACATTTGTAATTACCCCTTGGGAATGATAAACACAGTTCATTTACATAAATTAGCCTGTATACGTGTCAAGTATCACAGATTTATTTATAACAAAGTGATAAAAAACACATGTTGTTGTGTACATTTTCTAATGGGTGATGATGGAAAACTGTGCTTATTGTTTTGATCATCTCAATATAATGACAAAAGCACGGGCCAATGAAATTGTTAAAATTTTTTACATTCATGATAGTCTTACAATGATAACACATATATAATGTATTAAACAGACGGAATGGTAAGAATAAAGGTATCCCAATTACGTGTTAGATGAGAAGCTTTAGATTCATAGCCATAGATTAAGTTGGAGGCAAATAATAAATATTATCTACATGAGTGTTGATTTGCAAAAGTTTTGTAAAATTATGATACAATGATATTTCAACTTTGTAATAATGCTATCTAGATAAATAATTTGACCTTTTTTGATATATTCGAAGATGTGCCTCCCAAATTCATATTCCGAAAAAAAAGCATCAAAAGAGAATATAGAGGTTGTTTTCCCGAGTAATTTGAAGGGGCAGTCCATAAAAGCTGACAAATTTCGGCGTCTGTATTTAAGATAACGTTCTGTCTCTCTGTCTCTCGTTCTCTGTCTTTCTGTCTTCTCTCTTCTCTCTCTTCTCTCTATATATATATATATATCTATATATATTTATATATATATATATTATAGTTCTTTTCTTCTGTCGATCAATCGATCTAGTCCATTTTATTATCTCAGGCAAATAATGGTATGTTGACACTTAGAGAATGTTAAACCTTGTTTCACAGATAATAAACTATATATATATATATATATTATATATATATATAAAACTACCGAAATACAGAAAAACTAAGACACATAACCCAAACAGGTTAAAAGAATGTAAGGTTTACTTCGTATGGAATGGACACGCGTCTTAATCGGCAAATTCGTTGATTTTTAGAAATAGGGCGTAATATGATTGGTGGCTGATAATGGCTTAAAATGTTGAATCATTGTAAATCCATTTATAGGCAATAAATTGGTTAGCTATAGTTTTTAGAAAAAAAAGATTTTAATCATATATTGTAATATAATAAGATATATTTGTATATGTCCTCATGGTGTATGCTCATTGTAATGGACATGAGACTGTTTTGAATTTTCACATAAAACTAATATCTTAGGAAAGGTATGCATGCAACTATTAATCTCCTGCTATGGGTAAATAGTAAAGCTCATGGTTTTTAATATAGGTTTGTCAACGTCTAGGGAAGGAAACTTTAAATTCAAAGCTGTTAGTTGGTTGGTAATATATATACAATAAATAAACTATTAATATTTTATATAATCATGAAATTCTATTTTCATAAATATCTTGACTAGATTAAATTGCTTGAATTAATGGTATTATTTTTCAACATGCAGACGAAATATTCTATTTATAAGACAAGGTTAAGGAAAAATTATGCAATTCATTGACAAAATAATGAGGAAGAATTAATACTGTTAAATAAAAACAAAGGAATAAATCCTTCTATTCATATATTTCTGCAAGGGTAGAAGTTTCTAGCTATTTCTTACTACTGGCATAGAACGATTGTGACGATTTAGGTTTTGAAATTAGAAGAAAGAAAAAAAACGGAAATATAAATTCGCCGGCTGACTTCGGCGTAGATTCAAAACAGATGGGCGATCCGGAATGACTTGACGGGAGTCGAGGCGGATGGTGGCCGGGATAGGGATGACCATATGCAGTAGTAAAATCTCAAGTAAGTCGGAAATCCAGAAGGCGAGAAGCGGCGGTCATAGAAAGTCTTTGATGTGATCGAGACTTAGTCGCAGAAAAAGATAACCTGTTTTATAGATTACCGGAAAATGAAAATGAAAATTAAAAGAAATCAAATGTATTAAAGGATACTCAAGTAGCCGGAAGTCGTCGGAAAGAGAATTTTTGTTTATTGTTTCCTTACCTTAGAATGAAGAAAACCCTTGTTGAAAATCGAATTAAAGAAAGTCAAATGAATTTTAAAAAAAATATTAAGTGGCGGAAGAGATGGCACTTAGATTGGTGAGGCGGAAGTAAATTCGACTGGTGGTTTGAACTAGAGGGGGCGTGCTTTCTGTTAATATGATGTCCAGAGGGGATTAACTCATATCTTCATCGCGCGGAAATAAAAATGTTTCCGATTGAAATATTTTTAACTCAGACATTTTTGGTTGAAGAACAGATGATAGCCACAGGGCTTGAAAGAGGAGTGTGATTGCTTGAGATCACATGCCTGCCGGGCCTAGCTGACAAGATTACGCATTCAGAAAGCCGAGAGTAATGATTCAGCTAAGTACCATTTTGAAACTTAGTCAACTTACAACTGTTTTGCAACAATATTTGCAGAAGATCAGAAGTATTTAATTACGGTCACATATCATTCCAACAACTGTGAAATAATTGGTTTGTAATTCTTTTGGTTATTTGAATATAAATTTTATTAGTTTGAAGAAAAAGAGTCGTTATTTTTTTTATGTGACAATAGGCCGCTATTAACCTCCGGAATCATTTCTATAAATTTTAGTCGTTTGAGATTTAGCACAACGTGGGGATTCGGCTAGACTTCGAAAATATGAGGACGCTGCAATCGCTTGGTTTGATGCAGAAATCGATCTTGAACGGCATTTCGGAGATTCTTTGTTTTCTTTTTTTCTTTTATATAAATTTCTTCATATTCCTCCTGCTTCTTGACCAGAAGATCTCTCTTCCGTTATCGTCCTTTATCAATTATATATAATATATATATATATATATATAAATTATATATATATATATATATATATATATATCTTCTTTATCTTTCTCTTTGTTTTGATCGGAAGATTCCCTTCCGTTGCACGATATGCAACACTTTGGGTCTACAAGTTGCAATAGCAATGAACCATAATTCATTACTAATTAATGACGTTGTTGCGTGAAGGGGAATTGGTTAAAATTCGCACTACTGTGGTACATATTTTTTTTCAAGTTAAGCAATAGATTTATTGTTATGAAGAATTTTTCGCTATCTCTCGCACAGAGAGCTGTTTGATAAGCAAAACACATACATTTCAAACTAGTGGTTCAATGAAACGGAAAGTAATTTAATAGATAGATATCCGTCTTGAATACTGTATTCTATTCTTCATTGATATAAACCTTCATAAGACTTGTAATATCATCATTGCATATTCGGTCTCGGAAGACTTATAATATAATTTTTGTGCCCCTGAAGTTACATCACCTCAGTGTGGTGAGTCAATTTCAAAAAATTCTGACCACAGAATGTCGATGTGAAGGCTGTCTGAAGTATTTGATTGTGCGGAGCTTTGTTGCACCGTTTCTTTCTGGAACTCTGGCGTTATGATTGTTTGCGACAGGGTGGCTTTCAGACATGATCGTCCGCCTATGGAGAGCCTGCCGCAATGGGCGGTCCTGAGCCCAAATTTTCCCGGCTGGAAGAGGCAATGCCAAAGCACTGAAATCATTCTTGCAGACACCATGGTAAAGTGTAAACTCTTAGTATTTTGATATTTCTATTGAGAACCGTTTCAAGTGAAAGTGTTTTTGGGTAGTATTGTTTTTAAATTCCAAAGAAATATAATAATCTTACAAAGCTTATTTAGTAAAAGATAGAAAAGGTTCAGTTTAAAGCTGGTACTTATCTAAAACAACTGCAGATATAACGCAAATTAAGGAGAAATGATCAAATGTGTAGCTCTCTCTTCTCTCTCTCTCTCTCTCCGTCTCTATCACACACACTCTCTTCCTCCTTTTTCTCTCTCTACATATAATATATATAATATATTATATATATATATATATATATATTAAATGGTTTCTTTTAACCAAGAAGTTTTCACAATAAATATTGAGTCATCCGATGATAGTTTTGTTGTAATTGTTGTTTGTTTCTTTAAAATTAAACTTTAATTTTTCATGAAATTCTAAGTAATCAATCTTACAAAAACGCTGATATTATATATATATATATAGTATATATATATATTATATTATATAATTATTTATATATAGCAGATATATATTAATATTATGCATACAATAAATTATACATAGTGTTACCATCAGTAAGTATATTATATATATATATTATATTTTTCAGAATGGAAAGGAGTAACTAATCGAGTTTCAACGATTGATTCTTCAGGGTTACTTTAAATTAATCGAGTTTAGATTAATCTTAGGTGTTATAATGGGAGCTTCCCATTCCAAACGGGATGTTTATACACCTAGGATTATGTAAACTCGATTAATTTTAAAAAGTTACCTGAAGAATCAATCGATGAAATCGAGTAGGTTATCTTTCATTCTTAAATCAATTTCTGCTCTACATTTGTATTGAGCAACTTTGTATTTGTTTTTTCTAACTTTAACCTCTGGATTTGTGCGCTTCAAGATGTTTCTTATAACCACCGGTAAGTTAATACTTATCATATACAATATATATAATATTATATTATATATAATTATATATATATACATATTATATACATTTATTTTATATTGATTTGATATTGACATATAGATGCTCTAGATAAATCTGGAGGATTGAGGAATTATTTATATATCTATATATATATATATATAATATATATATATATACATGATATATAGATATTAAATAACGCCCGAGTGAGTGACAGACAGATAAAGATATTATGGACCTGTAGAGGTTTAATGGTTACCGGGGTCTAGTTCACAGATCAATTACTACTGATTAACTAGTTGTCCTCATGTAATGTATCATACTTGCGATTTAATATCACATCTTTCTTGGCGACGGCTTTGGGTAAATGCTACGTTCTATATATAATTCATTTATTTTTACATGCTCTTATTAAAATATCTGAAAACTTATACAAACGCTATTTTACTATAGCAATAAAGGCAGCAAAGTCGAGTTGAGCATTTATATTACTCTAGCAACCATGTGTGTGTAGGTATACAATGTGCTTAAATTGGTACAAATTGTAGATTCGTAGTTGCAAAATAATGTGCTTGTGTACGTTATCTTGTCTGTCAGTGTAAAAAAAAGTGAGTTGTCTCTTGCAAGCTTTAGTTAATTCGACTTTACGATGTCATCGTCTTGGTATGCTGGCTTAAAAAAAACATGTATTGTAAGTGACGGGTTATTGCAGCGAAAGAGGAAGATTGAAATTTGGCGTAAACTAGCTAAATGATATGTGTTCTTTGTATGGTCACCGACATGGCTTTAACAACACACAGGTCTGTTATCCGCGCATGGTTTAAGGACGCTAACTGTGTAAGGTTCATATTATTTTTTTAATATACCTCATTGTTTATTTTTAATGACAAATAGTATTGAATTTCAAGTTACTTTACTCAAATGGGTATAATGCTGAAACAGAAAGCAATTCATAACTTTTTGAATGATTATGGGATATCTTTAAACAAAAGAGAGATGACGAAATTTTAATTTTTTTTTCTCGAAATGCTTTATGATTTTTATAATTCTTTTACAGAACATCAGAAGGTCAAGGTAAAAAAAAGGTTTCAAATGGTAATCGATTTTTAAAAACGAATCTGCCTTTTTGTGTTAAAGAACACATCTCTAAAGCTTACAGAAAAGTAAAAATTGCACAGACAAAAATTGCAGAAAGTAGAATTCGAGTTTAGGGAAAAAAATGTAGAGTAAAAAGAAGAAAAAGAATTACTTCAACTAGGAAATATTCTTGAAAAATAAGCATATTTTATGGAAATTTCAGTGATAGAAAAAAACATCTTTTGAAATATAAATGTAATGCGATGATAGCGAAAAGATGGTTTGCTAAACTCGAGACGTACTAATAGTTTTTCATGTTTTTGGCTACATGGAAAATTTAACGGTAAAGTTTTTTGATTTATGGCGTTTGGTTGAACGTTTATATAACACAGTTTTTAGACGAAGCTTTGACTTTATTTTCGTGAGAAAAAGATTTGGCAGTGATAGCTGATAAATATATTCAGTCATCGATTTAGTTCATAAATATTTTATTTGCGCATATCTTTCTTATCTGTCTGTCATCACATCCATTTATCTCCGACGGCTAATAGAGGGATCTATATATCAATAAGCGTTATATATATTTATAATATATATATATTATTATATATATTATTATACATATTAATATTATATAATAGTTGAGGATCTATTTATATTATGATATGACAACTCATTATTTATATATTTGTTTTTACACATTGTAATATATTATGTTACACCACACACACACACAAACACACACATATATATATTATATATATATATATGTATATAATCGCGAGAGGGAAGAGGTGGGGGGAAGATACAATGAAAAGAGAATCAGTGAAATCCAAAATGGAATGAATGTTTGATTTTTTGTATATTCTCTCTTTGTTCGATAGCTTTTGCTAGATTAATACACTGTTTATATATATATATATTTATATATATATATATATATTTATATTTTATATATTATATAGGTAGCGTGAACATGAACCAGCACCTGGTTCTGACGTTTTTTACTGTTGCGATCTGTGTTGTTCAGAAGATTGCATTCTAGGCGAGAATGGTAGTAACGCAGACTATTCTCCATGTAGCTACCTTAAATCGAATTTAAACGCTCTAAATATGATATTGAGCACTGTCCTGCTTAAAAATATAGCACTCTGTTATTACAATATATATATGTATGTATATTATCTACCTATATGCCTTAAATATGTATACGTCCATATTATAGATCATTGGATAAGTATATATAATATATATATAATATTATATATATTATTATATATTATATATTTATATATTATATATTATATAGTCAAACATACATATAAAAACGTTGCATATTATTATATATATATATATATAATAATATATATAGTTAATATGAGTGGCAATAGATGAATTGAAATTATGTTGTTCTGTGTAGATAAGATACATTACATTTTTTTGTGTGTTTTTGTGTGCTTGTGTGTGCGTATATGTGGGGGGGGGTGTATATATGTGCGTTGTGTACATTTCGTGGTTGTGTTATATGTACGTCATGTGTGCCTACGTGGGTCTGATATGTTATATCAATATACAATGATACGTAGCCAAGAGCATATATTGGTGATAAATTTCATTAAAAAAAAACCTGTATCAACAATATTTTACACGAATGGATTATCCAATGCAATCTGTGAAGCTGAATAGATAAAGAGGAACTAAAACGACAAGAGACGTCAGAAAAGATCAAGAATGGATTATATTGATCAAAAGCGATAGAATTCATAAAGCGAACAAAATTCGAATATTTTGATAATAGTTGAAGGCGTAAACACTTTTTATTCGAACCGATATGTGTTCTCGACACTGTGATATCGAGAACATGCTAGCAAGTGGATAAAACAGTTGCTAAGCAAGACTCTATTGTAACGCAACGAAGATTATTTTCATTTCTATTTTCATTTCTTTTTTTTTAAATTCTTTTATATTTGTC
>CM042140.1:113708515-113722181 GCA_023376005.1 Doryteuthis pealeii
ACATCTTTCGCTATCATGGCATGTACATTTATATTTCAAAAGTATGTTTTTTTTTATCACTGAAATTTCCATAAAATATGCTTATTTTTCTAAGCAATATTTCCTAGTTGAAGTAATTCTTTTCTTCTTTTTATCTCTACATTTTTTCCTAACTCGAAATCTACTTTCTGCAATTTTGTTCTTGTGCAATTTTTACTTTTCTGTGTAATGCTTTGAGAGATGTGTTTCTTTAACACAAAAGGCAGGGATTCGTTTTTAAAATCGATTAACCATTTTTGAAACTTTTTTTACCTTTGACTTCTGATGTTCTGTAAAAGAGATTATAAAATCTAAAGCATTTCGAGAAAAAAAAAATTAAAATTTCGTCATCTCTCTTTGTTTAAAGATATCCCATAATTCATTCAAAAAGTTATGAATTGCTTTCTGTTTCAGCATTTTATACCCATTTGAGTAATAACTTGAATTCAATACTATTGTCATTAAAAATAAACAATGAGTGTATATTTAAAAGAAATAATATGACCTTACACAGTTAGCGCTCCTTAACCATGGCCTGATAAGAGACTTGTGTGTTTGTTTAAAGGCCATTGTCGGTGACCATACAAACACATATCATTAGGCTTAGTTTAGCCGCAAAATTTCAATCTTCCTCTTTCGCTGCAATAACCCGTCACTACAAGACATGTTTTTTAAGCCAGCTACCAAGGGACGATGACATCGTAAAGTCGAATTAACTCAAGCTATGCAAGAGACAATCACCTCTTTTTACCACTGAAAAGACAAGATAAGTTATACAAGCACATTATTTTGCAACCTACGATCTACAATTTGTACAATTTATAGCACATTTGTATACCTCACTCACACATTTTGTGTAGAGTAATATAATGCTCAACTCGACTTTTGCTGCCTTTATTGTATAGTAAAATAGTGTTTTGTATATAGTTTCAGATATTTTAATAAAGCATGTAAAAATAAAGGAATTATATATAGAACTGTAGGCATTTACCCAAAGCCGGTCGCCAAGGATAAGATGTGATATAAGATCGCAAGTATGATACATACAGTGAGGATCGAACTGGTTAATCAGTAGTAATTGATCTGTGAGACTAGCCGGTAACCATTAAACCTCTACAGGTGCCATAATATCTTTATCTGTCTGTCACTCACTCGGGGTTTATTTAGAGATCTATATATCAATGTATATATATATATATATATATATATATATATATATATATATATATATTCCGTCAATCGCTCAGATTTATCTAGAGGCATCTATATGTCAATATCAATATCAATATATATATATGTATATATATATGTATATATATATTATATATATATATATATATATATATATTTGTATATGTATAAGTATTAACTTACCGGTGGGTATAAGAACGATCGTTGGAAGCGCACAATATCCAGAGGTTAAAGTTTAGAAAAACAAATACAAAGTGCTCAATACAATGTAGAGCATAAATTTATTTTAAGAATGGAAAGGAGTAACTACTCGAGTTTCATCGATTGATTCTTCAGGGTTACTTAAATTAATCGAGTTTACGATTAATCCTAGGTGTTATAAACATGCCGTTGGAATGGGAAGTCCCATTTTATAACACCTAAGATTAATCGTAAACTCGATTAATTTAAAGTAACCCTGAAGAATCAATCGATGAAACTCGAGTAGGTTACTCCTTTCCATTCTTAAAATATATATATATATATATATATATTCTGTGTGTATACACATATGTATATATTTACTTGTGTATGCATATATATATATATATATCTGTATATATATATATATATATATATATATATATATATATATATATATATATATATATCAGCGTTTTTTGTAGGATTGATTACTTAGAATTTCATGAAAAATTAAAGTTTAATTTTAAAGGAAAACAACAACAATTACAACAAACTATCATCGGATGTAACTCAATATTATTTGTGAAACTTCTTGGTTAAAGAAACCATTTATATTATATATATATATATATATATATATATATATATATATATATGTAGAGAGAGAGAAAGAGAGAGGGAGAGAGAGTGTGTGTGTGATAGAGAGAGAGAGAGAGAGAGAGAGAGAGAGAGAGGCTTACACATTTTTGAACTCATTTGCTCCATGTAATTGTGGGTTATATCTGCAGTTGTTTTTAGATTAAGGTTACCAGCTTTAAACTGAACCTTTCTATCGTTTTAGCTGAAATAAGCTTTGTAAATTATTAGTATTTCTTTGGAATTTAATAAACAATACTACACACTTTCACTGTGAAACGGTTCTCCAATAGAAATATCAAATACTAAGGGTTACACTTTACATGGTGTCTGCAAGAATGATTTCAGGTGCTTTGGCATTGCCTCTTCCAGCCGGGAAAATTTGGCTCAGGACCGCCCATGGTGGCGGCAGGCTCTCCATAGCGGACTGATCATGTCTGAAGCCACCCTGTCGCAACAATCATGAAGCCAAGAGTTCCAGAAGAAAGCGGTGGCAACAAAGCTCCGGCACATCAATATCTTCAGGGACAGCCTTCACATGCGACATTCTGTGGTCGAGAATGTTTTTTGAACATTGGACTTCACAGTCACTGGAGGTGATGTAACTTCAGGGCACAAAAATATATTATAGTCTTCCGAGACCGAAATGCCAATGATGATATTACAAGTCTATGAAGGTTTAGATCGAATGGAAGAATAGAATAAGTATTCAAGACGGATATCTATCTATTAAATGTACTTTCGTTTCATTGAACTTACTAGTTTGAATATGTATGTTGTTTTGCTTATCAATACAGCTCTCTGTGCGAGAGATAGCGAAATTTCTTCATAACAATTAATCTATTGCTTAACTTTGAAAAAAAATATGGGTACCTACAGTAGTGCGAATTTTAACAATTCCGTCACGCAAACTACGTCATTAATTAGTAAGTTTGATATTTACTGGTTCATTGCTATTGCAACTGTGTTAGACCAAGTGTTGCATATCGTGCAACGGAAGAGGAATCTTCCGATCAAGAGACAAAAGAGAAAGATAAAGAAATATATATATATATATATATATATATATATATATATATATATATATATATATATATATATATATATGTATAAAGGAGGATAACGGAAGAGAGATCTTCTGGTCAAGAAGCAGGGAGAATATGAAGAAATATATAAAAGAAAAAAAGAAAACGAAAGAATCTCCGAAATTGGCCGTCAAGATCGGATTTTCTGCATCAACCAAGGATTGCAGGGTCTCTATATTTGCGGAAGTCTAGCCGAATGCCCCACGTTGTGCTAAGATCTCAACGACTGAGAATGTTATAGAAACTGATTTCCGAGGTTAATAGCGGCCTATTGGTCACATAAAAAAAATAACGACTCTTTTCTTCAAACTTAATAAAATTTATATTCAATAACAAAAGAATACAAACAATTATTTCACAAGGTTTGTGGGAGTGATGTGACCGTAATTAAATATTCTGATCTTCTGCAAAGTATTGTGCAAAACAGTTCGTAAGTTGACTAAGTTTTCAAATGGTCTTAGCTGAAGTCAGTTACTCTCGCTTTCTGAATTGCGTTAATCTTGTCAGCTAGCCCGGTCAGCGCATGTGATCTCAAGCAATCACACGTCCTCTTTCAAGCCCGGTGTGGCTTCATCTGCTTCTCAAGCCAAAAATGTCTGAGTTAAATAATATTTCAATCGGAACAATTTTATTTCCGGCCGGCATGAAGATATGAGTAATCCCCTCTGGACATCATATTACAGAAAGGCACCGCCCCCTTCTAGTTCAAACCAGCCAGTCGAATTTACTTCCGCTCACCAATCTAAGTGCCATCTCTTCCGGCCACTTGAATATTTTTTTAAAATTCATTTGACTTTCTTTAATTTCGATTTTCAACAAGGGTTTATCTTCATTCTTAAGTGTTAAGGAAACAATAAAACAAAAGATTCTCTTTCCCGACGATCTTCCGGCTACTTGAGTATCCTTTTAATACATTTGATTTCTTTTAATTTCGATTTTCATTTTCCGGTAATCTATAAAAAGGGTTTTATCTTTTTCTGTGCGACTAAAGTCTGATCACATCAAAGACTTGTCTATGACCGCCGCTTCTCGCTTCTGGGAGTTCCGACTTACTTGAGATTTTACTACTGATATGGTCATCCCTATCCCGGCCACCATCCGCCTCGACTCCCCGGTCAAGGTCATTTCCGGATCGCCCATCTGTTTTGAATCTACGGCCGAAGTCAGCCGGCGAATTATATTTCCGTTTTTTTTCTTTCTTCTAATTTCAAAACCTAAATCGGTCACAGAGTCGTTTATGCCAGTTAGTAAGGAAATAGGTAGATAACTTCTACCCTTGGCAGAAATTATGGAATTAGAGGATGTTTATTTCCTTTGTTTTTTATTTAACAGTATTAATTCTTTCCGTCATTATTTTGTCAATGAATTGCATAATTTTTTCCTTAACCTTGTCTTATAAATAGAATATTTTCGTCTGCATGGTTGGAAAAATAATACCATTAATTCAAGCAATGTAATCTAGTTCAAGGTATATTTTATGAAATAGAATATTCATGATTATATAAAATATGTTAATAGTTTATTTATGTATATATATTTACCAACAACTAACAGCTTTGAATTTAAAGTTTTCCTTCTCCTAGACTGTTTGACAAACCTATATTAAAGAACCCAGTGAGCTTTACTATTTACCCATAGCAGGAGGGATAATAGTTGCATGCATACCTTTCCTAAGAGTATTAGTTTTATGTGAAATTCAAACAGTCTCATGTCCATTTACAATGAGCATTACACCATGGGTGACTATATACAATATATCATTAGTTTATATACAATATATGATTAAAATTCTTTTTTTTTCTAAAACTATAGCTAACCAATTTTTGCCTATTAATGATACATTGATTCAACATTTTTAAGCCATTATCAGCCACAATCATATTACTGCCCTATTTCTAAAATCAACGAATTTGCCGATTAAGACGCGTGTCCATTTCCTACGAAGTAAACCGTTACATTCTTTTTTAAACCTGTTTGGGTATGTGTCTTAGTTTTTCTGTATTTCGGTAGTTTTATATATATATATATATATATATATATATAGTTTATATACTGGTGAAAAAGGTGAACATTCTCTAAGTGTCAAAATACCATTATTTTGCCTGAGATAGATAAATGGATAGATCGATTGATCGACAGAAGAAAAGAATATATATATATATATATATATTATATATATATATATATATATATATATAGAGAGAGAGAGAGAGAGAGAGAGAGAGACAGAGAGACAGAGAGACAGAGAGCAGAGAGAAGAACGGTTATCTTTAAGATACAGCGCTAGAATTTGTCAGCTTTTTTATGGACTGCTCCCTTCAAATTAGCTGCGGGAAACAACCTCATATTCTCTTTTGATGCTTTTTTTTCGGAATATGAATTTGGGAGTGCACATCTCGAATATATCCAAAAAGGTCAAATTATTATCTTAGATTTTACAAAGTTGAAATATCATTGTATCATAGATTTTACAAACTTGCAACAACACTCTGTAGATAATAATTGTATTTATGTTGCTCCAACTTAATCTATTGCTATGAATCTAAAGCTTCTCATCTAACACTTAATTTGGGATACCTTTTGATTCTTACCATTCCGTCTGGTTTATACATAGATATGTGTTTATCATTGTAAGAGCTATCATGAATGTAAAATACAATTCATGCCGGTGCTTTTGTCATTATATTGAGTATCAAAACATATAAGCACAGTTTTCCATTCATCACCCATTAGGAAAATGTACACAACACACTGTTGTTTTTTATCACTTTGTTTAAATAAGATCTGTGATCTTGACACGTACTCAGGCTAATTTATGTAAATGGAACTGTGTTTATGTCATTCCCAAGGGTAATTACAATGTATTGAAATATAAATTAACTGTTGATTTCGGGGCGTTTCCATTACAATAAACAGTATTGTCCGACACCCAGACTCACACGTGCTCTCACCCAGGCACACTTAAACACAAACATAGATTGATAGATAGATAAGATAAATAGATATAACACACACACACATGTGTGTGTGCGCGTGCGTTTGAGAGATAGTCAGAGAGGAAATGAGACGAGAAGCAGAAAAAATAATGTTTTTATTTTTCTTACTATTTCTTTTCTACCATATTCTCACTCTTTTTCAACCTCTCTATTTGACTATGTGTCTTTCTTTTTTTTCTGTCTTTCTTCTTTTCATTTCTTTTATTCTATCTTTTTCTTTCTTTCCTTTTTTTCTCGATTTTTCCATTCTTTCCATTTGTTTTCCTTCTGTGTAAATCTTACTTTAATTCTTTCTTTCTTTTTTTCTCTCATTCTTTTATTTATTTATTTCTGTAAGACTTATTCCTTGCTTTCTTTTTCATTCTGTGTTTTCTGTTCTGTTATTTTGTTATCCGCTCTAAATTTAACTTTCAGAATTCTTCATTTTTCTTCTTTTAAATATTGTTTCCATGTTTTGTATTTGATGGTGAACTAGAAGATACATTAAAAACCTTCCGTTTCTGAATCCCAGCAATTTGAAATTTAAGAAGTTTCGTACGCAAACATCGATCTCTCTTTTCTACCTCATCTCTCGTCTAGAATTTCGTCCTCTTCATCAGTTTTTCTTTATCTTTTCTTTACTCTCTTCTCAATTTGGGGGCTTTGTTTCTCATTGCACGTACAAGAATCGTTTTTGAATCCTTATTTTTTGTAATTTTCTTTGTTCTTTTTAACTTTCAAATTCTTCTTCGTACTTAACTTCCTTCGAGTTTACTTTTTTTCATTCTTTTTGCTTTATATTCAACCCTGGATTTTCTTTTATATCTCATACATAAAATATGGAAATTTCGAAGATCTTTTCCTGGAAATCTCTTTCAATGGATGGATGATTTTGGATGCAATAGTGATATGGAAACGGATGGAGGTTTTCCCTTAAGCGGTTGCTGCCAAGTCAGGTATTTCCTTTCATGGCATCTCTCAGAATTACTTGGTGGCACTACTCTCCATGTAATGCAGGACCGTTTTTACTGAGTTACATGGTACCGATAGCAAATAAAATCTATTCTGATCCATGGTATTACCAAGATTGTATTTTAACGTGAAATAAGATGCGTTTCATTTTTTAAAAAAGGGATTTACAATCACCTTTTTTAATTTTCGTTCATGTATTTGAAAAAATACATGTACAGTAATGTAGAAATAATTCTGAAACACAAGGTTCCGGGTTCTATACCGGCCCTCACCAACTCAGCGTATGAGTAGTACATGGATCTGTACGGTAATGAAGGGAGCTGGTGGTGGGTTTGGCGCTCCACCTCAGACGCCAAAACGGTCTCCTTGGTCTAACACCAGTGAAAAGGGAATATACTCGCTCGCTGTCAAGCTGATACCGTCTTTAAGTCAACCGACGAATTCACTTATGATTACAGATATATATTAATCATCTCATTTTGAAAATATCATAGTAAGGAACATCGACAAATGCAACGAAACTAAATGCAATCATCATCAGGTCGGAGTGATGGGATGGATGCCCATGATTCTCTCTCGCAACCCGTCCCTATCGGTCATCGCTCCTGTCAGATCTACCACACGGCCTGCAAATCCTCACAAAGTCTACCAATGTACTTTGCTTTTTGGCCTATACAGGTACCTCCATATGTAGGTGCCCACAGGGGAACGCCACTTATGAGGTTGTCTTTACTTCTATCGCAGGGACCAGCATGTCTTGTACATCTTACATGGAGGGTTTGTGTGATAGGAGGTAAGTGACCGTACATCTGGGCTCTGTGGGGTTCTGGCTTACTGCGCTGCATAATCGAAACAGTATATCGTCAAATTTCGTTGTCATCGATATTTGGGGGGTATTTCATCGAGGCAACTTAAAAAAAAACAATTTTTGAATGTTTTTCGAACTTCCTTGCGTAAATTGCCTAGCTTTATGCCTATTTGGCTATTAATTATTTTTCGAATATTATTATCTTTTATCTTAGGGGCGTTTCCCAGCAGATTTTTACGTGTTCTTTCCACTTCAGATATCCATCTTCTGTTTGCTTTGAACTCAAGGTGCTTTAACTATTATGAACTTGTTTTAATGTCTGCTATGCTGACCGTGAGTTTCTATGTATGCAGTAGTCTATACATATATAAACGGTATTTGGTGTTTATGTATGTGTGTATCTATGCCCGGAGGAAACTACGAAAACAAAACAATTAATGACAAAGTATATGTATATATTAGTTTTTCCAGGCCGTTGTCGTGTCACTACTGCTGTATGGCTGCACCACCTGGACCCTAACTAAGCGACTAGAGAATAAACTAGATGGGAGCTTCACGAGAATGCTGCGGGTGATCATGAACAAAACGTGGAAACAGCACCCTACCAGAAAGCAGCTGTACGGCCACCTACAACATATCACCCAAACCATCCGAGTGAGACGGACAAGACATGCGGGACACTGCTGGAGAAGCAAGGACGAACTTATAAGCGACGTCCTCCTGTGGAAGCCAGCACATGGACAAGCCAACGTGGGCCGACCAGCAAAAACGTACGTTGATCAGCTCTGTGCGGATGCAGGATGCTGCATAGAGGACCTCCCGAGAATGATGAGCGATAGGGACGGGTGGAGAGAGATTGTCATGGATATCCGCGCTGAAAGCGCGACATGATGATGATGATGATGATATATATATATATATATATATATATATATATATATATATATATATATACTCATACGCTGTCACCAGAGTGTTATTTTTGTGCAAAGATTTATGAAGATTTTATTTATATTCATGAAAATATTAAAAAATAGAAATTTGAAAAGTAAGAGAAGTGAAAGTCATTGGCGGCGTTCGTGATTAAAACATAAACAAATGAATTATGGAAGAACAAAACAATAATGGATCTGCGAGACTAACTTTTTATCCACCTGCTCTACATAGGCGACGCCAGGTAGCTGTTTCTAGTTTAATTTAAAACAAAGAAAGAAAACAGCTTCCTACCGAAATTGTTTTTTTCTTACGCTTGTTAAAAAAACAATATAACTGCATTTATGCAAGGAATTCTAACACATTATAATTTTTTATATATACTTGCAAATATATGCACCCTCCGGGTGCAAGTATTTAAGTTTTAATGTAATGAAATATCGTATTAAATTAGAAAGGCTAATGAATCTAAATAAGAATGCAGATAAAAAGATTTGAAACAGAGGGGGATATAATTGAAAAATAGAACAACTGAAATTTACTCTTCCATTACTCTCGTCTTTCATTGTTATTTTTTCTAATTTAAGTATTTAGTTAAAAGAGGAAGTAAAGAATAAAATGACAGTTATCTTTTCTTGTTAATGGATTTCTTTTAAAATTCATTGAAGAGATTTTTGCTTATATTCATTAAAATAAAACCAAACAGTTAGAAACCGATAATACTAAGCATATATTTATTAAAATTACATTTTTAGTATCAATATGCAAATTAGCCCGCCGTTCACACTCTAAACCACTATTTTGTTGTATATATAATTACAATTGCATGTTGTTAGTATGTAGATATGGCTAACAGTATTAATAATGTAAAACAATTTTATTAATAATTGAGGTTAAAATAAGGATAAATTCATGGTGAATGTGACGTCAATATCTAAGGGAATTGTGACTTGAGTAGTGATTTAGTTTCGGTTACAGACTAAGAAACACACAATCTCCATTATAATAAGATTTAAGTCTACTCTTCAACAGACATCTTGGATCGTCAGTAATATAAATACAATTACATTTTACATTCCTTTCGTTCTATTACATTCCTTACGATTCTTCAGAATTCTTCAGAATGAAGGATTTCCTAAATGATCTTATATGCGTGAAATTATTATTTATGACTTCAATTACTGTGCTATCTTGGTCGGATACATAGACTAATACCAACAATTTACAGTCAGGTTTCCACAACATATCTCCTGTCCTTATCGAATTAGTACTGAAGGAATATTAAACACTAAGATGTAAATAAATTAAAAAAATGTCGAAAAAGTTTAAATGAGTTCCCAACGTTGGAATTGGAGTTTTGTACAAAAAAGTAATGTTTCTTCTCTCAATCTTTTTAATTGTAAATTTTGTTTATGTGTAATATAATTCAAGAACGGATCATTAATGCGAAACCTGTCAATTTGATTTTTCGCATTGCTACATTCTTTTCATATATTTATTGTCTTGTAATATATATATATATATATATATATATATATATATATATATACACTAGCAAAAGTATCCGGTCCATGACCAGACTTCTAAAGAATTAGGGACACCAAAGAGTGAGTGAGAAGGAGAAAACAGGAGTAAGAGAGAAAATAAGAGGAAAATGATTTATCAAATTTTTTAAAGAATCGCCGAGAATTTGTACAGTAGAATACTTGTCTATTTTAGGATTTTTTTTCTACATTTAAGATATTCTGTTCAAAAATGTATTCCTAAACTTTGTTAAAGATTTGACGATAAACAAAGCTAAGAATTAGTGTATTATATTTGTTTATTTTAGGAATAGTCTCTTTTTGTTGTTTAATTTTTTTAAATAATTTAATTTTTAATTGAGCTTTCTTGCCTGTTGATTTCAATAGTAGAAATGAATGTATTAATAATTTAAAAAGTTGAGTTTATTATTATTCGTTAAATATTTTCGTTTATTATTATTATAATTCGCTGTAAAAATGATTAAATCGATAAAACCACATACAAATTACATATTTAGAAAGATTATTTTACTTTGCTTCTAACCATATTAATATTTCTAAGATTGGAATATGTGAGAAATTCCGAGCTGAAACGATTATGGCACGAATTTGTCAGCAGCGGCTCCATGCGGCCATTTTGAATCACTGATAATATAGCCAGCAGCCAGCGAAGTTTTATATATTAGCAGCAGCAGCCATGCCACTATTATCGCAAATCGTTCAATTTTGTTTAATTAATTAATTATATCCCTTAATCAGTAAATCAATAACAAATTTAATGTGCTTCTTGTTAGAAAGTTATTAAGGTGTATGCAAGATTTCGAATCTGAGTGACATCTCTTTTTCAGAGTTAATTGTCGTCACATACCCACCAAACCACCAAGATTGAAGTGCAAACGGAACGTTCTTTGTGTTGTAGTTACAGATTCGTTTGTTTTGATAAACATTTCCACAATGAAAGCGCGATGCTCACAGTCCAATTCATGGCAGCAACTGAAAAAGAAAAAAACAATGGCATTATAAAGAAACAAAACAAAATGGCATTATATGAAAAAAAAAGGCATTATATGTACTTTTCGAAAATAAAAAAATTTTTTGTTTCTTTACTTTATTTGACTTTTAAATAATCTACAAATATGTCAGATCATTGTTTCTTTACTTCATTTGCATTTTTATTAAACCTACAAATGTGTCAGATCATTTTGCCTGTATATATATATATTATATATATTATATATATATTATATATATATATATAATCCATTATATATCATATATATATATATATATAGCTGTAATCTATTTGTAAGTACTGATATCAGAGAAGGTTTTCAATCAAAGGTCATAAGTTAGAAAAATATTTTTCTTTCGGAATACGATGATTAACATCTCTATTTAAGGATTACCATTTCCATTAATCGGATGTTGATATTTACATTCAAACAAATTTTAATCAATGGACTTTTGCTTTTATTTTTTTAAAGGATTTTAATCAGTTTAAATGAAACACGGGAAAGCAGGAAACTAAAATTAATGAAAGGGATTCTGACAGAAATCGGTCGATGAGGTTAGCCAATTTTGATTCATCGATGCATATAATAAGGATATATATATATATATATATATATATATATATATATATTATATATATATACATTTATTATTATTTTCACTCCCTTTGAGATTTTCACATCAGTGTGTGCTGATGGTATTTCACTGGACTCTGAGTGACAATAAGTCTCCTTAGGTCTCCAGGTCTCTTCTGAGTATTCTAGCCGATTGCAGCAGTGCAGTAGTCTGGATGGTCTCAATTCCTCCTCTGATATCTAGATCCTCCAGTCTTTTCTCCAAGGTTATTGGGACCGTTCCAAGTGCACCACCATATATATATATATATATATATATATATATTACATTTATTATTATTTTCACTCCCTTTTGAGATTTTCACATCAGTGTGTGCTGATGGTATTTCACTGGACTCTGAGTGACAATAAGTCTCCTTAGGTCTCCAGGTCTCTCTGAGTATTCTAGCCGATTGCAGCAGTGCAGTAGTCTGGATGGTCTCAATTCCTCCTCTGATATCTAGATCCTCCAGTCTTTTCTCCAAGGTTATTGGGAGTTCCAAGTGCACACTACAATTGTATCACTTTCACTTTCATGTTTCACATCTTTTTCAATTTTCTGGCAAGGTCCAGATATTTATCCATTTTTTTCATTTTCCTTCAGCTTCACCTGTTATCTGCTGGGACCGCAAAGTCCACCAGTTGACACGTTCTCTTTTTTTTATTTTTTTTATCAGCACAAGGTCTGGTTCCTATTATTATTATTATTATTATTATTATTATATTATTATTATTATTATTATTATTATATTATTATTCCTCTTTGGTCTCAATCTCTCCTCTGATGTCCAGATTTTCTAATCCTTTTTCCAATCCTTTGGGACCATTCCAAGTGCACAACTATAATTGGTATCTCTTTCACTTTCATATTCCATTACTTTTTCAGTTATCTGGCAAGGTATTAGTCCATTTTTGCATTTTCCTTCAGCTTCACCTGTGATATGCTGGAACTGCAAAATCCACCAGTTGACAAGTTCTTTCTATTGTGTTAATCAGCACTAGCTCTGGTCTTCTTGCTGGGGGTTAAGGGGGTGATCTGTTTTTATCTCAAAGTTCCAGAGAATTCTATGCATTTCGTTCTCAGAACAGATTCTGTTTTATGCATATACCATTTTTTGTTGTAATGGTAAAATTGAATTTTTTGGCATAATTCCAGTGGGTCACCCTCCCAACCCGGTCGTGTCTAGTTTTGTACTCCCGTTGTACTAGTTTGCTACATTCGCAGAGTAAATGGTTTAAAATCTCATCTCTATTACCGATTGTCTACATTATTATTATTTATTATTATTATTATTATTTTATTCTCCCGTTTTAGGATGGCTATGCTGACGAAACTAGTTTCTTTATAGTTTTACCAGTAATCAAATCATAATAGCCAAATGACTGTCTTTTTACATTTTCTATTTTATTGGAAAGTATATATATATATATATATATATATATATTATATAAAAGAAACTTTTAAGGATGTTATCAAATATATTTAATATAGAAAAACCGATCATTTACGGAAGTAAATTATTACGATCGTTTTACCAAAAACGTATATAATCTAATTTTACACCATCTTGAAAAAGGGACGTTGAAAACAGAACCCTACCTCGGTCCTTTGACATTTTTCACCGGAAATATAATTGGAACGTCTGCATGGATTTGTTTGTTCAAAATCAGATTCACACGTCATATATAATCTCATGACAGTAAACATGAATACTGT
>CM042140.1:113722281-113769781 GCA_023376005.1 Doryteuthis pealeii
TAGGTATTTTCTAAAAGCAAAGCGAGTGTAAAACTGTATTCGAAAAGTGAAATTACATATCTATAAAATTATTATGTCAATCTCATAGGAAATCAATCTGTTCACTAACAAATTGTTATACTCATGCATGTGAGTAAAAACTCAGGATATATGTTGAGTTCTTCTGATATAAGTGTGCTGAAAGTCCACAACTTAAACTTAAAATAGGGCTCTGTGGGGCCTGTAGATTAAGCCCAGCCAATCCAAAAAGCTCAATACCGTGATTAGTATCTATTTAATGCCAATCCTGAAGTCGTTCATTTCCGTATTCACCATCTGACGAACGATCTGCAACCAAGACTCTGCTTCAAACCAAAGGATTCTACCCAACACTAAGGAAACACGAAGGACAACCCAAAGATTTCCACTAAGAGTAGAACTCTACTGACACAATATCCATTGTAAAGTATTCTCACTTGAAGCCTAAAATGGCAACAAATACGTAAAAAATATTACCCATATTTCTCTTAGTTATATCCAATGTGTGAGAAAAATATCGGACCGAGCTGCTTAATACCAAAATAAAAATAAGCCAAAAGGAAAGCGCATTTTTCTACAAAATATCCCTTTGTCATCAGCACAAATGTACAGGAAAAGTTTCCATTGTCGAAAGAACTTTGAAACTTCTCTTTTTACAGGTGAGAAACATATGCACCTTTCTTCATCTCGACGAATAATTATATTAGGTGCTAAAAATTGCTTTAGACAGGATTCTCTTCTTTGAGAAGCACCTCGGTCATTGAGCGATGACCTATATTTCTCCTTTAGATAAAGAGCAGTATATATATATATATAGATATATATATATATATATAATATGGAGATTTCCTTATCTTCTGCTGACATTAAACACACAAAACTTTACCCCTGTCCTTAACCCACCCTGTGCTCATCCACTTTCATCTCTCTCAACTTCCTGTTCCCTCACTTCATTTCATGCTACTTCCTAACCTCCCTCCCTTCATTCCGTCACTTATACTCGCACAAATTTACTTTCAATAAAAATCATTTGACTGAGATGTCCGTATGAATTCGGACGAAACGTTTCAACTCTCTGATTTGTTGATTTTCATTTCTTGTTCACCATCCTCTACCTAACCTCATATATATATATATTATATATATATATTATATATATATAGTATATATATATATAATATATATATAATATACACCTTTTATTTGTTAAATTGAATCTTGCAAAGATCACGCCTGTATTCCATTAAAAGGAAATGCAACAAACCTTGATTTTGCTATTAAAATATGAATTGATTTCGACAGCTTTTTATGAAAGAAACAAACTTCTCGTTTTCTGGGACATATTCTGTGATTGTTCTCATTGATCTGAAATTGTTAGTAGTTAATTGTGCGTTGATTGTTTGGTTTACGCATATCAACCTCTGGGGTCATTTAAGCCCAACAAAATCATTCTTAATGCATAATACAATTTTGTTTTATAAACTCATGTTTTGCATTAACCCATAGATGGATCCTAGCAGGGCTACCACTCCGCGGTCAGAGGGACCAGGGAGGCAATGGTGATGAAGGGTGCCTCAATGTTCCCAGACCTCCAGAACTGGATCTCACCATCAGATAGAGTTTTACCGTCATTTGCAGGACATATAAACCCTCAGCCACCCCTTCTAGCACCCATATGATACAACAGGGCAATAGGTTGGCAATAATCATATAGGCTAGGAGTTAATAGTTAGTAATACTTAAAGACTAAATATACTGTGGACTAAAAAAATGTTTTTATCAATACGAAAATTTAATCGTAATCCATATATGTTGCTTGAAAACGACTGACTTTTGGCATGAATAACCCCATAAGAGTTAAACATGTGCAACACAGAAAGAATAAGAATAATAAGAACAAGAATAAGAATAAGAATAAGAAAGAAGAAGAAGAGAAGAAGAAGAAGAAGAGGAAAAAAGAAGAAAAGAAGAAGAATATATATGGCTATATGAAATAAGAAAATATATTCCGTTTTGTTTTGATCTTACTTAATCTTTAGCAACAATGTCAGGGTGGGGTAAGTTACCAAAGCAGATCCATAAATATTCTGTTTCAAACCATTTGCATGTTTTCCTATAAATCGCTGAGAGAAGAGCCGAGGACCTTCTGGCAAGCGACGCTCCATGAAAGCAACATTAAAATTAAATAAGCAAACAGAAAAACAAAACAAACAAAACGTTCAAAAACACAAGCAATCAGCCATAAAAAAGAGTCAAAAACGAGGGAAAACAGTTTAGATGCGGAAACAAAATGCAGAAAACCAAAAAAAAAAAAAAAAAAAAAGAAAATTATTTCTAGTTTAAGATGCACTATTATTCTAAATATTCACATTGAAAGAAGGTTCGAGTACGAAGATGTGGAGGGAGACTTAGAGAGAGGATAAGATGCGTAGGAAATTGGATGATTGGATTATGACTTATAGCGTGTTTCTCTGATTTGAGTGGAGGAGAAAAAAAAATCTTGATTCGAATATAAAGACAGAGAAAAGCAGAAAAATGGCTTTAGTTAAAAAATAAATAAATATGAAAACGGTTAACAATCATCGAGGAGCCACTAAACAACGAAGAAGGTGTGATAATTGCGCATGCGTTGGTGAAGTTAAGGGCGAAGAAAGGAAACAGCTAATGCCGAAACTGAAATAACTGAAGAACAAACTATCGCGCGTATAAAAGAAGAAAATAGGATGCCTTCCTTGGGGACGCCAAGATGTCAAGGAATCCAAAAGATAAAAGAGACCGGGTTTAAAGATAGAACTTAGCATAATAATATATATATATATATATATATATATATTATTATATAATATAATACAGAGGTGCGCACTACGCATGCACATACCAAGGTGCAACACACACAGGTGCATACTCACTCAACAAAAAAACACCACGTGCATGCACACACACACCACGCCGTACGCACACACAACATCACATATCACACATATAAAAAAAAAAATATATATTTTTTATTTCATTTACATAACCCTAAGAATAATATCTAAATTATTGATTAAAACGGATTTTACGACACACAGACACAGACCACAGACACACACATACCACACACATATATATATATATATATATGTGATCCATGAGAAATGTTATATAATCAAATCTAAAAATTGTAATATTATAATATATATATAATATATATAAATACAACCACACACACGCACGCACACACACACACCACACACACACACACACACATATATATAATATATATATATATAATATATAATTCTTAGATTTATATAGTTTTTCAGGTTTTATTTAATAATATTTTCATGGATCATGAAGGAAAAAATAAAACCTTAAACAGAAAGAAATATGAAACTTATTGATTAAAGAACCACACGCACTCACAGCGAGAGAGAGAGAGAGAGAGAGAGAGAGAGAGAAGAAGAAGATAGAGAGAGTCACTGCCATTTCTTTGCGAAGAATTAGATCATCTGTAATCCCGTACAAAAAGCAACCCCCTGGGAAACGCCTTTGGCTCCTTCAGGCAAACTTACCCTTACAGTCATCTATTGCGCAATGTGACAAGCAAAAAGAAATCCTTTTGCGATGACATTAATCCTGAACACTTTATCAAAATTTGAGAAACAAATAAGGTTATGTGATAAAGATCTTTTTAAAACAGTATTCGATTGTTTACTGTATGAATTAATATGACGTGTGAATCTGATTTTTGAACAAACAAATCCTATGCAGACGTTCCAATATAAAATTTCGGTGAAAAATGTCAAAAGGACCGAGGTAGGTTCTTTTTCAACGTGCCCTTTTCAAGATGTGTATTAGATTATATGTACTTTTTTGGTAAAAACGATCGTAGATAATTTACTTCCGTAAATGATCGGTTTTTCTAAATAATATTATATTAATGAGTAAACATCCTTAAAAGTTTCTTTTATATAATATATATATATATATATTATATATATTACTTCCAATAAAAGTAGAAGAAGTAAAAAGACATCATTTTGGCTATTATGATTTGATTACTGCGTAAAACTATAAAAGAAACTAGTTCGTCAGAGCCATTCCTAAAGCGAGAATAATAATAATAATAATAATAATAATAATAATAAATGTTAGACAATGCGGTAATAGAGATTGAAGATTTAAACCATTGTACTCTGCGAATGTAGCAAATGTACAACGAGTCAAAACTAGACACGACCGGGTTGGAGGTGCCCACGGAATTATTGCCAAAATTCAATTTGTACCATACAACAAAATGCGTATATGCATAAACCAGAATCTGTATCTTGAGAACGACAATGCATAGAAAATTCTCTAACTTGAGATAAAAAACAGATCACCTATCCAGGCAAGAAACCAGAAGCATGCTGATTAACACAATAGAAAGACCTGTCAACTGGTGGATTTTGCATTCCAGCATATTCACAGGGTGAAAGCTGAAGAAAATGCAAAAATGGACTAATACCTGCCAGATAACTGAAAAAGTATGGAATATGAAAGTGAAAGAGATACCATTATAGTTGGTCACTTGATATGGTCCCAAAGGATGTGGAAAAGGATTAGAAAATCTGCACATCAAGAGGGAGAGATTGAGACCCAAAAGGAGTGAATAATAATAATTAATTCAATAATAAAATAATATACTAATAATATAATAATAATAATAATAATTAGAACCAGACCTTGCTGATAAAAAACAAATAAAAAAAAGAAACGTGTCAACTGGTGGACTTTTGCGGTCCAGCAAGATAACAGGTGAACTGAAGAAAAGAAAAAAATGAATAAAAATCGGACCTTGCCAGAAAAATTGAAAGAGATGTGAAAATGAAATTGAAAGTGATACCAATTTAGTGTGCACTTGACGTTCCCAATAACCTTGGAGAAAGATGAGGATCTAGATATCAAGAGAGGAATTGAGACCATCCAGACTACTGCACTGCTTGCAATCGCTAGAAATACTCAGAAGAGAACCTGGAGACCTAAGAGACTTATTGCACTCAGAGTCCAGTGAAATACCATTCAGCACACACTGATGGAAAATCTCAAAGAGTGAAAATAATAATAAATGAAATATATATAACTATAATATACTATATATATATATGTGGTTGCACTGGGAAAAACCGTCCCAATAACCTTGGAGAAAAGACTTGAGGATCTATTATCAGAGAGAATTGAGACCATCCAACTACTGCACTGCTGCCCATACCACAGACTAAGGAGAACCTCTATTGTCACTCAGAGTCCAGAAAATACCATCAGCACACACGGGATTGAAAATCTCAAAACGAGTGAAAATAATAAAAAATAATCACTATATATATATATATAAATATATTATATATATATATATATATTAATATACCTTATTATATTGCATCGATGAATCAAAATTGAGCTTAACCTCATCGACCGATTTCTGGTCAGGAATCCCTTTCATTCAATTTTTAGTCCTGCTTCCCGTTTTCATTTAAAACGATTAAAATCCTTTAGTAAAAAATAAAGCAAAAGTCGCATTGATTAAATTATGTTTGATGTAAATATCAACATCCGATTAATGGAAATGGTTAATCCTAAAATAAGATTGGATGGGCTAAGTCATCGTATTCCAAAGAAAATATTTTTCTAACTTATGACCTTTGATTTGAAAACCTTCTCTGATATCATACTTACAAATAGATACACTATAATATAATATATATTGAATATATAATGATATAATATATATATATAATATATATATATATATATAATATATATATATATACAGGCAAATGATCTAACACATTTGTAGTTAATAAAATGCAAATGAAGTAAAGAAACAATGATAACATATTGTAGATTATTTAAAGTCAAATAAAGTATAAGAAACAATGTTTTTATTTTCAAAAACGTACATATAATGCCTTTTTTTTTCATATAATGCCATTTTGCTTTTGTTCTTTGATAATCCATTGTTTTGTTTCTTTTCAGTTGCTCCATGAATTGACTGGTGAGCATCGCGCTTTCTTGTGAAATGTTATCAAAACAAACGAATCTGTAACTACAACACCAAAGAAACGTTCCTTTGCACTTCAATCTTGGTGGGTTTGGTGGTAGTGACGACAATAACTCTGAAAAGAGATGTCACTCAGTATTCGAAATCTGCATACAACCTTAATACTTGCTAACAAAAAAAGAAGCACACTTAAATTTGTTATTGATTTACTATTAAGGATATAATTATATCTAATAAACAAAATAACGATTTCGATTAATAGTGGCATGGCTGCTGCTGCTAATTATATTAAAACTTCGTGGCTGCGGCTATATTATCAGTGATCAAAATGGCCGCATGGAGCCGCTGCTGGACAAATTCGTGCCATAATCCGTTTCAGCTCGGAATTATCTCACATATTCCAATCTTAGAAATATTGAATCAGGGGTTAAGAAAGCAAGTAACAATAACTTTCTAAATATGTAATTGTATGTGTTTTATCGATTTAATCATTTTTACAGCGAATAATAATAATAATAAACGAAAATATTTAACGAAAATAATAACTCAACTTTTTAAAATTATAAGTACATCATTTCTTACTATGGAAACAACAGCCAAGAAAGCTCAATTAAACATTAAATTACTTTAAAAAAATTAAAAACAAAAGAGACTATCCTAAAATAAACAAATATTATACACAATTCTTAGCTTTGTTTATCGCAAATCTTTAACAAAGTTTAGAATACATTTTTAACAGAATATCTAAATGTAGAAAAAAAATCCTAAAATAGACAATATTCTACTGTACAAATCTCGCGATTCTTCTAAAAAATTTGCATAAATTCATTTTTCTCTTCATTTTCTCTCTTACTCCTAGTTTTCTCCTTCTCACTCACTCTTTGGTGTCCCTAATTCTTTTATATCTGGTCATGGACCGATACTTTGTAGTGTATATATATATATATATATATATATATAATATATTATATATTACAGTACAATAAATATATGAAAAGAATGTAGCAATGCGAAAATCAAATTGACAGGTTTCGCATTAATTGATCCGCTTCTTGAATTATATTACCACATAAACAAAATTTACAATTAAAAAGAAATTGAGAGAAGAAACATTACTTTTTTGTACAAAAACTCCAATTCCAACGTTGAATCATTTAACTTTTTCGACATTTTTTTAAATTATACATCTTAGTGTTTAATATTCCTCATACTAATTCGATAAGGACAGGAGATATGTTGTGGAAACGCTGACTGTAAATTGTATGGTTATTAGTCTATGTATCCGGACCAAGATAGCACAGTACATTGAAAGTCATAAATATAATTTCACGCATATAAGATCATTTAGAAATCCTCATTCTGAAATTTGAAGAATCGTAAGAAATGTTAATAAGAACAAGGAATTGTAAAATGTAAATTGTATTTATATTACTGACGATCCAAGATGTCTTTGAAGAGTAGACTTTAAATCTATTTATAATGGAGCAGTGTTGTTTCTTAGTCTGTGTAACCGAACTAAATCATACTCAAGGTCACAATGCCCTTAATATTGACGTCACATTCATCATGAATTTATCCTTTATTTTAAACCTCAATTATTATAAAATTGATTTTACATTATTAATACTGTTAGCCATATCTACATACTAACAACATGCAATTGAATTATAAATACAAACAAAATAGTGGTTTAGAGTGTGAACGGCGCTAATTCTATTGATACTAAAAAGTAATTTAATAAATATATTGCTTAGTATTATCGTTTCTAACTGTTTGTTTATTTAATGGAATATAAGCAAAAAATCTCTTCAATGAATTTTAAAGAAATCCATTAACCAAGAAAAGATAACTGTCATTTTTTCTTTACTTCCTCTTTTAACTTAAAATACGAAATTAGAAAACAATAACAATGAAAGACGAGAGTTAATGGAAGAGTAAATTTCAGTTGTTTCTATTTTTCAATTATATCCCCTCTGTTTCAAATCTTTTTATCTGCATTCTATTTAGATTCATTAGCCTTTCTAATCTAATACAATTTCATACATTAAAACTTAAATACTTGCACCCGAGCGTGCATATATTTGCAGTATATATAAAAAATTATAATGTTTGAATTCCTTGCATAAATGCAGTTATATTGTTTTTAACAAGGTAAGTAAAAAAAACAATGTCGTAGGAAGCTGTTTCTTTCTTTGTTTTAAATTAAAACTAGAAACAGCTACCTGCGTCCGCCTAATGTAGAGCAGTTGATAAAAAGTTAGTCTCGCACACTCCATTATGTGTTTTCTTCCATAATCATTTGTTATGTTTTAATCACGAACGCCGCAATGACTTCACTTCCTCTTTACTTTTGCAAATTTCTATTTTTTAATATTTCATGATTATAAATAAAAATCTTCACTAATCTTTGCACAAAAAAATACACTCTGGTGACAGCGTATGATATAATATATATATATAATATATATATATATAATATATCATATATATAGTAATATATTCATCATCATCCATCATCATGCTCCGCGCTTTCAGCGCGGATATCCTGACAATCTCTCTCCACCCGTCCCTATCGCTCATCATTCGCGGAGTCCTCTATGCAGCATCCTGCATCCGCACAGAGCTGATCAAACGTACGTTTTGCTTGGTCGGCCCCACGTTGCTTGTCCATGTGCTGGTCTTCCACAGGAGGACGTCGGCTTATAAGTTCGTCCTGCTTCTCCAGCAGTAGTCCCGCATGTCTCTCGTCCGCACTCGGATCGTTTGGTGATTATGTTGTTAGGCCGTACAGCTGCTTTCTGGTGGGTGCTGTTTCCACGTTTTGTTCATGATCCACCCGCAGCATTCTCGTGAAGCTCCCATCTAGATTCTCTAGTCCTTAGTTAGGCCAGGTGATGCACCATTACAGCAGTAGTGACACGACAACGGCCTGGAAAAAACTAATATATACATATACTTTGTCATTAATTGTTTTGTTTTCTAGTTTTCCTCCGGCATAAACACACATACATAAAACACAAATACCGTTTATATACTAGTATAGACTACTGGCATACATAGAAACTCACGGTCAGCATAGCAGACATTAAAACAGTTCATATAGTTAAGCACCTTGAGTTCAAAGCAAACAAGAAGATGGATTCTGAAGTGAAAGAACACGTAAAAGATCTGCGGGAAACGCCCTAAATAAAAGAAATAATATTCGAAATAATTAAGAGCCAAAATAGGCATAAAGCTAGCATTACGGCAAGAGTTCGAAAAACATTCAAAAAATGTTTTTTTTTACAGTTGCCTCGATGAAATACCCCCAAATATCGATGACAACAAATTTGACATATACTGTTGTCGATTATGCAGCGCAGTAAGCCAAGACCCCACAGAGCCCAGATGTACGGTCACTACCTCCTATCACACAAACCCCTCCATGTAAGATGTACAGGACATGCTGTCCCTGCGATAGAAGTAAAGACAACCTCAAAGGGCGTTCCCCTGTGGGCACCTACATATGAGGTACCTGTATAGCCCAAAAAGCAAAGTAACATTGGTAACTTTGTTGGGATTTGCAGCGTGTTGGTAGATCTTGACAGGAGCGATGACCGCATAGGACGCGTTGCGAAGAGAGAATCATGGGCATCCATCCCATCACTCCGACCTGATGATGATTGCATTAGTTTTCGTCTGCATTTGTCGATGTTCCTTACTATGATATTTTCAAAAGAATATTAATATAATATCTGTAATCATAATGAATTCGTCGCTTGACTTAAAGACGCGTATCACTTGACACGACGAGATCCCCTTTTCACTCGTGTTAGCCAAAGGAGACCTTTTGGCGTCTGAGTGGAGCGCCAAACCCACCACCAGCTCCCTTCATTACCTACAGATCCATTGTACTATCAACCGCTGAGTTCGTGTGGTTGTTGCGTCCAACCAGACGCAAAAACGTCTCTCCTTGTCTACACCAGTGAAAAGAATATACTGCTCGCTGTCAAGCTGATACCGTCTTAAGTCAACCGACGAATTCACTTATGATTACAGATATATATTAATCATCTCATTTTGAAATATCATAGTAAGGAACATCGACAAATGCAACGAAACTAAATGCAATCATCATCAGTCGGAGTAGATGGATGCCATGATTCTCTCTCTCGCAAACCCGTCCCTATCGGTCATCGCTCCTGTCAGATCTACCACACGGCCTGCAAATCCTCACAAAGTCTACCAATGTACTTTGCTTTTGGCCATTACAGACCTCATATGAGGTGCCCACAGGGGAACGCCACTTATGGCGTGTCTTTACTTCTATCGCAGAGGACCAGCATGTCTTGTACATCTTACATGGAGGGTTTGTGTGATAAGGAAGTGACCGTACATCTGGGCTCTGTGGGGTTCTGGCTTACTGCGCGCATAATCGAAACAGTATATCGTCAAATTTCGTTGTCATCGATATTTGGGGTATTTCATCGAGGCAACTTAAAAAAAAACAATTTTTGAATGTTTTTCGAACTTCCTGCGTAAAAATTGCCTAGCTTTATGCCTATTTGGCTATTAATTATTTTCGAATATTATTATCTTTTATCTTAGGCGTTTCCAGCAGATTTTTACTGTTCTTTCCACTTCAGATAATCCATCTTCTGTTTTGCTTTGAACTCAAGTGCTTTAACTATTATGAACTTGTTTTAATGTCTGCTATGCTGACCGTGAGTTTCTATGTATGCAGTAGTCTATACATATAATAAACGGTATTGGTGTTATGTATGTGTGTATCTATGCCCGGAAGTAAACTACGAAAACAAAACAATTAATGACAAAGTATATGTATATATTAGTTTTTCCAGGCCTTGTCGTGTCACTACTGCTGTATGGCTGCACCACCTGGACCCTAACTAAGCGACTAGAGAATAAACTAGATGGGAGCTTCACGAGAATGCTTGCGGGTGATCATGAACAAAACGTGGAAACAGCACCCTACCAGAAAGCAGCTGTACGGCCACTACAACATATCACCCAAACCATCCGAGTGAGACGGACAAGACATGCGGGACACTGCTGAGAAGCAAGGACGAAAACTTAATAAGCGACGTCCTCCTGTGAAGCCAGCACATGGACAAGCCAACGTGGGCCGACAGCAAAAAACGTACGTTGATCAGCTCTGTGCGGATGCAGATGCTGCATAGAGACCTCCCCGAGAATGATGACGATAGCAACGGTGGAGAGAGATGTCATGGATATCCGCGCTGAAAGCGCGACATGATGATGATGATGATGATATATATATATATATATAATATATATATATATAATATATATATATATATAATATACTCATACGCTTTCACCAGAGTGTTATTTTGTGCAAAGATTATGAAGATTTATTTAATTCATGAAAATATTAAAAAATAGAAATTTGAAAAAGTAAGAGAAGTGAAAGTCATTGCGGCGTTCGTGATTAAAACATAAACAATGAATTATGGAAAGAACAAAACAATAATGGATCTGCGAGACTAACTTTATCCACCTGCTCTACATAGCGACGCCAGGTAGCTGTTTTCTAGTTTAATTTAAAACAAAAAAGAAAAACAGCTTCCTACCGAAATTGTTTTTTTCTTACGCTTGTGAAAAAAACAATATAACTGCATTTATGCAAGGGATTCTAACACATTATAATTTTTTATATATACTTGCAAATATATGCCACCCTCCGGGTGCAAGTATTTAAGTTTAATGTAATGAAATATCGTATTTAATTAGAAAGGCTAATGAATCTAAATAAGAATGCAGTAAAAAATTTGAAACAGAGGGATATAATTGAAAAATAGAACAACTGAAATTTACTCTTCCATACTCTCGTCTTTCATTTTTATTTTTCTAATTTAAGTATTTAGTTAAAAGAGGAAGTAAAGAATAAAATGACAGTATCTTTTCTTGTTAATGGATTTCTTTAAAATTCATTGAAGAGATTTTTGCTTATATTCATTAAAATAAAACAAACAGTTAAAACCGATAATACTAAGCATATATTTATTAAAATTACATTTTTAGTATCAATATGCAAAATTAGCCCGCCGTTCACACTCTAAACCACTATTTTGTTGTAATATTAATTACAATTGCATGTTGTTAGTATGTAGATATGGCTAACAGTATTAATAATGTAAAACAATTTTATTAATAATTGAGTTAAAATAAGGATAAATTCCATGGTGAATGTGACGTCAATATCTAAGGAATTGTGACTTGAGTATGATTTAGTTTCGGTTACAGACTAAGAAACACACAATCTCCATTATAATAAGATTTAAGTCTACTCTTCAACAGACATCTGGATCGTCAGTAATATAAATACAATTACATTTTACATTCCTTTCGTTCTATTACATTCCTTACGATTTTCAGAATTCTTCAGAATGAAGGATTTCCTAAATGATCTTATATGCGTGAAATTATTATTTATGACTTCAATTACTGTGCTATCTTGGTCGGATACATAGACTAATACCAACAATTTACAGTCAGGTTTCCACAACATATCTCCTGTCCTTATCGAATTAGTACTGAAGGAATATTAAACACTAAGATGTAAATAAATTAAAAAAATGTCGAAAAAGTTTAAATGAGTTCCCAACGTTGGAATTGGAGTTTTGTACAAAAAAGTAATGTTTCTTCTCTCAATCTTTTTAATTGTAAATTTTGTTTATGTGTAATATAATTCAAGAACGGATCATTAATGCGAAACCTGTCAATTTGATTTTTCGCATTGCTACATTCTTTTCATATATTTATTGTCTTGTAATATATATATATATATATATATATATATATATATATATACACTAGCAAAAGTATCCGTCCATGACCAGACTTCTAAAGAATTAGGGACACCAAAGAGTGAGTGAGAAGGAGAAAACAGAGATAAGAGAGAAAATAAGAGGAAAATGATTTATCAAATTTTTAAAGAATCGCCGAGAATTTGTACAGTAGAATACTTGTCTATTTTAGATTTTTTTTCTACATTTAAGATATTCTGTTCAAAAATGTATTCCTAAACTTTGTTAAAGATTTGACGATAAACAAAGCTAAGAATTAGTGTATTATATTTGTTTATTTTAGGAATAGTCTCTTTTTGTTGTTTAATTTTTTTAAATAATTTAATTTTTAATTGAGCTTTCTTGCCTGTTGATTTCCAATAGTAGAAATGAATGTATTAATAATTTTAAAAAGTTGAGTTATTATTATTCGTTAAATATTTTCGTTTATTATTATTATTAATTCGCTGTAAAAATGATTAAATCGATAAAACCACATACAAATTACATATTTAGAAAGATTATTTTACTTTGCTTCTAACCATATTAATATTTCTAAGATTGGAATATGTGAGAAATTCCGAGCTGAAACGATTATGGCACGAATTTGTCAGCAGCGGCTCCATGCGGCCATTTTGAATCACTGATAATATAGCCAGCAGCCAGCGAAGTTTTATATATTAGCAGCAGCAGCCATGCCACTATTATCGCAAATCGTTCAATTTTTGTTTAATTAATTAATTATATCCCTTAATCAGTAAAAATCAATAACCAAATTTAATGTGCTTCTTTGTTAGAAAGTTATTAAGGTGTATGCAAGATTTCGAATCTGAGTGACATCTCTTTTCAGAGTTAATTGTCGTCACATACCCACCAAACCACCAAGATTGAAGTGCAAACGGAACGTTCTTTGTGTTGTAGTTACAGATTCGTTTGTTTTGATAAACATTTCCACAATGAAAGCGCGATGCTCACCAGTCCAATTCATGGCAGCAACTGAAAAAGAAACAAAAAACAATGGCATTATAAAGAAACAAAACAAAATGGCATTATATGAAAAAAAAAGGCATTATATGTACTTTTCGAAAATAAAAACACTTTTTTGTTTCTTTACTTTATTTGACTTTTAAATAATCTACAAATATGTCAGATCATTGTTTCTTTACTTCATTTGCATTTTATTAAACCTACAAATGTGTCAGATCATTTTTGCCTGTAATATATATATATATATATATATATATATATATATATATATATATATAAATCCATTATATATCATATATTATATATATATAGCTGTAATCTATTTGTAAGTACTGATATCAGAGAAGGTTTTCAATCAAAGGTCATAAGTTAGAAAAATATTTTTCTTTCGGAATACGATGATTAACATCTCTATTTAAGGATTACCATTTCCATTAATCGGATGTTGATATTTACATTCAAACAAATTTTAATCAATGCGACTTTTGCTTTTATTTTTTATAAAGGATTTTAATCAGTTTAAATGAAACACGGGAAAGCAGGAAACTAAAAATTAATGAAAGGGATTCTGACAGAAATCGGTCGATGAGGTTAAGCCAATTTTGATTCATCGATGCATATAATAAGGATATATATATATATATATATATATATATATATATATATATATATATATATATTACATTTATTATTATTTTCACTCCCTTTGAGATTTTCACATCAGTGTGTGCTGATGGTATTTCACTGGACTCTGAGTGACAATAAGTCTCCTTAGGTCTCCAGGTCTCTTCTGAGTATTCTAGCCGATTGCAGCAGTGCAGTAGTCTGGATGGTCTCAATTCCTCCTCTGATATCTAGATCCTCCAGTCTTTTCTCCAAGGTTATTGGGACCGTTCCAAGTGCACCACCATATATATATATATATATATATATATATATTACATTTATTATTATTTTCACTCCCTTTGAGATTTTCACATCAGTGTGTGCTGATGGTATTTCACTGGACTCTGAGTGACAATAAGTCTCCTTAGGTCTCCAGGTCTCTTCTGAGTATTCTAGCCGATTGCAGCAGTGCAGTAGTCTGGATGGTCTCAATTCCTCCTCTGATATCTAGATCCTCCAGTCTTTTCTCCAAGGTTATTGGGACCGTTCCAAGTGCACCACCTACAATTGGTATCACTTTCACTTTCATGTTTCACATCTTTTTCAATTTTCTGGCAAGGTCCAGATATTTATCCATTTTTTTCATTTTCCTTCAGCTTCACCCTGTTATCTGCTGGGACCGCAAAGTCCACCAGTTGACACGTTCTCTTTTTTTTATTTTTTTTTATCAGCACAAGGTCTGGTTCCTAATTATTATTATTATTATTATTATTATTATTATTATTATTATTATTATTATTATTATTATTATTCACTCCTTTTGGTCTCAATCTCTCCTCTGATGTCCAGATTTTCTAATCCCTTTTCCAATCCCTTTGGACCATTCCAAGTGCACCAACTATAATTGGTATCTCTTTCACTTTCATATTCCATTACTTTTTCAGTTATCTGGCAAGGTATTAGTCCATTTTTGCATTTTCCTTCAGCTTCACCCTGTGATATGCTGGAACTGCAAAATCCACCAGTTGACAAGTTCTTTCTATTGTGTTAATCAGCACTAGCTCTGGTCTTCTTGCTGGGATAAGGTGATCTGTTTTTATCTCAAAGTTCCAGAGAATTCTATGCATTTCGTTCTCAAGAACAGATTCTGGTTTATGCATATACCATTTTGTTGTATGGTAAAAATTGAATTTTTTGCATAATTCCCAGTGGGTCACCCTCCCAACCCGGTCGTGTCTAGTTTTGTACTCCCGTTGTACTAGTTTGCTACATTCGCAGAGTACATGGTTTAAAATCTCATCTCTATTACCGCATTGTCTACATTATTATTATTATTATTATTATTATTATTATTATTCTCCCGTTTAGGATGGCTATCTGACGAAACTAGTTTCTTTTATAGTTTTACCAGTAATCAAATCATAATAGCCAAATGACTGTCTTTTTACATTTTCTATTTTATTGGAAGTATATATATATATATATATATATATATATATATAACAAGAAACTTTTAAGGATGTTATCAAATATAATATTAATATAGAAAAACCGATCATTTACGGAAGTAAATTATCTACGATCGTTTTACCAAAAAAGTACATATAATCTAATACACCATCTTGAAAAGGGCACGTTGAAAACAGAACCCTACCTCGGTCCTTTGACATTTTTCACCGGAAATATAATTGGAACGTCTGCATAGGATTTGTTTGTTCAAAATCAGATTCACACGTCATATATAATCTCATGACAGTAAACAATCGAATACTGTTTTAAAAAGATCTTTACTCACATAACCTATTTGTCTCAAATTTCTGATAAAGTGTTCAGGATTAATGTCATCGCCAAAGGCAGTTCTTTTGCTTGTCACATATGCGCAATAGAATGACCTGTAAGGGTAAAGTTTGCCTGAGGAGCCAAAGGCGTTCCCAGGGGGTGCTTTTGTACGGGGATTAACAGATGATCTAATTCTGCAAAGAAATGGCAGTGACTCTCTCTCTCTCTCTCTCTCTCTCTCTCTCTCTCTCTCTCTCTCTCTCTCGCTGTGAGTGCGTGTGTTCTTTAATCAATAAGTTTACATATTCTTTCTGTTTAAGGTTTTATTTTTCTCATGATCCATGACAAATATTATATAAATCAAAACCTGAAAAACTATATAAATCTAAAGAATTATATATATATATATATATATATATATATATGTGTGTGTGTGTGTGTGTGTGTGTGTGTGTGCGTGCGTGTGTGTGTGTGTATTTATATATATATATATATATATAATATATATATACAACTTTTTAGATTTGATTTATATAACATTTCTCATGGATCACATATATATATATATATATGTGTGTGTGTATGTGTGTGTCTGTGTCTGTGTCTGTGTGTCTGTAAATCCGTTTTTAATCAATAACTTTAGATATTATTCTTAGGGGTTTATGTAAATGAAATAAAAAAATATATATTTTTTTTTATATGTGTGGATATGTGATGTGTGTGTGTGCGTACGGCGTGTGTGTGTGTGCATGCACGTGTGTTTTTTGTGTGAGTGAGTATGCACCTGTGTGTGTGCACCTTTGTATGTGCATCTGTATGTGCGCACCTCTGTATATATATATATATATATATATATATATATATATATATATATATATATATATGCATAAGTTCCTATCTTTAAACCCGGTCTCCTTTTATCTTTTGATTCCTTGACATCTTGCGTCCCAACAGGAACGCATCCATATTTCTCTTCTTTTATACACGCGCGATAGTTTGTTCCTTCAAGTTATTTCAGTTTCGCATTAGCTGTTTCCCTTTCTTCGCCTTAACTCTCACCAACGCATGCGCAATTACTCACACCTTCCTTCTGTGTCTTAGTGGCTCCTCCTGATTGTTAACCGTTTTCATATTTATTTATTTTTAACTACAAGCCCCATTTTTCTGCTTCTCTGTCTTTATATCGAATCAAGTATTTTTTTTTCTCCTCCACTCAAATCAGAGAAACACGCTATAAGTCATAATCCCAATCACTCAATTTCCTACGCATTTATCCTCTCTCTAACAGTCTCCCCCATCCACATCTTCGTACTCGAACCTTCTTTCCAATGTGAATATTTAGAATATAGTGCATCTTAAAACATAGAAATATTTCTTTTTTTTTTTTTTTTTTTTTTGGTTTTTGCATTTTGTTTCCCGCCATCTAACTGCTTTCCCTCCGTTTCTTGACTCTTTTTTATGGCTGATTGCTTGTGTTTTGAACGTTTTGTTTGTTTTGTTTTTCTGTTTGCTTATTTAATTCTTAATGTTGCCTTTCATGGACGTCGCTTGCCAGAAGGTCTCGGCTCTTCTCTCAGCGATTTATAAGGAAAACATGCAAATGTTTGAAACAGAATATTTATGGGATCTGCTTTGGCTACTTACCCCACCCTGAACATTTTGGCTAAAGAATCAGAAGACAAAAACAAAACCGGAAAATATTTTTATTCATATAGCCATATAAATTCTTCTTCTTCTTCTTCTTCTTCTTCTTCTTCTTCTTCTTCTTCTTCTTCTTCTTCTTATTCTTATTCTTATTCTTATTCTTATTATTCTTATTCTTCTCTGTGTTGCACATGTTAACTCTTATGGGGTTATTCAATGCCAAAGTCAGTCGTTTTCAAGCAATTATATGGATTCGATTAAATATTTCTATTGAATAAAAAACATTTTTTTGTCCACAGTAATTTAGTTTTAAGTATTACTAACTATTAACTCCTAGCACCTATATGATTGCCCAACCCTATTGCCCTTATGGCAAGCCCCAACCCCTTTTTATCATATGGGTGCTAGAAGGCGGTGGCTGAGGGTCTATATGTCCTGCAAATGACGGTAAACTCTATCTGATGGTGAGATTCCAGTTCTGGAGGTCTGGGGAACATTGAGCACCCCTTCATCACCATTGCTCCCTGGTCCACTCTGACCCGGAGTGGTAGCACCTGCTAGGATCCCATCTATGGGTTAAATAGCAAAACATGAGTTTATAAACAAAATTGTATTATGCATTAAGAATGAATTTTTGTTGGCCTTAAATGACCCACCGAGGTTGATATGCCGTAAAACCAAACAAATCAAACCAAACCAATTAACTACTAACAATTATCAGATCACTGAGAACAATCACAGAATATGTCCCAGAAAACGAGAAGTTTGTCTTCTTTCATAAACAAGCTGTCGAAATAAATTCATTTTTAATAGCCAAAATACAGGTTGTTGAATTTTCCCTTTTATGGAAGTACAGGCGTGATCTTGCAAGATTCAATTTAACAAATAAAAAGGTGTATATATATATATATATATATATATATATATATATATATATATATATATATATATATATATATATATGAGGTAGGTAGAAGGATGGTGAACAAGAAATGAAAACTCAAAACAAATCAGAGAGTTGAAACGTTTCGTCCGAATTCATACGGACATCTTCAGTCAAATGATTTTTATTGAAAGTAAAATTTCGTGCGAGTATAAGTGACGGAAGTGAAGGGAGGGAGGTTAGGAGTAGACATGAATGAAGTGAGGGTAGTATACAGGAAGTTGAGAGAGGATGAAAGTGGATGAGCACAGGGGTGGGTTAAGGAAGGGGGTAAAGTTCTTGTGTGTTTAATGTCAGCAGAAGATAAGGATCTCCATATATATATATATATATATATATATATATATATATATAGTACCTGCTCTTTATCTAAAGGAGAAATATTAGGTCCATCGCCTCATGACCGAGGTGCTTCTCAAAGAGAGAATCCTGTCTAAAAGCAATTTTTAGCACCTAATATAATTATTCGTCGAGATGAAGAAAGGTACATACTGTTTCTCACCATGTAAAAAGAGAAGTTTCAAAGGTTCTTCGACCAATGGAAATTTTCCTGTACCATTTGTGCTGAATGACAAAGGGAATATTTTGTAGAAAAATGCCCTTTCCCTTTTGGCTTATTTCTATTTTGGTATTACAGCTTCGGTCCCGATATTTTCTCAACACATCTCATATAACTAAGAGAAATATGGGTATATTTTTACGATATTTGTTGCCATTTTTAGGCTTCAAGTGAGAATACTTTACAATGGATATCCCTTGTGTCAAGTAGAGTCTCACTCTTAGTGAAAAATCCTTTGGTTGTCCTTCGGTGTTCCTTAGTGTTGGGTAGAATCCTTTGGTTGAGCAGAGTCCTTGGTTGCAGATCCGTTCGTCAGTGGTGAATACGGGCAAATGAACGACTTTCAGGATTGGCAATTAAATAGATAACTAATCACGTATTCGAGCTTTTGATTGGCTGGCTCTAATCTACAGGCCCACACAGAGCCTATAAGTTTAAGTTGTGGACTTCAGCACACCTTATATACAGAAGAAACTCAACATATATCCTGACGTTTTTACTCACATGCATCGAGTAATAACATTTGTTAGTGAACAGATTGATTTCCTAATGAGATCTGACATAATACATTTATAGATATGTAATTTCACTTTTCGAAATACAGTTTTACACTTCCTTGCTTTTAGAAAATACCTAGATGTCTTATATACTGTATCAATTGACAGCGCTGGTGTGTAGTACACTGGATTAAAAACCAACACAGGTATACAAAAGAAAGTTGGACTTTTATTTTCTTTCCTCGGTTGGCATGGATGAAAAGGAGGTGTGATCGTGATAGCCCGGCTTGAATTAGTGGTGAAATGAACCGTAGTTATAACAAATCTCTTCTTCGGAGAGTCGACGGGAGCGACTGAACTCGGCGGCTACCAAATCTCAACTGCTGGACTCTCGGTCTAACCGTCACTTTTTCAATTTTTTACCCAGCATGCTCTGGTCTATTAAATTACACCGGAACTATAAGACGTGACTTGCAATCCTAGATTTGTCACACATTCAATAGGAAGTCTTTTGTTATCCTTCTTTTGTTATTTTTACGGAAAGTTTGTTTGACCCGGTCAAGCAGCAAGCCTTAGATTTTTATCACTTTCCTTTTTTCTTCTATCCAGACTTCTGTCTGGAACATCCTTTGTTTCTCAATTCCTTTGTCTTTTTGAATTTTTTTTTTCGCGCCAAAAGAATTGAAACAATAGTTAATCTGCAACAGATGATAACATTTTATCCGCTATTTTCTACCTTTAAATTGACTAATTGTCTTTCAGTGTCCTACTTGGTAAACAGAGCTCTGTGAATAGTCATTATTTTCTTGGTTTGTCTGTCCAACAATTTTAATTCATTATTTTTTGTATCAGAGGAAATGTCGGAATATTTATCAGCTAATATCACTATTGATAAATCCCATGCGTTCATACCATTTATCAAAGCGTACAGTTAAGTTTCGTGAACCAATATTTATCATATATGATATATTAATATCTATATTTATATCCTCGACGAATGTATATTTAAATGATAGAAGGTTTAGGATTGAGTGTATGTGAATATAGCTTGAATAAAATTCAATGGAATCATAAAGCAAAAAGCAATTTCGTATCAGCAGTTAAAACGATAAATTTATTTAAAAAACAAATCTACATTAAATATATTTTCTATTTCTGTAAATTCCACTTATACATATGTACATGCATATATATATATATATATATATATATATATATATGTGTGTGTGTGTGTGTGTGTGTGTGTGTGTGTGTGTGAGTGTATGAATATAGATGAAAGGATATGAATACAACACAATATGCTGTTAAAGTGAAAACATTTTATAACATATTCATAGCTAATATTGAACAATATTTCGATTTTATAAAAATCATCTTCAGAGTTTGTTTATACTCCGTACTATCAAGAGCGGAGACGAAAGCCATATGACATTCGTCTTGATAGTACAGAGTATAAGCAAGCTCTGAAGATGATTTTTATAGAATCGAAATATTGTTCAATATTAGCTATGAATATGTTATAAGATGTTTTCACTTTAACAGCATATTCTGTTGTTTTCATATCCTTTTATTTATACTCATACCGTCGGATTCATTTCCTTTCTTTTAACATATATATAAATATACATATATGTATGTATAAATATATATCTATATATGTATGTATAATTATATATGTATATATATATATGTGTGTGTGTATGTATATGCATATATATATGATAGAGGTTGGTACATTTATAAATAAAGTATATAGTACTCAATATCAATGACAGAGGACTTTGTCTAATAATCGCATATGTAAGAAAATGACAGTCACCAAACTGATGTCTCTATTTCTCCGCGCTACTAAATTATATATATATATATATATATATATATATATATATTCATATATATATATATATATATATATATATATATATATAGATAGATAGATAGATAGATAGATAGATAGATATCCATTGTCTATGGATATTCCATTGTATTTTTATGAATAAAACGCAATTGTTTCTAACAATGGGATCATCTCTCCAACCAGTTATTCTTCTTGTTATTCTCCCTATGAACTAATTCATTGCAGTTCCGTATTATTTCCTTTTACTTCTCTCCACATAATAAATAATATTCGCTTCTGTCTTATCTACCATATTCAGTATGTGCTTACACAACTCCTTCACCACGGACTGGATGTGACACATTTCATGTTTTTTAAACTTAGTAGCGCTGGTTTGTATTTAGAGTTTACCTACTCCTTGATTATTTGCCTCATCAAGGCTGAAACAGGCCAGTATACCCTACTATTTACTCATACCCGTGAGGAGAATATATGGATAAATGAAGGAAAGTCAAACGCAAAAAGTTCCGTACGGGATTTGAACTCATATCTTCGTTTCCCTTTCCTATAACGATAGCCGTTATGCTAATTTCTTAATAGTATCTATATTTATAGTGTCGGGTTAGCTCAGTCGATAAAGCGTTCAACTAGAGACCACAAGGTTCCTAGTTCGATACCGACCCTCGCCAAGTTAGCGTATGAGTAGCACAAGGATCTGTGCCATAAAGTAAGGAGCTGATGATAGGTGAGGCGCTCCATATCAGACGCAAAAACAATCTCCTTCGTCTAGCGCTAGTGAAAAGGGGATAGACTCCCTCGCTGATCGGCTGATACCGACTTTAGGCCAACCACAACTACTTTTAAAAAAAATCTATACTCCATCCAAAAACGTTTTTGTGCTTATCATTATGTATTTGCCAACCCATCCATACGAATAGAGTATGACAAAAAGTTAATTTTTAAGCGTTAGAAATATGGAGCACTCAGTGAGAATTACATTCAGTCCGGTATCCAAGAAACCTAAGCGAATATTTGATGTGGAACCAAGTGAGGATCAAAATCACTTCTCATTAATTTTCAAGACTAGCTTGATAACCACTGCACCATAGCGATGTTCACTTAGTTTTGCGGCAGTAGTTGCCAGAAAGCCTAGGTATGATTTAAATAATAGCAGATGGTGAAGAAAAAAATAATTAATCATAAGCGTATGAAAATCAGTGCCAATTCTACCTATCAAGATGAAAATACATCGACTTTCAAAAGCGGAGGAAAGCATAAGTAGAACGAATTATCAACTAGGACAACCCTCTCCCAAGTCAATGAGAATAAAAATGCAAAGAAAATCAGGTTAAGAATACAAATATATAATATATATATAGATAGGTGCGAGCTACTGATAAGGCCTCAGGCAAGCGATGATGAAAAATAATCGTGTTTTGAGATTTTCAAATATTAATAGACTAATCAATCAACGAATTCTGACATGTCTGATAGAGAAAGATATTAGATGAGTGATATGACCGACCCAGATGAGAAGCCATTAACATCCATACATTACTAAATTGTCATATATATATATATATATATATATGTATATATATATATATATATATATAATCGAAAAGTCCAGAGAAGAAATCTTTCTTATGACACAAGAGTTTGATTTAAACAAAACCAAGTCACAGTCTGAGAGCCCCAATGTGTGCCCTTAATGTTAGAGTCACAGAGCAAATATATGAGTAAAGAAATAACAAAAGACTTAGAGATTTAGCATTATAGTCTATTTCAGGGAACTTAGACAAATAGTCTAAATCTCCCGACTCATCAGATGCGAATGATGAAATTTTTTATTACTTTAAAGGCATTTGAAAACAGATTTTTATTTATATATTTTTAATTCATATCACAGGACTACAAAATTCTAAAAAATTTAAAAATTTAAAAAATATATAAATAAAAATCTGTTTTCAAATGCCTTTAAAGTAATAAAAGATTTCATCATTCGTATCTGATGAGTCGGGAGATTTAGAATATTTGTCTAAGCTCCCTGAAATAGACTATATGCTAAATCTCTAAGTCTTTTGTTATTTCTTTACTTATATATATATATATATATATATATATATATATATATATATAACCGCTGAATCTCCCAAAACTACCGACCCCATAAAAATAAAAGCACCCATGCCCTACATACTATCTCTCACCCCTCACTCATATGCCTTCTCACTATAAAACCAAAATGTACAAACACTCATGTCAATAAAGATTTGGAAAAGCATCATACAATGAGGCGAAATATTAACTGAATTCAACTGTCTGTGTTGTTATATCCCCACTTTCCTCTATTCTCAACCACATTCTGTCGGATTTACTAAAATCCCTCACTCCTTATATATATATATATATATATATATATATATATATATATATAAGATATGGATACAATAGAAACCTACTCGAGTATCACTATTAGGATCTTCAGTGTTAAATCCACTGAATTAATCGAGGTACCGAATAATTGCAGCCGATTATACGTGTGTTCGGCTGTAATTAATCGGTACCTCAATTAATTCAGTGGATTTAACCCTGAAGATTCTAATGGTGAAACTTGAGTAGGTTTCTATTGTATTCATTTCTTTAATAAATTTGCTCTACTTTGTATTGAGCACTTTGTATTTGTTATATCGCTGACTGAACCCATGGATTTTGTACACCTCCAATGATCGTGCCCATATTCACCGGTAAGCCACCTTTTATATATATATATATATATATATATATATATATATATATTATATATATATATATTATATATATATATATATATATATTATAACTCATTTTGTAGATATGTTTCTAATATGTCTGCAGTACATCTGGATGGAAGATGGTAGCTAAATGTATGTTAATGCGAATGAGATCGATTATGATTCCCAGATATACCTACAAGCTAAGTTGTTTTGTATTTATGTATATCTTTGTGTGTCTGCAATCGTAACTCAGCAAATATTATCACCTCAAAGAGAGATTCTTATCAGAGCAATACGCTTACAATGTTTGGTAATTTATGAGGAAGTGCGTCCCGGTCACCTGCCTCAAAAATTGCTATCCGGTGACTATTAAAATAACGACCTAGCTCAGTCTATTCAAAAGTATCCATCTTCATATCTATCTATCTATCTATCTATCTATCTCAATTTGTTCATATTTATCCATTTTACTTTAAATACTAAGATTGTTTTTATTCATGTTTGTTATATGTCTTGTTTTTAGTTTAAATAAACAAGAATTACGACAAAAAAAGATGCTACCCCCCACACAAATACATTTACTTGTCGAAAATATCTATCTTCATTTGTTCATATCTATCTATATTATTTTGTTTGTTTACCTATCTATATATTTCAGTCTATTCCAAACTATATATCCATCTTCATATCTAAACAAGAATTACGACAAATTATGATAAATAAACAAGAAATACGACGAGCTGGGTTTGTTGTTTTGATAGTCACTGGCTAGCAATCTTTGAGGCAGGAGACCGGGACGCACTTCCTCATAAATTACCCAATGTTTAAATAAAGCAATTCGCAGAAGTATTTATAATTTAATGAAAATTTTGAGAATTCTGCGTCAATACTCAGCGAACATCAGTGTATAACTAATGCGAAAGTTGCTCTTGTAACTTTGGGAGAATTGAAATCATTTTTGTTTTTGTTTTGGCGTTTTGTATTTTTGCTTTGTTTAGTGTTAAAGGTAGATTTCTACAATACAATATCATTTTAAGATTAATAACTAATAATAAGATTGCTTGTGGTAGCCTTTTACTATGAATCTTATTATAAACCAAAACAGTTCCATAGTGAAACCACATAGGGAAGTGGACGTTGATCCCACTTGTGAAAACCGTGCCGAGTGTCTTCAACTGTCACTGCTTTACGTTGGTTCGAGCCGGCCTGTTGTATGTTCTCAACATTTTCTAAACAGTGGTCTTATTTCTAAAGAAAAAGAAAAAAATCACAAAGAGAATAGATAAACTGGAATGAGCTGTTATACCATAGGGATATTTTCTGGTCAAAACTCATTCGCACAGAGTGTATCTCGAAGGTAACTTGATCTTTTTTTAATCTAGAATGTAATGAGATCAATTTTTTTTTATTTCAGATTGTTAACTCGGATTAAAAAGTAGTTGTTACTTTGTTAATTAATGTTAATTAATTCCCATTCTCGGCGTCTAATGGGATTCCGCACTTTTTCTGAGTGTTCTTCATTTCGTGAACAGATTGATTGTGTAGAGGGAGTTTCATTGTCCGATGTCTCTTGGCCATTAAAATGCCTTGTGTGATTTTTAAATATATTTCTTTGAGACGAATTGGAAAATCAATTTCTATTAGTTTATATAAACTTGTTAAAATTCTTTTGTCGTAATTTCCAGAAGTTTGACAGATACGTTTTCTGTATTATTTGTATTATTCGGACTATTGTCCTCACATTGATTGCTATCTGTACAACGTTTCGGCCGATGTCTCATCCTTGGACACATGGCGTAGTAGATATACGTGTCGAGTTAAGACAGTTCTAAGTGAAAGTTATCTCTAGGCTACAGGTTCAATCCTGGTCAAGGGCGACAGTAACATAGAATAATCATTAACACAGATTAAATCTTGAACTCAGCAATGGTTAGCGGAATGAGAACAGGATACCCCCATGGATTGAATAAAGGGTTGGATTCAGAGTTCTGTGAAGGCTCTCCATAACGACAAGAATGTTCCCGAGTGCAAGCAGGTTCCTGAGTCTGACAAGTAATGTCTGAAGAGGGCGGAGGGCACATCGACCGAAACGTTGTAAAGATAAGAATAAGGGTGAAAACCAAAGTCCGAATGATACTAATAATACAAATTATCAAGCCTCATCTAAAAAATTCAGAGAAATATATAATTTGTTGTTGTTTTACATTTCGTGATGAACTTAAAGAAACACATTATTTATAAACCAATTAATTTCTCACATTTCTTCACGGTCAATCTTTTCAATCGGATTTGTCAACCAGAAGAAGAAGAAAAACTCATGAATAACATTCTTGTAAAATACTGTGCTGTTTCCTAAAGGCATTGAAAGTGTTTCATACCCAGTCGCCGGAAATCCTCGTGATGTAATAGCTAACATGCTAAACTATGAAATCTTAGTAAGCGAGTTTAAACCCAAGTCATGCTATTACGTTTACTTTCAGACTAATACCCTTGGGAAATGTATGAACTTCCTCATCGCCCAGCTATGGGTTAAATAGTATTACTTTTATTTTTGCATTAAATAGCTCATGAGGATTGATATGCAATAAAAAAAACATATCCATTTCTAAAATAACAAAACTAAATGCACTAATGAGAAGAAATAAAATATTTTGAAACATCTGATAACTGATTAAGCAAATGGTTGCTACTTTATTTATAGGCTTATTACTTGAAAGAAAATTCAAAGGTTTCATTTAAAGAATTCTCTGAATTAACCATATTCTATCTCTGGATTAAACGCCCAAAGATGCTTATTTTTTTCCACCTCTGATAATCCACAAATCTTTTTACGGTTTATTGATTTCAATTGCGTTTTTCATAATCCTTTTTACGCAGAAAAATGAAAACAAATCCAATTTAACGTTTTGTGTCATTTCTGTTTAATTGCATTTGCCAAAAAAAAAATGAATAAATAAATAAACAAATAAATAAATAATTAAATAAAAAGTAAAAATCTATTCGTCCAGTTAATTAATTTTGTGTAATTTTTTTTCTTCAAATCCATTTTGCGTGTAAACAGAATAAAGATTTCTAGTTTAATTCTATTAAAAAATGTTGGCAGTTACGCATCTGAATAAACAAACTGAACTGTTCAATGAATGTAGAAAGAGACATTTGGGAAGCAACTGTCGCCAGAGATGATTAATGTTCTAAAAAAACGGAACGATTTAAAATAAGAGGATAGTTTTATGGAACAGAAATAGGCAGAAATACTCGTGTTTTTTCTTAGCCAATTATTCAATGTCTCCAATCTCTAAGGCAAAATCGGACACCTATGGCGTACCAATTATCGCCTTAGGAAATGGACATAATGATTCGAGTCTAAAACCTGCACGAAGCTGTTTGCTTTTCATCTCGCGCTAATGCCCTTGTGAGAGGCATGAATCTATATATTCACCTCCCAATGGTGGTACACAAATTCCATTTTGTGACAGTTTTATTAATTATGTCCAATGTATAGCTTCAAAATTATTTGTTGATTATTTCAATTTTTTCTTGGCTTAACTCCTGAAGGAATGTAAAAATTAACTTATTGAGTTATCTAAAAAAAATGCACAGTTGCAGATTTCTAAATTTAACTTTGCCCATCATTCAAACAAACTTCACAGCTTGATTAAATTTATTGTGGGTGTGTATCTTATTTGAATTAATCAAAAAATATAGCAAGTTCCATAATCAGCAACTGTAGATTTTCATGAAACTGTTTGCCTTTCATCGCGTGCTAATGCCCTTGTGAGAGGCATGAATCCATATATCAACCTCCCAACTATGAGTAAATCTAAAAAATGAAATTGTTAGCCTTGCTCAAGGAAAAGGAGAAATTCTTGATTTAAACCAGCTGTACTACGCTGAACAATTGACCTTGTGTCACATCCTCTTGTTGACTGGGTCTGGTAAATACAAATAAAGAAGGTGCGTTTAACCTAATGGTTATCATTAGAAATTGGTTTTGTCATTGCAATTCTATTTCAAATCCTGGATGAGGTATTTCCGTTTCACTTTGCGCTAATGCTCTTGGAAACGGCACAAATCATCTGTTCTCTCTAGGGGAAAACAATAGGACAGACTGGCTTCTTTAAGGCTAACAGCCAAGAAGCTGAAATTGAGATGGTTAAAATAATGTCCGTAGCGGAGGGTTGGGTATTAGTGTAGGTCGATTTTTCACTTTTCAAAAATATCAAATTTCATGAGAGACTGAATGTTGTGTATTCATCTCTTAAGTACTGATACCAACATTTAGAAGTTGCACTTGTACCAATCTTCGAGGAAATACAATGAAAAATCCTCCGTTTTGCAACATATAACCAAAAACTGATTAGAAAATCTAACAATTTCAGGATTTAAAGCAGGGAATGTTGTCATTTTATTTTATCAAAATTAGATGATGAAATTATAACTAAAATTCATATAAGAGATATGCGCCACCCCATTAACGGTCTCTTAAATGCTGTTTTACCACATTAATTAAGCAGTAACAGTGAATTCATTTGAAAAAAAAAAGATTTTCTTCTGTTACGAATGAAAAAAACAAAAATAAACAAATATCGAAAAATAATAGTTTACTATTTAATATATAGAATAACATATCTCGATATTAGACGAAAATGAAGGTCACAGTTTATGACACTTTTTGCAATTATTTGCCTGTGTCTCGCTTCAAAGTCATATATTGATTTGGAAGCATTCATTATTATCTTGACTGTCCCTTCAATACTTGAGAATGTGAGGGCAGATCTGGCAAGTCCAGCCTCGAACAATTAATTAAGGATTCTCGAGTTCATTTTTAAATATCCTTATGTGAGTGGTGGTTTACAAACTCCATTTTGTGACAGATCTATTAATTATGTCCAATGTATAGCTTCAAAATTTTTGTTATTTTTAAAAATTAACTTATTGAGTTATCTAAAAAAAGCACAGTTGCAGATTTCTAAATTTAACTTTGCCCCATCATTCAAACAAACTTCACAGCTTGATTAAATGCATTGTGGTGTGTATGTTATTTGAATTAATCAAAAGATATAACAAGTTCTATAATCAGCAACTGTAGATTTTCAAGATGATCCAAACGTTTAGGAAATAACCTTTTGATATCCAATAGATTACACTGAAAAACATACAGTATAATGTTTTGCCTCACTGCCAGAAAATATATTTTACTCCTTGGTGAAATCTGATGAACTGCAAGCGAGGGAAGATGCTATGAAAATAATTTTGGCTATTAGGTAAGTAACTATTTATCCATGTAAAACTGACTGAATTAGTTAATTTTTTTTATATAATTTCCCCATAAATATAAAGAGTACGGAATGCATTTTTAGGTAAGTTTCTGTTGTAAAATTTTGACAATGCGCACTTCGGGTGATCTATTGCTGAGTAATAATGTGATTTATAAGTGTATACTTAAATTTAGCCATACACTATATACCACAAGAATGTCCTGAAACATACAGCTAGCATTGAATATTTACTGAAATGCTTGCCAAAAGCAAACTTTGAATATTAAACCGATATTTATTTTAACAGAAAGATTATAACTCTTTCCACATAATCATGTGTAAAAAAAGTATAAAAACTAATCTAATTAGATATTCAAATATAGTACTATGGCTTATAGATATCACAGATTTAATAATACAACATTGTACGGTATATAAAACTCATCTACCGAAAAGCTGTATAAAAAATAAACATTCAATGTTATTTTCGTCATGACGTGGAATATTATTCTAACATGAAGAAAAATTTGTTTTTGCTTTTCTTTAATTCAGACAGTTATTTAATTCATGCCATCAAGACACAGCAAGAGTTTACACGCAGAAATTACGATGTACGCCTATAAAAACAACAGGAATACTTGCTTGGAGTCAAACTCAAACACACAAATTTAGCAGAAATAAACAACACACCGTGTTAATAAGAAATCTGGCAATTCAGGAAAATTAGACAAGATCACACACACACACACACACACACACACACACACATATATATATATATATATATATATATATATATATATATATATATATATATATATATAGAGAGAGAGAGAGAGAGAGAGAGAGATAGATATAGATATAGATATATATATATATATATAGTAAGGAAAATAAGTATTTCATCGCCTGTTAATTTTCTGAGCTTGCCGGCTTACAAAAATAGGAATGGTGTATAAATTTCAGGGTAGGTCCGTCTTGAAAATGAGAGATAGAATATAAAAAAATAACTTTTTAGAGAATCACATTATATCAATGTTTGAACATCTATTTGCATTTTATTGAAAAAATAATTATTCCAGCCCATAGCAAAATATAACTCAGTACTTGGTGAAAAAAAACCCGTGTTGGCAAGCACACCAGCCAGGCGTTTCTTGTAGTTGGTTACCAAGTTTTTACAGCTCCGATGAAGATTTTGGCCCACTTGACTTTGTAGATCCCCTCCAAATCCTTATGGTTTGTATGTTGTCGTTCGGAAACTCAAAGCTTCAGCTCCCTCTACGGATTCTCTAAACGATTAAGGTCCAGAGATGACTAGGCCACTCCATTAACTTAATGCCCTTCTTCTTGCGCCACTCCTTTGTTGCCTTAGCCGTATGTTTTTGGGCCATTTTCATGCTGGAACACCCAACCATGACCCATCTTCAGTGTCCTGTCTGGGGCAATGTGGTCTTCACTCAAGATTGTCCTGTCGTTCTTTCCCTCGAACCAGTGCCCTTAGCAGAAAAACAGTAACAATCATAATGTTTCCAACACCATGCTTAACGGTTAGTCAACATAGTCAACTAGTCGAATTGATGACAAAAAGCTCAATGTAATCTCATCTGTCCACAGCATTTTCTCCCAATCCTCCTCATAATCATCCAGCTGCTGAACTGCTAACTTCAGTCGGGCCTGTACATGTGCCTTTTTGAGTAGGGGGACTTTGCGGGAACTTCAAGATTTCAGTCCCCAAAGAAATCATGTTTGACGTGTCATTTAACTCTTTGCCTATTTAAATCCGCTCACAGTGGCTCTCCCACCAGTGCGATCCATACCTAAGCAAAGTACAAAAACTGATGTTTAGTTCATTAAAACTTAGCAGAAGGAATCAGATTTCTATATTATTATGACTTTATATGAATAGAACGAGTTATGAGTTGAACAATTATGAAATTTGAAATATTCTATTATACAGGTAAAAATAGCAATAAAGGTTCGTACAGCTGTGGGAAACATTACAAAGGGAAAGTGATAAAATCCCATGAGAGAAAACAATCATTACCTCAACAATTAACGCAGATGTGTACATTGATATTCTGAGCAATGCTTCCGTTCCAACGACAGAAGATTAGTTGAGTCAAGTTGAAGTCATTTTTCAGTACGATAATTCATCTCGGGATTTAATATTGTCTTCAGTGAATGCATATAAAATCAGTTACACGACCAACAGTCCGGATCTAAATCCAATTGAAAATGTATAGGGGAATTTTTTTTAAATGATCCATGAGAAAGCTCCATCCACCAAAAAATATCTAATAACTGACATTCTGGAAATTTGGACCCACTTTGTAAAAAAATATTGCTTTAAATTAGGGAAATATATGCCTAAAATAATTAAGGTGGTCATGAATGCTCACAGTGAGGCAGCTAAGTATTAATTTTAATTTTTGCTTGTCAATGATATCCTTAATGTTTTCCACAAAATTTCGTTATTCCATAATATTTTCCTCTACATGTCTTGGAATAAGAATTATAGCATTAATTTAAATAATTTAATCAAATTTGTTTATGGTAAATTCTATAACGACATAATGTTCAGCTATTAAAGAATAAATGTTTTGTGTTTTATTTGTAATTAGTTTATTTTACTAATAAGGATTGGGGGTAAGCTCAGTCAGTGGAGCACTCACCTAGGAATAGCAAAGTTCTAGGTTCGATACCAGTCTCTGCCGACTCAGCGCAGGAGTAGCGGAGATTGCGTAATCTGATCTGTGTGGTAAAGTGGTGAGCTGAAGTTGAGTGTGGCGTTCCATCTCCGAAAAAATAATTTCCCTTGTCTAGCGCCAGGGAAAAGGGGATAGACTCTCTCGTTTTCCAGCTGATACCAACAATAGACCATTCCGCCAACTTCACTTACTACTAAATAAAAGAATAGCTGGACAACCTTTTAAATGGTTGGCTGGCTGGATTTTACGGCATGTCAACCCTTGGGTTATTTTATGCCGAAGACGTTTTTGTTTCATTCATTCTTGTTAGATATTCAAAATATTTTAAAACACAATTTTTCAAACTCGTTTTTTAACTATTTAATCCATAGATAGAACATTAACAGGTATTACTATTTTTGGTCAGCGTAGAGCTGAGAATAATGACAATAAAGGGGTACTCCACTCTCCAAAGATTTCCAAAATTGAAATTTCACCACCTGATGAAGTTTATTGACATACACAGGATACTAAAGTCTTAGAGTGCTAATTCCATAGTGTTCGCCAGGTATAATAGATATAATATGGTAGATAGTGTAGCGACATTTTTCTTACAGGAGAATAACTTCCTCTCAAAAATCAACGTTCGAAATATTGTTTAATTGAGGAAATGCGGAATTTCTTCACTTACTAAGCACGAACGAGTCATGACAAACATTTATGCAACTTTACGTTCTGCTATCTGGCTTACACTAACCAGAGAGAATACTCATAAATGTTTAGTAAGTTAAGAAAAAAAAAAGAGAAAGTATTTTCATTTTCTGATAACGTTGTCTGAATGTATGATCTTTGAAGACAGTATTACAAAGAGAATAATCTGAATGATATTGAGACTTTCAAGAACACATGCATATTTGAATAGCTGTCTTTTGGAGTGGAAGCGAGAGGCGCCAGTTTGTCGCATTTGGGAATTTAAGTAGCAATTCCAAGCGTCGGATAAGAACAAAGATATTGTAAATTTAACCAACCACATTCAAGTGTTACTTTTACCTCAAATATAAACTTAAACAGGCAACCAGTCTTGTAGAATGTCTTATCATGTTTTGGGCAAAGGAAGTGTTTACACAAAAAGCCCTACAAAGATTATATTCGCGTCACTATCATACCGTAAATGGGAAAAGTTAAGGTCAGCCTTACCAAATATTTATAAAGGCTCTAAGACTAGCAAACCAACAGTATTCCACTGGTTGTCTAAATAAGAGGGTATATTTACATTATTAAATTGGCTCCCTGTTCTGCAATTTTGGGGGACAGAAATAGTATTTTTACTGTGATTATAGTGAGACCTAGGAAATTTTCTTGCGACGAAGACGCCCATGTTTGGCCGAATCAAGGAGCTCGGAACCTCAGGGTTCCGGGCTTGAAAGTTGTCCTCGCACGACTTGGATCCGTGCGTTAAACTGGGGAAATTTAATAGTTATGACGCTCCACCTTAGACGCAATAAAAATCTCCCATGTCGTAGGCCAGACTTATTGGTTGAAAAACTGGTGTAGGAAAAGGAAAACTGAATTTAAACCTGTTAAACTCTTCAAGAATCTGATCTTGTGTCACTATTTGTACGGAGTGGTCGTTATATATATATATATATATATATATATATATATATATATATATATATATATATATATAATTAGTCACAAAGGGATTATATACAATGATGGACCAAATGTGATTCGTACAAATGCAAGAAAGAGACAGTCTATATCACAAAAAAATGGTTATTATTAAATATTAACGCTAACGAAAAGGATTTCATAGGGTTAGTTAAATTTTATTTATTCATTTGTTCCTTATGTATACTTCGCCTTTTTTCTATCTTCTCAAATCAACCTTTAAAAGTTGATATCAAATACGAACATATAGAATATTATGACAATAGTAAAAAATAAACTACATTAATCAGCTCCGTGCGGTTTGTGGATGCGGAAGATTTATCAGGAGCAAGGACCGACAAGGTCGTTTGGCGAGGGAATGTCATGGAAATCAGTGCTAACAGCGCAACTCATGATGATGATGATGAGAATGAGTAGTAGGAGGAAGAGGAGGAGAAGGAGGGATAGAATTAATATGATATTTACAGAAGGTGATTTCAATATACGCATAGGAAAGACATGAACTGCCATAGACAGATTATCGATCATATAGAAATCATATCTTTCTATTAAGATAGAGCAAGAATTCTCCCAAGCTGTAGCCGTGTGAGTATTACTGTATGGTTGCACCACTTGGACATTAAAGAAATGATAGAGAAAAAAAGCTTGATGGAAACTATGCATAGATGCTGCGTGTTGTACTTAACAAATCCTGGAAGCAGTATCCCACGAAAAACCATGTGTATGGCCACTTACCTACTATCATAAAACCATACGAGTAACGCGAATAAGTATGGATACTGCTGGTGAAGTAAGGACGAACTCATAATTTATGTTCTCTTGTGGACACATACACATGGACTCACAGTTGTCGGCCTACCAGTAAAACTTTACATTTATCAGCTCTCTCTGAATACTGGGTGTCCTGAAGAGGACCACTCTCAAGCGATGGCCGATAGGGACGAGTGGTGAGAAACAGAGTCATTGGTATTCGTACTGTCACCGCAACATGATGATGATGATGATGATGATGATGATGATGATGGTACTGTATATTTTTAGATACACATCTGTTACACTTTATATACTCGTCTATTCTTTTTTTAAAACTTTTCTTTTCATTTCTTTACTTTTTTTATATCCAACTTGTATTTGATTTCTGGAAAGCTTTCAGGAACTACATCGGATAGTTTGTCTAGTATTATCTCCAAACACCTCTCAGTGGGATCGCAGGATTGGTACGATAGCTGTTGGCAAAGTAGTTCTACCAACTAACGGCAGATGGCTAGAGCAAATTACGCATGTGCAGAAAGAAATCATAACAGTGTAGACTAAGCGTAAGAAATGAGCTGGCAAAATGGAGGAGGCTCATACGCCGTACCATCCTCCAAATTCCGTACTGCTCCACCTGCACTTGTTTATTTAGAAATCGGACTCTTGTTATTACAGATTTTTGCTGTTTTGTTACTTTTCTTTTTCTGACGGAGCCAGTGCAAGTGTGATTAGATAACATAACTATCATCTCCTTATCTCACAGTCTACCCACTCACACTACACCTATCTCTCTATGAGAAAGTAAATACACAAGCGATGTGTTTATGATATGGCTTTATTTAGCCGACAATTTTTTTTTTGGGGGGGGGGAGAATATGTGCTTAATTGAAGTCGTACGAAATTTTGAAAGTTAATTAATTAATAATTAATTAATTAGGCGGGCATACCTATTAAATGTAAGGCTAAACAAATCGAGAAAAATCAATCTCTGGCCGAAATGAACATACAGAGATTGATTTTTCTCGATTTGTTTAGCCTTACATTTAATAGGTATGCCCGCCTAATTAATTATTTATTAATTAACTTTCAAAATTACGTACGACTTCAATTAAGCACATATTCTCCCCAAAAAACTATCTCTCTTATCTAAATAGCCGTCGGGTTTGTTTTCTGGAGTTCTTAGATAAAGGTATAGTCGTTACCTTTTTTGTTATCGTTTTATATGTTTTCACCAGCATTTCTCTATTTAGCAAAACATAGAAGACTAAGGATAAATTAATGTTACCCTTACTTTATGCAGGGAAATCAGTCGGAAATCGAAAGGATCTGCAATTGATATCTGACCTGTAATCTTATTTTAGGGCACCCAGTAAGAGTCGAAATCATTGTGGTCTGTTAGGCTAGATCGCGAAACAGATCCACGTGAGCTGCTGTCTCCCGTGTTTAAGCTTCAAATTCTACACAACATTTTAGATGCTAATAGAATTGTTGACGTAATTGTCATATAAACAAATGCTGTACATTACTTTTCAAATTTGAAATATGAAAATTTGAAATTTGAAAATTGTTCAAATATCTTTTGGGGATTATTATTATTATTATTATTATTATTATTATTATTATTATTATTATTATTATTATTATTATTATTATTATTATTATTATTTCACTCCATTCGAGTTTTTCACACATGCAGAAGCCGATGGTTCACTGGAGGCTGAGTGACAGCAACTCTCCTCAGGTCTCCAGGACTCTTCTGAGTATTCCAGCCGATCTCAATAATGCTGTAGTCTGGATGGTCTGGATTCTTCCTCCGATTTTTGATTCACCTAGACTCCTTTCTAACCACTTTAGGGTTGTTCCAAGGGTCCCAATCACAATCGACACGACCTTGACCCTCATGTTCCACAGTTTTTTTAGTTCTCTGGCAAGGTCTAAGTATTTATCGATTTTTTCGTTTTCTTTCATTTTTACTCTGTGGTCAGCCGGGACGGCAGAGTCCACGAGATGACAAGTCTTCCTCTTCTTGTCAACCAAGACAAGACCTGGTCTCCTGGCCGGGATTAGGTGATCCGTCTGTACCTCAAAGTCTCAGAGAATTTTATGTGTCTCATTCTCCAGGACAGATTCAGGTTTGTGCATATACCATTTAGTTGAATGGTGAAAATGGAATTTCTTGCACAGTTCCCAGTGAATCACCTTTCCCACCCAGTCGTGTCTATTCTTGTACTCTCTTTGTGCGAGTTTACTGCATTCGCTTATTATGTGATTGACAGTTTCATCTCTTTCCCAACACTATTATTATTATTATTATTATTATTATTATTATTATTATTATTATTATTATTATTATTATTATTTACTCCTTTTGAGTTTTCACATCAGCATTAGCTGATGGTCTTTCAATGGAGTCTGAGTGACAGCAAGTCTGCTCAGGTTTCCAGGACTCTTCTGAGTATTCTGGCATATTGCAGCAGTGCAGTGTTTTGAATGATTTTAATCCTTCCTCTGATTTCCAAACTTTCCAAACCCTTTTCCAATCCTTTTGGGACCGTTCCAAGTGCACCAACTACAATTGGTATCACTTTCACTTTCATATTCCATAACTTTTTCAGTTCCCTGGAAGGTCCAGATATTTGTCCATTTTTTCCTTTTCCGTTAGCTTCACCCTGTGATCTGCTGGAACTGCAAAATCCACCAGTTGACAAGTTCTTTTTTTTTTGTTGTTTATCAACACTAGGTCTGGTCTTCTTGCTGGGATAAGGTGATCCGTTTTTATTTCAAAGTCCCAGAGAACAGATTCTGGTTTATGCATATAGCATTTTGTTGTATTATTATTATTATTATTATTATTATTATCATTATTATTATTATTTCTCTCTATTGGAGTTTTTCACACCCATCTTAGCCGATGGTTCATTGGAAGCTGAGTGACAGGAAGTTTCGTCAGGTCTCCAGGTCTCCTCTGATTATTCTAGCCGATCACAATAATGCTGTAGTCTGTATGGTCTCGATTCTTCCTCTGATTTCCAGTTCATCTAGAATCTTTTCCAGACCCTTAGGGACCGTTCCAAGGGCACCTATTACAATTGACACAACCTTCACTTTCATGTTCTACACTTTTCTTAGCTATCTGGCAAGATCCAAGTATTTGTCTATTTTTTCGTTTTCCTTCACATTCCCACGGTGATCGGCCGTGACGGCGAAATCCACGAGATGACAATTTCTCTTCTTCTTCTTCTTCTTCTTCTTCTTCTTCTTCTTCTTCTTCTTCTTCTTCTTCTTCTTCTTCTTCTTCATTATTATTATTATTATTATTATTATTATTATTATTATTATTATTATTATTATTGAGTGTTTTACACCAGTGTTAGATGATGGTCTTTTACTGGAGTCTGAGTGACAAAAAGTCTTCTCAGGTCTCCAGGATTCTTCTGAGTATTCTAGCCGATTGCAGCAAGGTAGTTGTCAGGGTGGTCTCAATTCTTCCTCTGATTTCTAGTTCCTTTATTATTATTATTATTATTATTATTATTATTATTATTATTATTATTATTATTATTATTATTATTATACCAGCGTAAGCTGATGGTCCTTCACTGGAATTTAGTGAAAACTAGTCTCCTCAAGTTTTCAAGACTCTTCTGTGTATTCTTGCTCATCTTTACAATGCTGTCTTCTGGATCTTTTCAATTATTCCTCTGATTTCAAATTCCTCTAGTCTGTTTTCTAAATTTTGGCGTACCATTCCAAGTGCGCCAATTACAATTGGTATCACCTTTATCCTCATATTCCATTTTTTTTTTCAATTAGTAGAAGAAGTCGGTCATATCCTGTAGAAATAATTATAGATACGGACAACGTAGATGATCAAGCGTTTCTTGTAATTACACCTACATAAGCCGAATCACTGCTGAGAAGGCAACATGTGTTGTAAAAAAGATGGAGACAGCTCCACACTGGATAGCATGAAATTAGTAGACCAGTTCACGTCAATAATTAAAAAGAAATAGATCAGATTGTGGTACACTGAAACACTATAATATTCTTCTTCAATAATAAACTTCAGTTATATTTTATTGTATTAATTATGGATCATGAACAATATCACTCTACCATCCTCGGCAGAAATGTTAGCGATTAACAAAAATATTTTTCTGAATATGGCACTAAAGCACATCCGGTGATGAAAATCCGTTTCTCGAGCTATGTGGAGTGTTGAGACTTCTTTCGGTGCCATTAACCCAAATTCCACTCTGAATCGGACAGGTAGAGCTTGTTTTGGACCCCATCAATGAATCAAATAGATCAATTAAAAACATATGAGTATTTGATAATAATACTTAAAACCATATAAGTATAAAAGAAATAACGTTGACGAAGTGACACATTATCGATAACAGCCGGACAGTGAAGCAGTCTATCCCCTTTTCACTAGCGCTAGACAAAAGGAGATTGTGTTTGGTGGGATGGAGCGTAACACCTCCTGCCAGCTTCCCACTTTACCGCACAGATCAGATTACACGGTGTACTACTCATACACTGAGTTGCCGGGGACCGGTAATGAGCCAGGAATCTAGCGATTGCCTGGGTAATACTCTACCTACTGGACTAAACATTATAACCAAGTGAAAGCAAATGGTGATTATTTATAATTGTTCGCAAACAAATGGTTATTATTAAATATGAATAGTTATTAGAGAGCTTTTAGTGTTCGGCTAGAAACCACAAGGTTCCTAGTTCGATACCGGTCCCCGCCAACTCAGCGTATGAGTAGCACAGGGATATGTGCGGTAAAGTAAGGAGCTGATGGTAGGTATTGTGCTCCACCTCAGATGCTAAAAACAATCTCCTTGGTCTAGCGCTATTGAAAAGGGGATAGACTCCCTCGCTGACTGGCTGATACCGACTTTAGGCCGCCCCGTCGACTTTACTTACTTTTTTATGAACAAATACTTAACATATAACTTAACTTATAGATCATTCAAATAAACAGCTGCTTAAAACCATATTATGGCCTGAAGAATACTTTATACGGCATTAGATAATCCAACAAAGGTTTATATACCTTAGAACCGCATGGTGGAAGCGTGTGGTGTAATGGTTAAAGTCATGGGAAATGGACTCGTCGCCCCGAGTTCAAATCCTGAACGTGGTAATTACATTTCACTTAGCGCTAGTACTCTTGGGAAAGTTATGAATCCCACTCCCCTTCCAGCTATGGGTAAATAGTAGGGCAAAGCGGGCTCTTTAACCTTGGTTAGGCAACCGGTCTAAAGGGAGGAAAACTGTGAATTCAACTCCGCTTAAGAAATTGACCTTGTGTCACACCCTGCTCGTCCGGAGGGGTTGGTAAATATATATATGCCTTAGAACCAACCAACCAACCAACCAGTCAGTAGTAATATTTAGTTATAAAACCAAAACCAAATGCACATACATTTGGAGCTGTTGATCTAACACGAGGCTGGAGGTGAAAGCTTCCTGGGCTGTGTTAATAAAACGAGAGTCCGCGGAATGACGCAGATTTTTACGATTACAGCTTACAGGCTCTTGTTCCGCTCAAACGAAAATGCATAGCCGATAGTGTTGACTACGACGAGAAATAGTTTTATGTAGCTGACAACTTGGTATATCCCACAGTCTTATCGTGTTCACTATGTCTGTTGTTTCCGGGGAAATAAATAGAATACATTGCTTTCAGGGCATTTCACGTACAACACTGTCATAGAACTAGTGTGAAGAAGAAGAAGAAGAAGAAGAAGAAGAAGAAGAAGAAGAAGAAGAAGAAGAAGAAGAAGAAGAAGAAGAAGAAGATTTTAATCCTACTGTACAAGCAAAATTCTCGTCGCTATGTAACATTTTTGGTGTCTTATCCAATCATATATTAGTTTTAAATTAGATCCCTTACTCACACACACAGACACAGATACAGACACAGACACATGCACACACGCACACACACAACACGCACACACACACACACACATATATATATATATATATATAATATATATATATATATAATATATATATATACACACACAAACATATGTATATATATATACACACACAACATATATATATATATAAATATATATATTACACACACAAACATATGTATATATATATACACACACAAACATATATATATATATATAAATATATATATATACACACACAAACATATGTACATATATGTATATTGTTTTCGCCTTGTTGCCAACATCTCAAAAATTCGCTACATTTGTTGTCAAAAGATATACATGGATCATGACCGACATATATATGGCGCGAAATGCCCACGTTGGTGAATATTGTAACGTCTTTCGTTTTTTGCAGTATTAAGGTTTTTTGTTTTGTAAACTCATTTTGACTTTCCTCTCCGACCCAAACAACTACGGGAGTGAATGAGCTCTGATGATGATTTTTGTAAAATCGAAATATTGATCAATATCAGCTATGATTATATTATAAATTGTTTTCTTCTTTAACAGCATTGTGTGATGTTTTCATTCCACCTTTTCTTACACATATATGTATGTAAACTGTTTCATAAAAGTATCGGGATTGAAGCTGTATTTAGCAAGATAAAAATTAACAATAAATTGCACGTTAATATTTTTCAGAATAGAAGGTATGTCATGAAAGTGTCGAGTTTGAAGATGCATTTACCAAGATAGAAATGAACAATGAATGGAACTTTAGTTTTTGTTCAGAATACAAGGTGTGTCAAAAAGTACAAAAACTTTCGATACCTTTTTGACACAACTTGTATATATATATATACAAGTTGTGTCAAAAAGGTATCGATATATATATATATATACATATATATATTTATATATACATATATATATGAGAGTACGTAAATAATCACTGTGTTTATTTGATGAGGCTTTTAGCCGACAATTTTTGGAGGATATGGCCTTAATTGAAGTCATACCTAATTTTTGAAAATTAATTAGTTAATAATTAATGAATTTAGGCGGGCATATATGTTCAAATGTAAGGCTAAACAGATCGAGAAAATGTCAATCCCTGAATGTACATTTCCACCTATTAGGTCTCATCAGCAAGGTTATAGACATAGGAGACTGCTCCGTGTGCGACTCGAAACCTCGACTGCCAAGCTGACAGGCGGAGATTCTAACCACTACACCAGCTTGCCAATCCAAGATTCTTCATCCGTTTTGAACTTATGTATATTCCACTTTTTATTGACTTGCTACACGACAGTTTGAGAGTACGTAAATGAACACTGTGTTTATTTAATATGGCTTTTAGCCGACAATTTTTGGAGGATATGTGCCCGCCTAAATTCATTAATTGTGTGTGTGTGTGTGTGTGTGTGGTTAATGTATGAGTATATGATAATCTCTATTTGAGAAGAAAAGCCAATAGTGTCTCTTCAGAACACAGAGAGAAATAACAATGTATCGTCGTACATGGAAAAAAAACTATTTCGAATGAGAAGCAATAACATAATCATTTTTACATGACCGGCTCATCGGCATAGCAAACATGATTGTAAACAATACTATGGCCTATATTTTTAAGAATTTTTTTCTCTACAAAGAATAAATAACAAAATACTGAAAACATAGAAACAACTAGAGGATTAAAATACGGGAAATATTAAATATGAAGTACCCTTGATTATTTATTTGGATAACACTCGAGTCAGTACAATTCTGAAACAACAATGAAATCAAAGGAAACAAACTTGAATGGATTAACTTGAAAATATTGCCGATGCATGATATGAAGTATATTAAAATTAATATTCCAAGTAATATTAGAAAATATTAAAAGGAATATATATAAATACATATATATATATATATATATATATATATATATATATATATATATAATATATATATATATTATATATATATATATATATATATGTGTATATATATATATACGTATAAAATACGGAGACATGATATATCATAAACGGAGACTACTGTTATATTTGCCACAAATCGCTTCGTAACAGACTGATGAGGAGGAGGATTATGATGATAGTTGGTCTTGGTCTTGGTTGAGGGAAAAGTGAGACGTAGTCACGTGATCATTTGGAGGTCTGAAACCTAAATATATAAAAAAACAAAAACATTTTAAACATCGGTCCTTTCGTTGTTTATTCACTTAGCATTCGTGGGAGTTGTGGCTAAAGCAGCGTTGTTGCTAATGTGCTAAACTCTGAAATAGTAGTAAGCAGGTTCGTACTCCAATAGCGATATTACGTTCAATTTTGAATTAACACCCTTGGAAAATTAAGAAACCGCTCATTTCCCTACCTAGGAGTTAAATAGTACAACTACTTTTCTTCTACAAGGGTGACTTTTGTATTAAGTAACCCACAAAGGTTGATATTCCATTAAACAAAAAGCACAAATCTCTTAGCATTCAACCTGTTTCGATCATGCGGGAAGTTCGTAGAAACATAGCGAGATACGTCAGCATCTCAAGGCTATACGTTTTTTTCGGTGCTTTTTTCTCTAGTTATTCATATATATATATATATATATATATATATATATATATAGTAAACTACAGACACGTGTTTCGAGGTATCACCTCTCATCAGTGCAGTTATACCATTTTAGCAGCTACCTCTGGCTGTGTTCGAGACCCGAACGAACTTACGCTCGCCAAACCTCTTACCCATACGGCCACAGTCAGCTGACAAGTATAGCAGGCTACTTAATCGCTACATTTCTAAGCGGAAATTAATTCCCCTAGAGGTCTCAAACTTTGTAAACAAAGTGAGTCTTAGCTGAACGCCGAATACGGTGAATTTTGCAATTAAATCCCTTCTAAATAAAGTGCTCAACCTAAATTGGGAGCGTATAATAGAGTAAACTACAGACACGTGTTATATATATATATATATATATATATATATATATATATATATATATATATATATATATATATATATATATATATATGCTCCGAAAACCCGTTAGAACTCTCTAGAGTGAATTTTAACGAACTTTCACCCCTTGGCGTAAAGCAATACACGTCTGTTGTTTACAGACTTGAGTTCTCTGGTGATCGAAACATGCATCTACGCATGTATGTATTTATTAGTTGAATGTCCGCCTCTTACTGACAGCTACTGACGCTCGAGAGGTAGGGAGTCGGACTGAAGAAAATTCAGTCGGATTTTCCTCCCGGCTAGAAGTAGCTGTTATCTAGCCCTACTGATGAGGCGTAAACGTCGAAACACGGTGTCTGTAGATGACTATATCAACAATCACCTGATCCATATTTTGCCACTCCTTTTTTCTTTAAGGGTTGCTAGGTCTAGGTGCTACCGAACGTGCTCTATTTTTATGATCTTTGGCCACCCATTATATCGTTATAACATTATAATTATAAAGTTCCGAGCTCCAGCGAACCCTTTCAATTTCACTTTACACTGGCTGACTACACCCGGATCTGTTTGGGGACCACGCCTTCCGATGACTCTTTCGTTTGGTCATATCTCAAGCTAGCTCACGGGATATTTAATCCTTCCAATAGAGTCCACCGCCACCAACCAGCCTTTCGGATAACCAAAATTAAATTAACCGTTAATAATTACGCGGTCCACCAGCCACCTGCCTAAACCCTAGACATTCATGGCCAACACCCGAACACCTGCAACATCGTAGCAACTAACAATATTACAATTTTCTATAATGTTTAGCTAGCTCGGTTACCAGAACTAGTGAGTTTAAATCTCATGGATTAGCAATACTTCAGTCTTGATGTCAAACTATGCTCAGGTTATGCACATATCTACCCATTTTATTTGCTTCATTTGATCTTGTGTGGTAGATTTTTTTTAGTTCCTTATGGCATATCAACTCCTTAAGTATTATTTAATTCCGAAATTTGATTCATTTGTAAATGATTGTAATAAGTATATTTTCAATTTTCCATAACATTTTGTTATCAATCAAACCAGGTGATAAGTTATTTTTATCATCTGATTATACAAACCTTCCAAGTAAGTCGAGTAAGACAAGCTACAAACTGCTAGCGAAGTATGGACAAACCCATGAGTAATTTTCTCTCATGGGCAGCTAGTGTTGGTGATCTGTTACATAATTCATAAGCAGCTTTTAATTTATGTACGTACCTGTAGTTAGAACATTTAAATCAAGATCCATACAGTTAGAATAACGGGGCCCATTGAAAGTTAACCGATAGTCATTGACGGGTAATATCCTTTTTACAAGACCCCTTGAAAAACATGCGACTAATCGCATGAGATAGTTAATTATTCAGATGCGGCAGAGTTTTCAGAGCGAGCGACTTTTGCATTCGCTCGCTCTGCTGTCGGTCGCCCCGCGGCGGAATCATGGGCTAGGTTGTGAAATAAAAGCTTTATCAGAAAAAAACCCAAGTTTTGTCAATTGATCAAACAAGAAATGACCAGCCCAACACAGAAAAGAAGAAGAGCCAACCCTTAACAGAAAGTCATGAAGAGTAGTCAGACCAGAGAAAATGTAATAATTTACATGCATCAGTTCTGAAGAGCGATGGCCAATAGGAACGGATAGGAATGCATGCTGTCGATACGTGTTGACGATGGTGATGATATTAGGAATTCTTATCAAATGTACGTAATATGTATGGTTTCAATTTTTTCGAAGACTAAGAATCACTTAGTTTCAAATAACTAACCCTATTTAATAATTCTTTGTTTGCATACAGTTGTATGGTTTCAAACATTCGTATATGATACTAATAATTTTCAAATATATATCTTTGGCTCATAGATGGAATACTAACAATGCTACCACCCCAGATAAGAGTGGACCTTGGAGCAATGGCAATTTACGGGTACTTAATAATCTACACAACTGCGGAACTTGAGTCTCACCACAGGATGCAATTTAATATCATAACCAGGATACATTTTAATTTATGTCTGGAATTCTTAATTTAGCAAATACTTACCTTATACATGTCTTCGAGCTCGGTGTTCAGTGGTTTCGGTCACTGGAAAGGTACGGTATTGATTAATAGTGTGTTCTCATGGCGCCGTCCCCCTAGTCAATACCTTCCCCCTAGTTTAAGAGGAGTAAGGTAGGGTTTATTGAACGGTACCTGGGGTACTCCAAAAGAGGAATGATGAAAGGAGTCATGCATTTTTTTTAGTTGGCCAATGTAATAGTATTGGTTTGTGCGTGGCTCCCTACGTTAAAATGACATTGTATTAATACGGCATAGTAGGAGGTCAGGAAAATATTTTTATCTTATTTTAGAGAATACAAAGGTCAAATCTTAGAAGTATAAAGGTCGTTATAAACCTCCGGAACAAAGATTTGCAAAATAGACAATAAAAGAAGATAAAAAGAATTAGGACATTTTTTTTTTAAATTTAATCAAACAGATTTTGTTATTATCTTTTGACTTGAACTTTTATACGGTTAACTAATAAAATTTAGAAGCATTGCTTTTGTCAATGTAATTAGCATAAACGTGAATCAGCATTAAAATAACACGATTTCTTTGCGGCCATAACTGCCCATAAAAAACGCGGGAAAAGCCGTAAGGCCGGCATTTGAAACAACGGCAGGAAGAAATTATCTGTTTTTCTTTCATTGTGGCCAAAAAGAAGACAGCATCAAACGAGATCCACCATGAACGAAAACGAGGCTGATCTACAACAAAAACCATTCGCTGTGACAGCTGACCTCTTCACTTTCGATTATGTTGGTTATAATTGCTTTAAAATGGACCATAAAAGCCGCCAATACTGACAAAGGCTGGCGAATAAATAACAACAATGAGCTGCAATCTATCGATGCTCTCCCTCTTATTTCCATTCAACTTTTTTTCCATGATGCATTTATTGCTTTAGCTTTTTCTTAAGCTATATATATAATATATATATATATTATATATTATATATATATATTATATATATTTAGTAGGAAGTTCTTGATACATATGTGTGTGTATGTTTGTATGTATGTATATACATATATTTATACGAGGTGTGTCCAAAATAAATCAAAAGTAACCAACATATATATATATAAAGTTATATATATATATATATGCCTTTTCGAACGAAAGTTGAACGATGTAGTCCATATTTGCCGAGTTTTTGCTTTCATTTTATTTTATGCTGGATCGGCAAAAATGCGCCAGATGACAATTCATTTTCTTTTCATTAATTAAAACTAGGTATATATTTTTTTTTATTTCTAAGCCCCACAGATTTGTATGCCTTTTTATTTCTCAAACTATGTTTACTTTCAAAGAATGCCAATGGGATAGAAAATGTCTAACTATCCTAGGAACCGTGAATGGGAAACACAGGAATTGGTGGGAAAAGGAACCACTTGGAACTGGGAAAGAAATTGAATTTTGACCACAAGACAAAATAATATATGTACAAACCAGATTTCTTCCAAGACAATAAGAAACGCATAAGGGTCTCTAGGTTTTTGAGATACAAGCAGATCACCTAATACCCAACAGAAAATACGTTAAAAAATTGTCGGTGTGGTCTATTGTCGGCATCAGCCCAAAAGCGAGGGAGTCTATTCACTTTTCGCTAGCTCTAGACCTGGGAGATGTTTTTGCTGACTTAGAGCACCACACCTACTGTCAGCTCCTATGAATTTAAAAGAAAAACGAACGTGTTATCT
>CM042140.1:113772281-113774140 GCA_023376005.1 Doryteuthis pealeii
CTTTCATTTTATTAGTTTATTACATTTCATTTATGTCCTCTCAACTTCGATATATTTTCACATCATATTTTTGAAAGTTTTTAATTCTTTCACGCTTCTCGCTAATTCCTTTTTCAATATTTAAAAATCTTTTGTTATTATTAGCTGTAGGATATTCATGCAATATATTTTCAATTTAAATATCAATTGTTAGAAATCATTATGAATCTAATATTAATAGATTGATTTCGTAATTAGTTGAATTAAATTTAATTAGGTAGGTAATTAATTAGTTTTTTGAATACTTTCATGAATCATAAATGAATTATGTTTTTGTAATATATCGACTCAGAAGAGGGAAAATTTGATTCCGTATGTGTAATTTAGGCTTCTTCAGTTAATTGAAGTTTGGGAACCTGGATAGTTTGTCAACTTTCGAGATTTTTCTAATTTATTATGCATTTTAAGTTTATAAATTAACTTGATGAGTTGAAATTTTAAAAGTCATTGTCAAACATGTATTATCAATCTCATGATTGGGTACCTCACATGTTGTAATCGTTAGCAAGCTGAATTAGCTAAATTAGCAAAACATTTTTGGGAGTTCGATTCTCACTGGGTGTCCCGTACGTTTGGCCTAGTGCCACAACTAATCTAACCTTATTAATGACTAATCTAATGATTAAGTGGTTTTCATGTTTAACAAAAATAAATAAATAAAAAATCCACCCTGTCGGCTGGAGCAGAAGAATACTACGACTGCACCTCTGCAGGGGGTTAAAATCCCCCAATGGGACCAACTGTTGGTCGTGGGTTGCGAATCGTGATGCTAAAAGATGGAAAATTTGTGGCTGAGCAGATTATGCAACACTCCACTCTGGCCCTTTACTTAAAATATATGGGCGGTCAGAGAGGCCCCTTCCGGCCAATCGGCTTGTCCCGACAAGCCCTAATCCCAATAAGATTCCTCCAACCTTATTGCTTTCATGGCAAACTCCACCGCTTTTTATCATATATGTGCTAGAAGGCGGTGGCTTAGGGTCTTAGTTTAATGGGTGTGATGTTAAAACTGCATCTAATAGTGAAATTCCATTTTTGGAGCTTTTGGTAGGGTGGAGTACGCTTTCTTTGCGATTACTTCCAGGTACACCTCTGACCCGGAGTGTAGTGGACTTTCAGGGCCTTATCAATGGATAATAGAAAAAATGAGGTTTTAAAAATGGTGTTAAAGAATTGAGAGTTTAAAAGAAAATTTTGGGGTACCCATTAAGCATAAAATAAATGTGTCTTGACTGTTATAGTTTACAGCTAGATTCATGAAAACTAAGATGATCATCCCCAAGTGTAATGATTCTCATATTTTCGACAAGTCCCGCGCGTCCTCTCGGTTCATTACGTCGATCTTGCGGTACCAGCTCACTGATGTGAATTAAAGCGTCTTAAAAAAATAGAAGTCGCATAACAAATAAAACAATTTATGATGATGGCGGATTTTTGCGTTTCCCTGCTTGTTAAGGCCTTGAAAAAGGTATGGGAATCCAGCGTCTCTCCCTCCTACCATCTATGGGTAGATAAGTAGAGTAAGGTTCCTGCACGCTTGGCAAGGGAAATTATACCAAGGTTGATAAACCAGACTATGAATTCTCGAAGTGCATACCTTGTGAACGGATAATGTTCTTGTCGCTAGTGGGGTGGTTAAAATCAGCGGGTTCGCGCGTTCCTCATCCGCCAACTTCTGGCTCTTGGACCTTTTCTTAGCAACTTTCCGCACATTGACACCTCCCCCTAAACAACAATGGAGTCTATAGCAACCTGTGGCTCCCTTTACTTATGACATTTTCGCGTGTCCTGGAAGAAGGAAACCTGCAGCCGTAACCATC
>CM042140.1:113774240-113799240 GCA_023376005.1 Doryteuthis pealeii
ATATATATATATATATATATATTTGGGCAGATTCTTTCATTTATACATGTAGAATAAAACAAAAGACACAAACTCCTGTTTTAACAATTTTACTTTTTGATCTTTTTCGAGTTTTCTGGCCAACCTTTTAAAATGTTTGGGTGGAAGTCGTGGATAAATCCACCAAAGTTCAGGTCTCAAGTACTTTTCGGCACTTCGAAGTGCCATCATCAGGGGTGATGTGTTCCAGTTTTTAAAAATTAAATTAATGTGGAGGCTGGAAGGAGAAGAATTGATGAGAAAGTTGTTATAGGCATTTTAAAATGTGTGTACTGCATTGGAATTAATTTTGTTTAAGGATGGTTTGTATTGTTTTATGTAAAAGCTTCTAGTATTTGGAGTTTAATATATATTATATATATATATATATAATATATATATATATATATATATATATATATATATATATATATATATATATATATCATTTCTTTCATATACACATAAGTGCATGTGGTACACCAATTCGTCTGTAGTATAGTGATGAAAAGGAATTAATTTCACGCAACCAAAATTTCTATTCATATTAACTTGTTCCTTTTCAATGTACTCGGTTCACCAGTGAATATTAATAAAATAGATCAATAATTTTACAGTTGAAATATGTATCAAATAACTTGGTATCAGAGGCTAAACCTATTGATTTATCTGTATATACAGACATCTTTACAATATTCCACGGTAATGAAAAAAATATGTTCAAGTCATGATTTAAATTGTTTTAAAAAAAGTCTCCTAAAACCGGTTCGATCAACACAAAATCCAGCGGAACGGTCACTTACACCAAATAACTTTCGACCATCAGGTGTCTGTTATGATCAATACAAACATCTGATGATTGAAAGGGACCGGGTTAGCTCAGTCGGTAGAGCGTTCGGCTAGAAACCACAAAGATCCTAGTTCGATACCGGTCCCCGCCAACTCAGCGTATGAGTAGCACAGGGATCTGTGCAGTAATTTTACATTATATACATATATATATATATATATATATATATACATATACGTCTGTGTGTATGTGTGTATACCTGTATGCGCATATGTGTGTATGTATATATTTTTAAAACACGATTTTAATCATGGTTTGAAAGTAATTCTGCATTATATACACACACACACGCACACACACACACACATATATATATATATGTGTGTGTGTGTGTGTGGGTGGGTGTGTGTGTGTATATATATATATGTGTGTGTGTGCGTGTAGGTGTGTGCTTATGTGTGGATGTATGCGCGGTTCCGTGTATTTGTGAGATTCCCCATGTGTTTGTGTCTGCATCATTGTGTTTCTATTCATCTGAGTCACTGTATATGTGCGTATAGAATATAAGTAGGTATATCACTAAGTCTGCAGTCAGAACAAGGTAACAAACATTCAATTATTTTTCAGAATAAGTATTTATTATTAAATAATAAAGTATTTTATCATCTCCTTAAATACCAAAGAATTTACTTCTGTAGCGAATATCAGTCACACATGTCCAATCTTTTTATTGTGAAAATTCTAAACAATATTCTCTTTTTAACCACCTGCTTGATTCATCGATCCCCAACGTCGATCTGAGATAGATAGATAGATAGATAGATAGAGAGAGAGAGAGAGAGAGAGAGAGAGAGGAGAGAGAGAGAGAGAGAGAGAGAGAGAGAGAGTGCGCATGCGTGGTGTATATGCGGATGTGTGTGTGCTTTTATGTTTGCTCTGTCATAGCTTAAATAGTCTATCTGACCGAATCCTTTTCAGCATATTTAGCTAGTAATCGTTTTTAATCGATATCATGTTTTACAAAAACATTTTTCCAGCTATGGTAACTAGTCCAATCGTCAGAAAAGCTCTTACTTGAATTCTAGGATCCAGTTGGCTCTTACATTCTGAAAATTTCTACGAATATAAATATTCGTTATATTAGCATTCTTTTCTCTTTATTTTTATCTTCATTTTACATATCATGCTATTTAACCAACCCATCTCAATATTAGGATGTGACACAAGGGGTGGATTAGCGTGGACTATCCCACAGGAAGCACTTTTCCCGCGGACCGGACACAAAAATTGCTGGTAATTTTCACCTTTAGTTGGCTAAATTCCTAGCAAATAAGGCAATTAGAGTAACCTCACTTGACTTGTTCTTATTAACAATTAAGTTCATTTCAGATAATGTGCACAATTTTATGCTAGGAATTTAGGCAACTAAAGGTGAAAATTACCAAATTGCTTATGTCCCATCGGCATTCCTCTTTGTGTCCGCCTCAGGCACCGGGCAATAAAATAGGGTTTTCCTTTTTCTGCCAAGAGGGCAGATGTTGCATTTAATTTATTTTCTCGATCAAGATATTAACAGTGTATAAGTTCTGTGTAAGGATTTTTCTATTAAGGATTGTTATGAGAATATAGAAGGAAAGAGGAGATACCCAAAGAGACATATCAAGCAAATAAACATATAATACATAAATCCAACGGTGAGATATATTCAATTCGGTTCCTAATCTGAATGTGTAACAATTTCACTCATTGCTATGACTTTTCATTTTAATATCTCTCTTAGCCCAACACTTACAAATTATATCATACATCTACCTAAACCGTTTTTAAGTTTGTAAAATATTGTTTTTGTATTTACATTTTTCTCGACAAACTTTAAAAAAAATTCTTGTTTAAAATACCATAGAATTTAATCAACATCTTAAAGCCCTACCAGCTGGTGCTGTAGAATAAACCGACTGCGCCTCTGCAGAGGCTAACAACCCCGCCTTTGTTACCTGTGAATGGGAAATAGTTTTGCTTAAGGGTGCATTCCTGGTGGCTGATCAATTCATGACACACAACACTTCCCTTTGGCTCTTACTTACGCTAAAAGCCTGTCGTCTACTCTGATCAATCGGCTGGTCATGTCAAATTATAGTATCTATCTTATTGTCTCGACAGTATTGATCTCATGAAAAATATTGCTCTTGTGTACCGTTTCATTGCCATTATCACCAGGTCCACTCTGCACCAGTGCAGCAGCACCTGTAGGACCCCATACAAATGTTAGATAGATCTAAAAAAAAAAAAATAATCTAAAAAATAGATCTAAAAATTAGTTTAGAAATATGTTTAAGATTAAGTTAAAAAATAAATTGAATATCCCAGAAGAATTAATTAAACAAAACGCCTTCGGCATAAAATAACCCGAGGGTTGACATGCCGTAAAATCCAACCAACCAGCCAACCATACCAATATTTTAATTTTCATCTTCTTTCTAAAATCCACATGTAAAAAATTTTCAAAAGAAAATATTTCTTGTTCTTATATTATGTTAAAGAAAATATAACGTTGATAGATATGAAATGATGATGTTAAAAAGTGTTTATATATATATATATATATATATATATATATATATATATATATATATATATATATATATATGTGTGTGTGTGTGTGTGTGTGTGTGTGTGTGTGTGTGTGTTTTGTTGTACTCAACTGAGAATTTTTTGTCTGATGAGTTTTTGTTCAATCCTTTCTAATTTTCTGGCCATCTTATTATTATATCCGGTTGGAATTGGTGTATGAATCCACACACTGCTACTGTTGTAGTGACGATGGCACTTGGTAGTGTGCGAGGTACTCGTGTTAAAACCTTTGGTGAATTCATATGACAATTTCCCCTGGATATTAACAAGATGTCCACAATATTAGAAAGCATTGAAAAAAAATGCTTAAAACAACAAACGCTGCCATAATATACTTATATATACATGGGCCGGGTTAGCTCAGTCGGTAGAGAGTTCGGCTAGAAACCCCAAGGTTCCTAGTTCGATACCGGTCCTCGCCAACTCAGCGTATGAGTAGCACAGGGATCTGTACGGTAAAGTCAGGAGTTGATGGTAGGTGTGGCGCTCCACCTTAGATGCTAAAACAATCTCCTTGGTCTAGTGAAAAGGGGATAGACTCCCTCACTGACTGGCTGATACCGACTTTAGGCCGCCCCGTCGACTTTACTTACTATATATATATATATATATATATATATATATATAGGAAGGGTGATGGGTTTAGGATCCGACGATATGCTGTAGATAGAAGGAAAGTGGTCAAGAAATGAACAACTCAAAAAAAGTCACAGGGTGAAACCATTTCATCCGTGTTCACAGACATCATCAGTCATTTGTGACTCACACACTTTCACAAATGACGATGTGTCTGTGAACACGGACGAAACGGTTTCACCCTGTGACTTGTTTTGAGTTCATTTTTCTTTTCTTTCCTTCTATTATATATATATATATATATATATATATATATATATATATATATATATATGTGTGTGTGTGTGTGTGTGTGTGTGTGTGTGTGTGTTTACATGAAAAAATTTAGTATGAACTTACTCTGAACAGCTTTCAAGGGATGGAACCTAAAGGACACTATTTTTCTATGGCTTGGATTTTAAAGAAAGTTACAAATAACCATTATTTGGTTCAATTTCAAGTTTTTTTTAAGAGTTCTTTTAAAATAACAAAAAAATAATGTTTCCATTACAAAACAAAGTCAATTTTCCGATAAAATAATGGCCATAAAATCATTCCTTTGAAAAATATTATTAAATAAAATAAACATTCGATAAATTAAGATTAAAAGAAATCTGTTATCGTCAAACTGCTTGGTGGCCTAAGCGTAAAACTGCCTCAAAAGTGAGATGAAGCAGGAAATAGTTGCAAGAGCACCGGACCATTTTTTGCTTTGTGATAAGAGCTTGGTCATTTCGGCGATGGTGTGTCGGTTTGGGACACACTGGGATATTTCCGTAGGATTTTTAAAAACTACAATAAAAAAAAAGCGAGATGAAAGAAAAAAAATTAATTTGTTTTTCTATCACAAAAGCCGCACTGGTGTTTTCTTTTGAATAGCAGATAAGCAGCATAACGGTTTAGTTTGCATGGAAATTCATTTCCTGAAAGAAATGTTTCAATTGGTAATTATTAGAGAAACAAAAACAAAAACAAAAAAAAAACAAAATAAAACAAAGGGACATAACTCTCCGTTTAAAATAATGGCGCCGTGAAAAAGAATTTGAGTTTTAAAAACGATAAAAAAAGAAAAGAAAGAAAGAAAGAAAAAAAGAAAGTACAATTGTTACGTCGTGGGAGGAGTAAAGAGACAACGATTGAAAAAGAAAGAGAGGAGATGAAGGGGGGAGTAAAAAAATTGAATGATGGAAGAAAAATGGATGTTTAGTTTATAAAAACAAAGACTAACAAAACAAAACGAAAGAGTTTACGATTTTATCTCAAAATTTAAATTATTTATCTTTGAGAAAAATCTTCACATGATACATTAATTATTATAGTAAAAGCGTATCGTCTGATCTTTCTCATTTCAATTTTATTAATTATTTCGATATGAATACTAGTAGAATGTTAGTAATATATATATATATATAATATAATATATATATATATATTTGTGTGTGGGAGGTTGGTTGGTTGTGAGTGTGTATGTGTGTGTGTGTGTGTGTAAGCATGTGTGTGTGTGTGTGTGTGTGTCGGTCAGACGAAATTCATGGTAACAAAATGTATTGCATCGTGCCACTCAAAGCAAAAAAGACTGAATCTTTGTCTGTGTGAATATGTGTGTGTATGGCTGAGAGAGAAGAGAAAGAGAGAGATGAGAGAAATAGAACGAAAGCAAAAGCGTGTGTGTGTGTGTGTGTGTGTGTGTGTGTGTGTGTGTGTGTTGTGTGTCTGTGTGTATGTGTTGTGTGTGTGAGAGAGAGAGAGAGAGAGAGAGAGAGAGAGAGAGGGATAGAAGAGAGAGAAATGTATTAATTTACTACACTACTTGAAATCTATATCTCTCTCTTTTCTGACTCTTATGTTTCATCTTTTATATTTTCATACACATTTTGTCCTTTCCTTTTTATTCCCTACACCCTGTTCTTTTTTTATTTCAATTTATTTTTTCCCATTTAAGTTTTTCCTCATTGTTTTCTGTTTTTTACGCGATTGATTTGAGAGTAATTCATTCAACTGATGATTAGTTAGAGCGTTCGGCTAGAAACCACAAGGTTCGTAGTTCGATACCGGTCCTCGCCAATTCAGCGCATGAGTAGCACAGGGATATCTGCGGTAAAGTAAGGAGCTGATAGTAGGTGTGGCGCTCCACCTCAGACGCTAAAATAATCTCCTTGGTCTAGCGCAAGTGAAAAGGGGATAGATCCCTCGCTGGTTGGCTGATACCGATTTAAATCCGCCCCGACGACTTTATATATATATATATATATATATATATATATATATATATATATATGTGTGTGTGTGTGTGTGTGTGTGTGTGTGTGTGTAAGAGTGTGTATGAGTGTGTAGGCTGTTTTTTTATTTTTGGGAATGAGTCTTGTCAATATTGTAACGTCGTGAGTCAAGTCTAAAAGCTGACTGGTTGTTTGATTGATTTTACGATACGTCAACCCTTGTTGGATTATTTTAAGCCGAAAAGTTCTTATTTTATTCATTGTAAGGAATTTAAAAAAAAAAACTCAATTTTTAAACACTTCTTTCAACACAATTTTTCTCTCTTAAACACATTCTTTGAACTCTTTTTCTATTTAACCCCAGCAAGTACTCCTACTCCTAGTCAGAGTGGACTTGCGAGTAATGCAATGAAATGGTACTCCACACTCCCCATAGATCCAGAATTGGAACTTCATTATTAGATGCATTTTGATATCACACTCAGGACATTAAGATCCTCAGCCAACGACGTCTAGCACATATATGATAAAAGAGTTGGGATTTGCCATAAGGGCAATAAGTTAGGAACAATCATATAGGTGCAAGGCCTTGGCGTGACAAGCCAATTGATTGGAAGGGTCTCTCCGGCATAGAGAGGAACTTACCATTATAAGTGTATATCTGATAAACTAAGGTTTTCATATATATATATATATATATATATATATATATATATATATATAGGGGTGCACAAGTAGGTATACATCAGTATTACACGGATGAAATTAGTAGCATATAATCTTTATTGTCCGCATTTTATAAACTTTTCGTGTCATTAGCCATATTTAATTAACATCTTATTATAATGGAGATTGTGGGTTTGTCTGCCTGTAACCGAAACTATATTACTATACAAGTCACAATTCCCTTTGTTATTTACATCACATTCTCCATGATTTTATTTTTATTTAAACCTCAATTATTAACAAAATTGTTTTACTTCATTAAGACTGTTGACCATATCTACATGCTAATAACATGCAGTTGTATTCATATATACAACAAAATAGCGGTTTACAGTGTGAATGGGAAGGCTAATTTGCATATTGATTTTAAAAATTTGATTTTAATAAATATATGCTTAGTATTATTAATTTCTAATTGTTTGGTTTTATCTTGATGAATATGACCAAAAATCTCTTCAATAAATCTTTTTAAAAATCCATTAACAAGATGAAATAACTGTAATATTATTCTTTACTTCCTATTTAAACTAAATAGTTAAATTATGAAAATTTACCGATGAAAGACGGGAGTAATGGAAAATGATGGAAGAGTTAGTTTCAAAGTTGTTCTATTTTTCAATCATACCCCCTCTGTTCCCAATCTTTTTATGTGCATTCTTATTCAGTTTCATTAGTCTTTCTAATTTAATATGATATTTTATTATATTAAAACTTAAATACTTGCACCCGGAGGGTGCATATATTTGCTAGTGTTATTAATAATGATAATTGTTATGTATTCCACATATATGAAACATTTGTTTGTTTAATAAATGCAATGAGTATTGTATGTGTTTTTTTAATAACTGTATACCTACTTTTGCACTCCCCTGTATATTCTCTCTTCTCTCTCTCTCTCTCTCTCTCTCTCTCTCTCTCTATATATATATATATATATATATATATATATACGAGGGTCTTTTTAAAAATCCTAAGCCTCACTCATATACTATGATTGCATGAACCTATGTTTTGTCCATTTTTAGATTTGCCGTACACTTCTCAACTTTGTATGGGTCTTACCTACTCAAAAATAGTGACAAAAAGTCAGTTTTCTAGTTTTAAAAGAAGTTTCTCTTCTTTCCTGGCTACGCTTATTACATCTTGAACGGAAGAAAAACAAATCCACTATTCTTGATAGTCACAGATCAATAACCCTTGCCACTAACATATACAATAAAACTTTCCACCATAAATCAAGCAAATTAGTATTGCCCAAACATATAAACTACATGACAAAACATTAAGAATCTCAACAATATCTCTGAACTCAGAAACATCATAGCTACATCTAATGCTGCCATTTCATACTCCATATATATATATGTGTCGTAAGGAAGATTTATTCTCTGGACTTTTGGATTATATATATATATATATATATATATATATATATATATATATATATATATATATATATTTCGCCCATAACTTTTTTTCTTTTTTTTTTTACTTTATATACAAAATACAGTAAATATCTAATCATTTATGAGATACAGAACTTAAAAATAAAATTTTTTTAAAATAAAAATAATCAATCGTAAAAAATTCCTTTACTAAAAATCTTTTGAATTCCAACCGTCACATTTCTTAATACCCATCCCCTTCCGTTTAAATTGTTTCGGCTTGTTGCCAACATCTCAAAAATCCGCTACATTTGGATGACAAAAGGTATACATAGAGACATGACCGACATATATATGGCGCGAATGCCCACATTGGTGAATATTGTAACGACTTTCGTTCTTTTTTTTTTCAGTATTAAGGTTTTGTGTTTTGTAAACTGATTTGATATTCCTCTCAAACAACTACGGAGTGAATGAGCTCTGATGATGATCTTTGTAAAATCGAAATATTGATTAGTATCAGCTATGATTATATTATAAATTGTTTTCTTCTTTAACAGCATTGTATGATGTTTTCATTCCACCTTTTCATACTCATATATATATATATATATATATATATATATATATATATATATATATATGAATGAATGAACAAATAAAATAAGATTGTGATGATCATGGAATTTTATTTTGCGTAATTCATTGGCTGAAATGCCAATGAATGTTCAATAATAAGGGTACTTGTGTATGCGTGTGGTAGAGGGAAAGATACTTACGGTTTGGCGGATCTATTGCGGTATTTACTATTATGTTTTTTGTTATATATATATATATATATATATATATATATATATATATATATATATATAGAGAGAGAGAGAGAGAGAGAGAGACAGAGAGACAGAGAGAGAATAATTGGATAGTGACGGTGTGTGTGAGTTATGTATATGGATCAAAGTGTGATAGTAGGTGTTTATTTCCATGTCGGCATTTCGATAGAATTTCCGATTTTTTGTTTAGTAGGGTTAGTTGTGACGGATGAGTGATAATTGAAAGTTTTTCGTGGAGGCAAAGAAGGCATCTTTTTGATGTTTTGCTGTATGCGGGTGCAACTTTCAGAATTTCCCAGCTTATGTTTGGTGAAATGTTCATATCCTTCAAGTTGCAGATATGTGTGGATAGAGATGTATTTGTTGAATATTTCCTGTTTGAAAATTAAAGTTTATGGTTATAAATCCTTTGTTTTAGGGTCCCTTCCGTTGCTCAAATGTATTGTTTGAGATGTTTGTTTTTATAGTAGCTCTGTACACTACATTTTTTTGCAGACAGTTTCCTTGTAGAGGCCACGAACTCTTACACCTGCAGTTGCACTGGTTGTTAGTTTGCGTGATGCTTTGGTTGGTTTTCTAACTTTTTGTTGTGGCTTTTAATGATTTGTGATATATTTCTTGTGCAACTGTAGCTTTTTAAGGGTGATTTTTAAAGTGTTTTTATTAACAAATTCTGGCTAGCGGGCTGTATATTGAGAAGTGTTTGTTAATGAGGTTTAAAAAATCTTTACCAATGTTGGATGTTACACACAAACACACACACACACACACACACACACACACTATATATATATATATATATATATATACTATATATATATATATATACATGTATTCTATCTATTATTATTTTATATACAAAATAAAATAAAATGGCAATAGTAGAGAAACTACAGAATCTTTTTTAGTATACAAAGAAATAACGGCCTTTGTCTGAGTAAATCCATATTATTTTAAATCAAATCGGTTGAAACACGGAAAATTTCAGATATGTTCGAAAAAATAACTTTTTTGAAATCGCTTGTAGAAAGTGTTCTACAGCAATGGAGAAAACATTTATGTTGACATCATCGTTGCATGCGACGGATTTTGAAAGGGAGAGAAGATGGCTGGAAAATTTAAAGGACAAAGTCAGGTGGAATTTTGATTTTCAAGGCATGACGAATATTTGAATGTGTTGCGTTGGTTGTTCATTTATAAATTTGTTATTAATATCGTCATGGACTTACTCTGACGAAGCCCGTTATTTATTTGTATATTTATATATTGTATACTAAAATAATATATATATATATATATATATATATATATATATATATATATATATATATATATATATATAAGACATTCAAATATATAAAATGTTATTTAATAGATGTAATAGAATGACATAAAATAGAATTAATAAAAGAAGATCTCTCAGAAAAAACGTTTTATTTTTCATATTTCAAAATAATCCTATTTTTATTATAGTACTTTAGCTTTCATTTTGGGCTGGACGTAAAAGTTTATAACTTCTTGATATATTAGCAGAATGACTATTAATCCCCTATTAAATATCTCTAAAACAAAATGTCTATAATCAATATACATATTTACCAACCCCTCAAAACGAGCAGAATGGGAGTATATATATATATATATATATATATATATATATATATATTTGGGAGAATATGTGATTAATTATGTACACTTCTTATCTATAGCTCTGCTGATGAGGCCTAATAGGCCGAAATGTACATACCTGTGTATACCTATGAGTTTCGTCAGACCGTTAAATTTATTAAAAATGGTAAACAAAATTCATAGGGCTTTGTATATACATTTTTATCTGGGAAATCCTTAAAAGATTTGGGTAACAGTTATTCTTATCATCTAAGAGGGCGGCGTTTATGATTAGGAAATTAATTAAGTAAGTGTTGGTGGTATTGTGGGTCAATCTGGATGGTTTTGTACACTCAATAAATTCTTATTTAGTGGGATCGGCTATTTGCTGATCTGTCTCTTGAATTTTTTTTTTTTTTTAGTCATCAGTCATTTTCGGTCAACTGTTACTTTCCAAGTGTTTCTTAAAAAACAACAACAACAAAAAAAAAATTCATAAATCTAAATATTTTAACATTACCTTCTCCAAATTAAACACTATTACAGTGCAATGAAACTAAGGAGAAACAATGACGTTAAACCATGAAAAAAACAATTCACTGTTCGGGAACAGGCGTAGAGACTTCATTAATCGTCATAATTCTTTAATTTAACGTTAGTTGCTTAACAGGATTATAGCGAAAACATTAACTTATTTAGTATTATTTGGATTATTCGGACTATTGTCCTCATCTTTATTGTTATCTTCTTCAGGTATTTCTTGTCGGACTTGTGAGCATTTTCAAACTCGGGAAACTTCTTGTGGTAATCAGAGAGCACATAGGCCGAAACGTTGTACAGATAACAATAAAGATGAGGACAATAGTCTGAATAATCCAAATAATACTAATTATCAAGCCTCATCTCAAACATTCAGAGAAATAGTACTTAACTTATTTATTTTGCAAATATGTTAATAAAACACAACTATTTACATACATTCAACTATTAGAGCTGTTCAAGCATTGTGACTGGAAACAGATCTTAATCGTACGATCATTATTATCTTCTATCGACCTAACTACTCTCTGCTTTGGGTAAATCACAAAAGAACAAGATATATGATGGACCTCATAGCTATAAATATTTTCGTAAATTTGGCAAATTCTCAAAGGATTGTTTCAGATTTTGGAATTGTTTCTTCAAAATACAAAAAGGATAATAGTGAACATTACTGTTTACAAAATTCAAAATAGGAAAAGGTTAACTTTTGTCACCTTTACAATATCAAGTAAACAGAGATTTCTCTGAATTTTTTAGATGAGGCTTGATAATTAGTATTATTTGGACTATTGTCTTCATATTTATTGTTATCTGTACAACGTTTCGGCCGATGTGCCCTCCGACCTTCTTCAGGTATTTCTTGTCGGACTTATGAGCCTTCTTATTTTAGAATAATAATTAACACAGCTTAACACTTGTACCCAGCTATGGTTAGCAGAATAAGAACAGGATACCCTCACAGATTGAATAAAGGGTTGGATTCAAAATTCCGTGATGGCTCCTGATTACGACAAGAAGTTTCCTGATTACAAGAAAGTTGCCAAGTTCGAGAAGGCTCCAGAGTCTGACAAGAAATACCTGAAGAAGGCCGGAGAGCACATTGGCCGAAACGTTGTACAGATAACAATAAAGATGAGGATAATAGTCTGAAATAATCCAAATAATACTAAGTAAACAAATATTATGTTATCTTAATCGTACGATCATTATTATCTTCTATCGACCTAACTACTCTCCGCTTTGGGTAAATCACAAAAGAACAAGATATATGATGTACCTCATAGCTATAAATATTTTCGTAAATTTGGCAAATTCTCAAAGGATTGTTTCAGATTTTGGAATTGTTTCTTCAAAATACAAAAAGGATATTAGTGAATCTCTCAAGGAATATCGATCAAGCAAAATTCGCCCAGCGAAACCCCAGAATAATGACATTTGCCATTAAATCCAAAAACTATTCACTCTGAACATTTTCTAAGCTAAGGAAATTTGTCTAGATGACCTCGTCTTTTGAAAAGCATTTAAATCTCGCCTTTACTTTTCTGGTCTCTTGAGAAGTAACGAGATTTCGCTTTCGTATACTGGGAAATAGAACAAAAGCCTAGAAAGACATTAAAACCGCGAACGGACGACGAATAAAAATGTCGTAGATTGTAAATCTGTTTTCAAACGAAATTGTGGGTTGGTATGTCAAACGACCAGATACATCCATCGTTCTGGTTAGGATGTAAATGATAATCCACCAAAATATTGACCTTGTGTCATATTCCCTCCGTGTCAGAGGGGCTTGGGAAATATTAAGCATTACATCGAGTATTTTTATTGACGTTTTGTCTAAAGTTATGCCACCAGAATAAAGGTATGAGTCATATTTTGTTTATATACATATATGGTTTATATATAATATATATATATATATATATATATATATATATATATATATATATTTAGGAGAATATGTGCTTAATTGAAGTCGTACCTAATTTTCAAAGTTAATTAATTAATAATTAATTAATTAGGCGGGCATACCAATTCAAATTTAATATGCTGATGAGGACTAATAGGCCGAAATGTACATACAGAGATTGATTTTTCTCGATTTGTTTAGCCTCACATTTGAATAGGTATGCCCGCCTAATTAATTGATTATTAATTAATTAACTTTCAAAATTAGGTACGACTTCAATTATGCACATATTCTCCCAAAAATTGTCGGCTAAAAAAAAGCCAGATCAAAAACACATCGTTTGTGTATTTACTTCTCATACTCTCTAAATTTACATACAGAGATTGATTTTTCTCGATTTGTTTAGCCTCATATTTGAATACGTATGTCCGCCTAATTAATTAATTATTAATTAACTTTGAAAATTAGGTATGACTTCAATTATGCACATATTCTCCCAAAAATTGTCGGCTAAAAAAAGCCAGATCAAAAACACATCGTTTGTGTATATACTTGTTGGTGAGTTGTTGGGCGAGGGTGTACGTATGGATATATTCATTTTATTTGAATAATGATGAGAACCTTTAAAGATACATTTTCCTTCATGTATGTTATTTTAAGAAGAGATGTTTTATTTTCACTTGAATTGATTCATATGGGTATTGTACATTTTGTGCTGGGATTAATACCTTTTCCATGGACATATTACATTTTTTCTTCTAATTTATTAGTTAACATGAATTTAATGAACATTATTTCTAACAATTTATCAAAATATGACGTTAATAAAAAATCTAAGGGAAATTATTTCTACCAATATATGTATGGACATGAAATTATTGAAAATTATATCTATTAATATATTAATACACATGAAGTTTATGAAAATGATTTGTATAGGTTTATAAAACCAAACAAAAAAATTTACCTACAAATTATTCGTTAACAAATCATATTAAAAAAAGATTTGGTATCAAATAACCACAATGATTGATATGTCATTAAATAATAAAAATGTAATATCGTCGGGGTAGCCTAAAGTCGGTATCGGCCGGAGAGCGAGGGAGTCTATCCCCTTTTTCACTATCGTTAGACCAGAGAGATTGATTTTGCGTCTGAGGTGGAGCGCTACACCTACCATCAGCTCCTCACTTTACGGCACAGATCCCTGTGCTACTCATACGCTGAGTAGGCGAGGGTCGGTATCGAACCCGGAACCTTGTGGTTCCTAACCGAACACTCTACCGTTATTTGGCTTATTATTGTTTAATGATATGTCATTAAACAATAATAAGCCAAATAATAAACCAAATTAACATATAAGGCGAATTTTGGTAAGAGAATTGTCAATAGAAAGCACAGTTTAAAATTGCACCTTTTTCAAGAAAATCAATAGTGATGGGTCATTTCGTGTCCCAGAAGACTGGCATCTTGATAATAGTGTAATTATTCATAAACTATATTAAGGGTCGGTTTAGCTCAGTAGATAGAGCGTTCGGCGAGAAACCACAAGGTTCCTAGTTCGATACCGGTCCTCACCAACTGTGGAGTAGCACAGGGATCTGTGCGGTAAAGTAAGGAGCTGATGGTAGGTGTGGTGCTCCACCTCCTATGCCAAAAAACAATCTCCTTGGTCTAGCGCTATTGAAAAGGGGATAGACTCCCTCGCTGACTGGCTGATACTGACTTTAAGCAACCCCACGACTATACTTACTTATATTAAAATGTCAAAAATATCAATGAGATTCAAATCCTCTTTATAGGAACTGTAGGTGGTCATAACAAGAGTTAATGAAACTGAAATATACTATTAATTAGAATAGAATTATGTATAGGAAATAGAAATAAAACAAGTACTCTATATACAGGTGTTTCCAAACACCTGATATCATTTGAGATGCACAGGGGTTTTTAGAAAAATTGATAGAATTTTGGAATTGACCAATGTTCGTTCAAATGATTTTAGATTGTTATAGCATGTGGAGAAACAACTCAAGATTATATATTTATTTTTTAAACACATTTTCCTTTCCAGTGAATGAAATTTCTATACCAAAAACGAAACAAAAATCAGAAAACATTGCGCATAGAATTTTGATTTGTTTTTACATATACGGCTAAAATGTGAGATCATTTGTACAAGAATTTGTCGAGTCATTACATAATGAAATCATATGTTTTTCGAAACAAAATCTGCATATCTAATTGAATTGAATTGCTATGTATATATATATATATATTATATATATATATAATATATATATATATATATATATATATATAGTTTAATTGATTTAGAATATACATGTATATACATACATATGCATATATAGTTTAATTGATTTAAATATATATATTTATATGTATATATAGTTTAATTGATTTAAAATATACATGTATATAAATACATACATATGTATATATAGTTTAAGTGATTTATATATATATATATTTATATATATACATACAACACACACACACACACACACACACACACACACACACACACATATATATATATATATATATATATATATATATATATATATATATATATATATATAAGTAAAGAAATAACAAAAGACTTAGAGATTATAGTCTATTTCAGACTATAATGCTAAATCTCTAAGTCTTTTGTTATTTCTTATATATTTGTATTGTGACTCTAACATTAAGAGCACACATTGAGCTCTAAATCTGCGACAGGTTTGTTAAATAAAACTCTTGTGTCGTAGGGAAGATATCTTCTCTGGACTTTTGGATTATATATATATATATATATATATATATATATATATATATATATATATATATATATACTTTAATTGAGTTCTATATAAATAGATATATTTGATAGATATTACAAATTTCGAAGTATTCCGAGAGGTCAATATAATCGTTTGAAATCGGTTGTCATGAGTAATCTAACTCTACTGGCTAGATATAATCTAAGAAATCTTGCGCTCGATATTACATCAATAAAATAATAATACAAGTGAATACACTAACACTGAATTTCTTAGTTCCTTTTATTAATTTTTTCATCAGAAGAATTACTTTTACACAAAAATATCAACGTTTCAATGGTTGAAATTTTATCACTCAAGTACATCATCGGCGTATATAAAGCACATTAGAGTAATGCTAAAAAGCTAATATAATAAACGGACCAAGTCTCCAATAGACACCTCAAATCATCAAGTTAACGAAAGGTTCATATTTTAACTCATCACCGGTAACTTCCGCTTTCAAATATTTGAAAATAAACGAACAGACGATTTTTTGAACTTATATTGCATCTGACAAAAACAAATTTTACAAATTTTGTGATACTACTTCTGAGTGGCCGGGATAGCTCAGTCGGTAGAGCGTTCGGCTAGAAACCACAAGGTTCCTACTTCGATACCGGTCCTTGCCAACTCAGCGTATGAGTAGCACAAGGATATGTGCGGTAAAGTAAGGAGCTGATGGTAGGTGTGGCGCTCCACCTCAGACGCCAAAACAATCTCCTTGATCTAGCGCTATTGAAAAGGGTATAGACTCCCTCGCTGACTGGCTGATACCGAATTTAGGCCGCCCCGACGACGTTTACTTACTTCTGAACAACACCCTTTTATTTAAATAAACATTAAAAAAAACGTTTTGTTCATAAAAACTGTATTTTTATTTAAATTAACTTAATTGCATTTCTCATCTGATTAAGTCAAATCTATTTTAGTATAGAAAGGTATTTTGCTTTTTTTTAATTACATTTATCGTAACTGTTGAAAAATATTCATAAACTTCTGATTAAACGTATGTATTTAAAAAAAAGATTTTGCTATCGAATTTTAATTTTGATTACATGTGCCAACCTCATTTATTCAATTTTTTAAAGTTCAACATCTCCATAAACTACTGATTAAAATTGTTTGTTTCAAAAAATTGGATGCAGAAGTTACCGGTGACGAGTTAAATGTGAACCTTTCATTAAGTTGATGATTTGGGTGCCTATTGGAGACGTGATCCTTATAAACTATTGTTCGTGACTTTGATTCTCACGGTGTACCCCATACGTTTGACTTTGTGCTAAGATGAGCATAGTAAATAACTACAACATCTATGTATATGATCCCCAAATAAAAGACGCATGTAATCTTTTAGCATAAATTCTGCGAGCAAAATACAGTAATACCCCACGTTACGTTATTTCAGCCTATGTCAAATTTGCTTTTACATCGCGCTCTTCTATTCTATATTTCAGTTCAGAGAATAACATTATTTCGGACATTATGGCACTCAACAATGTTAGCTAAGTCAAAATAAAAGGACGTAAAATTATTACTTAAAACAGTAAATTATCAAATAAGCTAAAATGAATTTATAATCCGACGGTCTTTCAATAAATAAGGTGAATAATGCCTAAGAATTTGGCAATAAAAAACACTGTTTACAGTTGTACCTTTTTCAAGAAAATCAATAGTTATGGATCCTTTCATGATCAAGAGGACTGCAAGCATGGCCTTCTTTACTGAATACTGCTCGTATAACCTTTTCGTGTGTTTTTACTCTATGGACTGTCATTTTGACTCATAATCTCCGTGGCAAACCGATCTTTCATCCATTTGTAAACATTCTTTGATTAACACATTCTTCCGCGTACACATCACATATTCTTCTGTAAATTTCACATAAAAAATTGATGATATACAATCAATGACATTGATCAATCGTGGAACACTCTGGGTGGTATTGAATAGGTGTAAAACAAATATTTTTGTGAGAATATTTTTAGCTATAAAACAATGTGTTACATAGTTCGTGGGTAGCCTACGAATTATGTATGAAGTGTAGTTAGATTATAGAATTGAAGTTAGATGGAAATTCAAATAACAGGGGTAAATGGAAAGTTGCCATCAGCCGTTGGAATTATTGACGACAGTAAACCTTTACTTGCGCCCCCCGCCGAAACCTACCAATAGAAAGGCATGTGAAAGAAACAGTAATTAAGTTAGTTAAGCAGATTCCGGCAGTTAGTCAGGGGGAAGCAGATGTTGGGGTCTTCGTTCTTTAGATGCCGAGTTCTGACTGCGCGGTTAGAAACTCTTTTGGGTTGTGGGTTCTTAATAAAGAATTTAGAAAAAAAAACGTCTTGCTTATTAATAATTCCAACACCGAAATAAGCAGACACCCAGCCCAGAGAAGAAACCAGCCCAAAGGAAGATGGCAGCGACAAGAAGAACAAGAAAAAACTAATAACCCATCTAATACTCTCTCTCTCTCTCTCTCTCTCTCTCTCTCTCTCTCTCTCTCTCTCTCTCTCTCTCTCTTATTTACTCGATATCTAAAGGAGTATTAACAAATGGAGATTATACGTTTATGGGAAATACATTCTGAAAACACATTCTCATGGTGCTTTTTTTATTTAAAAAATCCCACTTATTTACTGAATATCCTTAGTATATTAAAAGCAAATTCAAAAGGTATATACAAGACAGATTGTAAACAAATGGGTAATTTTCACCTTTAGTTGTAAAAATTCATAGCAAATAAGGCAATTAGAGTAAACTCCCTTGACTTTCACTTTAAATAAGCCGGTAGCTACTTTGAAAGTCTCCGTGCGAAATAAACAAATCATAAAAACTTTTTCGAAAAGAATACAACTGAATGCTTTAACACAAAAATATCATAAAATGTGCTCTTAATAACAATTAAATTCATTTCAGATAATCTTTTGCTAGGAATTTATCCAACTGACTTTCATTTGAAGCAAGACGGTAGCCATTTTGAAAGTCTTTGTGCAAAATACACAAATATGAGAAACTTTTTGAAAAGAATACAACTGCATGCTTTAACACAAAATATCATAAAATGTGTTCTTAATGACAATTAAGTTCATTTAAGATAATGCGCACGCACAATTTTATACTAGGAATTTTAACAACTAAACGTGAAAATTACCAACAAATGTATAATTTTAGCTACTCTAATTTGAATAACATTGTTATATTCAATATTCTTTGCAAATTAATACAAAATATTCTTATAATTATCTAATGCCTTAGCGAGTGTTATAGTCTTCTGTTGGTTGTTTACGCTACTTAAAATATGTTTGTCGTTGTGTTATAGAATTCTTAAGGACAAATCGCAAGGTAAATAACATTATTTTATTTTGCGATATAGTAAGGCTATCTTAAATGACAAAAAGCCACGCTTAGAAATGTCAATGATAATCGAATCCTCTTAATGGCAAATTGTTGCAGTGCGATAGAGTAGAAATTTATAACGATAATTCTGAATTCACAGAGTTTTGACTTTTCATTGACTTTATGGCTGTCCTCTGATTGGTCAAGAAGCAGGGGGTGAACTTGGAATTTAGGTAATTCGAGTCTAGGTTTTCAAGAAGGCAGACGTATCTCCATGATTGCAATTTCTCCTGGGAGTTAACTTGGGCTGAACAAAAGACGTCTGAAAATATATTGTATTTGTTGCATAAAGCAACAAGGAAGACAGATGAAAAAGTCCCAAATGAACCGATCAAAAGAACGGAGAATCAGCCCAGACCCATACAGAGAAGAGTCTACCCAATCCATCCTAGTAGCATGCAAGTACCATGTGATAAGACGGTGAAAATAAGTAAGGGGCTATCAAACAAACTGGGCTGGTGTTAAAAAGAGTTTGCACAACTATTCTTTAATAAATATGATTAAATGTGTTTTTATTGGCCTTAAAAGTTTAGCGATAGTTGTAGACTTTCGCGAGCTATTTACGCTAGTTTTACTATGATTGTTCTCAATTTAAGGCATTGCGTCCATATTGGTTATGTCCTGACCTTTGGCTCAAATTAGAGGCATAGGGTTAAGTATGAATGTAAATAATAGTTTTGGGTCTGCTTGGTGACTAATATACACCCTTGTACAAATTAATTGAAGGAAAACGAATAATTCCGTTATCATTATAATATCCAATATATTTCTGTTTGGCTTGTCAGTGTGTTCTTGCAGCGTTAAAATTTTTGTTTGCTTCTTTGGAAAAACGTCCATCGCAGATGATGGCTGTAAGGCAAGTAATTGAAAGTCGAGACAGCTGTTCTCACAATAAGTCATTATCAAGTTAATTAGTAAGTCAGTAAATGCCAAGCTATCACATACTACCACCAGTCTATTTAAATCCGAAGCAGATTTATCCAAGAGTTGATATCAAGAATTGATATGATGAGCTAATATGAAAGAGAATTGCTCAGCATGGACTGCCGACGACAAAATAATATTTGGTATTTTTCCTAAACTATGGGTCGCGATACACTGGTACGTCACGAGATGTAACTATGGTAAAAACTTCACCGAAAGCTACCATTAAAAATGAATTTTATTTCAGTACGGCATTTGACAAATTTGAATCAAGGATTATGCTTTTATTTCCTACTTTTAACACAAAATAATATGATCGCTTTTAAAAATACTTTCATAAAATTTAATCTCATATTACTTTGAAATTATATGGATAAGAATAATTGGTTTGTATACATAAAAAAATAAAATTACGAGACTTTGAATATAAGTTCCAATTCTATTCAAGGTTAAAGCTGTACATGTTCCAATATAATGGAAGTATTTCGTTTGGTTTCTTTATTTAATAGCATAACGACCTTTGTGACTTATTTAATGCGAACGCCATTTTTTTAATACATTTACCATTTAGAGTTTTCCTTCTCCTAGGCCGGTTGCCATATCCTAGCTAAAGTGCTCAGTCAGCCCAAATCTGTACCCACAGAAAAATAGTTGGCTGCATAACTCCCCTAAGTACTATGTGAAATGCAAACGGCCTCATCAAGGATTTGAACTCGAAACTGCGTGTCTATTTCTTATGACAATGAACATTACAGCATGAGCAGTTCCAACTTTGAGAAGAACAGCTTGACTGAAGTTCGAACTCGGTTACTATAATGTCACAGTTCAGAACGTTACCAAGTACGTTAAGGAGACACACACGGCTACATGGTTTAGCTCAGTCGGTAGAACATGGGCCTAGAATCCACAAGGTTCTTGGTTCGATAACGGCGCACTCCAACTTTACCGCACTGATCCCTGTGCTACTCATACGCTGATTATCACAGGGATCAGTGCGGTAAAGTAAGGAGCTGATAGGAGGTGTAGCGCTCCACCCCAGACGTAAAAACAATCTCCTTGGTCTAGAGCTTATGAAAGGGGATATACTCCTTCGCTGTCTGGCTGATACCGATTTAGGCCACCCTGATGATTTTAGTTTACTTATCAACTGACCACAGACCTCATGCATATAAAGTAAAGTTAATTGGTGGATTAGCCGGACAGCAAGGGACTCCGTCTTTTCAGTAGCACCAGACTCTTCAGGATATTGTAATTTTATTTTCGTCAGTGTATATCCAGTAGTTGTAGACTTCCAATAAAACACGAAGAGTTACGTATTGATCTATTTCGGATTCTGTTTGAGAAAAGTAGTCTTCAAAAGCTCATAAAAGCTTTAAATATTACGATGCAATTTTCCACTTGATATTTATGGGAATTGGAATTCTTTTCTCTTACAAAATGCAATAAATGAATAACGAATAAAAAGAGAAGGATGCGTAAGCCTTAAAGAGGAATTGAAAATATGGATGTCTCATAAAACGCTCTAGCATTGAAAACTACGCTAAGAAACATCAAGAAAATGTTTCTTAGTGATAACCATCTTTAATGTACTTAATAAAAAAGTATTTGATGTTCTGTAGTTTTAAATTATTTCTATAAGCTAAAATATGTAAATACTTTATACGAGATACATTTTTGTATTTACGTATACTGTACGCCGAAATATTTGTGTCCCTTGTAAAATGAACCCCTAGAACACGAACACACACACACACACACACACACACACACACACACACACATATATATAATATATATATATATATATATATATATATATATATATACCAATCCCTCTGATTTTAACACGTTTTAATTCAAAGTTTTCCTTCATTTAGACTGGTTGCCTAACCAATGTTAAAAAACCAGGTCTGGCCGAATATTTATCCAGAGATAAAGGGAGAATACTCGACTTCATAGCTTTTCCAAAGGTATTAGCTCTATGGGAAAGGCAAACGCCCTCGTCCATGATTTGAACTCGGCTCGCCTTATGCATTTCCTACAACGATAACCATTACACCATGGGCCACCACAGATGTAGATGTGTTCATTTTCCTTTAAATTATGACTAAAATGTTTTTTTAGGGTCTTTAATGATGAGCGATAGTTATATTGATAGATGGGTTATTTACTCTAGTTCTATGGTGTGTGTTCTCACTTGAAGGCATTACATAAGGTTTCTGTCAAAAGACGAGTTACTGCTCGTGTTTTGGTGTTACATAATTCATAGCAGCTTATGATTTATGTACGTACCTGTAGTCAGAATATTTGAATCGGGGTCCGTTAGATTTAAAATTTGAGGTGGGGAAATTTCCATAGCCTGTAGGGTTATGATTGGCATGATGATGACCCGACTTCACCTTTCGGTAGACGCGATTAGGCATGAGATAGTTTTAGATCAGATGCAACAGAGAATCCAGAGTGCGTCGGTCTCCCCGCGGCGGAAATATGGGCTGGGTTGTGAAATAAAGCTTTATCAGAAAACAACCAAGTCTTGTTAATTGATTATTAAAAACAAGAAATGGCCAGTCCAACAAGAAAGAAGAACCAACCCTTAACAGTAATCCCTGAAGCGAACTCAGTCTGAAGAAGATGACGGCCGAGTTAGACGAAGAAAGCAGATATTAACAAGTAAGAACCATCATCTCCATCTCTCCTACTTGATCTGTCTGTCTCTCTTTTCAATATATACCCGATGTGTTATATGGGGTGTGAAACATTGGAACGAACTAATGAGGTAGTACGGGGTATGATTGTATGAAAATGATTGCTTATGTGAAAACGAATATTAATCTACACATTTTTTATTGGATAATACGTTCTTTCCTTCTTTTTTAAGGGAGACATCTAGTTTGCCCTGAAAATAATCATAAGAAAATCTAGCTTTAAACCTGGATTGAAACCCTGATTTTTTGCGCACGTGAGGATATACGCTGCGAATTCAGCCAGCAATCAGCCTTGTGCTTGTTCTCTTGCCACTACAATATGATTTATAGAATTTGCAGTACCCAACTTCACAAACCTTACGTGCTAGCACATATATATTTACGCGAACAGATGTGCTTGTAAATTAATGTAAAACAATAATTTAAAACAACACACACACACACACACACACACACACACACACACACACACACACACACACATACAAAAGTAAATCTATGGAATATCTTCAGTGCAAAGCTGATTTCGTTCACCCAGCGGCTCAATCCTAGTGAGCTTTAGTTCTCAAATTTCCATTTTATTCAGATATTTCTGTACATAAATTTTATCTGGTGACGTATGACATATTATTGTTGGCTACCTTAAACCGGTGTCATTGTATACTAATAAATAATAGTTCCAAATGTAGACTTGTGTATAAGAAGCGAGTAGTGCATTGTGAGTGAGAGAAGGAACGGGAAAAAGAGAGAGGCATAGAGAGAGGAGAGAGAGAGAGAGAGAGAGAGAGAGAGAGAGAGAGAGAGAGAGAAAAGAGAGACAGGGAAACATAGAGTGGGAGAGAGAGGAGGGGAGAGAAATACAAAGAGAGAGAAAGAGAGACAGAGAAAAGAGAGAGTCAGAGACAGGAATACATAGATGGATAAACAGAGAGACAGTGAGACATAGAGAGAGAAAGAGAGAAAAGATAGCTAGAGAGAGATAGCTAGAGAGAGAGAAAGAGAGAGAGAGAGAGAGAGATGGAAGGACAGTGAGAGAGTGAGAGAGAGATGAATACATAGAGAGAGAGCCATAGAGAGAGAGAAGAGAGACAGATTGGGATACAGAGAGACGGAGATATTGAGAGACATTGAGAGGGAGAGAGAGAGAGAGAAGAGAGAGAGAGAGAGAGAGAAAATGGGAGGGTGGTAGACAGTGAAAAAGAAAGAGAAGGTGGGGAGAGAGAAAAGGGTGGTTGTGGGGCAGGCGAAGAATGTTTTTTTGCGAGGAAGATATCCAAACTGAAATTAAATGTCAATTTTGAGAGAGAGAGACAGACAGACAGACAGACAGACAGACAGACAGACGGTGTGTGAGAGAGAGTGTGTGTGTGAAAGAGAGTGTGTGTGTGAGAGAGACAGAGACAGACAGACAGACAGAGACAGAGACATACAGAGACAGAGAGAGTGTGAGTGAGAGAGAGTGTGTGTTTGAGAGAGAGACAGAGACAGAGACACAGTGAGACACAAAGAGAGATGAGGGAGATATACAGCGATATAGATATACACACACTCACACACACAGAGAGAGAGAGAGAGAGAGAGAGAGAGAGAGAGAGAGAGAGAGAGAGAGAGAGAGAGAGAGAGAGAGAGAGAGGAGCGAAAATTGAGGTTATGAGGGGCGGGCGAAGAACCCCATTAACAAGGAAAGATTTGACGAATTAACTGGATACATCAAGTTTTATTAGAGACACTGGAAATGAGATAATAATAGTTTAGAGCTTTATCTAGACAATTCTCTTCACAAATACCTTTAATACTTCTTGCATTCAATGGTGTAGATATTGTCCAACCTTTTTGAAAATTATAAGATTTGACCTGTGTTCTCATGTACATA
>CM042140.1:113801740-113814240 GCA_023376005.1 Doryteuthis pealeii
GAGTGGACATAATTTCTTCCCGGAACCGTTTTGAGGCATATATTTTTTTATTGCAATTTTCTTTAATTTATTTCTTTGGTTCTTTTAAAAGTTTTTTAAAGACTGTAGAAAATGATTTAGAATCAGAAAAAAAAAATGGAATATAATGAGGAAAATAAAAATAAAAATGACGGATAGGAGCAATGACAAAGGAACAAGAAAGAAAGAAAGAAAGAAAGAAAGAAATATAAAATAGATAAAACAAGGAGAAATTAAGGATGGAAGAAATAAATGAATGAATAAAATAAAATAAAGCATTGGCTTGGTTTATGATTAAATTAAGTATGAAATACTGACCAGGCAAAAATCCTGATTTTCTAGGCAAACCTTTCCTGACCCATCCTCCTTATTTGAATCTTTTGCTTCAGATGATTCTACCTTCCCCATTAGGCTTTATGTCATTTCTGTCTCTCCCTGACTGCCCCCATGAGATGGTTTGGTCGTTGAGGCGCAACTAATGTAGTGAGACTTGGACAGGAAAACCTTGGTAGAGCCCATCGCTTTCTAGTTCTACAACTGTTTTGAATTCAGAATTTTCCTTCTCCTCGACTGGTTGCAATACCAAGGTTAAAGAACCCAGTCTGTTCTACTATTCATTTATTCATTCCTTCCCAATGATATTAGTGTCATGGTAAATACAGACAGCCTCGTTCAAGATTTGAACTCAGCTCGCCGAATCAAATTCCTAGGACAATAACCGTTACAAAACGAGGATGAAATTTTCCCTTTTCTGCACTTTCACTGTTTGTGTGTATGTATGTGTGTGTGTGTGTGTGTGTGTGAGAGAGAGAGAGAGAGTGAGAGAGAGAGAGAGAGAGAGAGAGAGAGTGAGACAGCGAGAGAGAGTGAGAGAGAGACAGATATATATATATATATTATATATATATATATATAGAGAGAGAGAGAGAGGGAGAGAGAGAGAGAAAAAAAAAAAGAGAGAGAGGGAGGAGAAGAGAGAGAGACGTTTGTGTGCTGGCATATTTCACGTTAAAATGACGTAAAATAAATAACATTAGGAATTTGTTTTACTTCAAACAAATGAAACTATTCCACCTTAAAGTCCAACTTCTCCTCACCGTGACAGGGTGCTGACAACGTGTTAGTATCAGAGCTATGTCTTTCGGAACTCAAGTTCCTGGTAGGCCCTCCCAAGGATGATTGATCTGTCACCCAGTGGTATTAGGACCACATGCCATCAATAGAAGCCCTGGTGAAAATCGAAAAGACGTCTCCATTATCGGCTTGTCACAGCGTCTGTGGTAAATGTGCGATAAACAAGTGTTACATAATTGTTAGTACCCTAACACTTATGTACAGTTAGTGTAGAAAGCAAAATGGCTGAATGAGTACAGCCGGTAGCCTTGAAGGATTGAGTGACAAGTCTTGATCTCATCCTGATCCCTTTTCCGGTGAATATCGTGAGAATGGGTGGAGAAGGCCCTCTTCCGGTTTCGATTAGAAAGAGTTAGAGAGATCGACCGAACCACAAAGGTAGTAAGTCGCAATAAGCGCACTGCCGTCTCAATCTGCGCGGAAAGACTGATGGGGATTTCGGAATAAAATATGATCTAAAGAAAATCGATGTCTTGGGTTATTTATACAAAAACTACCAATGACCTAGGGCCTATGATAAAGAGAAACCCCAATGGAAGACCAGACATGAAATCCCCACGAGGAAGTCCAGACGTTAGAAGAAGAACATAAGATAACAAAGATGATGAGAAGAATAATAGAAGTAAAGAGAGTATACAACACAAGGACATCTCCTTCCCATGATATGCATGCAGGATTGGGGACTGCTTGTGAATTTCCTATTCCTTTGTTACTCTTTTTATGAATTCACTATTTCGTTCCTTCGACGGACGGTGAATTTGTTGGATGGAGCCGGCTCAACCGAACCCAGGATAAATGCCGTCATGATAATAAAACAATACAACAACAACAACAACAAAAAATGAAACTATCTCTCTTCCTCTGGATATGATGAATTACTATAATTAACTAAGTTGTAGATTTAAAAAGTGGAACAATATAAACTTTAAAAAGTAATCAAATTATGAATTATAATTATTTTAACATATAGGGGCCGGTTTAGCTCAGTCGTTAGGTTATTCAGCTAGGAGCCACAAGGTTCTTGGTTCGATACCGCCCCCCGATACCGGCCCACTCAGCGTATGAGTAGCACAGGGATATGTGCGGTAAAATGAGGAGCTGATGGTAGGTGGGGCACTCCGCCTCAGATGCTAAAATAATCTCATTGGTCTAGCGCTAGGGAAAATGGGATAGACTCACTCGCTGTCTGGTTGATACCGACATTAGGCTGCCCCGACGACTTTACTTTTTTATACAGATAAAGGCATCTGAAAATAGTTGACTATTTCATTTACCTCGGTAGCAATATCTCATTTACGGGAAGTGATATCAACATACGTATTAGAAATTCGTGGACTGTTATTGGTAGGTTATCGACAATATAGAAATTTTACCTCTGATGAAGTAAAACGGAAACTCAGGTGGTAGCTGTACTTTAACAAACCGGTAGGAGAAATTTGAACTACGCAGGGATGCTAATTACTGATTGGAACGTACCTTTAGAAACAGCACCACAGAAAACAGCAGCTGTAGAGCCACTTATCTTCTTTCCCACAAAGCATACGACAAGACGTTTGTTGCTAAGTGCTTTGATAAAATGATAAAGCTAAAGAAGTCGCAATAGTGAAGAGAGTGGAATCAACCAACATAAAAATACAAATCTTGACACTTGCCCCAACCTACTGGTCACACAAAAAGTCACGTGTGTTTGGTGTTTCAGAACACATTGTACACAAGGGACACAAATTGTGTTGAGTAAGGGATATTTTAGCTGTGTCAAAACCAACAAGCGGCAAGTCTTTGCCTGTTGATATTGCACAGCTAGTGGAAGCATTTACCAAGATGATGAATATACTCGACTGATGCCAGGCAGGAAAGATTATGTTAGTATTAATCGTAATATGCACCAGCAGAAGAGACTCATCTTGAGCAACTTAAATGAGCTCTTCAGACCATTCAAGGAATAGAACCTGACAGTATCCTTGGAGTTTTCAAAATGTTATAGTCTAAGGCTGAACTGCTGTGTCCTTGCTGGTAATGTAGGTACACATGCCGTATGTGTATGCACCATCCACCAAAACATGAAATTATTACTGGAATTACTGTAATACCAGTACCAAAGAATGTATGATTCATAGGTGTCCAAACTGTCCTAAATCATCAGGGTAGCTTGAAAGATTTCCAGATTTGTGTTCGACTGTTCATTTTACGAACTGAAGAAAATCCGCCAAGACAAAATAGTTTTAGTTCTAATGGACAATTGGAATGATTTGCGATGAACTAACTCAGATCAACTCATTTTAGCTGAAAATCAAAAGAAAAACATTAACATTACTTAAATCTTTGCCAAACAAATTTCCTGCACGAGAGTACCAAATTCCCCTGGTATATTTTACCTGTATAATGGGATATTTCGAAGTTCACTTTCTATTCACACCAGAACTCATTGTATTAAAACATCATGTCATGGGAGAACCGCTGTGGTCGTTAATTAAAGAAAGAAATCCGAGCCTGCATGTATAATTTCCTCAGCTCCAGACATAAAAATCCAGTATCTTTTAAAGTTATGAACTTTCCTTTTTTCTTCTTTTAGGTACATCAGTATATCTGTGGCCTAGTGATAAAAACATGTCTTCTTTATGCAACAATCACTGTTCCCACTGTAGAGCAGTCTCTACTCTATCATACTTTAAAAAAATTATATTCCTTTGAAGTCACTTTGTGAATGTGATAATGTGATTTAGTGTCTAATCTGTTATTCCAGTGAAGGTATAGCTTTTGTTGTTACTGTTTTGTTTATTGTACATCTAGTGTAAATTTATCCTGTTCCGGCCTTGAATGATAGTTACTATTATTACTGGTGTTCCTTAATCTTCCGTCGGTTATAATCTTGCAACACCCTCTGGTTAAAAATGAGACCATCCAAATCGTCCCAGATGAAATGCAAAAATGTAAATACTGATTATCTGGTGTTGATTATCTGCCGAATTCTTATTTATATGAGTGTCGTCATGTCAGCTAAATAATGGACCATTCCGTTTTTTAACAAAGAAAGAAAGGACATGCTACACAGAAAATACATAATAAAAAAGATTGAAAGTGAGGAGGAGAAAGATAGAGAAAGAGGGTGAGAACGTGAAAACAATAACACTAATATGTTTCAATCGATGATGAAAAGAAAGAAAGAAGAGAGAGAGAGAGAGAGAGAGAGAGAGAGAGAGAGAGAGAGAGAGAGAGAGAGAGAGAAGGGAGAGAGGAGAGAGAGAGAGTGAGTGGGGGATGATTAAATCAAGATTATTATGTTGTTTTACATATTGAACTCTTCGCAATAGCTCTTAAGTAAACATATCAGACGTTGTAATAATTAGATTATCATATTGCGGTATATCCACAGCTCCGGCTAGTTACCATTAATGCTGTTGTTAAACTTCAAGTGTCTTCATTTTTCCTGTTATGGCCTGTTTTTATTATTGTTACTATATTTGTTAATTTTATCTTTAAATTGTCATTTGACTAAAAACAATCATTTGCAAAACATATCACTATCAAGGCGTACCGACAGCATGGATTCCCTTGATTTTCTCTCACCATAATTCCCTATTGGTCATCGCTCTTGATAAGCCCGCTAGATGACACCCAGTGTCCACACAGACCTGATGAGTTTAGGTTTTTACTGGTCAACCGACACTGTTAAGTCCATGTGTCGGAATCCATAGGAAAACGTCACTTATGAGTTTGTCCTTGCTTCACCAGCAGTGTCCATCATGGCTTGCTCGCAATTCTATGTAAATTAATTGTGGCAAATTAATCGTCAGTGAATTCATCATATGGTAAATTCATCACAAGGTAAATTTATCACAGGTAGGTTCTTTTATAAGATTAATTGTTCTCATTATAAAGGGGTTTGTTAAGTGTTTAATGGCCATTGCTTGGCATTATAGCAGAATCGCTTATTTGGTGGAATCCTTGATAAAAGGTCTGTCGTCAATGTGAATCCTTTGGTTACTAAAGTGTTCCCAGTTACTGGTAATCGTATAAGTCCTTCGTGAGTATTGGTAAAGATCCCTATGTGCGTCCGTCGTCAAAAAGAGCAGTTTTAATTATGACCAATATGGAGGGTTTAAGTATCTTATCAGGCCAGTTGAACTGCATATGATTAGTTAGAAGAGTAAGTCACGTGACCTTGGCCAGTCTATAAGTATAAGCGGGGATCTAGCACACACCTTATATCAGAATAAATCAACAGGGTTCCCTTACCCTAACCCCAACTTTTAAGCTCATTTTATTAAATACGTAAATGCTATCATCAAATTCTAAATTTATGTTTGTTTGTTTGTTTATTGATTTTAACGGCATATCAACCCGTCTGGGGTTATGTCATGCCTAACGGTTATGAAGTTATACATATCGTGTATTTATATTTATACTTTTTAGTAATTGGTTTTAAAATGTGTTAGCATTATTGGGGATTATATTGTATGGCATTGATTTGTTTCATGTCTATATTCTATGGTATAATTTTATTTCCCTCAAAAAAGAAAAAAAAAGAAAAAAGAGAACATCCTCCATGTTGACATTTTAACACAGATCTTTCATATTGTTTGCTATAAAATAACGGTTTCTGATGTAAGCAATAAACCTGCATTCCATGAATAAGTGTTTAACTGTCAAAGGTGTTTGACATGTTCCACATTGTGGTTGTTTCTTCTTGTTTGAGTATATTGGAGTGCGTTAGTCTTGTATGACCAATGCGTAATCGAGATACAATGACCTGTTCCTTTCTAGACTTAAATTCGCTGGCTTTAAATTTACCAGACGATAAATGAACCACACGAGGACCATTCGATAAATCTACTGGGAGTAATTTACCAAACACGATTGCTTACCTTTCCTGGGTTGTTTGTGGGATGGGAAGTAAATAGCCGTACGACGGCTGTTTTGTGGGGCGCTGCTTCCAGGATTTGTTCAAAACAGCGCTCTGCCTCTTTCCGTAATTGTCATCTAGTTTTTTCTCAAATTATTTCGTGAGAGTAAACGCGGTGCATGCAAACAGTAGTAATGACACGGCTGCAGATTGGAAGAATTCCCGTTTTTTTTTTCAGAGAGATCAGTTATTCTAATTAAGCAATCGTTAAAGAATATCATTTTTTACAATCATTTTAATCATCATAACCAGTTGTTTAGTATTATAAGTAAGTAAAGTAAAGTCGACTGGGCGGCCTAAAGTCGGTATCAGCCAATCAGCGAGGGAGTCTATACTTTTCCAATAGCACTAGGCCAAGGAGATTGTTTTTTTTAGCATCTGAGGTGGAGCGCCACACCTACCATCAGCTCCTCACTTTACCGCACAGATCCCTGTGCTACTCATACGCTGAGTTGGCGGGGACCGGTATCGAACTAGGAACCTTGTGGTTTCTAGCCGAATGCTCTACCGACTGAGCTAACCCGGCCCAAGTAGCACTCCATAAAAAGCAACTGTATGGCAACTTTCTGTCTATCATACAAACATCCGGGTAAGATGGAAAAACATGCTGGGTACTGCTAGAGAAGCAGGGATAACCTCATAAGTGTCATTCTCCTGTTAGCACATACACATGGGTACACCATGTGGGTCGGCCGTCAAAAAACCTACATCGACCAGCTCTGCGTGGATACTGGATGTTGTGTAGGGGACCTTCCAGGAGCGACGGTCGATAGGGATGGATAGTGAGGGAGAATCTTGGAGATCCTTGCTGTCGGTGCGACCCGATGATGATTATTATTATTTTCACGAATCTTATCTTTTACTGCATATGAAAAATATAATTATTTATATAGTGTTACTATTATTTTCCTCATTAATATCTTTTTTATTCATTGCTTCCACAATGGAGACTATAACTATTGATAAAAAATCTTGTAATTTCCCTTGTTCGTTTTTTTTTTCTCGTAATTATTTCTACATGCATTTTTTTATTACCCTTGTTAACCATATTATTCTCTTTGCTATTCTAATGAAACCGGCCGCTTTTATCTTATTCACTATCGAAATCCAGAATATTTTTCGTATTCATTTATGTAGAAAATAATGAGGCAGCAGCGAGTTTTTCGTTTCAATACATTCTTGCATGCGCACGATGCTTTTGCATTTTTTTATTTATTACTTTCCATATGAGTTTAGATTTGTATAACAAGATTTTGTTTTCGGAAATAATGCGACCTTTCTTTGAGAAACTGAGGTCGTTGTAGACATTTGGAGTAAACAAGTGGATCACATTGACCTAACTTTGCTCTCTATCTTGGGTGGGTTTCGGTTCCGAAATAAGAAACGGAAAATAATTAATTATCTCGTGTCAAAGGTTTTTGAATAATGATGGAAACTGCCAAAATTAGCACGGAAACCCTTGGGATGGAAATCGAAAATAAACGAAAATAAACAAAAAACAGAAATGATACATTTCCTTTTGTCACTCAATCTCATTCTGTGTATTTCTTATGCGTTTTCTCTGAATCTATCTATCTACTCTATCTGTAGAGAGAGAGGAGAGAGAGAGAGAGAGAGTGTGTGTGTGTGTGTGTGTGTTTGTATGCGTTTTCTCTGAATCTCTCTATCTATCTGGAGAGAGAGAGAGAGAGAGAGAGAGAGAGAGAGAGGAGAGAGAGAGAGAGAGAGAGAGAGAGAGAGAGTGTGTGGTGTTTGTATGCGGTTTCTCTGAATCTCGCTTTATCTATCTATCTGAGGAGAGAGAGAAGAGAGAGAGAAGAAAGAGAGAGAAGAGAGAGAGAGAGAGAGAGAGAGAGAGAGAGAGAGAGTGCGTGTGTGTGTGTGTGGTGTTTGTATGCGTTTCTCTGAATTCTCTATCTATCTATCTTCTGAAGAGAGGAGAGAGAGAGAGAGAGAGAGAGAGGAGAGAGGAGAGAGAGTAATGTGTTTTGTACGAAAAATCTGTGTTATGTCAGTCTCTGTGTGTCTATGAGAAAGAGACAAAGAGAAAGACATAGGGAAGAGATTCAGAGAGAAACACAAACTGTGTATTACAAACAGAATGAGATTGAGACACAAAGAAAAATGTATATTTTTGTTTTTTAGTTTCTTTTTGAATCCGTCTTCATATATATATATATATATATAATATATATAATATTATATATATGTATATATATATATATATATATATATATATATATATTATATTATAGAGAGAGAGAGAGAGAGAGATAGATAAGATACGATAGATGATAGATATGACATATTATATATATATATATATATATATATATATATATATAGATGATAGATAGATAGATAGATAAATCATGGATAGATAGGTAAATAGATAGAATGTAGGTAGTGGGAAAGGAGAGAGAGAGAGAGAGAATGTTTAATAAATTGTAGAGAACTATCATGTATATGTAAGTTAAAATAGGTTTTAATTATCTTGAAAAGAGATGGTTACACATTAAGAAATTAAATATGACTACCTTTTTGCTCTCTCTCTCTCTCTCTCTCTCTCTCTCTCTATCTATCTATCTATCTATCTATCTCTCTCTCTCCCCTCTCTCTCTAACCCTCTTTCGATCTCACCCATTTTATATCTATCTATCTACAAACACACACACACACATACACACACACACACACACACACACACATATATATATATATATATATATATGTGTGTGTGTGTGTGTGTGTGTATGTATGTATGTATGTATGTTTGAGTGAGTGCAGATTCAGATTGATTGATTTTAACGTTATGTCAACCTGTCTTGGATTATTTTATATCTAGAATTTTGGGAAACGTGTTTATTAAATTCTTATATTTAACTTTTTGCATAGTTGTTTCTGAAGATTTTTTGAGCTCACGGTTCAATCGAACTCTTAATTTTCATTTTTTCAAATTTTTGACTACTACTCCAGGTCAGAGTGTACATAGGGGCAGATGGCAATGAAGGTGTATATAGCTTTCAAATCAAATTAAAAAGTTTTGTGTTTTAACAAATGTAAGAATTTAATTAAAAAAACGTTGAAATTGATTTAAATTTAAAGAACGATTTCTTCAGTCGTTTTTCATACACACACACACACGCACTCACACACAAAACATAATCTAAATGAATAAATGTTTCTTTCTCTTCTCTGTCTATCACTCTCTTTCTGTGTACATATATTATTATATATATATAATAGCTATATATTATATATAATATATGTTTCAACACACACACACAGCCACATTAATATTATATATATAACCACTTATTAGTTAGGTCTTAACGTGTTCAGTAGCCATGCATATATATCATTATTATATATAATATATATTATATTTATATATATATATAATATATAAATTTATATATGGGAGTAAATATGGAAATAAATCCGAAAATATTAAGAAATTTGAAAAAACAGTCTTATCTTTGAACATCTTGTCTTTTCAAATTATATATATATATATATAATACTATAATATAATATATATATATAATATATAAGTATATTATATTATATTATAAAGCTTAACCCTTATAATTAACTCTGTAATACAGTTTAACTCTTCAATGATAGATACATGAGCTCCATTTCACAACACCAAAAATAACATGCATGCCCCCATTCCAATTCCCGAAATATCCTAACTAAAATATACCCACATTCTGGCACAAAAAATAAACAAAAACTCCAAATACTAGAAGCTTTATACATCAACACAAACAAACATCGTTAATAAATTATTTTCAATGCAGTACTACTTTTTAAAATGCCTATTACACTTTCCTATCATTCTCCTACTTCCACCTCCACATTCATTAATATACTTTGGAAAAAAAAAATGGGACACCTCACCCCCGATGATGGAACTTCGAAGTGCGAAAGTACTCGGGATATGAACTTCGATTGACTTATGCACGAATTCCATCCAAGTATTTAAAAAAGTTGGTCAGAATGCTTTGAAAAGATCACCAATAAATCGTTAACAGGAACCTGCCTTTTGTTTAATTTCTACAACACCACACCAAACACACACACATACACACACACACACCACACACATATATATATATATATATATATATATATTTAATAACATATATTTTGCGTGTGTGTGCTTTGTGTGTATGTGTGTTGTAATAAATATCAATTGGAAAATCTGAAGTTGATGCAAATATGTGTGTGTGTGTGTGTGTGTGTGTATTATATCGACTTCATGAAACGGCCTATACGAATGTTTTCATTAATCCGCTCACACATAAATATGCACATACATCACACACACACAACACACATACACGCACGCACACACACACACGCATGTGCACGTACGAACATTAGCCACTTCCATTACAAAGCACAAAAATGATGTGTAACTGTGCGCATGCGTTCGAATTTATTATTTTTTTGCATGTATTTATTGCGACAACTTATTTAATTCACGTGTCAACTAAAATTGAAACCTCGTTGTTGAATTTCCTTCTCAAATAGAACATTAAACTCTGGCACTTAAATAAAATAAAAATTGATATGTCTTTAAAAGAGCCAGACACTTTTAGCTACTTGTCGCGTTTTATTTAGTTACGGCAGTCTTTTGTGAGAAACTAGACACTTTGTTGCCTAGAATATCATAAGGCTAAAATAGAAATCTAATTTATCTTAAATACGATTGTTAAAATGCATAAAGACTAGAGCAGCGCTCGGTATAAATAACTCCAAGGTCCAGTGTACATGATTGTGGCAAGTAATTGATTTTACATTTGGAATTATTCAGATATAAAGTTTCCAACTGAAAATGACAGCTTAAATGAAAAGCCAGACAGAAACAGAAGCCGGAAGAAATATAAAATTAAGACAATACATAATAAGAAATATTGAGATAACACGACTAAAATATAGATTGTTGATAAACAAGTTATCACACTGGTTTTTGTTTATATATCAGTTGGTGTTTATTAATTTTCTATATAGAAAAGTTTGCTTATGTATTTATGATATAATACAAATACATTTTTTTAATATGTGTATTTGGGCAGCATTAAACAAAAGACACATCTCCTGTTTAACAATCTTATTTGTGATTTTTTCAAGTTTTCTGGCCAACTTTTTATTATTTGGGGGGGGGGGGAATTCGTGGATTAGTCCACCAAAGTTCATATCCAAAGTACTTTCGGAACTTCGAAAAAAAGTTGGCCAAAAAACTTGAAAAAATCACAAATAAAATTGTTAAACGGGAGATGTGTCTTTTGTTTAATTCAACATGCATAAATACAATTTTGTATACTAGAGTGATCAATGCTAAAACATGTGTATAGTCAGTCTTTACAGGTTTGCTGATTCTATGTGTATGATGAATGTATTTTAAATTCTTTAAAGTAATTCACAGTCCACAGAATTGCCGAGAAAACTGAAACTCATATGGCTAGACAAAAACATCTTTCACATATATTAGATTCATACGTACATTGGTTACCCTAATATTTATGTACGCTTTCGAAACTTGTAGCCTCACTTCTGTCTTCTAGAGACGCATTGAAGCCCTTCAGATGTGATGCTACTGTAAGGTCATGAACATATCATTCAAAGACCACCACTGAAGGTGTGTGGTGTAATGGTTATAGTCGTAGGAAATGGATTCGTCGACCCGAGTTCACATCCTGAACAAGGCGGTTTACATTTCCCATAGCGCTTGGGAAAAGTGTGGTATCCAACTACTCCCCGTCCAGCTATGGGTAAATAGTAGGGCAGACAGGGCTCTTTGACCTTGGCTAGGCAAGCAGTCTAGGAGAATAAAAACGCTGAATTCAAACCTGTTAAACCCCGCTTAAGAAATTGACATTGTGTCACATCCTGCTCGTGTAGAGGGGTTGGGAATTATATACAAAGACCACATCACAAATGACAAGCTTAGAAAAAGAATGTGTTATGGAAATATGATGAGGTTATCAGGCCTAGCCCCCATCCCCCCAAAAAAATCTCCTCCAATGGTGTAAGACGAAGAGGCAGAGAGAAGAGGTGGGAAGATAACAAGCAGGAATTGATAAGCCTCATCCAGTCGCAGGAAGCCCTGTCGGCTGGGGCGTTAGAATGCACCGACTGCACCTCTGCATAGGCGTAAGACTCCCCCAAATGGGGCCACCTGTTGGCCGTGGGTGGCGACCCGTGATGCTTAAGGACGGAGTCTTGGTGAATGAGCAGTCTATGACCTGCAACACTCCACTTAGACCCTTACATAGGCTAGACGGGCGGTCGGAGAGGCCCCCTCCAATCAATCGGCTGGTTATGTCAAGCCCTAGCACCTATATGATTGCCCCAACCCTATTGCCTTAATGGCAAGCCCCAACCCTTTTTATCATATGGGTGCTAGAAGGTGGCTGAGAGTGTACATGTCCTG
>CM042140.1:113819240-113876740 GCA_023376005.1 Doryteuthis pealeii
TACGGCGTGAGTATGGGACGGTGTAATTGTGTATATCGAAAGGTAACATTGTGCATTTTTTTAGGTGATATCACACAATGCCCTGAAAGATGATCTAATTAATAGATCGAAACATTGCAGCGTCAGCCAATAAACTCACCACTTAACCCATTCAAACCTGTTTTTTTTTCATTTTTCTTAATATATATATATATATATATATATATATATATATACAGAGAGAGAGAGAGAGAGAGAGAGAGAGAGAGAGAGAGAGAGAGAGAGAGAGAGAGAGAGAGAGAGAGAGGTGGAGTGAAAGAGGTGCGTACTGCAATAGATATCGCCGTAGGGAAATGGACACGGCAATAAATCTTCAAATACTGGAAGAGGCTAATATATTTGGGAAGAGTATGCATCCAACTATTTCTCCCTATGGGTAAATAGTAGGGTAGACTGCTATTAAAACCAGTCTAGTATAAATGAAACTCCGAATGAAACTCTCTAAACTCCGCTTAGAAATTAACCTTTTGTTCCACCTACACGCGTTAATGGGCTGGTATATATATATATATATATATATAATATATAATATATATATATAATATATGTGTGTGTGTGTGTGTGTGTGTGTGTGTGTGTGTGAAGAAAGGAAGTGAATGCGATGGTATGTAGTATATTAGAAAAAATGAAAAAAACAGGTTTAAATGGGTTAAGTGGTGAGTTTATTGGCCGACGCTGCAGTGTTTCGATCTAGTAATTAGATCATCTTCAGGGCATTTGTTGGTATATGGAAGGTGATAAGAAATTATTTATCACAGAATACGAGAAAAGCGAGTGGTAGTTATTGTTATTCAGTCTGTTTAAAATTATATTATTATATATATATATATATTATATTATATATATATATATAGATGAACATTATATATAATATTGCATATATATATATATATATATATATATATATATATATATAGACAGATAGAGAGAGAGAGAGAGAGAGAGAGAGAGAGAGAGAGAGAGAGAGAGAATGATAACGATGAACATTACACTGAAGAGTGCGTAAAAGTAAACAAGACAAATGAAATGATAAATAATTTATATATATATATATATATATATATATATATATAATATATAAAGATGAACATATATATATATTGGCATATATATATATATATATATATATATTATATAGACAGATAGAGAGAGAGAGAGAGAGAGAGAGAGAGAGAGAGAGAGGAGAGAGAGAGAATGATAACGATGAACATTACACTGAAGAGTGCGTAAAAGTAAACAAGACAAATGAAATGATAAATAATCATGAAAAAGATAATAATTTTCATGATTGTTTGACGTAGTAAACAATTGTAATATCTTTTGCATGCTCATTCCGCCTACAATTTCTAATAGTGTTTTTATCCATCAATACGATAGTCTAGTGCTAGATTAAACTACATTAACTGACAAAGGGACCTCCGTGGTGTATCGTCTAACGTGCTGGACTGCAGCATCGAGTTCGAACTTAATTCATGCTAGTACGTTCACTCTCGAGCTAATACCATTGGCAAAGGTCTGCACCCTTTCATCCCTTTGTTTATAGGCTGAATTGAACCACTTCTGTTCTTCTAAAGCAGGGATCACCAATCTTTTTTCATGATGGGCCGGATAATAGAAGAAATAACGAGCGCAGAACACATTATCATTATGTTCAATACTTACTAGCCAGAACGAAAGCCCTGAGAAAAATATGTAACATAAAGTTTATCTTTCCATGTTATATTCATGATGAGTGGCGTAAGATGCATAAAACCAAATTTAACAAACATATCTATTTTCAAAACATTAGCAAAGAACGCAAAATTAGCCGAAAGGTTTAGTGAGATTTGTGAAACTGAAGTTTGCCTTTGAAGATATCGTCAATGTTTAGTTTGGAATTGCTACATCCATTCAAGAGACTTGCTTTCAAATTTTTATCAATTTCGTTCGATGGGTTGATTTCCATACGTTCCGTACGTTTTACAAACAAATTCAAGTACCGTCGGTAGGCCTGATAAAATGCCCTCGCAGGACGGATCCGGTTCGCGGGCGTAGTTTGGTGACCCCTGTTCTAAAGGGATGGCTTTGACATTAAATGACGCACGAATAGTGATATGCCATTAAAATAAAGAAATTAAAAATAAAGAAATGGCATTGATATGCCATTAAAATAAAGAAAATTTTTAAGTGACCATTATTACCAGTTTATTAGCATTCTTGTTTTTTATCGTTTGTTTGCACAAATGAGTTTGAAAGTCATTGGGTAATTTACTACTGCCAATAGATTGAATATTGATTTTGTAGACCAGACATTCAAGTCGAAGATTGGCGCTGTAGGATCATTCTCGCCGCTTTTTTGCTCGATTTTGTCTCATTGCTTACTCGGTCAAAAATAAATATCAATAATCATGAATGCAAAAAAAAAAAACCCCAAAAAAACAAACTTGAAAAAGAGGATGAGAAATAGTTGTTTTTTTCTGTAACGTAAATAAGAAGCAAAACGTCGAAGATGCGAAAGAGCATAAATAATTGAAAGACAAACGAAAATAATAATGACCTTAGGAAAAGTAGAAATAATGAAAGAATGAAATAAAAGAAGGAAGAAATTACTTAAGGAGAGGAGAAAAGTATATGAAACAATATATAAGAAAAAAGAAGAAAAAAAAAAAAGTAACCATGTGATCATTTGATACAGGAAAAACTGATTGAGCATAAAAATAACGGCCATTAACGTGTGTACTTGCTTGTATGGTATATGAAATTATAAGTTTATGATCATTGGGAAAAAGTTCAAGAAGTTCGGGCATTCTCTGATCGCAATCATTATCAACCCTCACGTTTATATAATAATATATATATATATATATTATATATATATATATATATATATATATATATTATGTATATATATATTATTATGTATATATTATATATATATTATATAATATATATATATATATATTATGTAAATATATATTATATTATGTATATATATATATATATATATATTATATTATTATTATATATATATATATTATATATTATATATATTATATATATATATATATATATATATTATATTATATATTTATATATATATATATATATATATATATATTGGTCATGACATTTTTAAACCAACCAACCGACCAACACAAACCGCGCATCTACACCCGTGTCTGGGGAGTGTGGAATACACATTTTTGCCATTACCCCAGATCCATACTGATGTGGAGTGCTAGAAGCTGTTAGGGTTCTATCTATGCATTATATAGACAAAAAAAGAAAGAACAATTTTAAATATTGCTCAAAAATGAGTTTTTAAAAAGAAGTAATAAACAAACATAATGAATAAAAAAGTTGTCTTGGGCATGAAATAACACAAGGGCTGTCATGCCGATAAATATAACCAATCAAACACACGTTAAACATCAGACAGACAGACTCGCACACCCACATCCGTGCACATACACACACACACACACACACACACACATATATATATATATATATATATATATATATATTTACCAACCCCTCCGCACGAGCAGGATGTGACATAAGGTCAATTTCTTAAGCGAGTAACACTTTGAATTCAGTTTCTTCTCCCTAGACCGGTTGCCTAACCAAGGCTAAAGAGCCCAGTCTGCCCTGCTATTTACCCATAGCTGGAGGGAGAGTAGGATTCATACCTTTCCCAAGGGTATTAGCACTAAGTGAAATGCAGTTACGACGTCCAGGATTTGAACTCGGGCGACATTTTCCACACAAACACACACACACACACACACACACACACACACACACACATATATATATATATATATATATATATATATATATATATATATATATATTTGAATGAAAGGAAAAACTCAATAAACCGTCATTCTCTAATAAATTTATTTCGACCAAAACTTAAGAGACTTTTAGAAATTTAAAGAAATTTCTTTCAAAGGTAAATGCTCTGTATTTAATCTAAATATATAGATTATTATGTATTGAGCTCTCTCTAGAGATATTAAAATCCTTGTATTTGCACCTACTAAAACATGCAATATATCATACAGTGATATTTTTAAGATCCCATCTAGAATCATCCCTTACTACCAGTTTTGGATACCTTACACACAAACACACACACACACACACACCCATATATATATATATATATATATATATATATATATATAAACATAAAAAGTCAGATATACCTACTAAAAGTTTCGCTTAGTGCTCTTCAGGGCTGAGATCTGACTTTAAAGTAAAACACTCTTTAGTTATTAGCTTTAGTATATCCTAGCGGTTTTTGTATGAATATATATTTTTTATATATACTAGAAAATATATGCACCCTCCGGGTGCAAGTATTTAAGTTTTAATGTAATAAAATATTGCATTAAATTAGAAAGGCTAATGAAACTAAATAAGAATACAGATAAAAAGATTTGAAAAAGAGGGAGAATAATAAAAGATTTGAAACAGAGGGAGTATAATAAAAAATGGAACAACTGAAACTTACTCTTCCATCACTCTTGTCTTTCATTGTTATTTTTTCTAATTTAAGTATTTAGTTAAAAGAGGAAGTAAAGAATAAAATAACAATTATTTTATCTTGTTAATGGATTTCATTTAAGATTCATTGAAGAGATTTTTGCTTATATTCATTAAAATAAAACCAAACAGTTAGAAATCAATAATACCAAGCACATAATTATTAAATTCGATTTTTTAATATTAATATGCAAATTAGCCTTCCCGTTCACACTGTAAACCGCTATTTTGTTGTATATTAAATACAATTGCGTGTTGTCAGTATGTAAACATAGTTAACAGTATTAATAATGTAAGGCAATTTTATTAATAATTGAGGTTTAGATAAAAATAAAATCATGGAGAATGTGATGCCAATATCTAAGAGAATTGTGACTTGAGTAAGAATATAGTTTCGGTTACAGACAGAAAAACACACAATCTCCATTATAATAAGATATACATATAAATTGTTTTTTTTTCTTTTGGCCAAGTATCATAGTATTAACCGATTATTTTCGGTTGGTACGACTATCATGGTCTTTTCTCTTTTTCAATTTTTTTTCTCTCCAGGTATTGTTTGGTAATATATTTTTACAATCAAACTATTTGCCGGTTTTTTTTCTTACTGCAAGGGTTTACGAACAAGTTTCGTATATTATATATATATATATATATATATATATATATATATATATATATATATATATATATATTTACTTGTCATGAATTGTTTTATTTTCGTAGTTTCATCCAGACATAGATACATATAAAAAGAACTTATATATATGTATGTATAGATGAGAAAATTAAAAATTTATAATATATATTATATATATATATATATATATATATATATATATGTTTAGGGGATGAGAATGACGACGGGGTGCTTACACTTATTTATTGTTTCAAATCTGCTTGATTCTAAATAATATATAATTTAAAAAAAAAAAATCAGTTAATATAGAAATTAAATATTTTTCAATTAAACAATAAACTTATAGCGTTCTGTGTTTTTATTGGTCAGTATGATTTAATAATTTAAATGATTAATGTGGTTAGTAGTATTTATTGGTCTTGCTCCTTTTCTTCTTCAGTCAGATTTTAGCCCTGAAGAGCTTTATGCGAAACTAATAGTAGGTTCGTCTGACTCAGTAGATTATCTTTATATATATATATATATATATATATATATATATATATATATATATGCACTCAATAATGACTCGAGAATTACAACCAAATCAAAGTTCTATGAAAACATTATATACTTTCTTTTTTAAATCAATGTATTTTAAACGTTCTGGCCTATACACGTAATTATTGGATGCTGAGAACACCTTCCTAGGGATGTTAATTCATAAAAGCGTTGCATTTACAAATATACGACCTATGTTAACCAATAAAATGCTCTACGGGATTAATCTTCCTTGATTCGAACCACTGCCACATAAATCGGAAAGAATTCTAAAGTATAAAGATATTGGAATCCGTATTTTTTAGATATATATATATATATGCAACTTTTGTGTGTATGTGTGCGTGTGTTCGTTGGTTAGTTGCTTGGTTCTCGGTGCTTGTAGAGATTATCAATATATTTTTTGCAAGCAAGTTATATGACTTTAAGTAACTCATAAATAAATATTGCGTTAAATAATTACTAATAGAAATATTTGTGCACACGGATTTTAAAGGCCGGGTTAGCTCAGCCAGTAGAGCGCTCGGCTAGAAACCACGAGGTTCCTAGTTAAATAATTACTAATAGAAATATTTGTGCACATGGATTTTAAAGGCCGGGTTAGCTCAGTCAGTAGAGCGCTCGGCTAGAAACCACGAGGTTCCTAGTTAAATAATTACTAATAGAAATATTTGTGCACACGGATTTTAAAGGCCCGGTTAGCTCAGTCAGTAGAGCGCTCGGCTAGAAACCACGAGGTTCCTAGTTAAATAATTACTAATAGAAATATTTGTGCACATGGATTTTAAAGGCCGGGTTAGCTCAGTCAGTAGAGCGCTCGGCTAGAAACCACGAGGTTCCTATTAAATAATTACTAATAGAAATATTTGTGCACATGGATTTTAAAGGCCGGGTTAGCTCAGTCAGTAGAGCGCTCGGCTAGAAACCACGAGGTTCCTAGTTAAATAATTACTAATAGAAATATTTGTGCACACGGATTTTAAAGGCCCGGTTAGCTCAGTCAGTAGAGCGCTCGGCTAGAAACCACGAGGTTCCTAGTTAAATAATTACTAATAGAAATATTTGTGCACATGGATTTTAAAGGCCGGGTTAGCTCAGTCAGTAGAGCGCTCGGCTAGAAACCACGAGGTTCCTAGTTAAATAATTACTAATAGAAATATTTGTGCACATGGATTTTAAAGGCCGGGTTAGCTCAGTCAGTAGAGCGCTCGGCTAGAAACCACGAGTTTTCCTAGTTAAATAATTACTAATAGAAAATATTTGTGCACATGGATTTTAAAGGCCGGGTTAGCTCAGTCAGTAAGCGCTCGGCTAGAAACCACGAGGTTCCTAGTTAAATAATTACTAATAGAGAATATTTGTGCACACGGATTTTAAAGGCCCGGTTAGCTCAGTCAGTAGAGCGCTCGGCTAGAAACCACGAGGTTCCTAGTTAAATAATTACTAATAGAAATATTTGTGCACATGGATTTTAAAGGCCGGGTTAGCTCAGTCAGTAGAGCGCTCGGCTAGAAACCACGAGGTTCCTAGTTAAATAATTACTAATAGAAATTTTGTGCACATGGATTTTTAAAGGCCGGGTTACCTCAGTCAGTAGAGTGCTCGGCTAGAAACCACGAGGTTCCTAGTTAAATAATTACTAATAGAAATATTTGTGCACATGGATTTTAAAGGCCGGGTTAGCTCAGTCAGTAGAGCGCTCGGCTAGAAACCACGAGGTTCCTAGTTAAATAATTACTAATAGAAATATTTGTGCACACGGATTTTAAAGGCCCGGTTAGCTCAGTCAGTAGAGCGCTCGGCTAGAAACCACGAGGTTCCTAGTTAAATAATTACTAATAGAAATATTTGTGCACATGGATTTTAAAGGCCGGGTTAGCTCAGTCAGTAGAGCGCTCGCTAGAAACCACGAGGTTCCTAGTTAAATAATTACTAATAGAAATATTTGTGCACATGGATTTTAAAGGCCGGGTTAGCTCAGTCAGTAGAGCGCTCGGCTAGAAAACCACGAGGTTCCTAGTTAAATAATTACTAATAGAAATATTTGTGCACATGGATTTTAAAGGCCGGGTTAGCTCAGTCAGTAGAGCGCTCGGCTAGAAACCCGAGGTTCCTAGTTAAATAATTCTAATAGAAATATTTGTGCACATGGATTTTAAAAGCCGGTTAGCTCAGTCAGTAGAGCGCTCGGCTAGAAACCACGAGGTTCCTAGTTAAATAATTACTAATAGAAATATTTGTGCACATGGATTTTAAAGGCCGGGTTAGCTCAGTCAGTAGAGCGCTCGGCTAGAAACCACGAGGTTCCTAGTTAAATAATTACTAATAGAAATATTTGTGCACACGGATTTTAAAGGCCCGTTAGCTCAGTCAGTAGAGCGCTCGGCTAGAAAACCACGAGGTTCCTAGTTAAATAATTACTAATAGAAATATTTGTGCACATGGATTTTAAAGGCCGGGTTAGCTCAGTCAGTAGAGCGCTCGGCTAGAAACCACGAGGTTCCTAGTTAAATAATTTACTAATAGAAATATTTTGGCACATGGATTTTAAAGGCCGGGTTAGCTCAGTCAGTAGAGTGCTCGGCTAGAAACCACGAGGTTCCTAGTTAAATAATTACTAATAGAAATATTTGTGCACATGGATTTTAAAGGCCGGGTTAGCTCAGTCAGTAGAGCGCTCGGCTAGAAACCACGAGGTTCCTAGTTAAATAATTACTAATAGAAATATTTGTGCACATGGATTTTAAAGGCCGGGTTAGCTCAGTCAGTAGAGTGCTCGGCTAGAAACCACGAGGTTCCTAGTTCAATAATTACTAATAGAAATATTTGTGCACATGGATTTTAAAGGCCGGGTTAGCTCAGTCAGTAGAGCGCTCGGCTAGAAACCACGACGTTCCTAGTTAAATAATTACTAATAGAAATATTTGTGCACATGGATTTTAAAGGCCGGGTTACCTCACTCAGTAGAGCGCTCGGCTAGAAACCACGAGGTTCCTAGTTAAATAATTACTAATAGAAATTTTGTGCACACGGATTTTAAAGGCCGGGTTAGCTCAGTCAGTAGAGCGCTCGCTAGAAACCACGACGTTCCTAGTTAAATAATTACTAATAGAAATATTTGTGCACATAGATTTTAAAGGCCGGGTTAGCTCAGTCAGTAGTGCGCTCGGCTAGAAACCACGAGGTTCCTAGTTAAATAATTACTAATAGAAATATTTGTGCACATGGATTTTTAAAGGCCGGGTTAGCTCAGTCAGTAGAGCGCTCGGCTAGAAACCACGAGGTTCCTAGTTAAATAATTACTAATAGAAATATTTGTGCACATGGATTTTAAAGGCCGGGTTAGCTCAGTCAGTAGAGCGCTCGGCTAGAAAACCACGAGGTTCCTAGTTAAATAATTACTAATAGAAATATTTGTGCACATGGATTTTAAAGGCCGGGTTAGCTCAGTCAGTAGAGCGCTCGGCTAGAAACCACGAGGTTCCTAGTTAAACAATTACTAATAGAAATATTTGTGCACATGGATTTTAAAGGCCGGGTTAGCTCAGTCAGTAGAGCGCTCGGCTAGAAACCACGAGGTTCCTAGTTAAATAATTACTAATAGAAATATTTGTGCACATGGATTTTAAAGGCCGGGTTAGCTCAGTCAGTAGAGCGCTCGGCTAGAAACCACGAGGTTCCTAGTTAAATAATTACTAATAGAAATATTTGTGCACATGGATTTTAAAGGCCGGGTTAGCTCAGTCAGTAGAGCGCTCGGCTAGAAACCACGAGGTTCCTAGTTAAATAATTACTAATAGAAATATTTGTGCACATGGATTTTAAAGGCCGGGTTAGCTCAGTCAGTAGAGCGCTCGGCTAGAAACCACGAGGTTCCTAGTTAAATAATTACTAATAGAAATATTTGTGCACATGGATTTTTAAAGGCCGGGTTAGCTCAGTCAGTAGAGCGCTCGGCTAGAAACCACGAGGTTCCTAGTTAAATAATTACTAATAGAAATATTTGTGCACACGGATTTTAAAGGCCCGGTTAGCTCAGTCAGTAGAGCGCTCGGCTAGAAACCACGAGGTTCCTAGTTAAATAATTACTAATAGAAATATTTGTGCACATGGATTTTAAAGGTCGGGTTAGCTCAGTCAGTAGAGCGCTCGGCTAGAAACCACGAGGTTCCTATTTAAATAATTACTAATAGAAATATTTGTGCACATGGATTTTAAAGGCCGGGTTAGCTCAGTCAGTAGAGCGCTCGGCTAGAAACCACGAGGTTCCTAGTTAAATAATTACTAATAGAAATATTTTGTGCACACGGATTTTAAAGGCCCGGTTAGCTCAGTCAGTAGAGCGCTCGGCTAGAAACCACGAGGTTCCTAGTTAAATAATTACTAATAGAAATATTTGTGCACATGGATTTTAAAGGTCGGGTTAGCTCAGTCAGTAGAGCGCTCGGCTAGAAACCACGAGGTTCCTAGTTAAATAATTACTAATAGAAATATTTGTGCACATGGATTTTAAAGGCCCGGTTAGCTCAGTCAGTAGAGCGCTCGGCTAGAAACCACGAGGTTCCTAGTTAAATAATTACTAATAGAAATATTTGTGTGCAGTTATATAGTTGCAAGTATTCCTATCTAATAATATGAATTTTAAAGGCCGGTGAGCTCAGTCGACTAGAAACCATAAGGTTTCTAGTTCGATGCCGGCCCTCACCAACACAGCGTATGAGTCGCCTAGGGATCTGTGCTGAAAGGTAAGGAAATGATGGTAGGTGTGGCGCTCCACCTCAGACGCAAAAACAATCTCCTTGGTCTAGCGCTAGTAAAAAGGGGGTAGATTCCCTAGCTGAATGGTTGATACCGACTTTAGGCCACCCCGACAACATTACTTTACTTTAGTATGAATTTCAAAGCAATTATATGGTTTTAAGTAACTATTTCTGTTAATCTCTTATTTGATCACAGTTATATGGTTTCAAGAATTACTATTTAGAAGTAATATGTACAGCCACATCGTGTCGGAATTTACATCTATTAATAATGGAGATTCGCTTCCGCTTTTTGTCTGTAACAAAAACTACGTCACTGCTTACGTCACACTACTTAAAATCGTCATAACATAAAATAAATACACTCAAAATTTGAGCATGCAATGTTAGACAGTCCTCATTGGTTTTTAAACAAGTTTTAATAAATACATACCTGGTATTATCTATCTATATATAGTTTGTTTTATTTTGATATATATTTAAAGTTATCAGAACTAAGTTTCCATTTCAAGTTTTTTTAAAATTTTTACTCCTTTAATAAATTTGATGATTTTACTTTACTTATGATACAAACTCTCTGATATTAAATTTTCAAATCCCATCCACTCAGGCAATATTTATTTTACGTCGACCAGAGGGCGTTTTTTTTTTTTTATTTTGCTAGTTGAGATAATGGTAAGAACATGATAACTCATCAGTACTCCAAGCAAGAGAACTAGAGCGTTATCATCAAATACGTACGCACGTATCATTGGTACGTTCATACGTGCGTGTGAATGTAAAAGAAAAAAGAAAAATGAAAACAAAAAATATGAAAGAAATTGAGCTATAAATTGAAAGAAGGGGAAATGAATTCAAATAAACATCGTTCACTTAGTATAATATATGAATAAAAAAAAGACAGTGCGTAGTGTAGAGGAAAGAAAGAATGAAGATAAATACAGAAAATAAGTAAATATTTAATGCATAAAATTGACTAAATAAAAAAATTAAAATATGCACAAAAATTACGGAAAGTATGTACAGAAAAGCACCCTTCATTTTTCTTACTGATAATATATTTTAGGATGCATGACCACACAATTTATATATATATAATATATATATATATATATATATATATATATATATATATATATATATATACCCAGCCAAATGCCTTAAACTTCTCACCACTTAACTACGTAACATTAAATTGAAATCATCCCTTCCCATCAACTCTATAATCGAAATGTCCAAATACATAACAAATGTAGCATATTTTAAATTCAACAACACATACTACCGACAAAAAACCCGGCCTCCCAATGAGCAAACCCCTCAGTGGCGTTCTAGCCTGCCTATTCCTAGAATATATATATATATATATGAGGAAAAATGAGTAAAGAAAAGAAAAGCAAATGGATAAAATGAATTTAATCGATCACTTACACATGTGTTTCGGTCAGTTTATGTGTGTGAAAATATTTCGCACACATTCAAGAATCGACCTTCATCAGAGGGAACATTTATTTATTTCATAAAAATAAATGTTCACTCTGATGAAGGTCGATTCTTGTATGTGTGCGAAATATTTTCACACACATAAACTGACCGAAACACATGTGTAAGTGATCGATTAAATTCATTTTATCCATTTACTTTTCTTTTCTTTACTCATTTTTCCTCATATTGTCGGATTCAATTCCTTTTCCATTTTTACATATATGTATATATATAGTCAACGACGAAATTATTCGTACCCCCATCAACTTTGAATAATGTAAAACATTTCTCAGATTGTAATGCCCTTGTGATTTTTATTTTTTTATGTTAATAATCAAAAAAATTTATATAAAAATCAATTTTTAGAATAATAGATTAAATACAACACATTCTAGCTGCAACTACCGATTCATAATACAGCTGCAACTAACTATTCATAATGCAAGTAATGTATAGTAATGTATATAGTACCACGTGTTCCTATCGAATACGAATATTTTTTAAATAAATCAGTTTTACACATAGATGTGACACTAACATATACTACTGCTCCGGGTCAGGGTGGAGCTGGGAGTAACGGTAACGAGAAGTACTCTATACTCCTTAGATTTCCTGAACTGGAGCCTCGCAGTCATACGATATCCAGGACAACACTTTAGATGACGGAACTTAACGAGACTAAACGTTGCTTCCTTTTTGTTAGAAGAAACAATATTCCCATAATAAGAAAGCTTTTTTAGTGCAATTATATCATCTACATTCATTCTGTGGGACAATAGTCCATTGGGATATTCTGCACTTTTGCGTACGTATATTGAGGTTTTTGAGTTCAGTTAAACTTCTATTTCTATCACTACGTGGCCTTTCACAGACATTTCCAGGTTTTGCTGAATCCAGTGAACATCTTAAGCTCTTTGTTGAACTGCTTGCATGTCAGGGGGATTAATATTAAATTCATCAGTGACAGAACGTTCGGCTGGGGCGCTGTCCTTTTCGTTCAAGAGCACCAACTCAACTCTCTTCTCAACTTGCAGTACCCTCTATGTATCTTCCATATATGTATACTCCTATGCATTTAAAAAAAATGTTAATTCTCTTCAAAACCAAGGATATAAGGATTTTTAAAATACTAGTGGAAAATTATAAACTCAAAATTTTACTAGGTATCATTAATTACCAACCACTAAATCAATGAAACACACACACACAACGACACATTCTTTGTGTTGTTTGTTATTACACGGGACACTACAGTTTTGGTGATTGGTTTTTGTTTTGTGCTGGTTAATGGGGTGTATTTTTGTGTCAGTCATACATCTAACATACAGCCTTCTCGCACATTAGATTGACAGATTGGCTGCTCACAGTGTTTGAGTTGGGTGCGAGATTACTTTGAGGGATATTAACTCTAGTTATTTTATTTAATATTATGGAGTAGGCTCTCAAGTGTCAAAATATTCAGAATGTATGTGTGTTGTGTGTGGTGTGTGTGGTGTGGTGTGTGTTGTGTGGTGTGTTGTGTTTGTGTTGTGTTGTGTTTCATTGATTTAGTGTTGGTAATTAATGAACCACCTAAGCTAAAACACACAACATCACTCACGCAGCTATCATAACCTGAGAATTTTGTTACTTACACACGCATGACTACCTCATAAATAAATTAAAAAAGAATATATCAGCTTTATATTTCCTATGAATTGGAAAAGTAGAATTAATCCGAGCTTTTTTTTAAATGCATACAACGTATATCACAACTTATTGAGTGCTAGGAACCACTATAATCATAGAGCGGATATCTTAGAGCGACAATGTGAGAAGAGAAGTTGAGCTGGGATGTCTCTTGAACGAGAAAAGTGACGTGAGCTGCGACGGTTCCACAAACACAATAGTCTGGACACCAGATACTTAACACCGCGTAGTGAGAGATATAGGTGAATAATATAACTATTCTGCCAACTTATAGCATCAAATATACCTCCTATTGAACATAAGCATAAGACATAGTTATACATACCAAGTAGCTTAAAGTATAGTTCAATTTCATGGATTTATGACAAAAACACCTGGAAATGATCTTAGTATAGCAAAGGCCAGCGTAGATTGATAGAATAATAAGAAAGTTTATACACCTGAGAAATTTTCGACGTAGATGATAAGTCGTATGTCTCGATGTATAATAATTTCTGTATCATTTACGGGTGCAAAAGTAGATAGAACAGAATAGTTACCCCAAGTGTGACTCAGTTAGTCCCACTTACGAAGATGAAGGTAGTAATGAGTTGTTATATAATCACGCACATAAACAACAACACACAACGCCTCTCATACTACATCATCGAGACGACAAAATAAATATAAGATTTCTAATACTAAAACAAAAAGAGAAAAGCCACGATATATAATATGATTAATCGTTACTATAAAGTAGATCGCGGACATACGTCATCGCTGCGGAACCAATATACAGAGAGGGAAATCCTACACACGAGACAAACACATCAACATAGTAGTATAACTTCTCGTTATACCTATGTTAATAGAGTATAGACTATATATCCACACGTTGACTATCATTGCAACAAGCCGAGACGAGGTCTCACGATTTGAGAGAGTTTGCATTTGTCAATGATTTGTTCAAAATAGTATGGTTAGTAAAACTGAGAGAGAGGACCATCAGGGATTATTAAGACGATTTAGTTCACTGTGTTTTAACTGGACAGTATTCTCAGACAACGTGAACTAAATAATTTCTACACCAATCGAGCGATATTAATCATTTTCATTATAACTTTATGGTCATTAGAGAATTATTTGTTTTCCACACTCTGTGCGTAAGTTGTAGATATTTCACTGAATTGGAGCTAGTGACACAAGATAGTCCCAGGTTGTCTCCAGAGACTCTCTGGAGTAGTTGCTATTAAGTCCTCGAGATCTTCCAACAATGTTCTAAAAATGTTGAGATTTTTAGTAAATAGAATATTGTTGTAGTCTCTTGAGTTACACATTAAAAAATACTGATAAAAACACACATCATCAAGGTGCATCCACAATATCTTGGAGAACTGGCAATGTATATCTTTTCTCAGTCGCGTTTGTATACGTTGTCATGTAGCTGTAGCACCATTATCTTCTTACATGTTCCGGAAGTTATCGTCAAGTTCTCGGAGCAGGTCTAGAGGTATGGTGTTTATCCTTTCCTTATCTTTTTAAAGGAAGTTAATAATAATTATATTAAGAATTAGCTGTTTTGGTTCTATCTGGATGTATTTATATCTTGAGTGTTAGGATATTCTTCAGTATTTGCCTCCAGGATTAGATTATATTATTATCATGATATTTATGTATATGTATCATTTATATTTATTTTGTTATGTATTTATGTATATGGATGATTATTTTGTGTTTATTTATATTATGTAGTATTATTAAGATAGATACGTAGCATGAAAGTTAAAGTGAGTTAGTATCAGGTGGTGCTAATGTTCTCTGTGTTTACTGTTTTTAGTGGACTTAGAACTAGCGAGGAATTTCTATTCCCTTTGTTCAGCAGGCACGCTAGAACCAAGGGATGTGTTGTTTTGGGTCTGATTGGGTGGGAAGGCGGCGAAGACCTTATCATTGCTCCGCTCCGTCTGTTGTTTGGTTGTTTGTATTGTTTTACGCTAGCGTATCAGATCCACATGTGCTATGGCTCTATCTGACGGAGTGTGGTCAGGGCCGTAGTTGACACCTGGATTACCTTGTGTGTTTCTATGTCACACGGATGAAACGCTACGATCTAGAGTGGTAGCGTAAATCGTAGATGCCACTCTGTGGTGGTTGTTATATATGTAATTATATTATTGTATATGTATGTATTCATATAGCTTACGTAAGGGGAAACTGAATTAAGGTTCATTGGAATTCTGGTAGTTGACAAAGAATATATCTCTATTGGTTTAAGCTACTGGAGAATTCTTTAATAAAAATGATTACTTCTCATAATACAATTTGAATAAAGATAACATTAGATGTAAATTAATTAAAAAATGTATAAAACGGCGAGATGATATATGCCATATAATTAAGCAGTGATCCACTTTTATATCTCAAGTAGTTAATGGAGGCTGGCTAACATTGTGCTATGTAGAAGCTAGGTGTTTTTGGCATTATTTTTTATTTTGTGGTTAGGGTGACATATATCAAATATGGCGTAAGGATGTAGATTCTAAATTAGTATAGATGTGTATATAGGATTGGATTGTATATCGCATTATTAAATATGCGTACGAAGGAGGATAGGTTACAGTGTGATTATGGATGTATAATATATCAGAATGAGAAGGGTTAGAGAGGAAGAACAAAGAAGGAATGAGTAATTAAGATATTGGAGAAGTTGTAAAGTTGAAATGATTACGATGAATAAGAATAATGTGGAATATATAAGAGAGAAGTTAGAGTTAATATCGGACAGAATTGGTATAGTGTAAATGTAAGTATAGGTATGAATTTTTTAATGCTTTATCATGCATTTCAGGTGAGGTAAAGACAGAAGTAAATAACACATTGGGGACATAGGCGAGATGCAGAGATGATAATGTGTGATGAAGGGGCTTAAGAAATGGTCTGTCATTGAGAACAGATGTGAAAAGAAATAGATAGGGGGAAATCGGAGGCAAGGACAAGAGAATAGCATTATAGATGAATGAAACGAAGAAGAGGCAAGAGAGGGTTAGTAGGAAGATGAACATAAATGGTAAGAAGAATAGGAATGACATGAGATGAGAGATGGATGAAGGAAAAGGGAACAAAGGAAAAGAGAAAGAGAGTAGAGCATGTAGGAAAGACAAGGTGGAGAAAGAAATGATTATTACCGCTGATAAAGTTGGTAATCATTCTGCCAGTAGGTCATGTGATCGATGTTCAATGTATTTGACTCCAATTATTCTCTTGTATTTACCGATCCTTGGGAAGGGCGGTATACAATTTTATTTATTTTATGGACTATTTAGTTACCTAGGTTATTATTTTAATTATTATATATTATATTATTTAGTTATATATTTATTAGTTAGAATCTATAAATCCCAGTTTTTTTCTATTCTCTATTTAGTTGTCTCATCCTTCCCCAACTAGTACTCAAGGTATAAGGTCAAAGTACCCATACTAGTCCATTGAATCGGTTGTGTTGTCGTTATTTTAATTATAATTGCATTATTTATGTATTATGTATATGGTATAATAAGTAGTATTAGTTGTATTAGTATATATGGTTATGAGGTATTATATTGGTTGGGTTCTGGTAAACAATATCAGGTTTTGCATAGTATTTGTTTACTTCTTGTGCCGTCTGGTCTAGAAGATATGAGAAGAATGCTATTTAAATTAAAGTTAAGCGTTTAGTTTTGGTTGAAGGATATAATTCAGTCAGAATGATCGGTTATTCAGTTTTATCCCTTCTCTTATCCTATTAGAGAGGTATTGTAATTTCATGTAGTTGTTAGTACGAGTGGTTATTAGGGGAGTGGTCGTGGTTTTGTATGTGAGTCTTTATATATATTAGCTATATAGTTAATGAGGGGTGTGTGAAAAATGACGTGTTGCGCTAGTGGTTAGTCGATTCAATTCTGTATTCTGATTGGTTTGTTCTCGCTGAATGAGACTAATAAGAACACTTAATGGTTAGATTTTGCTGTAATGTTATTTCAGGAGTATGTAGGAGAGACAAGATAGAGAGAATAGGATACTTATATTATAAGAACCTTGAGTATAAGCCCTTGTGTACTAGATTTTCGGATCGGCCAATAATATATTTACTTATACATGATATCTGACGTCGTTATGGATATTAGAGTTTTTAGTTCGAGTATTATTTCTTTCAGACCACGACTATTAATATTTCTTATTAGTTAGATAAGTATGAGACCAGTAAGAGACACGATTACTCAGTAGGGTACTCTAGGACGACTGTCATACTACTGAGACTGACTGAGAAGCATGAGAGAGGTCATTGATGAGTATGGACCCGATATGTAAGTTCGCTATTAATAACGAGTGTAGTGGATAGGGACTGACCGTGGGTTCGTAAGGGACGCGAGGTCGTTAGCTGGCATGGAGGCTACCGAGTATGTATAGAAAGTGCAGTAGGGCACATAGTTCTAGAGAGGAATATATGATATTTATGTAACTTAGGATGATCCAATTCAGTGGTATATTCTAGAGAGTCTGAGCTCATCCTACTTGAAAAAAATCGAAATCGAGCCTTTTAAGCTATTCGGTGCTTTAAAATATAGAATGCTGTGTGTCTCAACGAAATCTGTTCCACTGATGTAGCTTTCATTTAAACATTGAGAGGACTTCGTGGTTTTGCTCACGCCGCTATCTGCGCTCTTGACTGAGATCATTGACTTAACTCGAGCTCTATTATAATCCTCATGGTGACAATATTTGCTCATAGTAATTATTTTATATGTAGACTATCGTTGGTATTACCTGCCTAGGTGGATGCCAGCTCCTTACGACTGGAGAGCTACCTACAATATGTAATACGATGTGCGCATTATTCATGATGGAGAGATGTAATTAGCACTAGGGAACGTCGATGGTTTTCTAGGCCGGGAGCGACGTGCCTAATGAATGAGCTACCGGAGGACGAACACTTATGTATCCGTGTGCACAATATTTCTATGTAGAGATAAGTTAGTAAAAACTGAGGAAGCACGAGTCGTGAGTTACGAAGGCGAAGCGCTCTAAGTTATGTGTGATAAATGGACTGGCTTATACGCACCGGCCATTTATAGAGCATGGTTGCAGCAAAAGATTGTGCTGATAAGATAGGTTGAGTCATATGACTAGAGAACCGGGATCGAGTAGAGTTTCTTAGTCCAGTTAGGGACTCTCTTTTAGTCGGACTCGGAGACACCTATTCAACAGCGGTGATATATTTACAAATACCTCAATGGTGCATAATATTTACTTCACTAAGTATATTACTATATACTTGACATCGATATATCGGGTGATTATCTAAGCCAGCGCCTCTCTACAGAGCCTTAGAGTTAACCGGCCTTTAATAATCCATAGTGCACAATTTCTATTTAACGTATTATTTTTAAAACTAGGACCTCGTGGTTTCTAGCCGCAGCGCTCTACTGACATGAGCTAAACGGCCTTCTAAAATCCAATGTGCACAAATATTTCTATTAGTAATTTTTTACTAGGAACCTCGTGTTTCAGCGGAGCGCTCTACTGACTGAGCTAGCGCTTTAAAATCCATGGTGCACAAATTAATTCTATTAGTATTGATTTAACTAGGAACCTCGTGGTTTCTAGCCGAGCGCTCTCTACACTGACTGAGCTACCCGGCCTTTAAATCATGTGCAGCAAATATTATTCTTATCATAGTAATTATTTTAAAGCACTAGGAAGAACCAGTATGAGAGATGATGTAGAGAGTATACTATAGGGAGTAGAAGCGAGAGGGAGGCGGGAGAGAAAAGGAGAGATATGCGGCAATACGCACATGAATATTATGAATTGTCATTCATTCTGTGAATTCACATTTTTGGCGAGAAATCAATCGTTCCGTGTGGAATCGGATTAGAGACTTTCCCAGAATTGCCAATACTCTTGCAATGGCAGGCTGCATAGCACTAGCAGCGCTTCATTACTAAAATATCAGAGCAACATTCTGGGGTTTACTTTCACACGGTGCTTCAGAAGGAATTACCCGAGTTATGCCGATACTTGGTCATGTGATTTTGAAAACTTTCCTCGCAATACAATTTTTGTCATATTGGTTGAGACATGAAAAATGAATATTCTCTCTCTCCCCTCTCTTCTCTCTCTCTTCTCTCTCTTCTCTCTCTCCCTGCTACATTATCCAACTCTCTCTGTCAGTTAGTAATTTTTGTCTGTCAGTTCTTTTTGTATTTCTCTCTCTCTCTCTCTCTCCTCTCTCTCTCTCTCTCTCTCTCTCTCTCTCTCTCTTACACACCCCTTATATATATATATATATATATATATATATATATATATATATAATATATATTTTTGGATGTTTGTTTTTAGAAGCATTGTTGAATAAAGTATATATTATTATTATTTATATTTTTGCTTGAAGGCAATTACAATGCGTATATCGTATAAAATTCGATAATTATAGAAAATAATCATGACAAGTAAATTTGGCAAACGATTATGCGATGCTAGAACATCGTACAGTCTGTTTCAACTTTATTAAGTCTCATCAGCGATGTATAATCGTACAATCCCTGCGAAATTAACCTGTAAATGATTATAGCACGCCTCTACCATATGAGATACGAGGACGCTGAGTGAATAAGAGAAAACTAGACCTATGCCCCGGTGAAGGAAATAACATTTTTGGATGCTTGTTTTTAGAAGCATTGTTGAATAAAGTATATCTTATTATTTATATTTTTGCTTGAAGGTAATTACCACCAGGCGTTTTTCTGTATTCAAGCAGGAAGCGCCAGATTCAAGATCTTTTTTCTCTCCCCCTTCTTGGACTGGACAACATGGGTTAGACATTTGTGTCTACACCCCATCCTCGTGGGGCCTCTATCCCCCACGTACGGACTAAGTCAGTAAGTGACTAGAACCTTATGGACTATCCATAACTCTATCTATATCTTTTATACGTACATGTAGGTAACTATTGTTTATGTTCTTATAGTACCTTGTGCATATTTCTTGTATATGTGATAAATGTCTCCATGTGCTTTTATTAAAGTCCATTGTTTTATGTTCAACACTCGTGTCGGAGTTGTTTGTTATAACATTATTATAACCTTGAACCTTACACCTACGTCAAGTGCTTGGATGCGGTAGCGCTGCCTTGGATCGTGAGAGTAGATGCTGGAAGAAACTACATCAGACATCAGGACTCTTCGCTATGCCAAAGAAGCAGGAGAATTTAGTGATAGCAGTCGTACAATATTTATGACTACATCCCACGTAATATCTGACCTCCTAAATCCCCAGATTTCAATCTCCTTGAGTATTACGTGTAGAGCACGGCGTTACGATTTTTGTGGCCATTTTTAGGCTTCAGGTGAGAGCATTTGACAGTGGGGATCCCTTGTGATATTTAGTGTTGAATATAATCCTTTGGTTGTTCTTTAGTGAAGAATCCTTGGTTGTTCCTGGGTGTTAGGTAGAATCCTTGTGTTTCGTAGTGAAGAATCCTTGCATTAAGCAGAGCGCTCGCTTGTTGACACGTTTTTCCGTGTCGAATACCAGCAACTGAACGGTTTTCAAGATCAGTGATTGAATACGTAACTAACCACGTATTCGAACGTGTTGATTGGCTGACTTTAATCCACGCACCCACGCTGAAGTCTATATGTTTAAGTGATGGGCTACAGCACACCTTATATGCAAAAATATCCCAACACACGTTTGAGTGACAGTCCCAGCAAATCTTGGTGCAACACCAAAAAGACAAGGACATTTACAAATTCAAACAAGGAGGAATTCGAAACGGATGATAGGATAATGTTGAAGTCACTTGGAGGCCATGTTTAAAGCTGATGGCGATGTATGTGAACAAAATAAATACAAATAGTTTTCTGATATTTTCATGTAAATTTGGTAAATTTTTTTGTGTTATCTAACGACAATTTGAATAAATAAATCTAAAGTAAAATGAATCATATAATTCTTGCCTGCTGGAAGAGAAATCAGAGGACGTAATCAGGAAAAGTCAAGCTGTTCCTTTAGTTTCTCCTTCCCTGAAATATATTTAGCATTGATATAACCATGTGATATCCTGTCCATACAATGATATAACGCCTAATATTTAATTATAGGCCTCTGGCCAACCAACTATTGCTTACATGGTGATTCAGCACTTTCAGGCTTATAAATATTTTGAGATTTGTGGAGGCGCATGTTGTAATGGTTATCTTCGATGGAAATGCACTCGCTAAGACGAGGCTGTTTGTATTTCAAATAGTGCTAATCCTCCCGAGAAATGTATGTATCCAGCTGTTCCTCCCCCAGCTAGTGGGGTGGATTGGGCTCTTTAACTTCGGTCTGGCAACTAGGAGAAGGAAAACTATATTCAAATCTGTTAATTTCCGCTTATGAAACTGACCATGTGTCGTATCCTGTTTGTGTGCTGGGATTGGGGAAATACAATATTCTAAAATTTGATCTCATCCGAAAATCGATTAGATTCTACAAAATGTAGCGAAAAATAAACAATGGTACCATCAACACATAGAATTGAAAGTTAACCATTAACCTTTTCTTCTGATTATTAATTTTTTTGAAAGAATGAATGATTGATTGATTGAATTTGACAGCATGTTACCACATCTGCAAGGTATACACTCAGCCTATTCTAGGGAAAAAAATAAAACCATAGACAGAGAGAGGGTATGTGTGAGAGAGAAAATTATTGGGGTAAGAGATAGATAAATAGAGATAGAGACAGATATATATATATATATATATATATATATATATATATATATATATATAGAGAGAGAGAGAGAGAGAGAGAGAGGAAAGAGACAGAAAGATATATATGGGTAATCCCATGTCAAATATTCCAGGCCATGTCACCCACACTCATTCAATTTTTCTGAAATTTTGTCCAAATGTAGATTATGATAATGTTAGCCAATCCCAAAATCTGAGCTTCCAATTCTAAAAATGGGTGGAGTCATATCGATTTTTAGTTCTCCAAATTTTAGGCGGGTCGCGAAAAATGGCGACATTTGCAATCTATTTTTGTCTGTAAAATAACTTCTAGAGTTTCCCTACCACTAAAATTTGGTTTATAAAAACATTTTTGGATTTCTTAGGCAAAAATGGTTTTATAAACCAATTTTTTGTTGGAATTGGAAGCTCAAATCTTGAAGATCGTCTAATGTTAACATATTCCACATATGTACAAAGTTTCAGAAAAATTGAATGGTTGGGTGACAATTTTACTATTTTCTGGATGATTTGACTTGGAATTACCATAATATATATATATATATATATATATATATATATGTATGTATATATATATGTGTGTGTGTGTGTGTGTGTGTGTGGAGAGAGAGAGAGAGAGAGAGAGAGAGAGAGAGAGAGAGAGAGAGAGAGAGAGAGAGAGGGACACAGAGACAGACAAACAGATTATATATGCATGTGATATTTGCCTGTGTGTGTATGAGAGAGAGAGAGAGAGAGAGAGAGAGAGAGAGAGAGAGAGAGAGAGAGAGAGAGAGAGAGAGAGAGAGAATGCATGCATCTCTCTAATATATATATATATATATATATATATATATATATATATATATATATATCACTCATTTTATATATATATATATATATATATATATATATATATATATATATATATATAAATAGTCACCACGAAATACATACCTGTATGTGTGGGTGTGGTTTTTATCACATTAGAATGTCTTGATGCATATATATATATATATATATATATATATATATATATATATATATATGTGTGTGTGTGTGTGTGTGTGTGTGTGTGTTTAAAGCTACTGTGAAAAAATCGGATCATTCATTTAAAGTTAACGGAAGAATTCCTCAAAGTCCCAAACTAAAAAAAATCTTAATCGAAAAATAAAAAAGTCTTCGAAAAAAAAATCCAGAATCCATTTTCTTTTAAATTTTCTTTTTTTCCCCAGTGTTCCAGTGTTCCAGCAACGTGCATAGAAGGTATTTTACCTGAAAAGAAAAGCCGAATACAATAAAAGTGATAAAATAACCCAGGAGACGGAAACAGCACATTAAGCTGACAGAGATTTGCTCGTTACCGTTCTTTGGTTGCGTTGAATAATAGGCAAAATGACAGCTGGGGACTGTAAAACCTTTGACTGTTATTGGCGGGAAAAATACATCGATAGATTCCGTTCTTATATATTTTCAAATAAATGTATTGTTATTTTTTTTCTTTCGCAAAATAATTACATATAATCATAGATTTCCTTCATTCATTTTTATTTTGGGCTAATTTAGAAAAAAAAGAACTGTTTGAAAATACTCAAGACACATACCAACACACATTCTAACACCGAGAAGATATGAAATAACTCTAGTGAAAGTAATTATTTTCTTATTTGTAGAAACCTTCCCTTTGGTATATAAACATACTATGACCTTTGTCAGTCTCATAGGACTATAAATCAATGGCTGGATCTAGAGTTACGTGTAGTGTACTGGTCGTCTCGAATAAAATTGGCAGAGACAAAGAAAGGTGACATGAAATTTTTCATATTAGAAAGGGAAAAATTCGCCAAAAAACAAAAAAATCTTACAACTTCCCTCTGGACGTGAAATGGTATTTGCACATTGAATAAAACAATATATATTCTTTTAAAATTCGGAGACAACACCAATGAGGTGGTGGCGGTTTCGTTATCACCCCGCCCCAATTTAGGTCGTTACTTGTTACTCTTTCAGGAACCAGCTAACAGCCTCTTTTGAAAATTTCCGCAGTTTTCATGTTTGAGAGAATTCTCACGATTAACCTTTTGTTGTGGGTCACACAGCCAGGCAATAGGGTCACTGGTGGTAGGAGGCAGCCAGTACATTTAACACACCTGGACAAAATCAGCAGATGTTACGGCTGCAGGTTTCCCTTCTTCAGGACACCGAAAATGTCTAAGTAAAGGGAAAGGTGCTATAGATCATGGTGATAGTGTCAATGCGGAAGTTGCTAAAATCCAGGCTGAATTGCGATAGGGACTCCAACCCCTGGGTTTACCACCCCACTACGACAACATACCGTCACATAGGTAGATGTTCGAATTCATAGTTTTCCGTCTACTTGGTTAATTCCCTTGCCAAGGCTGCAGGACCTTACCTACTTATCTACCCATAGATAGTAGGAGGGAGAGACGCTGGATTCATACCTTTTTCAAGGGCATTAACAAGCAGGGAAACGCAAAATCCGCCTCATCCATAAATTGTTATTGTTTCGCCGACTTTATTTTTAAGACGCTAACTCAGTTAGCTGGGTACTGCAAGATCGACGTAATGACCGAGGCGGGATTTCCGAAAATATGGAATCATTACACTTGGGGATGATCATCTCAGTTTTCATGAATCTAGCTGTAAACTATTAACAGTCAAGACACATTTTTTTCATGCTTAATGGGTACCCAAAATTTTCTTTTAAACTCAATTCTTTAACACATTTTTAAAACCTCATTTTTTCTATTATTCCATTGATAAGGCCCTGAAAGTCACTAACACTCCGGGTCAGAGTGTACCTGGAAGTAATGGCAAAGAAAGCGTACTCCACCCTACCAAAAGCTCAAAAAATGGAATTTCACTATTAGATGCAGTTTAACATCACACCCATTAAACTAAGACCCTAAGTCACCGCCTTCTAGCACATATATGATAAAAAGCGGTGGAGTTTGCCATGAAAGCAATAAGGTTGGAGGAATCTTATTGGGATTAGGGCTTGTCGGGACAAGCCGATTGGCCGGAAGGGGCCTCTCTGACCGCCCATATAGTTTAAGTAAGGGCCAGAGTGGAGTGTTGCATAATCTGCTCAGCCACAAATGTTCCATCTTTTAGCATCACGAGTCACAACCCACGGCCAACAGTTGGTCCCATTGGGGGATTTTAACCCCCTGCAGATGTGCAGTCGGAGTATTCTGCTCCAGCCGACAGGGTGGATTTGTTTATTTATTTATTTTTGTTAAACATGAAAACCTCTTAATCATTAGATTAGTCATTTAATAAGGTTAGATTAGTTGTGGCACTAGGCCGAACGTACGGGACACCCAGTGAGAATCGAACTCCCAAAAATGTTTTGCTAATTCAGCTAATTCAGCTTCCTAACGATTACAACATGTGAGGTACCCAAATCATGAGATTGATAATACATGTTTGACAATGACTTTTTAAAATGTATCACTCATCAAGTTAATTTAAACTTAAAATGCATATAAATTAGAAAAATCTCGAAAGTTGACCAACTATCCAGGTTCCCAAACTTCCAACTAACTGAAGAAGCCTAAATTACACATACGGAATCAAATTTTCCCTCTTCTGAGTCGATATATTACAAAAACATAATTCATTTATGATTCATGAAAGTATTCAAAAAACTAATTAATTACCTACCTAATTAAATTTAATTCAACTAATTACGAAATCAATCTATTAATATTAGATTGATAATGATTTCTAACAATTGATATTTAAATTGAAAAATATATTGCATGAATATCCTACAGCTAATAATAACAAAAGATTTTTAAATATTGAAAAAGAATTAGCGAGAAGCGTGAAAGAATTAAAAACTTTCAAATATGATGTGAAAATATATCGAAGTTGAGAGGACATAAATGAAATGTAATAAAATTAATTAAATGAAAGAAATAATAATTGGATATAATTGCAATCATTCAGTTAAAGTGAACGAATAAAATTGTAAACGACATTCAAAATTAGTAGCTAGTATAAAATGAAAATGGTTGAATATTTTGTATTGTTGGAGTAGATAATTGTGATCGGTACTCACAGAATGATGGAAATACGCCCTCTCTCTCTCTCTCTCTCTCTCTCTCTCTCTCTCTCTCTCTCTCACTCACACACACACACACACACACGCACACGCACACTCTGTCTGTCTGTCTGTCTGTCACTATCTCTCTCTCTCTCTCTCTCTCTCTCTCTCTATATATATATATATATATATATATATAGAGAGAGAGAGAGAGAGAGATACCAACGCCTCCGCAACGAACGAGCAGGATGTGACACAAGGTAAATGTCTTAAGCGGAGTTCAACAGACTTTTCCTTCTCCTAGACAGGGTGCCTTATCGAAGTTGAAGAGCTCAGTCTACCCTACAATTTTCCCATAGCTGGAGGGAGTATAGTTGGATTCATACCTTTTCCAATGATATTAGCGCTAAGAGAAATGCTGACAGTTTCGTCTAGGATTTGAACTCGGATCGACAAGTCTATTTCCTGCAACTCTAACCATTATGTCGCGCCACCATATATATATATATATATATATATATATATATTATATATATATATATATATATACTAGCAAATATATGCACCCTCCGGGTGCAAGTATTTAACTTTTAATATAATAAAATATCATGTTAAATTAGAAAGGCTAATGAAACTGAATGAGAATTCAGATAAAAATATTTGGAACAACTTTGAAACTAACTCTTTCATCATTTTCCATTACTCCCGTCTTTCAGTGGTAAATTTTCCTAATTTAACTATTTAGTTAAAATAGGAAGTGAAGAATAATATTACAGTTATTTCTTCTTGATAATCGATTTCTTTTAAGATTTATCGCCGAGATTTTTGCTCATATTCAATAAGATAAAACCAAACAATTAGAAATCAATAATACTAAGCATATATTTATTAAATTCAATTTTTTAAGATCAATATGCAAATTAGACTTCCCATTCACACTGTAATACGCTATTTTGTTGTATATATAAATACAATGATTATACAGATATTGGTATTTAATGTGCCAATAAACAGATCTTTTTACATGTTCATATGTACGTGATTGTGGGAACAAGTAGAAATACGAATATTCAAAGTATTTTTGTTGTAATGTTTTTTATAGGTCAGATATGACGAACTAACGATCTCGCTAATATCCAATGCTTTTAAATAGATAGACAGACAGACAGATAGATAGATAGATATATAGATTGATAGATAGAAAGAAGTAAAATTATTGCAATGTACTAAATTATGTATCAATCAACTCGATTGTAACTAGGCAAATTTTGAGTAGAATTATAATTGAGCAATGAAAGAGAGGACATACTGTAATAATAAAAAAATTCAAATTCGTGTTAGAAAAAAATTCTAAAATTACTCAATAAAATGGAAACCTATAATGCAATTGACAAATTGTTCATTATATGAAAATTAAAATAGAAATTGATTATGGTAGGAGGGCAATTATTGATATAAAAGAGATGAGTTTCTTTTAGATAGTGGCGCCATTCTCTGATTTTTTTTTGCGTCAAGACGAATATGATGCAGAAAACATGGGAATTATCAAATATTACTGAATGTATGGAAAAGTGATGAAAATTAAATATCATTTTTGTTTGATCTTATTTTAAAATCATTATGTACGATCTTTTTTCATGTGAATTAATTGAATCTGACAATAAAATTGGGAAAAGGTGTGGCTAACTTATTTTCAGTATGACATAGTTTTGCATACTAATGAGTAATGTTTGGAAATATACTAATCTATACATATATAAAGGCAGTCGTGTGTATATGTATGTCCGGAGGAAACTTTGAAAATAAAACAATTAACGACAAAGTGAATATATATATATATATATATATATATATATATATATATATATATATATATATATATATATATATACATTAAATATCACCAGGGCTTGGTTTTTGGGATTTGATTTATATTTATGAAGATAATAAAATTTAAATGATAACAGCATGGATTTGTCTGTTCATTTGATATTTTAGATAGTAGACATTAACATTTCTTTTCCGGGTAGCTGGATCAATGCAAGGTCTATTTTTTACATAGGGATTTAAATGGGGCATCCCACGAGGATTCAACTCACGATTCAGTAATAATGGATCTGCGGGACTAAATTTAAAAAAAAATTCCCTCTACCCAGGCGACGCCGGGTAGCCGCTGCTAGTATAATATAAAGGAAATATAATCAGATTGTGCATTTGGGTGAATCAATAGTGTTTAAAAAAAAAATATTTATCTATTTATTTCCTATGTTACTTCGTGCGAGTTTTTCACACCCGCTTTATCTGGTTGTCATTTACTGAAATCTGAATGGCAACCTGTCTTCTCAGGTCTCCAGAACTCTTCTGAGTATTTTAGTTGATCTTAACAATGCTGTTTTCAGGATAGTTTCAATTACTCCTCTAATTTCTAATTCCTGTATTTTATTTTTGTTGTTGTTCCAAAGGCATATATAACAACTGGTATCATATTCATCCACATGTTCCACAGTTATTTCTGTTCTCTAGCAAAGTCTAAGTATTTGTCTAAATTTTCGGTTTCTTTCATTGTTACTCTGTGGTCCACCAGAACGGCAAAATCCACCAGATGACACGTTCGTTTTTCTTTTAAATTCATAGGAGCTGACAGTAGGTGTGGTGCTCTAAGTCAGCAAAAACATCTCCCAGATCTAGAGCTAGCGAAAAGTGAATAGACTCCCTCGCTTTTCGGCTGATGCCGACAATAGACCCCACCGACAAATTTTTAACGTATTTTCTGGTGGGTATTAGGTGATCTGCTTGTATCTCAAAAACCTAGAGACCCTTATGCGTTTCTCATTGTCTTAGACGAAATCTGGTTTGTACATATATTATTTTGTATTGGGGTCAAAATTCAATTTCTTTCCCAGTTCCAAGTGGTTCCCTTTCCCACCAATTCCTGTGTTTCCCATTCACGGTTCCTAGGATAGTTAGACATGTTCTATCCCATTGGCATTCTTTGAAAGTAAACGTAGTTTGGGAAATAAAAAGGCATACAAATCTGTGGGGCTTAGAAATAATAAAAAAAACTATACCTTGTTTTAATTAATGAAAAGAAATTGAATTGTCATCTGACTTATTTTTGCCGATCTAGCATAAAATAAAATGAAAGCAAAAACTCGGCAAATATGGACTACATCGTTCAACTTTCGTTCGAAAAGGCACATATATATATATATGTATATATATATATATATATATATATATATATATATATATATATATATATAACTTTATATATATATATGTTGGTTACTTTTGATTTATTTTGGACACACCTCGTATAAATATATGTATATACATACATACAAACATACACACACATATGTATCAAGAACTTCCTACTAATATATATATATATATATATATATATATATATATATATATATATATATATATATATAGCTTAAGAAAAAGCTAAAGCAATAAATGCATCATGGAAAAAAAGTTGAATGGAAATAAGAGGGAGAGCATCGATAGATTGCAGCTCATTGTTGTTATTTATTCGCCAGCCTTTGTCAGTATTGGCGGCTTTTATGGTCCATTTTAAAGCAATTATAACCAACATAATCGAAAGTGAAGAGGTCAGCTGTCACAGCGAATGGTTTTTGTTGTAGATCAGCCTCGTTTTCGTTCATGGTGGATCTCGTTTGATGCTGTCTTCTTTTTGGCCACAATGAAAGAAAAACAGATAATTTCTTCCTGCCGTTGTTTCAAATGCCGGCCTTACGGCTTTTCCCGCGTTTTTTATGGGCAGTTATGGCCGCAAAGAAATCGTGTTATTTTAATGCTGATTCACGTTTATGCTAATTACATTGACAAAAGCAATGCTTCTAAATTTTATTAGTTAACCGTATAAAAGTTCAAGTCAAAAGATAATAACAAAATCTGTTTGATTAAATTTAAAAAAAAAAATGTCCTAATTCTTTTTATCTTCTTTTATTGTCTATTTTGCAAATCTTTGTTCCGGAGGTTTATAACGACCTTTATACTTCTAAGATTTGACCTTTGTATTCTCTAGAATAAGATAAAATATTTTCCTGACCTCCTACTATGCCGTATTAATACAATGTCATTTTAACGTAGGGAGCCACGCACAAACCAATACTATTACATTGGCCAACTAAAAAAAATGCATGACTCCTTTCATCATTCCTCTTTTGGAGTACCCCAGGTACCGTTCAATAAACCCTACCCTACTCCTCTTAGACTAGGGGGAAGGTGTTGACTAGGGGGACGGCGCCCTGGGAACACACTATTAATCAATACCGTACCATTCCAGTGACCGAAACCACTGAACACCGAGCTCGAAGATATGTATAAGGTAAGTATTTGCTAAATTAAGAATTCCAGACATAAATTAAAATGTATCGAGGGTATGATATTAAATTGCATCCTGTGGTGAGACTCAAGTTCCGCAGTTGTGCAGATTATTAAGTACCCGTAAATTGCCATTGCTCCAAGGTCCACTCTTATCTGGGGTGGTATCATTGTTAGTATTCCATCTATGAGCCAAAGATATATATTTGAAAATTATTAGTATCATATACGAATGTTTGAAACCATACAACTGTATGTAAACAAAGAATTATTAAATAGGGTTAGTTATTTGAAACTAAGTGATTCTTAGTCTTCAAAAAAATTGAGACCATACATATTACGTACATTTGATAAGAATTCCTAATATCATCATCATCGTCAACACGTATCGACAGCATGCATTCCTATCCGTTCCAATTGGCCATCGCTCTTCAGAACTGATGCATGTAAATTATTACATTTTCTCTTCATGACTACTCATCATGACTTTGTGTTAAGGGTTGGCTCTTCTTCTTTTCCGTGTTGGGCTGGTCATTTCTTGTTTGATCAATTGACAAAACTTGTTTTTTTTTCTGATAAAGCTTTTATTTCACAACCTAGCCCATGATTCCGCCGCGGGGCGACCGACAGCAGAGCGAGCGACTTTCGCATTCGCTCGCTCTGAAAATTCTGCCGCATCTGACTAATTAACTATCTCATGCCAAATCGCATGTTTTTCAAGGGGTCTTGTAAAAAGGATATTACCCGTCAATGACTATCGGTTAACTTTCAATGGGCCCCGTTATTCTAACTGTATGGATCTTGATTTAAATGTTCTAACTACAGGTACGTACATAAATTAAAAGCTGCTTATGAATTATGTAACAGATCACCAACACTAGCTGCCCATGAGAGAAAATTACTCATGGGTTTGTCCATACTTCGCTAGCAGTTTGTAGCTTGTCTTACTCGACTTACTTGGAAGGTTTGTATAATCAGATGATAAAAATAACTTATCACCTGGTTTGATTGATAACAAAATGTTATGGAAAATTGAAAATATACTTATTACAATCATTTACAAATGAATCAAATTTCGGAATTAAATAATACTTAAGGAGTTGATATGCCATAAGGAACTAAAAAAAATCTACCCACACAAGATCAAATGAAGCAAATAAAATGGGTAGATATGTGCATAACCTGAGCATATAGTTTGACATCAAGACTGAAGTATTGCTAATCCATGAGATTTAAACTCACTAGTTCTGGTAACCGAGCTAGCTAAACATTATACAAAATTGTAATATTGTTAGTTGCTACGATGTTGCAGGTGTTCGGGTGTTGGCCATGAATGTCTAGGGTTTAGGCAGGTGGCTGGTGGACCGCGTAATTATTAACGGTTAATTTAATTTTGGTTATCCGAAAGGCTGGTTGGTGGCGGTGGACTCTATTGGAAGGATTAAATATCTCGTGAGCTAGCTTGAGATATGACCAAACGAAAGAGTCATCGGAAGGCGTCTTCCCCAAACAGATCCGGGTGTAGTCAACCAGTGTAAAGTCAAAGTGAAAGGGTTCGCTGGAGCTCGGAACTTTATAATTATAATGTTATAACGATATAATGGGTGGCCAAAGATCATGAAAATAGAGCACGTTCGGTAGCACCTAGACCTAGCAACCCTTAAAGAAAAAAGGAGTGGCAAAATATGGATCAGGTGATTGTTGATATAGTCATCCACAGACACCGTGTTTCGACGTTTACGACTCATCAGTAGGCTAGATAACAGCTTTCTAGCCGGAGGAAAAACCGACTGAATTTTCATCAGTCCGACTCCCTACCTCTCGAGCGTCAGTAGCTGTCAGTAAGAGGCGGACATTCAACTAATAAATACATACATGCGTTGATGCATGTTTCGATCACCAGAGAACTCAAGTCTGTAAACAACAGACGTGTATTGCCTTACACCAAGGCGTGAAAGTTCGTTAAAATTCACTCTGGGGAGTTCTAACGGGTTTCGGAGCATATATATATATATATATATATATATATATATATATAATATATATAATATATATATAGGGAAAAAAGCATAGAAAACAACGTATAGACTTGAGATGCTGATGTACCTCCCTATGTTTCTACGAACTTCCCGCATGATCGAAACAGCTTGAATGTTAAGAGATTTGTTCTTTTTGTTTAATGGCATATCAACCTGCGTGGGTTAGTTAATACCAAAGCCACCCTTGTAAATTGAACGTAATATCGCTATTGGAGTACGAACCTGCTTACTACTATTTCAGAGTTTAGCACATTAGCAACAACGCTGCTTTAGCCACAACTCCCACGAATGCTAAGAGAATAAACAACGAAAAGACCGATGTTTAAAATGTTTTTGTTTTTTTTATATATTTAGGTTTCAGACCTCCAAACGATCACGTGACTACGTCTCACTTTTCCCTCAACTAAGACCAAGACCAACTATCATCATAATCCTCCTCATCGTCAGTCTGTTACGAAGCGATTTGTGGCAAATATAACAGTAGTCTCCGTTTATGATAAAGCATGTCTCCGTATTTTATACGTATATATATATATATATATATATATATATAATATATATATATATATATATATATATATATAGACACCATAAAATAGAAAATTTGATGTCATATTTCAAAACCGTCTCCTTTTTTCAAAACTTCAGAAAATTTTAAACAGACTGAATGACAAGGATTACCACTCGCTTTTCTCATTATTCTGTGATAAATAATTTCTTATTTTATGCCCTGAAGATGATCTAATTAACAGATCGAAACACTGCAGCCTCGGCCAATAAACTCACCACTTAACCCATTTAAACCTGTGTTTCTTCATTTTTCTTGATATATTACATACCGTCGGATTTACTTCCTCTCTTCACACACACACACACACACACACACACACACACACACACATATATATATATATATATATATATTATATATATATAATGTATTTATATATATTCTTTTTAATATTTTCTAATATTACTTGGAATATTAATTTTAATATACTTCATATCATGCATCGGCAATATTTTTCAAGTTAATCCATTCAAGTTTGTTTCGTTTGATTTCATTGTTGTTTCAGAATTGTACTGACTCGAGTGTTATCCAAATAAATAATCAAGGGTGCTTCATTTTTCATATTTCCCGTATTTTAATCCTCTGGTTGTTTCTATGTTTTCAGTGTTTTGTTATTTATTCTTTGTAGAGAAAAGAATTCTTAAAAATATAGGCCATAGTATTGTTTACAATCATGTTTGCTATGCCGATGAACCGGTCATATAAAAATGATTCTGTTATTGTTTCTCATTCAAAATAGTTTTTTTTCCCTGTGCGACGATACATTGTTATTTCTCTCTGTGTTCTGAAGAGACACTATTGGCTTTTCTTCTCAAATAGAGATTATCATATACTCATACATTAACCCCCCCCCCACACACAATTAATGAATTTAGGTGGGCACATATCCTCCAAAAATTGTCGGCTAAAAGCCATATCAAATAAGCACAGTGTTCATTTACGTACTCTCAAACTGTCGTGTAGCAAGTCAATAAAAAGTAGAATATACATAAGTTCAAAACGGATGAAGAATCTGGGATTGGCAAGCTGGTGTAGTGGTTAGAATCTCCGCCAGTCAGCTTGGCAGTCGAGGTTTCGAGTTACACACGGAGCAGTCTCCTATGTCTATAACCTTGTTGATGAGACCTAATAGGTCGAAATTTACTTGTATATATATACAAGTTGTGTCAAAAAGGTATCGAAAGTTTTTGTACTTTTTGACACACCTTGTATTTCTGAAAAATATCGATACTTTTTTGACACAACTTGTATATATATACAAGTTGGGTCAAAAAGGTATCGAGATTTGTTGTACTTTTTGACACACCTTGTATTCTGAACAAAAACTAAAGTTCCATTCATTGTTCATTTCTATCTTGGTAAATGCATCTTCAAACTCACCACTTTCATGACATACCTTCTATTCTGAAAAATATTAACGTTCAATTTATTGTTAATTTTTATCTTGGTAAATACAGCTTCAATCCCGATACTTTTATGAAACAGTTTGTATACATATTTGTAAATATGTTTATATATATATATATATATATATATATATATATATATATATATATATATATATATATATATATATAAAGTGTGTGTGTGTCTGTGTCTGTGTCTGTGTGCGTAAAGATCTGATTTAAAATCAATATATGATACGATAAGACACCAAAAATGTTATATAGCGACGAGAATTTTGCTTGAGCAGTAGGATTAAAATCTTCTTCTTCTTCTTCTTCTTCTTCTTCTTCTTCTTCTTCTTCTTCTTCTTCTTCTTCTTCTTCTTCTTCTTCTTCAGGAAAAGAGTATGAATTAACTGGAAATAAGAGGAAAAATTACATAATACGTTAGAATAGGCTCGAATACTCAGAAGTGTCCTGGAGACCTGAGGAGAATTGCTGTCACACAGCCTCCAGTAACCTACATGTGTGTGAAAAACTCAAAGAGAGCGAAATAATAATTCTCTGTAACGTAATTATTACTCTATTTGGTATTTTCGAAAGTTTTGTCACTTTCACTAGTTCTATGACAGTGTTGTGCGTGAAATGCCCTGAAAGCAATGTCTTCTATTTATTTCCCCGGAAACAACAGACATAGTGAACACGATAAGACTGTGGGATATACCAAGTTGTCAGCTACATAAAACTATTTCTCGTCGTAGTCAACACTATCGGCTATGCATTTTCGTTTGAGCGGAACAAGAGCCTGTAAGCTGTAATCGTAAAAATCTGCGTCATTCCGAGGACTCTCGTTTTATTAACACAGCCCAGGAAGCTTTCACCTCCAGCCTCGTGTTAGATCAACAGCTCCAAATGTATGTGCATTTGGTTTTGGTTTTATAACTAAATATTACTACTGAAGTAATTGACTGGTTGGTTGGTTGGTTGGTTCTAAGGCATATATATATTTACCAACCCCTCCGGACGAGCAGGGTGTGACACATGGTCAATTTCTTAAGCGGAGTTCAACGGGTTTGAATTCACAGTTTTCCTCCCTTTAGACCGGTTGCCTAACCAAGGTTAAAGAGCCCGCTTTGCCCTACTATTTACCCATAGCTGGAAGGAGAGTGGGATTCATACCTTTCTCAAGAGTACTAGCGCTAAGTGAAATGTAATTACCACGTCCAGGATTTGAACTCGGGGCGACGAGTCCATTTCCCATGACTTTAACCATTACACCACGCGCTTCCACCATGCGGTTCTAAGGCATATAAACCTTTGTTGGATTATCTAATGCCGTATAACGTATTCTTCAGGTCACAATATGGTTTTAAGCAGCTGTTTATTTGAATGATCTATAAGTTAAGTTATATGTTAAGTATTTGTTTATAAAAAAGTAAGTGAAGTCGACGGGGCGGCCTAAAGTCGGTATCAGCCAGTCAGCGAGGGAGTCTATCCCCTTTTCAATAGCGCTAGACCAAGGAGATTGTTTTTAGCATCTGAGGTGGAGCGCCACACCTACCATCAGCACCTTACTTTACCGCACAGATCCCTGTGCTACTCATACGCTGAGTTGGCGGGGACCGGTATCGAACTAGGAACCTTGTGGTTTCTAGCCGAACACTAAAAGCTCTCTAATAACTATTCATATTTAATAATAACCATTTGTTCGCGAACAATTATAAATAATCACCATTTGCTTTGCACTTGGTTATAATGTTTAGCCCAGTAGGTAGGGCATCACCCAGGCAATCGCTAGATTCCTGGCTCATTACCGGCCCCCGGCAACTCAGTGTATGAGTAGTACACCGTGTAATCTGATCTGTGTGGTAAAGAGGGAAGCTGACAGTAGGTGTTACGCTCCATCCCACCAAACACAATCTCCTTTGTCTAGCGCTAGTGAAAAGGGGATAGACTGCTTCGCTGTCCGGCTGTTATCGATAATGTGTCATTTTGCCAACGTTATTTTTTTTTATACTTATATGGTTTTAATTATTATTATTATTATCAAATACTCATATATTCTTAATTGATCTATTTGATCCATTGATGGGGTCCAAAACAAGCTCTACCAATCCAATTCAGAGGGGAATTGGGGTTAATGGCACCGAAAGAAGTCTCAATACTCCACATAGCTCGAGAAACGGATTTTCATCACCGGATATGGTTTAGCGCCATAGTCAAAGTGGAATTGGGGTTAATGGCACCGAAAGAAGTCTCAACACTCCACATAGCTCAAGAAACGGATTTTCATCACCGGATATGGTTTAGCGCCATAGTCCAGGTGGAATTGGGGTTAATAGGGGAAGGTTTTCCAGGTGGAATTAATGGCACCGAAAGAAGTCTCAAACTCTCACATAGCTCGAGAAACGGATTTTCATCACCGGATATGGTTTAGCGCCATAGTCAAAGTGGAATTGGGGTTAATGGCACCGAAAGAAGTAATACTCCACATAGCTCGAGAAACGGATTTTCATCACCGGATATGGTTTTAGCGCCATAGTCAAGGTGGAATTGGGGTTAATGGCACCGAAAGAAGTCTCAACACTCCACATAGCTCGAGAAACGGATTTTCATCACCGGATATGGTTTAGCGCCATAGTCAAGGTGGAATTGGGGTTAATGGCACCGAAAGAAGTCTCAACACTCCACATAGCTCGAGAAACGGATTTTCATCACCGGATATGGTTTAGCGCCATAGTCAAGGTGGAATTGGGGTTAATGGCACCGAAAGAAGTCTCAACACTCCACAAAGCTCGAGAACCTGATTTTCATATGTGCTTTATTGCCATATTCAGAAAAATATTTTTGTTAATTGGTAACATTTCTGCCGAGGATGGTAGAGTGATATTGTTCATGATCCGTAATTAATACAATAAAATATATCTGAATTATATTATTGAAGAAGAATATTATAGTGTTTCAGTGTACCACAATCTGATCTATTTTTTTAAAATTATTGTCGTGAACTGGTCTACTAATTTCATGCTATCCAGTGTGGAACTGTCGTCATCATTTTTACAACACATGACTTTCCATAGAGGATATGCTTTTGGTTGCCTTCTCAGCAGTGATTCGGCTTATGTAGGTGTAATTACAAGAAACGCTTGGTCATCTGCGTTGTACGTATCTATAATTATTTCTACAGGATATGGCCGACTTCTTCTACTAATTGAAAAAAAAGGAATATGAGGATAAAGGTGATACCAATTGTAATTGGCGCACTTGGAATGGTACTCCAAAATTTAGAAAACAGACTAGAGGAATTTGAAACAATCCAGGAAACAGCATTGTTAAGATGAGCAAAAATACACAGAAGAGTCTTGAAAACTTGAGGAGACTAGTTTTCACTAAATTCCAGTGAAATTACGCTGGTATAATAATAATAATAATAATAATAATAATAATAATAATAGAGGAACTAGAAATCAGAGGAAGAATTGAGACCACCCAGACAACTACCTTGCTGCAATCGGCTAGAATACTCAGAAGAATCCTGGAGACCTGAGAAGACTTTTTGTCACTCAGACTCCAGTAAAAGACCATCATCTAACACTGGTGTAAAACACTCCATAATAATAATAATAATAATAATAATAATAATAATAATAATAATAATAAGAAGAAGAAGAAGAAGAAGAAGAAGAAGAGAAATTGTCATCTCGTGGATTTCGCCGTCCCGGACGATCACCGTGGGAATGTGAAGGAAAACGAAAAAATAGACAAATACTTGGACCTTGCCAGATAGCTAAGAAAAGTGTAGAACATGAAAGTGAAGGTTGTATCAATTGTAATAGGTGCCCTTGGAACGGTCCCTAAGGGTCTGGAAAAGATTCTAGATGAACTGGAAATCAGAGGAAGAATCGAGACCATACAGACTACAGCATTATTGTGATCGGCTAGAATAATCAGAGGAGACCTGGAGACCTGACGAAACTTCCTGTCACTCAGCTTCCAATGAACCATCGGCTAAGATGGGTGTGAAAAACTCCAATAGAGAGAAATAATAATAATAATAATAATAATAATAATAATAATAATAATAATAATAATACAACAAAATGCTATATGCATAAACCAGAATCTGTTCTCTGGGACTTTGAAATAAAAACGGATCACCTTATCCCAGCAAGAAGACCAGACCTAGTATTGATAAACAAAAAAGAAAGAACTTGTCAACTGGTGGATTTTGTAGTTCCAGCAGATCACAGGGTGAAGCTAAAGGAAAAGGAAAAATGGACAAATATCTGGACCTTGCCAGGGAACTGAAAAAGTTATGGAATATGAAAGTGAAAGTGATACCAATTGTAGTTGGTGCACTTGGAACGGTCCCAAAAGGATTGGAAAAAGGTTTGGAAAGTTTGGAAATCAGAGGAAGGATTGAAACCATTCAGAACACTGCACTGCTGCAATCTGCCAGAATACTCAGAAGAATCCTGGAAACCTGAGCAGACTTGCTGTCACTCAGACTCCATTGAAAGACCATCAGCTAATGCTGATGTGAAAACTCAAAAGGCGTAAATAATAATAATAATAATAATAATAATAATAATAATAATAATAATAATAATAATAATAATAGTGTGGAGAAAGAGATGAAACTGTCAATCACATAATAAGCGAATGCAGTAAACTCGCACAAAGAGAGTACAAGAATAGATACGACTGGATGGGAAAGGTGATTCACTGGGAACTGTGCAAGAAATTCCATTTTCACCATTAAACTAAATGGTATATGCACAAACCTGAATCTGTCCTGGAGAATGAGACACATAAAATTCTCTGATACTTTGAGGTACATACGGATCACCTAATCCCGGCCAGGAGACTAGATTTTGTCTTGGTTGACAAGAAGAGGAAGACTTGTCATCTCGTGGACTTTGCCGTCCCGGTTGACCACAGAGTGAAAATGAAAGAAAACGAAAAAATCGATAAATACTTAGACCTTGCCAGAGAACTAAAAAAACTGTGGAACATGAGGGTCAAGGTCGTGTCGATTGTGATTGGGACCCTTGGAACAATCCCAAAGGGGTTAGAAAGGAGTCTAGATGAATCAAAAATCGGAGGAAGAATCCAGACCATCCAGACTACAGCATTATTGAGATCGGCTGGAATAATCAGAAGAGTCCTGGAGACCTGAGGAGACTTGCTGTCACTCAGCCTCCAGTGAACCACCGGCTTCTGCATGTGTGAAAAACTCAAATGGAGTGAAAAAAAAAAAATAATCCCCAAAAGATATTTGAACAATTTTCAAATTTAAAATTTTCATATTTCGAATTTGAAAAGTAATGTACAGAATTTGTTTATATGACAATTACGTCAACAATTCTATTAGCATCTAAAATGTTGTGTAGAATTTGAAGCTTAAACACGGGAGACAGCAGCTCACGTGGATCTGTTTCGCGATCTAGCCTAACAGACCACAATGATTTCGACTCTTACTAGGTGCCCTAAAATAAAATTACAGGTCAGATATCAATTGCAGATCCTTTCGATTTCCGACTGATTTTCTTGCATAAAGTAAGTGTAAGATTAATTTATCCTTAGTCTTCTGTGTTTTGTTAAATAGAAAAATGCTGGTGAAAACATATAAAACGATAACAAAAAAGGTAACGACTTTACCTTTATCTAAGAACTCCAGAAAACAAACCCGACGGCTATTTAGATAAGAGAGATAGTTTTTTGGGGAGAATATGTGCTTAATTGAAGTCGTACGTAATTTTGAAAGTTAATTAATAAATAATTAATTAATTAGGCGGGCATACCTATTAAATGTAAGGCTAAACAAATCGAGAAAAATCAATCTCTGTATGTTCATTTCGGCCAGAGATTGATTTTTCTCGATTTGTTTAGCCTTACATTTAATAGGTATGCCCGCCTAATTAATTAATTATTTATTAATTAACTTTCAAAATTACGTACGACTTCAATTAAGCACATATTCTCCCCCAAAAAATTTGTCGGCTAAATAAAGCCATATCATAAACACATCGCTTGTGTATTTACTTTCTCATAGAGAGATAGGTGTAGTGTGAGTGGGTAGACTGTGAGATAAGGAGATGATAGTTATGTTATCTAATCACACTTGCACTGGCTCCGTCAGAAAAAGAAAAGTAACAAAAACAGCAAAAATCTGTAATAACAAGAGTCCGGTTTCTAAATAAACAGTGCAGGTGGAGCAGTACGGAATTTGGAGGATGGTACGGCGTATGAGCCTCCTCCATTTTGCCAGCTCATTTCTTACGCTTAGTCTACACTGTTATGATTTCTTTCTGCACATGCGTAATTTGCTCTAGCATCTGCCGTTAGTTGGTAGAACTACTTTGCCAACAGCTATCGTACCAATTCTGCGATCCCACTGAGAGGTGTTTTGGAGATAATACTAGACAAACTATCCGATGTAGTTCCTGAAAGCTTTCCAGAAATCAAAATACAAGTTGGATATTAAAAAAAAGTAAAGAAATGAAAAGAAAAGTAAAAAAAAAAAATAAAAAAAAAAAGAATAGACGAGTATATAAAGTGTAACAGATGTGTATCTAAAAATATACAGTACCATCATCATCATCATCATCATCATCATCATCATCCTGATTATCATCCTGATCATCATCATCATCATCTTCATGTTGCGGTGACAGTACGAATACCAATGACTGTCTCTCACCACTCATCCCTATCGGCCATCGCTTCAGATGGGTCCTCTTCAGGACACCCAGTATTCAGTATGTAAAGTTTTACTAGTCGGCCAACTACTGTGACTCCATGTGTATGTGTCCACAGGAGAACATAAATTATGAGTTCGTCCTTACTTCACCAGCAGTATCCATACTTGTTCGCGTTACTCGTATGGTTTTATGATAGTAGGTAAGTGGCCATACACATGGTTTTTCGTGGGATACTGCTTCCAGGATTTGTTAAGTACAACACGCAGCATCTATGCATAGTTTCCATCAAGCTTTTTTTCTCTATCATTTCTTTAATGTCCAAGTGGTGCAACCATACAGTAATACTCACACGGCTACAGCTTGGGAGAATTCTTGCTCTATCTTAATAGAGAGATATGATTTCTATATGATCGATAATCTGTCTATGGCAGTTCATGTCTTTCCTATGCGTATATTGAAATCGCCTTCTGTAAATATCATATTAATCCTATTTCTCCTTCTCCTCCTCTTCATCCTACTACTCATCCTCATCATCATCATGAGTTGCGCTGTTAGCACTGATTTCCATGACATTCCCTCGCCAAACGACCTTGTCGGTCCTTGCTCCTGATAAATCTTCCGCATCCACAAACCGCACGGAGCTGATTAATGTAATTTATTTTTTACTATTGTCATAATATTCTATATGTTCGTCTTTGATATCAACTTTTAAAGGTTGATTTGAGAAGATAGAAAAAAGGCGAAGTATACATAAGGAACAAATGAATAAATAAAATTTAACTAACTCTATGAAATCCTTTTCGTTAGCGTTAATATTTAATAATAACCATTTGTTTGTGGTATAGACTGTCTCTTTCTTGCATTTGTACGAATCACATTTGGTCCATCATTGTATATAATCCCTTTGTGACTAATTATATATATATATATATATATATATATATATATATGTGTGTATATATATATAACGACCACTCCGTACAAATAGTGACACAAGATCAGATTCTTGAAGAGTTTAACAGGTTTAAATTCAGTTTTCCTTTTCCTACACCAGTTTTTCAACCAAGAAGTCTGGCCTACGACACAGGAGATTTTTATTGCGTCTAAGGTGGAGCGTCATAACTATTAAATTTCCCCAGTTTAACGCACAGATCCAAGTCATGTGAGGGCCGGTTTCAAGCCCGGAACCCTGTGGTTCCGAGCTCCTTGATTCGGCCAAACATGGGCGTCTTCGTCGCAAGAAAATTTCCTAGGTCTCACTATGATCACAGTAAAATACTATTTCTGTCACCCAAAATTGCAGAACAGGGAGCCAATTTAATAATGTAAATCTACCCTCTTATTTAGACAACCAGTGTAATATCTTTTGATTTGCTAGTCTTAGAGACTTTATAAATATTTGGTAAAGCTGACCTTAACTTTTCCCATTTGCGGTGTGATAGTGACGCGAATATAATCTTTGTAGGGCTTTTTGTGTAAACACTTCCTTTGCGCAGAACATGATAAGACATTCTACAAGACTGGTTGCCTGTTTAAGTTTGTATTTGAGGTAAAAGTAACACTTGAATGTGGCTGGTTAAATTTACAATATCTTTGTTCTTATCCGACGCTTGGAATTGCTACGTAAATTCCCAAATGCGACAAACTGGCGCCTCTCGCCTCCACTCCAAAAGACAGCTATTCAAATATGCATGTGTTCTTGAAAGTCTCAATATCATTCAGATTATTCTCTTTGTAATACTGTCTTCAAAGATCATGCATTCAGACAACGTTATCAGAAAATGAAAATACTTTCTCTTTTTTTTCTTAACTTACTAAACATTTATGAGTACTCTCTCTGGTTAGTGTAAGCCAGATAGCAGAACGAAAAGTTGCATAAATGTTTGTCATGACTCGTTCGTGCTTAGTAAGTGAAGAAATTCCGCATTTCCTCAATTAAACAATATTTCGAACGTTGATTTTTGAGAGGAAGTTGTTCTCCTGTAAGAAAAATATCGCTACACTATCTACCATATTATATCTATTATACCTGGTAAACACTATGGAATTAGCACTCTAAGACTTTAGTATCCTGTGTATGTCATTAAACTTCATCAGGTGGTGAAATTCCAATTTTGGAAATCTTTGTAGAGTAGAGCACCCCTTTATTGTCATTATTCTCAGCTCTACGCTGTCCAAAAATAGTAATACCTGTTAATGTTCTATCTATGGATTAAATAGTTAAAAAAGAGTTTGAAAAATTGTGTTTTAAAATATTTTGAATATCTAACAAGAATGAATGAAACAAAAACGTCTTCGACATAAAATAACCCAAGGGTTGACATGCCGTAAAATCAGTCCAGCCAACCATTTAAGAGGTTGTTCAGCTATTCTTTTATTTAGTAGTAAGTAAAGTAAAGTTGGCGGAATGGTCTATTGTTGGTATTAGCTGGAAAGCGAGGGGAATTTATCCCCTTTTCCCTGGCGCTAGACCAGGGAAATTATTTTTGCGTAGATGGAACGCCACACTCACCTTCAGCTCCCCACTTTACCACACAGATCAGATTACGCAATCTGCGCTACTCCTGCGCTGAGTCGGCAGAGACTGGTATCGAACCTAGAACTTTGCTATTCCTAGGTGAGTTCTCTACTGACTGAGCTTACCCCCAATCCTTATTAGTAAAATAAACTAATTACAAATAAAACACAAAACATTTATTCTTTTATAGCTGAACATTATGTCGTTATAGAATTTACCAAAACAAATTTGATTAAATTATTTAAATTAATGCTATAATTCTTATTTCAAGACATGTAGAGGAAAATATTATGGAATAACCAAATTTTGTGGAAAACATTAAGGATATCATTGACAAGCAAAAATTAAAATTAATACTTAGCTGCCTCACTGTGAGCATTCATGACCACCTTAATTATTTTAGGCATATATTTCCCTAATTTAAAGCAATATTTTTTTACAAAGTGGGTCCAAATTTCCAGAATGTCAGTTATTAGATATTTTTTTGTGGATGGAGCTTTCTCATGGATCATTTAAAAAAAATTCCCTATACATTTTCAATTGGATTTAGATCCGGACTGTTGGTCGTGTAACTGATTTTATATGCATTCACTGAAGACAATATTAAATCCCGAGATGAATTATCGTACTGAAAAATGACTTCAACTTGACTCAACTATCTTCTGTCGTTGGAACGGAAGCATTGCTCAGAATATCAATGTACACATCTGCGTTAATTGTTGAGGTAATGATTGTTTTCTCTCATGGGATTTTATCACTTTCCCTTGTAATGTTTCCCACAGCTGTACAACTTTTATTGCTATTTTTTACCTGTATAATAGAATATTTCAAATTTCATAATTTGTTCAACTCATAACTCGTTCTATTCATATAAAGTCATATAATATAGAAATCTGATTCCTTCTGCTAAGTTTTAATGAACTAAACATCAGTTTTTGTACTTTGCTTAGGTATGGATCGCACTGGTGGAGAGCCACTGTGAGCGGATTTAAAATAGGCAAGAGTTAAATGACACGTCAAACATGATTTCTTTGGGGACTGAAATCTTGAAGTTCCCGCAAAGTCCCCCTACTCAAAAAGGCACATGTACAGGCCCGACTGAAGTTAGCAGTTCAGCAGCTGGATGATTATGAGGAGGATTGGGAGAAATGCTGTGGACAGATGAGATTACATTGAGCTTTTTGTCATCAATTCGACTAGACTTGACATCCCAACCGTTAAGCATGGTGTTGGAAACATTAATTGGTACTGTTTTCTGCTAAGGGCACTGGTTCGAGAGAAAGACCAACTACAGGACAATCTTGAGTGAAGACCACATTGCCCCAGACAGGACACTGAAGATGGGTCATGGTTGGGTGTTCCAGCATGAAAATGGCCCAAAAACATACGGCTAAGGCAACAAAGAGTGCGCAAGAAGAAGGGCATTAAGTTAATGGAGTGGCCTAGTCGTCTTCGGACCTTAATCGTTTAGAGAATCCGTAGAGGGAGCTGAAGCTTTGAGTTTCCGAACGACAACATACAAACCATAAGGATTTGGAGGGGATCTACAAAGTGAGTGGGCCAAAATCTTCATCGGAGCTGTAAAAACTTGGTAACCAACTACAAGAAACGCCTGGCTGGTGTGCTTGCCAACACGGGTTTTTTTCACCAAGTACTGAGTTATATTTTGCTATGGGCTGGTATAATTATTTTTTCAATAAAATGCAAATAGATGTTCAAACATTGATATAATGTGATTCTCTAAAAGTTTTTTTTTATATTCTACCTCTCATTTTCAAGACGGACCTACCCTGAAATTTATACACCATTCCTATTTTTGTAAGCGGCAAGCTCAGAAAATTAACAGGCGATGAAATACTTATTTTCCTTACTATATATATATATTCTATATCTATATCTATCTCTCCTCTCTCTCTCTCTCTCTCTTCTCTATATATATATATATATATATATATATATATATATATATATATATATATATATGTGTGTGTGTGTGTGTGTGTGTGTGTGTGTGTGTGTGTGTGTGTGATCTTGTCTAATTTTCCTGAATTGCCAGATTTCTTATTAACACGGTGTGTTGTTTATTTCTGCTAAATTTGTGTGTTTGAGTTTGACTCCAAGCAAGTATTCCTGTTGTTTTTATAGGCGTACATCGTAATTTCTGCGTGTAAACTCTTGCTGTGTCTTGATGGCATGAATTAAATAACTGTCTGAATTAAAGAAAAGCAAAACAAATTTTTCTTCATGTTAGAAATAATATTCCACGTCATGACGGAAAATAACATTGAATGTTTATTTTTTATACAGCTTTTCGATAGATGAGTTTTATATACCGTACAATGTTGTATTATTAAATCTGTGATATCTATAAGCCATAGTACTATATTTGAATATCTAATTAGATTAGTTTTTATACTTTTTTTACACATGATTCTGTGGAAAAAGTTATAAGCTTTCTGTTAAAATAAACATCGGTTTAATATTCAAAGTTTGCTTTTGGCAAGTATTTCAGTAAATATTCAATGCTAGCTGTATGTTTCAGGACTTTCTTGTGGTATATAGTGTATGTCTAAATTTAAGTATACACTTTAAATCACATTATTACTCAGCAATAGATCACCCGAAGTGCTCATTGTCAAAATTTTACAACAGAAACTTACCTAAAAATGCATTCCGTACTCTTTATATTTATGGGGAAATTATATAAAAAATGTAACTAATTCAGTCAGTTTTACATGGATAAATAGTTATTTACCTAATAGCCAAAATTCTTTTCATGGCAACTTACCTCACTTGCAGTTCATCAGATTTCACCAATGAGTATAAAATATTTTCTGGCAGTAAGGCAAAAACATTATACTGTATGTTTTTCAATGTAATCTGTTGGATATCAAATCGTTATTTCCTAAACGTTTGGATCATTTTGAAAATCTACAGTTGCTGATTATAGAACTTGTTATATCTTTTTATTAATTCACATACACACCCACAATGCATTTAATCAAGCTGTGAAGTTTGTTTGGATGATGAGCAAAGTTAAATTTAGAAATCTGCAACTGTGCATTTTTTTAATATCTATAAAAAAATGCACAGTTGCAATAAGTTAATTTTTAAAAATAACAACAAATTCTGAAGCTATACATTGGACATAATTAATAGATCTGTCACAAAATGGAGTTTGTAAACCACCACTCACATAAGGATATTCTGAAAATGAACTTCGAGAATCCTTAATTAATTGTTTGAGGCTGGACTTGCCAGATCTGCCCTCACATTCTCAAGGTATTGAAGGGACAGTCAAGATAATAATGAATGCTTCCAAATCAATATATGACTTTGAAGCGAGACACAGGCAAATAATTGCAAAAAGTGTCATAAACTGTGACCTTCATTTTCGTCTAATATCGAGATATGTTATTCTATATATTAATAGTAAAACTATTATTTTCGATATTGTTTATTTTTGTTTTTTTCATTCGTAACAGAAGAAAATCTTTTTTTTTTCAATGAATTCACTGTTACTGCTTAATTAATGGTAAAAACATCATTTAAGTCACCGTTAATGGGGTGGCGCATATCTCTTATATGAATTTTAGTTATAATTTCATCATCTAATTTTGATAAAATAAAATGACAACATTCCCTGCTTTAAATCCTGAAATTGTTAGATTTTCTGATCAATTTTTGGTTATATGTTGCAAAACGGGGGATTTCTCATTGTATTTCCTCGAAGATTGGTACAAGTGCAACTTCTAAACGTTGGTATCAGTACTTAAGAGATGAATACACAACTTTCAGTCTCTCATGAAATTTGATATTTTTTGAAAAGTGAAAAATCGACCTACCACTAATACCCAACCCCTCCGCTACGGACATTATTTTAAACCATCTCAATTTCAGCTTCTTGACTGGTTAGCCTTAAAGAAGCCAGTCTGTCCTATTCTTTTCCTCTAGAGAGAACAGATAGATTTGTACCGTTTCCAAGAGCATTAGCGCAAAGTGAAACGGAAATACCTCATCCAAGATTTGAAATAGAATTGCAATGACAAAACCAATTTCTAATGATAACCATTAGGTTAAACGCACCTTCTTTATTTGTATTTACCAGACCCAGTCAACAAGAGGATGTGACACAAGGTCAATTGTTCAGCGTAGTACAGCTGGTTTAAATCAAGAATTTCTCCTTTTCCTTGAGCAAGGCTAACAATTTCATTTTTTAGATTTACTCATAGTTGGGAGGCTGATATATAGATTCATGCCTCTCACAAGGGCATTAGCACGCAATGAAAGGCAAACAGTTTCATGAAAATCTACAGTTGCTGATTATGGAACTTGCTATATTTTTTGATTAATTCAAATAAGATACACACCCGCAATAAATTTAATCAAGCTGTGAAGTTTGTTTGAATGATGGGCAAAGTTAAATTTAGAAATCTGCAACTGTGCATTTTTTTTAGATAACTCAATAAGTTAATTTTTTACATTCCTTCAGAGTTAAGCCAAGAAAAAATTGAAATAATCAACAAATAATTTTGAAGCTATACATTGGATATAATTAATAAAACTGTCACAAAATGGAATTTGTGTACCACCATTGGGAGGTGAATATATAGATTCATGCCTCTCACAAGGGCATTAGCGCGAGATGAAAAGAAACAGCTTCGTGCAGGTTTTAGACTCAAATCATTATGTCCATTTCCTAAGGCGATAATTGGTACGCCATAGGTGTCCGATTTTGCCTTAAAGATTGGAGACATTGAATAATTGACTAAGAAAAAACACGAGTATTTCTGCCTATTTCTGTTCCATAAAACTATCCTCTTATTTTAAATCGTTCCGTTTTTTTCGAACATTAATCATCTCTGGCGACAGTTGCTTCCCAAATGTCTCTTTCTACATTCATTGAACAGTTCAGTTTGTTTATTCAGATGCGTAACTGCCAACATTTTTTAATAGAATTAAACTAGAAATCTTTATTCTATTTACACGCAAAATGGATTTGAAGATAAAAAAAATTACACGAAATTAATTAACTGGACGAATAGATTTTTACTTTTTATTTATTTATTTATTTATTTGTTTATTCTTCTTTTTTTGGCAAATGCAATTAAACAGAAATGACACAAAACGTTAAATTGGATTTGTTTTCATTTTTCTGCGTAAAAAGGATTATGAAAAACGCAATTGAAATCAATAAACCGTAAAAAGATTTTTGGATTATCAGAGGTGGAAAAAATAAGCATCTTTGGGCGTTTAATCCAGAGATAGAATATGGTTAATTCAGAGAATTCTTTAAATGAAACCTTTGAATTTTCTTTCAAGTAATAAGCCTATAAATAAAGTAGCAACCACTTGCTTAATCAGTTATCAGATGTTTCAAAATATTTTATTTCTTCTCATTAGTGCATTTAGTTCTGTTATTTTGGAAATGGATACGTTTTTTTTTTTATTGCATATCAATCCTCATGAGCTATTTAATGCAAAAATAAAGGTAATACTATTTAACCCATAGCTGGGTGATGAGGAAGTTCATACATTTCCCAAGGGTATTAGTCCGAAAGTAAACGTAATAGCATGACTTGGGTTTAAACTCGCTTACTAAGATTTCATAGTTTAGCATGTTAGCTATTACATCACGAGGATTCCCGGCGACTGGGTATGAAACACTTGCAATGCCTTTAGGAAACAGCACAGTATTTTACAAGAATGTTATACATGAGTTTTTTTCTTCTTCTGGTTGACAAATCCGATTGAAAAGATTGACCGTGAAGAAATGTGAGAAATTAATTGGTTTATAAAGAATGTGTTTCTTTAAGTTCATCACGAAATGTAAAACAACAACAAATTATATATTTCTCTGAATTTTTTAGATGAGGCTTGATAATTTGTATTATTAGTATCATTCGGACTTTGGTTTTCACCCTTATTCTTATCTTTACAACGTTTCGGTCGATGTGCCCTCCGCCCTCTTCAGACATTACTTGTCAGACTCAGGAACCTGCTCGCACTCGGGAACATTCTTGTCGTAATGGGGAGCCTTCACAGAACTCTGAATCCAACCCTTTATTCAATCCATGGGGGTATCCTGTTCTCATTCCGCTAACCATTGCTGAGTTCAAGATTTAATCTGTGTTAATGATTATTCTATGATACTGTCGCCCTTGACAAGAATTGAACCTGTAGCCTAGAGATAACTTTCACTTAGACCTGTCTTAACTCGACACATATATCTACTACGCCATGTGTCCAAGGATGAGACATCGGCCGAAACGTTGTACAGATAGCAATCAATGTGAGGACAATAGTCCGAATAATACAAATAATACAGAAAACGTATCTGTCAAACTTCTGGAAATTACGACAAAAGAATTTTAACAAGTTTATATAAACTAATAGAAATTGATTTTCCAATTCGTCTCAAAGAAATATATTTAAAAATCACACAAGGCATTTTAATGGCCAAGAGACATTGGACAATGAAACTCCCTCTACACAATCAATCTGTTCACGAAATGAAGAACACTCAGAAAAAGTGCGGAATCCCATTAGACGCCGAGAATGGGAATAAATTAACATTGAGCAACTACTTTTTAATCCGGGTTACCAATCTAAAATAAAAAAATAGATCTCATTACATTCTAGATAAAAAAAAGTTACCTTCGAGATACACTCTGTGCGAATGAGTTTTGACCAGAAAATATCCCTATGGTATAACAGCTCATTCCAGTTTATCTATTCTCTTTGTGATTTTTTTCTTTTTCTTTAGAAATAAGACCACTGTTTAGAAAATGTTGAGAACATACAAAAGACCGGCTCGAACCAACGGAGCAGTGACAGTTGAAGACACTCGGCACGGTTTTCACAAGTGGGATCAACGTCCACTTCCTTGTGTGGTTTCACTATGGAACTGTTTTGGTTTATAATAAGATTCATAGTAAAAAGCTACCACAAGCAATCTTATTATTAATTATTAATCTTAAAACGATATTGTAATGTAGAATTCTACCTTTAACACTAAACAAAGCAAAAACACAAAACACAAAAACAAAAATGATTTCAACTCTCCCAAAGTTACAAGAGCAACTTTCGCATTAGTTATACACTGATGTTCTCTGAGTATTGACCTAGAATTCTCAAAACATTCATTAAATTATAAATACTTCTGGGAATTGCTTTATTTAAACATTGGGTAATTTATGAGGAAGTGCGTCCCGGTCTCCTGCCTCAAAAATTGCTACCCGGTGACTATCAAAATAACAACCCCAGCTCGTCGTAATTCTTGTTTATTTATCATAATTTGTCGTAATTCTTGTTTAGATATGAAGATGGATATATAGTTCGGAATAGACTGAGATGGATAGATAAATAAACAAACAAAATAATATAGATAGATATGAACAAATGGAAATAGATATTTTCGACAAGTAAATGTATTTGTGGGGGGGGGAAATCTTTTTTTGTCGTAATTCTTGTTTATTTAAACTAAAAACAAGACATTAAACAAACATGAATAAAAAAAATCTTAGTATTTAAAGTAATATAGATAAATATGAACAAATTGAGATAGATAGATAGATAGATAGATAGATAGATATGAAGATGGATAGTTTTGAATAGACTGAGCTGGGTCGTTATTTTAATTGTCACCGGGTAGCAATTTTTGAGGCAGGAGACCGAGACGCACTTCCTCATAAATTACCAAACATTGTAAGCGTATTGCTCTGATAAGAATCTCTCTTTGAGGTGATAATATTTGCTGAGTTACGATTCCAGACACACAGAGATACAAAAATAAATACATAAATACTAAACAACTTAGCTTGTAGGTATATCCGGGAACCATAATCGATCGCATTCGCATTAACATACATTTAGCTTCCATCTTCCATCCAGATGTACTGCAGACATATTAGAAACATATCTACAAAATGAGTATTATTATATATATATATATATATATATATATATATATATATATATATATATATATATATATATATAAGGTGGCTTACCGGTGAATATGGGCACGATCGTTGGAGGTGCACAAAATCCAGGGGTTAAGTCAGCAATATAACAAATACAAGGTGCTCAATACAAAATAGAGCAAATTTATTAAAGAAATGGATACAATAGAAACCTACTCGAGTTTCACCATTAGAATCTTCAGGGTTAAATCCACTGAATTAATTGAGGTACCGATTAATTGCAGCCGAACACACGTATAATCGGCTGCAATTATTCGGTACCTCGATTAATTCAGTGGATTTAACACTGAAGATCCTAATAGTGATACTCGAGTAGGTTTCTATTGTATCCATATCTTATATATATATATATATATATATATATATATATATATGAGGAGTGAGGGATTTTAGTAAATCCGACAGAATGTGGTTGAGAATAGAGGAAAGTGGGGATATAACAACACAGACAGTTGAATTCAGTTAATATTTCGCCTCATTGTATGATGCTTTTCCAAATCTTTATTGACATGAGTGTTTGTACATTTTGGTTTTATAGTGAGAAGGTATATGAGTGAGGGGTGAGAGATAGTATGTAGGGCATGGTGCTTTTATTTTTATGGGGTCGGTAGTTTTGGAGATTCAGGGGTATATATATATATATATATATATATATATATATATATATATAATATATATATATATATATATATATGACTACAGATATATATATATATATATATATATATATATATATATATATATATAAGTAAAGAAATAACAAAAGACTTAGAGATTTAGCATTATAGTCTATTTCAGGGAGCTTAGACAAATATTCTAAATCTCCCGACTCATCAGATACGAATGATGAAATCTTTTATTACTTTAAAGTCATTTGAAGACAGATTTTTATTTATATATTTTTTAAATTTTTAAATTTTTTAGAATTTTGTAGTCCTGTGATATGAATTAAAAATATATAAATAAAAATCTGTTTTCAAATGCCTTTAAAGAGATAAAAAATTTCATCATTCGCATCTGATGAGTCGGGAGATTTAGACTATTTGTCTAAGTTCCCTGAAATAGACTATAATGCTAAATCTCTAAGTCTTTTGTTATTTCTTTACTCATATATTTGCTCTGTGACTCTAACATTAAGAGCACACATTGGGGCTCTCAGACTGCGAATTGGTTTTGTTTAAATCAAACTCTTGTGTCATAAGAAAGATTTCTTCTCTGGACTTTTTTATATATATATATATATATATATATATATATATATATATATATATATATGACAATTTAGTAATGTATGGATGTTAATGGCTTCTCATCTGGGTCGGTCATATCACTCATCTAATATCTTTCTCTATCAGACATGTCAGAATTCGTTGATTGATTAGTCTATTAATATTTGAAAATCTCAAAACACGATTATTTTTCATCATCGCTTGCCTGAGGCCTTATCAGTAGCTCGCACCTATCTATATATATATTATATATTTGTATTCTTAACCTGATTTTCTTTGCATTTTTATTCTCATTGACTTGGGAGAGGGTTGTCCTAGTAGATAATTCGTTCTACTTATGCTTTCCTCCGCTTTTGAAAGTCGATGTATTTTCATCCTGATAGGTAGAATTGGCACTGATTTTCATACGCTTATGATTAATTATTTTTTTCTTCACCATCTGCTATTATTTAAACCATACCTAGGCTTTCTGCTGCAAAACTAAGTGAACATCGCTATGGTGCAGTGGTTATCAAGCTAGTCTTGAAAATTAATGAGAAGTGATTTTGATCCTCACTTGGTTCCAGATCAAATATTCGCTTAGGTTTCTTGGATACCGGACTGAATGTAATTCTCACTGAGTGCTCCATATTTCTAACGCTTAAAAATTAACTTTTTGTCATACTCTATTCGTGTGGAGGGGTTGGAACAGACATAATGATAAGCACAAAAACGTTTTTGGATGGAGTATAGATTTTTTTTAAAAGTAGTTGTGGTTGGCCTAAAGTCGGTATCAGCCGATCAGCGAGGGAGTCTATCCCCTTTTCACTAGCGCTAGACGAAGGAGATTGTTTTTGCGTCTGATATGGAGCGCCTCACCTATCATCAGCTCCTTACTTTATGGCACAGATCCTTGTGCTACTCATACGCTGACTTGGCGAGGGTCGGTATCGAACTAGGAACCTTGTGATCTCTAGTTGAACGCTTTATCGACTGAGCTAACCCGACACTATAAATATAGATACTATTCAGAAATTAGCATAACGGCTATCGTTATAGGAAAGGGAAACGAAGATATGAGTTCAAATCCCGTACGGAACTTTTTGCGTTTGACTTTCCTTAATTTATCCAGATATTCTCCTCACGGGTATGAGTAAATAGTAGGGTAAACTGGCCTGTTTCAGCCTTGATGAGGCAAATAATCAAGGAGTAGGTAAACTCTAAATACAAACCAGCGCTACTAAATTTAAAAAACATGAAATGTGTCACATCCAGTCCGTGGTGAAGGAGTTGTGTAAGCACATACTGAATATGGTAGATAAGACAGAAGCGAATATTATTTATTATGTGGAGAGAAGTAAAAGGAAATAATACGGAACTGCAATGAATTAGTTCATAGGGAGAATAACAACAAGAATAACTGGTTGGAGTGATGATCCCATTGTTAGAAACAATTGCGTTTTATTCATAAAAATACAATGGAATATCCATAACACATGAATCCATCTATCTATCTATCTATCTATATATATATATATATATGTATATATGAATATATATATATATATATCTTATTATAATGGAGATTGTGTGTTTTTCTGTCTGTAACCGAAACTATACTACTACTCAATTCACAATTCCCTTTGTTATTTACATCACATTCTCCACGATTTTATTTTTATTTAAACCTCAATTCTTAATAAAATTGTTTTACATTATTAATACTGTTGACCATAATTACATACTAATAATATGCAGTTATATTTATATATACAATAAAATAGAGGTTTACAGTATGAATGGGAAGGCTAATTTGCATATAGATCTTAAAAATTTGATTTTAATAAATATATGCTTAGTATTATTGATTTCTAATTGTTTGGTTTTATCTTATTGAATATGAGCAAAACTCTCGGGGATAAATCTTAAAAGAAATCCATTAACAAGAAGATATAACTGTAATTTTATTCTTTACTTCCTATTCTAACTAAATAGTTAAATTAGGTAAATTTACCAATGAAAGACGGGAGTAATGGAAAACGATGGAAGAGTTAGTTTCAAAGTTGTTCTATTTTTCAATCATACCCCCTCTGTTCCAAATCGTTTTATCTGCATTTTTATTCAGTTTTATTAGCCTTTCTAATTTAATATGATATTTTATTATATTAAAAGTTAAATAGTTGCACCCGGAGGGTGCATATATTTGCTAGTATATATAATTTAGTAGCGCGGAGAAATAGAGACATCAGTTTGGTGACTGTCATTTTCTTACATATGCGATTATTAGACAAAGTCCTCTTGAGTACTATATACTTTATTTATAAATGTACCAACCTCTATCATATATATATGCAATACATACACACACACACACACACACATTATATATATATATATAATATATATATATATATATATTATATATATACATAATAATTAGAAATACATATATAGATATATATATATTTATACATACATATATGTATATTTATATATATATGTTAAAAGAAAGGAAATGAATCCGACAGTATGAGTATAGATGACGGATGTCATATGGCTTTCGTCTCCGCTCTTGATAGTACGGAGTATAAACAAGCTCTGAAGATGATTTTTATAAAATCGAAATATTGTTCAATATTAGCTATGCATATGTTATAAAATGTTTTCACTTTAACAGCATATTGTGTTGTATTCATAGCCTTTTATCTATATTCATACACACACACACACACACACACACACACACACACACACACACACACACACACATATATATTATATATATATATATATATATATATATATATGCATGTACACATGTATAAGTGGAATTTACAGAAATAGAAAATATATTTAATGTAGATTTGTTTTTTAAATAAATTTATCGTTTTAACTGCTGATACGAAATTGCTTTTTGCTTTATGATTCCATTGAATTTTATTCAAGTTATATTCACATACACTCAATCTTAAACCTTCTATCATTTAAATATACATTCGTCGAGGATATAAATATAGATATTAATATATCATATATGATAAATATTAGTTCACGAAACTTAACTGTACGCTTTGATAAATGGTATGAACGCATGGGATTTATCAATAGTGATATTAGCTGATAAATATTCGGACATTTCCTCTGATACAAAAAATAATGAACTAAAATTGTTGGACAGACAAACCAAGAAATTAATGACTATTCACAGAGCTCTGTTTACCAAGTAGGACACTGAAAGACAATTAGTCAATTTAAAGGTAGAAAATAGCGGATAAAATATGTTATCATCTGTTGCAGATTAACTATTGTTTCAATTCTTTTGGCGCGAAAAAAAAATTCAAAAAGACAAAGGAATTGAGAAACAAAGGATTTCCAGACAGAAGTCTGGATAGAAGAAAAAAGGAAAGTGATAAAAATCTAAGGCTTGCTGCTTGACCGGGTCAAACAAACTTTCCGTAAAAATAACAAAAGAAGGATAACAAAAGACTTCCTATTGAATGTGTGACAAATCTAGGATTGCAAGTCACGTCTTATAGTTCCGGTGTAATTTGAATAGACCAGAGCATGCTGGGTAAAAAATTGAAAAAGTGACGGTTAGACCGAGAGTCCAGCAGTTGAGATTTGGTAGCCGCCGAGTTCAGTCACTCCCGTCGACTCTCCGAAGAAAAGATTTGTTATAACTACGGTTCCTTTCACCACTCATTCAAGCAGACGCTATCACGACTCGCACCTCCTTTTCATCCACGCCAACCGAGGAAAGAAAATAAAAGTCCAGCTTTCTTTTGTATACCTGTGTTGGTTTTTAATCCAGTGTACTACACACCAGCGCTGTCAATTGATACATTATATAAGACATCTAGGTATTTTCTAAAAGCAAGGAAGTGTAAAACTGTATTTCGAAAAGTGAAATTACATATCTATAAATGTATTATGTCAGATCTCATTAGGAAATCAATCTGTTCACTAACAAATGTTATTACTCGATGCATGTGAGTAAAAACGTCAGGATATATGTTGAATTTCTTCTGTATATAAGGTGTGCTGAAGTCCACAACTTAAACTTATAGGCTCTGTGTGGGCCCGTGGATTAGAGCCAGCCAATCAAAAGCTCGAATACGTGATTAGTTATCTATTTAATTGCCAATCCGGAAAGTCGTTCATTTGCACGTATTAACCACTGACGAACGGATCTACAACCAATGACTCTGCTCAACCAAAGGATTCTACTCAACACTAAGGA